>CM030359.1:53498336-54698336 GCA_017893485.1 Hemerocallis citrina | reverse complement strand
CTCTTGTACAACTCGTTTGTTCTCGTACAAGCTTTCTTTGCAAAATACCGCAAGTATATTATTTGTCTCTAATTCGTATTCTTCGGTCGAATTGAAATCTATTGCTATACATAATCCGTCGATCCCGTATTCGCATATGATCGTGAATACCTTGTTGCCACATGCATTACATGAACACGACTGATACACACATATGTACTCTTAGGATTATACATGATTAGGTGTATGATTGTTTTACCCATGATAGTAGTTTAAATATGATATCTTGTTATTGTTGATTAAAATTAATAAAAGTAACAAGCCGGGGTATAAGGGGAAAGATCTAGTAGTGGGCAATATAGAAGTGCGTATTCAGACGGGAGCTCGTGGTTTCCCGATGCAAGTTGCAAGTTTACAAGTTGCAAGTTTGCAAATTACAAGTTTACATGTTTCACGCAGCAAGTTTACACTCTACATGTTTCACGTTACAAATTTGCACGTATCTCGAACAAGATACAATTGACATGTTTTTCCCGAGTATGTGACCTATAAAATTGTCACGCCCCGCTTCCCAAAAAGAATACGGAATACGGATACGCAACAAAAGTCCAGCGAATGATTTTCATCATCCATAAGCTGTTCAAGAAATCTTTACAACATTCTCAAGAATCATCAGAGTCGGAAACAAAAGAATCAACCACATGCACATAATGAGTCAAAATAACAACAAGAATACTTGAAACTAAATATATAATCTCAAATAGTCATGATCTGAGTAAAACAAATATCTTGGGTCACATCGCCCAAATACAAGAATAAATCCAAGTCTCCAAAATACAATATTATTCACGCAAGCTACAAAAAATAATATTAATAAAGAGCGGCACTAATACTTCATGTCTCCGATACCATATGGAACTTGTTCTCCAAAATCTGCAATTCAACGAATGCAGGAAAGAGGAAAAGAGAGAAACAAGTACCCGTCAATTGCAAGTTACGGGCCACTTATAATGTAGGATACAAGCACATGGGAAAACTAACTAGCAATATGGTATAAGTGTGATGTCAACATAAACAGCTAGCATGAGGCATGAACTAAGTGTCAAGAAATCAAGTATCATGTAAACATGCATAAAGTATCAAGTATCATGTAATCATGTATCAACGGTTAAATTTCAAGTCTCATGTAAACAAGTCTCTTGTATCATGTAGTCAAGTATCAAGAAAGCATGTATCATGTTCAAGTATCATGTTCAAGTCTTGTAGTGATTACTATCTAGGTAGCACTTCATGCAGCCCACCTTACATGGTTGTTACAACAAATAGTTTTGCTTTAGATTTCATAGTGGACCATAGAGGGCAGTATACTCGGGGACAAGTCAAGTAATCGAGTTCCAAGCTCCAAGTATCATGTATCATGTAATCACGTGTCAAGTTGTGCAAGTGGCACATATCGTGTCTTGCGTGCAAGTATCAAATAATCACGTATCAAGTATCATGTCTCAAGTAATCATGTAGGATCAGTGGATCCCCTTCCGAGTATATATTTCCGAATTATCCACTATTAGATCTGTCCCTTAAACTCCGGCTTGGTTATTTATTATTAATGTCAAACAAGCATGTATATGTGCAAAATATATCAAGAATAACATGGCATGATCATGTGACAAGTGCAAGTAGCAAGATAAACATGTACGAGTGCAAGATATCTCATAAAAGAACTAAACTAAACAAATCTCAAGTTCAGGACAGCAAGACCATACTGTAGTAAAACAGTGATTCCCAGTGTTACAAACAAGAAAATCTGAATCCGTCAAAACTTCTAGAAAATAGACTCCCACACGAATCCAGTGAATATAAATAAGTCATATATTGATTTACAAAAACATATCTCAAAACTGATTTGAATACAGAAAATAGGTTCAGCCAGAAATCAGGAAAACGAATTCAAGAACAGGAAAACAGCATGAAAACACATTAAATAAATCCACGAAAAATAAGGGGTATTCCCATATATGTCTAGTATCTAAATATAAAGTTTCAAAATTTTCCAGTGAATTTAGATCAGTCATCAAAAATATGAAAGCATCAAGAAACGATAGTTTGGCAAATCTGAAATTCCCAACACTGCTGTACGAAAACTATGATATCTCGCAACCAGTGAAACGAAATCCAATTCCGCCAAAGAGATATAAAATTAGATAAAATATACTAACTTTCATATTTCATAAACATTTTTCATACAGTAAAAGGAATCATAGTGAAAATAAGGTTCTTTACAGAACAGTGTGTAAAATACAGCAAGTATAGAATTCATAAACGAGCAGAAACGACACATAAAACTCATCAATAAAATTTACAAAAATGCTGGGTAATCCCTAACTAGATAAAGAAATACTAACCAAAGTTTTGGATCAAAATAATATATTTAACACAGTTAATAAAATCATTTAGTCATCAAGAACATCGAAAAACAGAATCTGGAAAAGGTCGACACCTCTGTAGTAAAACAGTCATAACTCACTCATACGAAAACGAAATTAAGAAAGGTCAGAGGGGTTTGAAAATAGACAAAATTATCTAAAACTCATGTTTTATACCGAAATTAAGTTACTGACTTCAAGATAGTCCAAAACAGCAAACAAAACAGATCAGCGACAAAATACAGAATTTTCCTTTAAAAACAAAATTAACATAGATTCAAGAAAATGGATCCAAACACACCCAAACATGAAATCGAGTCTACAAAGTATCCAAACATTATAAATTAGGGTATCTAGCATGTCCATACCAAATATATCACATGGGTCTCAACCAAATCACGAATTCTCACCAAAGTCTTACATACATGATCAAAATCAAGAACGGGTAAAACCTAAGTTAATTCATTTCCATATTGTGTCGTGAGTCATCTATGGTCAAATTTTCACAATAGAGACAAAACCCATCAAGCATATCACAAACAAGAGTCGTCTCTAGACCCAACTACACTATAGGTGGTATTTTTGACTTGTATCAAACAAATGAATTGGAGTACAAGTTACTTGCCTTAACCGAAGATGAAGAACAACGAAAACCAAGAGTAAGGAGCAAAACCCACAAACGAAAATCCACGAATCAACAAATCCAAGCAAACTAGCGCAAAAGTCTCCACACGAACAAAACTCCACCAAGCAAGATGCTAAAAGTGGCTTGCGGCCACAAGAGAACACCACGAGAGAGAGACGAGGGATTATGTGGTGCAAGAGGGTTGTATGATGGTGGTGTAGGAGATGATTGGATGGCCAAGGGGATGAGGGATCGGGTTTGGAGTGTTGCCGGGAGGTATGCAGGCCGGGAAGGGGGTGGTCGGCCTGGAGGCTGTCGGGATGGGGCGCACAGGCCAGGGGAGAGGGTCGGCCTGGGCTGGCTTGGGGTTGGGTTGGCTGTGCAAATAAGGAGGGGAGAGAGAGAGGGGGAGGCCGGGTGTGCTAGAAGTTAGGGTTAGGGTTTGTGAGGGAGATTCGAGTATATATATAAGGGGATTAGGGTTTAGAAATACAAGTTGGGTTAATGGGTATTTGGGTTGTAGATAAATAGGAGTAGTAATAGGATTTGTTTAATTGAGCTTCAAATAGGATTGGGGATTTAAATTGGCTTTGGCAAATCTTATTAGGGATCAAACAATAGGATTGGAAAAATAGGACAACCAATCACCACCACACACACCCAAGAACAAAAATAAAAAGGACAAGAACAGAATGAAGGAAAGAACAAAATAATGAAGAACGAAACAAAAGAGACAATTAATCAAACATAAAGAGCTCAAAATGAAATAAAACGAATATATATTGAAAACAACTCTAATATACGGTTCAGAAAAATACAAGAGAGAAAATACACCAAAACGAAAAATACACTCAAAAATACACAAAAATAAAAAACAGGGATTACAAAAATCCACCACTAGGCCTAAACGTAACTTGCTTGCATGTAGCAACCATGTAGTAAAAGTATGGATGCATGAAGTGCTACCTAGATAGAATTAATAAAAGACATAAGATTAACACGTGCACTTGCATGATCCAATTACATGTTACATGTTCTTGTTGACTTGTTTACTTGATTAATTGTTTACATGCCACTTGTTTCATGAAGTCGTGTTCATGATCCTGTTCACATATTGTATTTCTCCTATTACATGATTCTTGGTTCCTTACTCTTTTTCCTGCTTCTTGTTTTATTTTTATACTTGTCCCGTTAGCATGTACCACTTGCGGCCCGTAACTTGCATTATCGGGCGCCTTCTTGTTTCCTTTTTTATAATGTACTTGCAGGTCCGGATGGAGAATTACTCGAAGGTGTTGCTGATCAAGTATTTTAGTCTTGTTTATTTTCATGTTGCTTTAGTTCATATTTATTTCATGCTACTCTCTATTGTAATCCGTGCATGTTTGACCCGTAACTATGTTTTTATTTCCAACTGTTGGTTATGTTATGGACTATGTCTTATACTTTTGTTATTCTATTGTAATTTTACATGCTTGCGTGGTTTTTATCGTTATCTTGTTGTTGAGTTACCTGTACAGCTTATGAATGGTGTATTCGCATCATTCACTGGGCCTCAGTCACAGACTCGTATTTCCGTATTTTAGGAAGCGGGGCGTGACAGCGAAGTTCGTAAGTGTTAGTGAAGAGAAATTGAGAGAGCACAACACTAAACTACAAAGCCTTTTGGAACATGACCAAGAATGTGATATTTATGGGAAAAAGTTATTTCAAGATCTTAGAGAGTTGAAAAAAATATTTCCAAAGGAGATAATCAAATCAATTGACATCCTGAACTTTATAAGATCTTATTGGGATGAAGGTGGTTTCCAAAGTGCATGGTTTGCTTATCGAATTTTGTTGACTATACCGGTTACAGTTGCCTCGGCGGAAAGGAGTTTTTCTAAGTTAAAGTTGATAAAAACTTACCTTTGGACTGCCATGTCACAGGAAAGATTGAGTGGATTGGATATGATCTCAATCGAGAATGAATTTTTGGAGAAGCTTAAGTATGATGACTTAATTGAAGATTTTACTTCAAGAAATGCAAGGAGAAGCATATTTCTTTGAACCAAATTGTAGTCCGAATGTAATTTTGATTTTGCAAATGTAATCATATTTTGTTTGATTTTATGATGTAGTTCAAGATTTAAAAAACAATGTAATCACTCTTTTATCAAAGATAAATCCTTGAAACAAAAAGATAAGTCCTTACAACATACCTAACATATTTTAGAATGATTTGTTGATACACTTGTGCTGGCCAGTATAGGAGGACATCTTCAAAGAAAAAGTGGGCATCTTTAATTAATATGCATTGATTTCCACAAATTTTTGTGCTTCAACTTAAACTTAATTTTCTGAATTGTCATTTGTGAAGGGAACTGGGCCTCCACAAGTTGGTGTTCATGGATGACATTTTACATGAGGGAACCAAAGTAGGTATTATGTTCGAGGCCCAGTATTTATTAATCAATTATTGTTTTTATTGCTTAAATTTACCATTATATGTTTCTTCTTTTTCACTAACAAGTTCTTTTTATTGACAGAAACTATGTGATGAGTATATAAAAGATTTTGGAATATACTGTCATTGCTGCAACAGTGTGGTAAGTAGATTTAGTTTTGGGTTCTATAATTGCTTCAAATTACGCTTTTAGATTTAGTTTTTGGGTTCTATAACTTTGTTGAAGCTTACAAAATTTTCTGTTCTTATATTGATTTTTATTTTAAACCAGGAATTTTTTTTGCATAAATTACTTTCCATGGCTTAGTGTAAATTTGATGCTTTCTATGGCTTTGTGTAAATTTATTTTATTTGCTTTTACTTTTACCTTTTGTTGTTAGTATTAATTTTTTTCCTAAAGGGCAACAAAACATGAGTTCGGCTAGGGCAACCTGGATTTCCGGGCCGGCCCTGATCCGAATTAGCAGATAGTCAAAGCAACCAAATCAGCGACGATAGCTAGCACTAGCCCAGCAGGACCAGACCAAGACCAAGCTACCCAAGCTTGTCTAGAAATCGACCCTAAGTCAGAGAACTTGGGAGTGAGGATTATCTTTCACTCATGGCTAATGAACTCTTATTTTTCTAAGAGCTCTTTATCAGTGGAACCAGACATTGGCTTAACGATCTTCAACTCTGCAAACTATATTAATGTCATTCCACTTTATTTATATATAACAGAACTTAACGAGCAACGACAAACACTGTAAAAATTTTACAGTTGACAAAGAATAAATGAAATCTTCAGTTCGCAGATGGTGCAGTAGTGCCAGTCGAATGATACGATTGAATGGCAGGGACGATCACCACCTCGACTTCCACGCCTATTGTTGTGATATTGATTTCAGTTGTGCGTAAAGAAGGCAAAGGTGGTTGATTATGATTTGGACAAGGCCATGCCATGTACGTCGGAATTTGGTCTCCCGGCATTATAACTGGAAAGCTCTTTCCTTTGCCCTGCTTGCATTCCTATATACAGAAATTTAGAAAAATAGAAGGTTACAGATCTAGGCAATTAACAAATCTTTTTTCAAAAAAATTATAAAAAAAGTAACACCGTAAATAAGAAGTTAATTTTACTGAATCGATGAAAGAACATGACCTTCATTTCTGGTTTAGGGCTACATATGCTTGGTTAGTCTTCAATCTCCAATTGTTATGTCAACGTAGTTACAAAAAGTGATATTGGGAGTATGATCTCTTATTTACTTACAGCATGCAATTTATATATGAAAACTGAATTGAATTAATCCGAGTCAAATTACATTCTCTTTTAAATTTTAGAGTCAAATTCCATAACCTACGCTCTTCATACTGCTACATTGATATAACTCATGTGATAATATTTTTATATGCTAATGTATGAGCA
This sequence comes from Hemerocallis citrina, assembly GCA_017893485.1. Lineage (NCBI taxonomy): Eukaryota > Viridiplantae > Streptophyta > Magnoliopsida > Asparagales > Asphodelaceae > Hemerocallis > Hemerocallis citrina. The sequence goes on along the minus strand of CM030359.1, from coordinate 54,691,455 downwards.
TAAGACAAACATCACATAGACTTTAGTGTGAACAAACAAACAAATAAACATTCAAATATTTAAAAAAATGGAAATAAAAATTGGGGCACAGAAATAATTTCCATTGTATTTTTCATGTTAGCAAATATGCAATCAATCTATTTCTAGTTCCCACTTGGTGTGACCTACTTGTTAAAGAAGAGGGTGGTGAAACTTTAAATATCCATCCTACTCTTGACCATAACTTTTGGGTTAGAATTCAAAATCCTAACATATATATTAGAAGAAATGAAGAATTGTCTTTACTACCTAGCCATTCAAGAATAAAATTGCAGATGGCCTTGGTGAAGTTGAACAAGTGTAGTACATGACAGGCAACAGTACTATATCAGATATAGTAAATGAAGATATAAACAAGAGGTAAACATAAAAAATGCATATGCAAAAAGATAAGAATTACCTGATGATCCCCACTGAGCTTAGATGGTGGGGATGGGATGGAATGTTGATAAGGAATAGTAGTAGAGAGAATGGTAGCAGCAGCAGCTGTACTTGTAGTAGTATCATGCTCAAGATCATGATGAGTACGGTGGCGAAGAGATCGGAGCTTTTCCCAGTGGTAACAGCAAGAGAAAATCCCACTGATGCAGAATATGATGATGAGAAGCAAGGCTGTCCCCAATGGAAAACCCAGAGTCGGCCTCGACATATGGTGAATAGTCACAGGTATCGATGATGGAGGCGAGGCCAGATCTGCACCGTCCATTTTTAACTGATGAACAATATGATTTGATCCTATTCCTATCCAACGAGGACTTAAATCTCTCTTCTTCTTCCTCCTCCTCCTCTTCCACTTCCTTGATGAATATCTATGGCTCATATATCGCAAATAAGCACAAAGATTGCCCAATGGTGCTTAGGCCTCAGTGCTCCTTGGCTTGAATATTGTTAATAATAGGTTTATATCAACTCTATCTCATTCCTTGTTACTAAGATCTATATAATATTGTATTTATAGGCATATTGAAAGGAAAAGGAAAGGGACATGTAGATTTCAATAGAAAGAAAACCGTAGTGGCTTATCCCATTGGTGACAATAGACACATTCTGGCTCCCACAAACACTATATATATCACTATCATCATGCATATTGAAAATGTCTTTAAACTATTCACATTCACATTGATCATGATCGATGATAGAAGAAGAAAAGGCAGCCTTAATATGGACCACATTACAATAACTACTACTACAAGACCTAATTTCATGATCTAATGTCCAAAGGATTATCATGGAGATATAGTGTGTTATTAGGTGGCAGGCACTAGGCATATATACTTGGTAGAGGCACTAAATCTAATTAATTAAAGATGGAATGAATATCTTGTCAGTTATCATCTGACAGGTAAGTACGGAGGCAGATGGGATCAAGTTTGGCGATGAAAACGCAATGACAGTAATGGCACGATCGAGCATGCAGGAAAATAAATAATTTATGCACAGCTGAGCATCAACTTTCGATGGAAAAAGGAAGGAGACTGTACGAATCACCTCAAAACTGTTCCGTACATGTCGGGGAGAGCATATAGCCAGGGGACACTGTTCAGAGGAGATACGAAGGCTTCTCCTGCCTTCTCAAAGAAGTTTAATTTCCACTTGGAAATAAAATTTCTTTTCGGAGCAGGCATGTGCATCATAATCTGGCTAATGTTATTTAAGACACTGTTATCTCCTTGTACAAATTAAGTAACATATCTCAATACAACTGGTATCTTTTTCTTGGATTGTTGATCCAAGAAATCTAAATGGAATGAGGGAGAAAATAAACAAGAATAGACAATAGTAGTGGAAATCCCAGTCAATACAGCACTTATTTTCAGTTGAACTTTACCAAACATGCACGGCTCTCTCCAGTTAAAGGACAAAATAATTCTCTATAAAGGAAAAGTACTGAAAGTGTACGAATAGCTGTATAAGCAAGAGAGATCTAGTCCCTTTCCTAGCATGCATCAATTTGCAATAGCAATGAACATACAGCAGACAGAGAGAAGTGGAGAAGAGATAGTGGGGTGGGTTCAGCTCTGGATGTCTGGCTTGTATCTATTATCCTATTCAATCAGATTTAATTTATGCAGTGGGTGAACAGTATACTAGCTACTTGATTATATTCTTCTTACCACTGAGACAACTTTTCTTTTGCGGATGGGGGCAGGTCAAACATCTCGGCTCCATTGTGTTGATCACTGTAATGTCTGTCCTGAAAGGAGATAAATACCATAAGATCATAATCGGCAAATACAAAATTATGAATAGAAATCATAACAAGGTGCCAACCTCTCAGTTCTCCACTTCCTTCCTGAGTCTGAGGCTTTCATTTAATTTTCTGAGATGACAGCTTCTCGACAACTATTCTCAGACAATACGCATTAAAACAACTGCTTTGCGTTAAACCAGCACACTAGTCCAGTAAAGCAATTCATTTTAACCTCACATTATTTTGATCATTCAAATAGGAGATGTAAAATATCGATGGAAGCATTTCCAAAATGATACAACATAGGACACTTTAATCTGAGTGGTACAAGATAAAATGCATAATTCACTACCGCGTAATAAGTTTTCACAATTATCAAAAACAAGAATGTATACATCAATATATTGTTCTACTGATAACATTTTCTTCCAACTAATTATTCTTGCCACAAGCCTACTTTCAGAAGCCGCTTTATCCTAGAACCTAGCAAAAGATGCATCCACCACATCCATCCTCAATAATTTAATTATTACGAGATAAAATCCTTGGGGGACATAAATCTTGAGAACAAACCCGTATCAAGAAATCAATGAAATTTGAGCTTCTCAGCTGGCACCTTTGTCTGGTTCAGAACTCACAATTGGCAAAATTTCTTCTGTATTGAGGAGATGTCAGCCTCCTCTCTAGAGGGGTTTTTCTCTTGCTCACAACGAATCTATTCACCCCCTTCCTCATTGGCATTATCTCTGGGAAATCTTCATCCGGAATCGAACTGAGCTCTGAGATATCTTTTATCTGTGCAGCCCTACGAAACCATCTTGCTGCCTTTGCCTCCTCTGACATGTCCAAAGGATCTGGTTCTGTGACAGCGGACCCTTCCAAGCTCTTTCCAGAAAAACTCTGCTGGTTCCAGCTCTGTCTCGTATTTTGAGAGCTTTCGGTTTGCGGAGCATATGATCGTTGTTCAGAGTTAAATGCACTGCCTGTCTTGGGAATTCCACTGTTCCAACTGTCTTTAATATTATCTACCATTCTGTCATTCAAGTTACTTCCAGATACTTGCGCATTAGTACTCTGGTTGTATGGGTTACTTTCATGTTGCTGGTTGGTAGCTCCAACTTTCATGTTGCTGCGGTTGATTCCCCATGGGTGCCCAACTTGAAGCTCCCAAGTTATTTTGCAATCTCTCAGGTGCAGACTCAATTTTGTCAGGTGGTGAAGAACTCTGTGACACAGCTTTTTTCAGTGTGAACAGGAGCAACTTCTGGTTGCTTGTCTTTCCTTGGCAAAGTAGTCTTTGGGGGGGGGGGGAAGGAACAAAGGGAACAAAATCGGTTTTGTTGGATTGCTCCATAGCTGGCCGTCTATTATTATACTGTGGCGATGTCTAAGAACGGTCTTTCTTCTTGCTCACTACGAATCGGTTCTCTCCTTTTCGTATAGGCATTATCTCTGGGAAATCCTCATCAGGTACTGCACTTGTCAAATCTGCACCAAATGATCCATTATTGTTTTCGTCTCCAATTGAGTTTGTGGAGCTTTTAGTCAGGAAATCATTGGGAGAATCAGCTTTAGTGGGGGCTGTATCATCTTTATGCTGAACATCATTAGTTGATTTTTGAGGTTTTTTAAACATATCTGGAGGCAAGGGCACAAAAGGTACATAGCCAGGATCAGTCTTAGATAGTATACTTAATCTACTCTCAGCTCCACGATCTGCTGCCTCCCCAGCTATAGGTGGAGTTGATGTACGACAAAAAATCCTGTCTAAATTCCTGTTGATTGAAGATTCACAAGGTTGTGTATCAGATCCAGTCCCACCGAGGACTCCAGACTGGGAATTAGCAGCCAATCTCCTCTCCAAGGGTGTTTTCCTTGTGCTGACAACAAATCTGTTTACACCTTTTCTCAAGGGCATGATTTCTGGAAGAGTAATGCTAGAGCCATTACCAATTTCACTACATTTCTCTTCACTACCTTAGGTGGCACACTCCAATAGCTAGGAGATGATAGAGTAGGTGGGAGAACTCTCCAATAGGAGTATGCCACCTAAGGTAGTGAAGGAAATGGTAGTGAAATTGGTAGTGGCTAAAGCATTACTCTTTAAGTCCTCATCAGCTACAGAACTTGTCATATCAGCAGAGTTAACCAAGTTGGGACACCTTGCTAAACCACCTCTCCGCCTTCTCATCATTGGTAGCAAAGCTTTTGCTCTATCTCAGACTTGTCTGTGTTGCTCCCACTTGAGATTTCACCAGGATGCTTGCAGTCACACCTTAAGCATGAAACGTTCCTCCCATAATTATGGAACTCACATCTGCAACGGAGTAAAAAGTTTCAGTATGTGTTCATTATAAATACTGGCACCACAGTAGCACATGAATAATTTGCTCACTGGGGGCATTCCCACTCTCTGCCAGTCAACTGCTTCTTTGGCCGTTGCTCCTCACATTCAAGGCATCTTGTGTTTCTTGCAAAGTTCATGAAACTACACCTGCATGATGGAATATATAGTATGTCAGAAGAAAAGTCAAGAGAACTTTTTTTGAATCGGATATTCATAAATTTAATCAAACATATAATTTTTCAATTCCTCAAAATCCACTGAACAAAACTTAGATTATTTTATCAAAAAACAAAACAAAACTTAGATTATAATGAAACATAAAACACATACAAATCCACATATTTGAGTCAAAAAAAGAATTAACATATACAAATCCACGTACTTGGGACAAATCCTGTCACCCTTTTTCATCTCAACATCTTGCTTAGGAGACCTTGAGAATTGTTCATGACCAGAAAGGACCTGACTAGAGGTCGATTCGGCAAATTTTGGTACTTGAAAGGATTCAGTAATATTAACGAATTCTGCTAACAGACTTCGGACAGATTCTTCAACAACAACAGCATCGTTGTCACTTATCCTGTCGGAACTGCTAAGAAGAAGAGTGCAGGCATAACTCAAAACATATCGCATGATATCAATCGGTTTGTGGCCTCTCAGAAACCAATACCTGATAAGATGAGGAAAATTTTTAAGGGCTGTAAAAAAGTTAAAAAGGAAAGCAGATTGCATCTAATATGATAGTATCACAAAGACATGTAATTTTATCTAATATGATAGTATCAGAAAGACATGTACACAATGAACAACAGATCAATTCAGACAAATTGTTGAAGGCACTTCTATAATGGGTTTCTTCGAGCAGTATAAAATATTCTACAGTGACTTAAAAAAAGTCTACCTGATGGAGATCAAAGAAGATACAAAAAGAACTGTCACAAGAAATCTATAGTACTATTTTGAATTCAGTTCAACTTTGTAAATTTCAGATTTGGCAAATTATTTTACATTTGACAAATTACAGAATTGCAAGTCCAAGAAGATTTACAACTATAATTTTTGGAAGATTTGTGTAACCCTCGTCTCCGGTTGTACGGATTGTATTTACTTTCCTTTTCTTCGTATTCTTGTAATCCAGTTTTTTAAATAAATCATACTATTCTTTTGGAAACCGATTTCTTTCTTTTGGATATTTAGTTGGACTGTTAGAACCCGAAATTTTAATCTATATTATTATTATTATTATTATTATTATCATTTTTTTGTAAAGGAAATCCAGGCCCAATTCTAATCTATACTATATTTAATATCCTAGCCCATTCTATAAATCATTCAATTCTTTATTATATAATGAAGCCCAATTTCCAGCCCATACTCTTGCTCTATTATTTAGTGATGCTTTAAATCATGAGTCCACACCCAGCCCAATATTATTATTATTTTGTTTATTTTGTAAACCCAACCCCTTATAATTATTATTTGATCAATTGATTTTGATTGTGAGTGGCCCAACTCTTAGCAGAAACCAACTTAGCCCATTCTTATTTTCTAATCCATATTTATTTGTTTTATTGAAGCCCAATTATTTAAGCCCAAATCCAAGCCCACATTCGTATACCCAAATCCATTAACCCATTAGTCCTACCCTACCCAAATTCAACTATCAGTGTACAAATCTCCCTAGATCTCTCCATTACCCCCTTAATCTCCTTAACTGCCCACAATTACTCCCCATAATCCTCACTAACCCCATTATTATCTCAATCTAATCCCCTAATTACTCTCTTAAACAGTCCCCCGACTCTCCCTCCCTGACTCACACTCTCTCCCTTCTCCTTCTCCCTTTGTTCCAAAACAGAGCACCCACTCCTCCACCGCGACACCACCGTCGACACCCTGCGCCTCGCCCGCACCCCCGTCGCCACTCCTGCACCGTCGACAGCCGTCGAGTGACCACCACTCGTCTTGTCCCCCTCGTCGTATTTTTTTACCAAAATGACCAACTTTTTGAAAGTATGTACCAAACTGACCCACTTTCGAAACTAATTACCAAAACGACCCGGATAGCAAATTTGGTTCAAACCTCATCGCTATCTGAGACAGCGAGTGTATGGTCATGTGTTTCTCCACACTTTGGAGAAAAAATGAAGAAAAATACCAAGTTCATACTCGCTATCTGAGATAGCGAGTGTGTTTATACCATACTCGCTAACTGAGATAGCGAGTGTGGCCTTGAAGAAAAATAGCAAGTTTATGCTCGCTATCTCAGATAGAGTGTGCTTTGGTACTACACTCACTAACTGAGACAACGAGTGTAGATTAGGGATGAAGTTAAAAACCATTGGGTTTAGACTCGCTGTCTTGGATAGCGAGTGTGTTTATACCACACTCGCTAACTGAGATAGCGAGTGTCGATTGGGGAAGTTTTTAAAGAGTTGCGATCTCAGGTCTCTCTCACTTCACTCGAAACTCGCTCTCTCTTCTCTCACAAATCCGAAAGAAACCCAAAACCCTAGCCTCCCAAATTCGTGATTTTCCCAACAAAATCCGTCAAAATTTGTTGAAATCCACTTCATCACTCTTAACCCTCTCTAATCCCACTCTTAAAACTCTAAACCCAACATCGTAGATCCCGAATTTGGTTGATTTCGTGAACGGTGAAAAGGATTATGGCAGAAGAGGGTGCAATCATCTCATCCTCCTTATCTACCTCCTACATTCATCTCATATCATCGTTCGGTAAGTCTTCATACGTTTACAATTAGATTTTGGGTTAATTTTGTTTGTGGGTTAATTTTGTTTGGACTTAGATTTTGCAATTAGAACGTACTGTTGAGAAATGGTGATTTGTGTGATGATTAGTGTAGTCCGAATTGTTGATTGGAGTTGAGAAATTTAGAACGCAATGTTGATTAATTGTATGTGTAAGTTGTTCATAATGAGTTCTTCATTCTTCTTTCAATTATTAATTGGTAAATTAGATGTGTAGGTTTTATTGGTGTTAAATTGTTGATAAGGAGTTGTGATATTGGTGTTAAAGTTTTGGGTTAATTTTCATTGTGTGTTAAATTGAATGGAATGTTGAGAGCTCATGAGATATAATTTAAAAAATGCTACTTTGAGATATAATTTATCGGAATCTGTAGGTTTTATTCATTGTGCGTTAAATTGAACGAAATGCTACTTTGAGATATAATTTAATTTTGATGTAAATAGGATTATTGACATATAATTTAACTTTGAACTAGCATATTGAGAGCTTTTGTTATGAATATGATTATTAAACAATTGTCCATATTATTGTTGAATTCTTAAATTATATGTGTTGTATTGGTGTTAAATTTTATTGGTGTTATATTTTTTATTTTTAGAGTATTTAATTATACTATACCGAATTACATATAAAATTGTAGGATATGGCACGAACGTGGAATATCCATGAAGAAGGAACGAGTAGTAGACCCCCAAGTAACCGAGGCCGCGGGGGACCACGAACTAATTATGGACGACCCCCAAGTAGTGGTCGCGGTGGTGGACAAAGACACAAATATAAGATGATTGTCTTTTTTCGATTAATTTGATTTTGCTTTAATAAAATTGTTATAATGTAAAATTGATGTTTATTGTTATTTATTGTGTAGGTTGAGCCAGGTCCGTCTACTTTGCCCAATCAATCGGGCCCGTCTTCTTCGCCAAATGAGTCGGGTCCTTCATCATCTTATGTTCCACCGGTGGGTCCCGGTCCTCTCTACCCAAAGCTATTGACATTGCAAGGGAAACATCGTTCGAAGGACGTGTGGGACAGACAATCGAAAAAGTATACTTTTCGGGGGAACGCCCCTTTGCCAATGCATCCACGTATCCACGAGCTGTTAAGGGATGTGGGCTGTACGACATCGGCCTCATGAGTTCAATTAAGGCCGACCGTCCTCTTCTAACCACCCTTTTAAAATGTTGGCGTCCGAAAATGCACAGTTTTCATTTGCCGGTAGGGGAGATAACTGTCACACTACAGGATGTTGCAGTGATCAAAGGTCTTCCTGTCAATGAACAGGTCATAACAGGAACGATGGACTTCGTTCCATGGTTTTAAATTTCGGATTTTGGACTTGTCTCGGCAAGGGGTGTTTCATCTCGGATTGGAGATATCGGAGATCTCGGGGAAATGTGATCATATCGGATCTTCATTTTCTATACTCAATATTTTTTTTTTGTTAGTTGTTACTAAATAAGATATTATATGTCTTACATGTTATTTATCATATAAAATACTGTATAATGTAATTAATGACATGAATCAGTTACGGTAAATCTTCGCATAATTTAACAATAATATAGAAGAGAATGTAACATAAGTTTATAACTAAATTGAACTTGCATTGATTTGAAAAAATGTATTAGTCAATAAATTTACTTGACTTTGCATATATACAAACAATAGCGATACAAAATTCTCACATTATTTTAGCTTAAGGTCCTATATTGAAAGACATAAAAAAGTAAAACAAAATTTTTTAATATATTCACAATAACATTTGTCTATTTCGGCTGATATTTCGCCAATTTAGTAATATTTTGGCCGATATTTCGGTAATTTCGGCTAAATTCTACACATTTCGGTCCAAAACGATGTAAAGTATAAAATATGTGATTTCGTGTCGGCAAACTAGCCGAAACGAAATTTCGGCCGTATCGGAGGAAATTTAAAGCAGTGCTTCGATCCACAGTTTTTTTATCACTGAGTATCTTGGGGTTGAGCCGGATCCTAGGGCTATTGTTGGGAAGTCTCTTCGATTAAAATGGTTGAAGGATACTTTCGCCGATAAGTTGAATGAAGATTTGAGCGACTTCGAAGTCCAGTGCTACTGCAGAGCGTATATTATGTCATTGTTTGGAGGTGTAATGTTCCTGAACTTATTTCTGTTTCCCTTATGTACTTACCTTTAATCGCTGATCTCAGAACCGTTGGGGCGTACAATTGAGGTAGTGCAGCATTAGCTACATTATATCAGAGTTTGTGCAAATGCGCTCTTGGTGCTAGTCAGATGAATAGATCGATGTTGTTACAAGTATGGAGTTGGAAACACATACATATCGGTAGACCTGTAGTCGGTAGGCAATCATCAAAGTGGTTGCATGTTTCCGAAGACCCGCACATGAAACCACCACAGGGTGTATACTGGACCGGATCCCTAACATGGAAGGCAAACCCAAATCGCTGCTTGACATACTACAGGGTCGAGTTTGATACATTAACGGATGAGCATGTCAAGTGGGAGCCTTATACAGAGGAACGTTTAGCGAGATTGCCACCTCTGTGCATGGCGACTCATGAGCTGTGGTTGACAAAAGCATCTCTTGTCAACTTCGGCACAGTAGAGTCCTATTATGTCGATAGAGTACTTCGACAATTTGGCCGCCGTCAAAATATTCCGGTTGCAGAACCTTTTAATGCGGATTTGCATGGTATTACCGATATGAGTTGACAACCTAGTCACGACCCAGTCACGAATGGGCTGCTAGTTTGCATACCCACGTCGATATATGGAACAATCACCGTTTTGATCACACGATTGTTAATATTCCACCATTCGATACCGATTTACATGGATTGTATATGATGTGGTATCGAAGAATGACTCGACTCTATATATCTCCTACATCTCAAATGCCTGTGGGTGTGCAAGTACCGATCGGCGACGAGCCGCTGATCCAACTGACGACCATTCCGTTCATTTACCAATGTTTCAACCGAAGTCAACATTGATTCGGGATCTCGTAAGTTTTATTTTGTATCTATTCCTTTTACATTATACATTCTGTGTTAAATACCTATCTTTTGTTTGAGTGTAGATGGCCCAAAAATGAATTCAGGCAAAAGAATGAGCGAAGGTGTTAAAGAGCAATGTTGCTGAACCATTAAAGGAGTTTGCAAGGAAAATGGTTCAGTCTTGTCGGGCACAAGGTGACCTTGTTGGCGAAGAAAATAGAATGGACGCTATATTGTCGGATCCGGTGCACCGAACGGGTTGCGAAAAATAGTGGCCACAAAACCTCCGTAACATCAAAGAGTATTACAAGAACAAGGGGAGGAGCACGTCGCTGAGCCAGAAGAAGATGATGATGATAACATTCCTCTTTCCAAACTTACTCACGCAACTCCAAGGCGTCCTCAACGAATGAGGAGACCCCCAGACTAGTTCACCCCCGATCCATGAACTATTGAAGATTTGTTGTATAAATTTTATTTATTTTGTTATCTTTGTTAGATTGAATAAATTTAGGACATTGAGAACTTTCCACTTTTTGCTCTTTGTGTTTGTTTATTTTGTTGGCTTTGTTTGTTTAGCTTTATGTATGTGTTTGTATATATTTAGGTTTATGGCTGTGTTTTTTTTTTTTTTGTCTGTGTTCGAGAATGTGGAAATTTGAGAAAAACCTGGGTTTGAGATTGAGATGATATGAGATTGAGATCGAGAATGTGAAAGTTTGAGTTTGGGATTGAGGTCTTGTCATCCTGGGTTTGTGTTTGAGATGATATGAAAGTTTGAGATTGAGAAGTTGAAAACTTGGGTTTGTCTGTGTTTGAGATGATATGAAAGATTGATGATCGAGAAGTTGAAAACCTGGGTTGAGAATGTGTAAGTCTGAGATGATATGTGTAAGAATGTGTGAAAATATATGTATACAGGGAAGAGTTTGAGAAGTTCACAAACTCGTTTGTGAAGATAACTAAGCTCGCTATCTGAGATAGAGGTTTCTATCTGAGATAGCGACTGTGGTGAGTTCAAATTTTCCAGAGGCTTCAAAGTCTCTGGAGGTTAGAACTTCTCACAGTCGCTATCTCAACCAGGGTCGCTATCTGAGATAGCGAGGCTTGTTTTCTTCACAACCCAGTTTTTTAACATTTGGAACTCTTCCCTGTATACATATATTTTCAGAACAGTCTTCCTTGCATTCATACACACAAATAACCAAAATAGTACATAATAAAAGTCCACAAATGTGACGGCTTTGTTACAAAAAATCCCATTTTGTTGGTGAAATAACGAATTTGGGAGACTAGGGTTTTGGCGTTTTGGGTTTCTTTCGGAGTTGAGAGAGAGAATGGAAAGAGAGAAGTGAGAGAAAGCGAAACAGTGACTCTTTAAAAACTCCCCAACTGACACTCGTTATTTCAGTTAGCGAGTGTGGTACAAACACACTCGCTAACTGAGATAGTGAGTGTCGATTGGGGAATTTTTCTTCAAAACAATATACTCGCTATCCCAGTTAACGAGTGTGGTACAAATACACTCGCTATCTAGGATAGCGAGTGTAGATTGGGAAATTTTTCTTCAAGACCCTACACTCGCTATCCTAGTTAGCGAGTGTTGTACAAACACATGCTATCTGAGATAGCGAGTCTACACTTGACATTTTGCTTTCAAACACATGACCATACACTCGCTATCTCAGATAGCGATGAGGTTTTAACCAAACTCGCTATCTGAGATAGCGAGTGGGTCGTTTTGGTAATTACTTTCGAAAGTGGGTCCGTTTGGTACATACTTTCAAAAAGTAGGTCAGTTTGGTAAAGAAAATCCCCTCGTCGCCGCCCACAGTCGCAACCCACCGCCTGTGCCGCCATCCGCCTTTGCAGCAGCCACTCCAATCTCCCGTCGTCTTCTAGCTCGCCCTCGCCTTCGCCCTCCTCGTCGCCATCCCCCCATCACTCGCCCCTCTCCTCCGTCGAGCTCCTCCTCGCAACCCACTGTGAGTACCTCCGTCAAGCCACCCTCCGCCTACCGCCTCCTCCACCCTCGCAGCCGAGCCCCGACCACCTCGCCACTACCTTGCTGCCCCATTGAAGTAACCCAACCACAATCATCCCCGTGCACCATGCCACTCAACGCCAACTCGAGCGACCTCCTGCCATTGCTGCAGCCACGCCAGTCTCCTCGTCGCCGTGACCCTCTCCTCCACTGCTCACCATCATTGACGCCTCGGAACTCCGAAGCCTCAGCCACCCCGAGCACCTGCATCCCGCCGCCAATTGTTGCCCTCACTTGCTCCAAACACTACTGCGATCACCATCCTTGCCTGCCACTCGAGCACCCCGAGCAGCCACCTTGGCAGCTCCTTCCTTGGCCACTGACTGCACCTCCAAGCCGCCTGCACCCCCATCTGCATCATCTCCAACCCACAGCCACCATCTCGTTGTTGTTGCCGCTGTTTGTATTCGTTGCCGTATCTTGCACGTGCTGCCGTGGGTTGTTTGCATGTGCTCTCGTTATTTTTGCCATCGCTCATCTCGCTTCTGTTCATCATCATAAAAGGCAAGTATCCCTTGTACGCTCTTCTTGTTCTCGTACAAGCTTTGCCTTGAATCCCGCAAGTAGTTTTGATTGATTCGTTGACAAAATCGCATTCCTTTCCCATGTTGATTAAATCTCGACCCATTAGTGTACACTCGGTTCTTGTTAATTCCGTACACGCAAGTCAATCATGAACATCCTTGTGCATTACACGAACACATGACAAGAAGCATCAGTAGATAGTTACAGGTCAAGATTGATGATTTTTATCGTGCGGTACTATAAATGTGTAAATTTTATATTTGTTGTCATAGTACTGGAAGTTCCCTATTGGTAATCGTAGAAATACGCTTGAGCCACTAGTCGTGAATGCTTGTTAATATTTCGTAGTAGTTTATGCATTTTGTACATCCAAATTGTTATTAGGTAAATTTATCATGTTGCTGCCCCGCTGCCTAGACTGTATTGTAGTGAACTTTATACCCTGTTGTTAGAATTAGATCAAGCTTTATAAATAAAAGTCAGTGCTCGTTGAATCTAGTTTCTGGAACATTCGACGAATTCAAATTCCGAGTTGTAGATAATGAGTTATCATGTTTTTCGTACTGCTAGGTCTACACATTCCAGATTGTTACTTATAGCACACTGATATATTTCACAAATTAGAAATGTCATGTTAATGGGTGAATTAGGACTCGATATATATCAGCATACTACTAGACTTGATTAGGAGTTGTAATATAATTTTTATAGGATTTTTGAATAGATTTCCAGACCCGTTACATATATGCAGACTTGACTCTAGAATCCTTTTAGTACACTAGACCAGTAGAGAACCCAAGTTTCGACCTAGTAGCAGTTAAAATCACTTAAAGCAATTTAAATAGAAGTCCTAGCCCTATGTGTTAGGAACCCAGGACACTTGACAGATTCATAATCTAACTTACGGATAACAAGTTATTATTAATTCACCACTGTACTGTTATAACTCTAGATTCACTGCCGGTTTATGCGTCGTCGTGTTCTAATAATTCATTCAGTAGATTAACTTAAGAATATGAACCTGGAAATTGTAGAATTTGTTGATGAATAGTCTCAGGAGTTTAATCATGATTTTTGTGAAAATTTTAGTAAACTTTATAGTCGAATTTCACATAGGATGATCTCGTGCTGAGTTGCTGCCTGGGTAGTAAACCCAAGAAGAACTAGCCAGTAGACTGTGCTGCTACAGTCTAAATGTATCATGTGAATATGCATTGGAACCGACAGGGAGTCTAGTTTCTAGAACCCCTGATGGAACCTGAATCGCTTTCTTGTAGCAACGGGAAAATGAGTTTATGTATAACAACGTATTGCTGTATAGAATTATAACTTCATGTTCTTGATTGTAAATATGTTTATTTCCTGCATTTAAAGAATTAAACTTTATATCATGCATTACATAGCCTTGATACTCCTTGATCCTGTCCTGATATCTGTTTCACTAGTTGCATTGTTCATGTTGAGTATTGTAAAAGAATAACAAGCCAGGGTAATAAAGGGTATGACCTAGTAGTGGACAAAATAGGGGACTGTACTCGGAAGAGAGCTCGTGGTTTTCTTACCATTACTGAATAACTGAATGACTGAATAATTGAATAACTGAATGGCTGAACGCTGTATATTGTTCATTGAACATTGATACAGAATATTGAATGACTAAATGACTGAATAACTGAATATAGTTTCCTGTCTACATGTTTTCCCGAGTACATGACCTATAGAATTCACCACTAGAGTCTAAACGTTCACATGATTGTATGCACCCGAACCTGTGGTATGGAATGCAGGATTGCGTGCATTAGTTAGGCTTGAGAAAAGATTGATAGACTTAAGATTAACACTGAGCACGTGCATGATTCTTGTTTCAAGTTACATGTTTTATGTTTACAAGTTTACAAATTTACATGATGCATGTCTACACGTTTGCATGATTCTCGTTTACAGGACATGTTTATGTTACATGATTCCTTGTTCCCTATTATATCTGTGTTCTTGTTCCCATTTTTGCTTGTTACTACTTGCAGCCCGTAGCTTGCTCTAACAGGTACCATCTATCTTTCTTTTGAGTTAATGTTATACAGGTACAAATGACGGGTTACTGAAGGAACTTGACCAAACTATTACTGCATTATGTATTCTCGAGTACATTGTAAGTTCTTGTATTTCAGATGTCGGTTATTGCATTATATTTTTATTCTTGTGATTATTATCGTTTTGTTGAGCTTATTGGTATTGTACAACTTGTGGATGATATGAGTTGACATACTTCTATCATTCGCTGGGCATCAGTTGCGTGCCCGTGTTCCCATATAATGGGAAGCGGGGCATGACAATTTGCTAGAACCAATGTATTGGAATCATCAACTTTAGACTAATTGTAACTCTGGTTGACGGATAAAAATTTATGTCTTCCTAAATTCTACTCTTCTGCGCAACTCTTACTCTGCTTTTCTCCTCTCTTCCTATTTCCACTAATTAGTATGAGCCTCGGATCCAAAATCCACGACAAAAATGCCCTTTCAAATGCCTCTATACCGCAACCCTCACCACACTTACATCTCTACACTGCATCTGAGGACCTGAACCATAAGAAATCCCCATCCAGAATTAACAAGCCGAAAAAAAGAGACCCAAAAACCTCAAATTCACATCCCATGAACCTTCCAGAAACAAGCCACCACACTAACCCCTACAATCAAGAAAATAAAATATTTAAAATAACCACACTAACTTCTCTTATTTTTGTGTCTCCTGCATCATGAGCCACCAACAAAATCCTCTGCCTTTGTCATCTACATCTTGACAGCAATGTTTCCTTACAAATTTCATTATTGCAACCATCATCCCACCTCCTCATCACCATATGTGTGTTCGTCGACGTTGCCACTAATCCTCCTGCCAACCCACGTTGCTGAACTTTCATCATCATGTCCCCTTACTTCCATAATGCCATTAACTAGGGTTGGTAAACAGGTTGACCGGCCCGGGTCGGGTCGAACCCGTCCGGGTTGGAACCCAACTTGGACGGGTTCAGGTCGGGTCCTACTGGTAACTGGGCCGGACCGAGCTGGGCCGTAAGTGCAAATAGTCGACCCGCCCAACCCGCGAACCCATTCAGGTCCAAGCCGGGTCGGGTCGGGTCGGGTCGCGGGTTGGGCCCGTTTAAAGTTATTTTATTTTATTTTTTCTTTAAAAAATAATGTAATTTTAATAATAATAATAATAAGAATCAAAGAGTAAAATTGCCAAAAAAATATATATATTATTAATATGATTTCAACTA
Organism: Hemerocallis citrina; assembly: GCA_017893485.1. Taxonomy (NCBI): domain Eukaryota; kingdom Viridiplantae; phylum Streptophyta; class Magnoliopsida; order Asparagales; family Asphodelaceae; genus Hemerocallis; species Hemerocallis citrina. The sequence continues at coordinate 54,675,253 of CM030359.1, read as the reverse complement.
ATACAAGTTTCACAATTTGTAATAAGAAATAAATATTTTCTACAAATTTGTTTTATACAATAACAAATTTCTTAGATACAATTTCAATTTTCTTCAGTTATCCTAATTTTTAATAACAAACAAAGATTTTATACAATTTTTTATACATTTACAATTGTCTTCAATTTGTTGGTCTTCAATTTGTTGTTGTTGTTGTTGATCTTCAATTTTTCATTTTGGTTGCTATTGTTATTGTTGTTCTTCCGGCAAGTTGCTTCCACTTGTAGACGTATCGAACGCTTTTCCTTGAGTCCTATCTTTGGCCTTCAGCCAGTTTTCCGTGCAGACGAGCATTTCCAACGATTGGGGGTTCAAGCGATTCCTGTAATCGGTTAGAACCCTGCAACTTGTAGAAAATGCACTTTCTGAAGCAACTGTAGAGACAGGAGGAGTTAGTAGATCTTTAGCCATATATTTAAGAATACTATAAGTATGTTCATGGTCTTTCCGCCATTGTAAAATATCTAGTGAAGAAGTAAAAGATTCAGAATCTTGTTGATTATACCAATGTAATTCATATGGTTGATTAGTCCTAGGTTGTTTTGATTGAATTTGTGCAAGTAAATTAAAATGTGGCATCATCTAATTTACTCTTTCCCTTATCATTAGAAGTAGCAAAAGAAGAACTAACTAAAGAAGTTGTACTACTAGATGCAAAACTTCTATCATAATAATCATACAAGTTATTTAACGTCGATTCAAATTTAACTAAAAATATTCTGCAATCAATTTCAGATTCATCTTCCCCAAGTAAAATTTTTTTTAATCAAACTCTTCGTACCTTCTAATTTGATACGAGGATCCATCACAGTAGCAATACAATACAACATAGGAGGAGGATTAAAATACTTCAAAATTTTGGTGTATGCAGGTTTCACAATATGACCAATAAAAGCATCATCGATCATTTGTTTGAAAGTTTGCATCATAGTAACTATTGAAATAAAAATGCTACTAGAAGTAGATTCATAAGATTTTGAAAATTTGAAAGTTGCGATTTTAAAAGGTTCTAAAAATTTCAACAAAGATTCGGCATAAAACCAAGCTTGGGGAGTAATTTCAAAAATTGGCATATTTTTTGCAATACAAAAATCATTTATACATTCTTTATATTCAGTAACACCATGTAGCAAATCAAAAGTACAGTTTCATCGGTGTTTTAACATTATTTGGAAATTTTCTACAATGTACATTTTTAAGCCTACACCAAGCTTTCCATTCTTGGAATATGGTGCCACTAAATGGAATAAAATGTACACAATTTATAATGTTAACTATAAATGGTTCGGCTATTTTTAATACATCTTGAGCACATAAATTTAAAATATGACATGCACATCTAACATGAAAAATATTGTCAGATGGAGGGTTTAATGCGGTTTTTAATATACTAATTGATGCATTGTTGTTAGATGCATTATCAAAACTTATACACATAATTTTATCACGAATATGAAAAACATTACAAATTTTTAAAATACGATTTGCAATTTCATTACCACTATGGAGATAGGGCAACACAGCAAGTGATACGATCCATTTTTAAATGATCCAATCACTGTCGATCCAATGACAAATTATTCCCATCATTGGAATACTATTGCAACTCGTCCAACAATCGGAAGTTAAAGAAACTCTACAAGTTAAACTTCATAAAATAGCAATCATAGCTTCTCTCATTTCAGTGTACATTTTAAAACAATCAGACTTTATAGTATTCCTAAGGATTCTTTTAAAATGCGGGTTTAAGGCGGTTTGATTAAAATTTTCTAAGTCCCTACTCTCGGGATAGGAAAATGGTAACTCTTCCTTGATTACTAGTCAAGCCATTTCCCGACGAACAAGTTCGGGATCATAAAAATGGCTATCAACTACACCGGTCATACGGTGGATTTTTTGTTGGCCGGGCAGGTTTACAAGAAGTTCTTTATGCATATTTTGGATGTGTCGTCTTATTGTACACGTCCCTTCACCCCTCTTCCATTTGTATGGCTTCGAACATGTTTTACAAACTTTTATACCTACACCCGGATTTTCTTCGTCCGGAATATAATCATAAAATTTGTGCCAATCACTAGTTTCCCCTCTAGTTGTCCTACTACTACCTGGTTGTGTTGTTTTGGTTGCTTGTGTTTGTGGTTCTTCTTCTATGTCTATGTCTCCTACAAACTCATCATGTGTACCAATGTGTTGGGTCATAGGGTACTCTTCGGCAGGCTCATTTTGTGGGACAATTGGAGGCCTACGAGAAGTGCCGGTGGAATCTTGTCCACTTTGGCTACGGCCGCTACCTCGTGATCTAGACATGTTGTATAGTAGTGTATGTGAAAAAATTAAATACAATCTAGGTGAGATAAGTTAAAAAAAAATCTAGAAAACAATAAGAGGGTTGTGAGAGAGAATATCAAAAAACCAATAAGCAAATATGATAAAAAAAATTATAACTATAAAAAAAATATCAAGATAATAAAAGGGTTGTGAATTTTTAATACTGTACTTCGCGGACACTCGTATATAAAATGAGTGAAAATAAAAGTAAAAGTAGAAATAGAAGTCCGGACTCGTATATAGATAGAAAGAGAGCTTATTGTAGCGCCCCGGATCCCCGTTATCGGACATCCGTGACACAATCAGAATCTTTGTCTTCAAATGCATCTCAACACAGTAAATAACACAGAAATTTAAACACTTTTATTACTATCAGAGTTACTACATCAAAAATTACAAATATCAATCTGTCATAACAAACTGTAATGCCTCCTCCCTTTTCTTTTGACTTCAAAATTCAATTCTTTCAATTTCTATATTACTTTAAACATAAACTAAGTTATATTTCAAGAAAAATTTTGGCAGAGTTTTCCCTAAAATTTCTGCCCCGAAACACAAAAAAGCTTACAGAATTCTGCTCTAAATTCCGTAGCTCACATCACAGGCAATAATATCATGGGTTTCCTAGGCCAAAATGACCAGAATCACACAGACAATATAAATATCATGCTCTGGGGGATAAACTCATAACAGGATGTCAATTATTAATTAAAAACCATAAATTCCTTTGAAAACGTAGTAAAGTTTTAGAAAATAACTTATAAAACATACCACAGGGCCCGGTACTCCACAACGAGATGGGTACGGGTCAAAAACGTATCATGCCACTCCACTTTACTCATCATCATCATTCACATACTTATACATCTAAAATACAATTTAAATCATAAATTTTACTATTCACATAATTAAACTTAAACAACAATTTTAAAATAAAAGCTCCACTCCACAGAATCTACACCTCACCTCTGCACTGCTGAGGACCTGTAACAGTATGGGATCTAGGGTAGTCCAGGGACTCCCGGTCCCCCCAAACACTAAGAGGTTAGCCATTTCTGGTGTGAGTATAATCTACTAATTAAGCATATAAATTAAACTTTATAAGTAAAACAGAACGAACTTACGAATACCAAGATAATCAAATTTTGCTTGAAATCTGAACATGTAAACATCATAACTGGGATTTCACATCAAATACTCTCCGAGTCATCACCTGTATGTATATCCATACCCGCTCACAACATACTTATCCTTAGTTGGAAAATCACTCACAAATTAGTCGCTTAACGCCCATCACTTTATGCCTTATATAAATATTCCTATAGCTTTATTTTCCCATAAAGCTTTACATTCACAAAACTCTACTTTCACATAAACTGCACCTCATTTATCATTCATTTGCATTTACAGACTCACGACTTATATTCTTTCGTACTCATCTTCATTCAAAAACATGTTCTTTCTCAATCTCATATCACATTACATCGCATTCATTTATTTCTTACAATATATATCATCACGTCTCGCAATACATCACTTTCACATTCATTATACATTTCAACCATCGCACTCATAATTCATCCTGAATGGAAAATAAACGTGTCCTGATTTCCTAGTGTTCGTGTATGCCATGACTTGAAGTCTAATACAAAACACAGAATACAGAACAGATGCACTTAATTTAATGTAAGCAAGACTCTGGACACACATGCATTCCATACTACATGTGTCCCAGATCAAGCCGTTTCTTCAGTTCAGGAATTTGAACCCTCGTTATGCAATGCATTCTAATTCGGTCCACTTCCTATTTCTGATAGTATGACATGGTTGAGGAGGTGTAAATAAAAGACATAATTCGGGGTGCTACCCCGTTGTCACCCATAATTGTCACATGGACCCTCCTCGAAAGCTGTGATGAACTTAAAGATATACCGCAGCATACCTATAGTGCCATATTTCACAGGACCGCAGCCCATACGACCCGTTCGTGTCCACCAGCATATGCCCAGACCCCATTCAACAGTCGTGACGAACTTAAAGATATACCACAGTATACCTATGGCACCGTATTTCATAGGACCACAACCCATACGACCCGTTTGTGTCCAACAACATGTGCCCGGACCCCATTCAACAGCCGTGACGAACTTAAAGATATACCACAGCATACATATGGCGCCATATTTCACAGGACTGCAGTCCATACGACCCGTTCATGTCCACCAGAATGCGCCCGGACCCCATTCAATAGCCGCGACGAACTTAAAGATATATCGCAGCATACCTATGGTGCCGTATTTCACAGGACCGCAACCCATACGACCCGTTCATGTCCACCAACATGTGTTCGGACCCCATTCAACAGCCGTGACGAACTTAAAGATATACCGCAGCATACCTATGGCGCCGTATTTCACAGGACCGCAACCTATACGACCCGTTCGTGTCCACCAGCATGGATTTGATGGCCTCAAAGGTTTAATCCCCCTATCTGCCAGGAAATCCCATTCCGTCCTTACCACGGACTTCAGGAATCAACAGTGCAAGATACGCACCGCAGCACATATCCCTAATGACAGGAAGAGATAACCCCATAGTATCACCTCCTAGTGCTAACTCTCAGAATGAGTTGGATTATAGAGAATCACCCCTAACACCAATTCGGTTTTCGAGCAAAACAATAAAGAAAAACCTAATCAATGCAGTTTACTGAAGACAAGCTGTTTTCCAAATCACACTCGGTGTCGATCAACAATGTCAAGCCTGTCCGGTCTGTCAAATAGCAATCATCACAGGAACCACATCCACTGATTTTCAACACCTTCACAGGTCAGCGACCAAATAATCCCGGCCCGTGACCCTCAGCGAGTGGTCCAACGACGCCTCAAGGATGCAATACAAATCAAATGAAGGTAAGTACACACATAACCATCAATTCTCGACCATTGACAGACTCAGGCATCGAGACACCAAACACAAACCGACCAGAGCTAAACCCCAACTCACTCACGTCCATTATGAGTACTAAGCACATGAACTTATCTAAGTTTCAAATAAAATGCTAAAACATCATTAAAAACCCGATAGCTTATAATCACCACACTGCGATATGCAGAAGGTTCCTCATCAACTGTCCGATGAAACAATTCAAGAAATAGCAGTAGCTGTAACCCAAGCTATGCTCATCGGAAACCAACACTCTCAGAATTTCTAGAAGGGTAGGGAGATCCACTGCAATCCCCCAGTGGACGACTCCCTTACATTCTTATAGAACTTAAGTTCCCGAGTCAACTTAAACTTGAAGTTTAGTCTAAACAACAGTTGCTAACTTGCAACGTCCATAACTTCCAACACGCAATACAGAATTACTTGATACTATAAAACCTCATATACTCTCAATAATTTATTCTTCTTGTACTCGCTGCACCTTTCCAATATCATAAAAGTTTGCTCACTCAACGGAAATTCTCGATTCTGGGTCCTATGGGAAGGTGGGAGTGTCTACTTCAACTTCCTAGTTGAACATCTCTTTTAGATTCTATCATTTGAGTTCTCGAAAACACTAAGTTCCATCAGGTGTACAACAGGGAGAAATGAGTTTACTTAGCCAATAATACCTTAACTAAGACTGGATCCATTTCATCTTTGAAAAATCATAACTCTCAACCTATAAACTGGAATTACAAAACTCCAGATGGGTTAGAAAGCTATGACTCCCTACCACGACTCTCTAGTTGGTCAATTTCCCAATTCTTAACAAATAGTTTCCAAATTTCTCATCTTCACAAACTAGTCAACTTGTACTAGGCTGAACATAGCCCACTTTGAAATTCAATGACAAATCCACCTTAAGTCCAATGCTCATGAAATTTGAGATTCTAAATCTACACATATACCATTTCATTGTGTCCAAAATTTGCATTTTGATTCATCTCACACAATGAGCTATGACTCTTCAAACATAGCACACAATTTCAGCCACTCTTTCAGCACAGTTTTTACTACCCTCTACTAAATAATTTTGAAATCTCATCAAACGAACATTAAAAATTCTAAAATTTAAGAATCATCAACTAGACTCATACCATAAGATACTCCCATAATTTCATAGCAATATCATACATACACAACTGGTTATGACCCTTTTGAACTTTAGTCCAAAAGCAATCAGCTTCAGCTCTGCCCTTTCAGACCACACAATTTTTTTGAGGTATCAAACGACCTCGAAAAATTATGAATAGTTGTGGACACATACAAGAGTGTCTACAAAGATTTTTAGCTCAAAACACCCAGGCTACACTGAGAGACGAAAACGGAAATACTCAGCAACTCGTAATTTAGAATTTTCACAACACACCATGTATGTAAAATAAAAGAGATTATACTCACCAAATATCCCGCAAAGACTCGAAGCGCCACCACGCATCCAAAGTAATATATCCTATTATCAAATCTCAAGTTAATTTAAAGCTCAAAGCATACAAACCAGTCACAGATAGTAATAACACAAATCCCAACATCCCACAAGCGTTTAATTAAATGCATGGGATGCACACGTGCGAAGCACGGGATATTCAAAATCCTACAGGATTTTTATCCCCCCCCCCCAAAACAATAACTAGAATCACCCCAAAATATCCTAATGTCTCAACAAAATTTCTATTACTATAAAAGAGACAAATTCTCATATATTTGCTCTCCTTTTATAAACCCAAAACCCTAATTTATTAGCAACTTACAAATTCTCTAATAACTTGCTAATTTCTCGCCTCCACTACTCCTAACATCTCCAAATCTCCCTACCATAATATTCCTATTCAATAGAAATTATCCATACTTAATTTTATACAATAAAATAAAATATGGTATACCTTCCCGAAGTCCTCTCCAAAAACCGACGCTACCACGAGCTAGAGCACCCTCCAATTAGCCATCCCCTCAAATTAATTTGAAAACGACGAAGAAATGGGGTGGATTTAGGCGGGGGAGTGATCGGCCGAAAGGTGGGTTTTCGGTGGGTTTTGATTTGGTCGGTAGGGAAAACAGAAAGGAAGGGAAAGGAAGGAAGAGAAAAGGTTTGGGGGAGGGGGTTTTAGGAGATTTTTTATAAAAAAAAAAATATATAAAAAAAATTAAAGAAAGATTTGCATATAAACCCCCAAATCTCTAAAATATATCAAATAAATCCCAACTCTTTTCTTTAATAATACCAACAATACAAAAATACATAATCGCGCGCAATTCTTAATTATGCACTGATTACAATGATATGCTATTTTGCGGGGTATTACACTTATTTGTTGGAGCCTTGGAGGAGTTGAAGACTCGAAGACATAGTTGAATGTTAAATTCGATACGATCGAAATTTGTCGTTTGATCGTTTCTATGTTGCTAGCTTCTTTGGTCACAAAATTTGGAATGAATTGAGATTGAATTGAGTAGTAGTAGTAGAGAGAGTAAGAGAGTAAGGTGTGAAATTTTTTATTTTGAGTTTAATGGGTATTTATAGGGGAAAAAATAAAAATAAAACAAAAAAAAACCCCCAAAAAAACAAAAAAAAAACGGCTATAACAGCCGTTAGACTCGTTCTCGGCCGTTGGACCCGTGGGTCGAACAGTCGATCCGCGCAGGTCGAACGTTTGACCCGTACGGGTCTAACGGTTCGAAGCCCGCGGGTTCGTGAGCGGGTCGAACACTGTTCACCGGGTTCGCGGGCCGGGTTCAACGGGTCCAAATCCATGTTTTAACGATCCGGGTCGACCTGCTTATAATCACGGGTTCGACCCGAACTTGAACCAACTTCTAACGGGGCGGGTTTGGCGGGCAGGTTGCGGGTCAGCCCGATCCGTTTGCCATCCCTACCATTAACCACTTCTTCCCTCCAAATAGAGCACCAGTAGAAGCAAATGAGCCTAATATAAACCACCACTTCCCATCTTGCTTGTAAACAGAGTCCAAAAAGTAGATAGAACTAGTAAATATGGTCTAAAAAACGATTTTTTGAGAGGTTGAATTTGGTCATTCAATTAGAGTGCTTTAAAGTATTTTTGGGCCAAAACGTTAGTATAATTTAATCTTCTCCCATAATAATTAAGAATCTATAACCCTAGTATATTATCTTGAGGTTGTACTTTCAGTTGAAGTACTAGTACAAAATTATTTTCCAAAATCAATACACCACAATTATGTCTCTTACATTTCATATACCTACACACTTATTTTTGACCAAATAATTGATAAAAGATATCATTGCTAGATGCAAAGTAATCTCTTTGCTAAGTTATTGAAGTTTAACATCACTACAAATAACATCATCAATATATTCACTTATTTCTCTCCTTGAGAATAACCGTTAAAGGGTGTTAGATAAAGATTCAGACCCAAAAGGTTTTAACATGAACCGGTTTTGAGAAATATGCTCCACAAATGGGAAGCAAGACATCTTCAAAGGGACATTTGCTATGAGGTAAAGTTCAAGGCAATCCCCAATTCCCTTGTGGATTACCTAGTTTGGCTAGTGAAAATATATAGTTTTGGAAGGAATCCTTCATTCCAATGGGAATCCCATTCTCCCTATTTATTAGGTTTTCATTCCCCCCATTTTGGATAGGAATCCTTGGATTCCCATAAGTGTGGAATTGCAAAAGACTACCATATCCCCACCTCTTTCCACCTGCCATCTCCACCACCACCACCACTGCCTCCATCATGGTCACTGCCGCAACCACTGTCGAAACTGCTGCTAGCACCGCCACCCTCACCGCTCTCACCCTCACCTTCGCCATCACCACCACCCTCAACATTACTTCAACCACCACCCTAACCTTCGCCATCACCACCACGACCACCACCACAATAGTCACCTTCACTTCCACCACATTACCCTCGCCACCCCCGTCACCACCACCATCACCTCCATCGTCATCGTTGCAGCCACCGCCACCGAATTGCCACTAACACCACGCTTTCCTGTCTTTTTGTCCTACTAATACATATTATAGTAAAAATAGCATATTACTGATAACGCAATGTACAGTACCAAACAAAATAATGATTTCGAATAATGTAAAGTGTCACATCAAACACAGTAACGAAGGATTTGCGGAAATTCAATTTCCCTCCATTCATTATCGGGAATCCTCCAATTCGTGTACGCAAAGCTCCCACAGTGTTGTGGCAGTATACCTCACCAATTCCACAGCAAACTAGGGGCATCAACTAAATAATTTAGTTACTAGATCACGACAACATGCTGAGTTCCCAAATGACCAACCTATATCTCTTTTGATGTTCCACCCAGTTAATACACAGTTTATTGTTATAATAGGACCCTCCCAACACAATATGTGCCTCCTTTAAATAGACACACCAAGTTAAGAGACAAAATTGATTTTCCCACCTGCACTAAGGAGCTCCAGAAGAGCTTAGAATATAAATATTGAATCCTAAACCCCACCAACAATTTAGGAGTTTAGGTATAGTTGTAGAAAAAAGTTTATATAGCACCAAAGCCAAACAGTAACACAGGTACGAATCTTATTGATCACGAACTTCAAGCAGAATGAACAAAAAATATATTGTTGAGTGCAGGCTAGGTATAGGTACACATAATAAGGAGGCTAAACCTGCAGGACAGTGCATGCATGACAGCTTCAGGGTTTTGGTGCAGTGGCAGGGACACCACACAAGGACCAAGGCTTGAAGCTCTTTCAAACAGTCACAATGCACACAATTAGTTCTCAAAGGATGACGGTGTGAGAAATGATAGGTGCCATGACAAAAAAATGATTGTTCAATGTGACAGAACCAAAACAGACGTCAACCATTCCATCAATGTGCCATGATAGAAATAAATGATTCCATCAAAACATGGATCCAGACGAGGAACAAGTTTAGCTCAAGGATCAAAGAGTGACACTAAATATATGGACAAGTTTGAAGAAGTCATTACCATGTAAAACACAAGGACTCTTGGACTATATCAGAAGATGTGTAATGAGCTATGGCTAAAACAAAAGTAGAATTATTAGTATACAAGTGCAACTCACTGGAAGCCTTCGGATTGCTCTGATAACTTTTATAATAAGGCCTCCAATAAGAAGACATGGATTCTTAAAACTGGGGATACCCCACGAAAGAAACCTACAACCATCTACTGAATGTGTACAACTTCTAAACTAGAGTGTACAACCATCTACTGAATGTGTACAACTTCTAAACTAGAGTGTACAGTATAAGATGCTCAGGAAACAATGATGCAAACTAACAACAACAAAATGCATAGGTAGATTAAGTTAGGTTTCATGTAAAATAATTATACCAAATAAATCATACAATTCCACAAAGAAATGGAAATCAAAAACCAACTTTCCACTATAAAGTTTCAAAATCATGAAAAGTAGTTCAAGTAGGAAATTATATATATCTTTTACAAAAATAAATTTAATCATAATTCAAATAAAAGCAAATGTTATGAATTCTAGTTCTAAGAAGATATTCTGCAAATCAAATTCGATCACCTTTAATTTGGTTAGAGCATCCACAGTCGTTTCTTATATTTGCCAAATTCTCATTTTATGAGAAAGGCCCCCTTGCAGTCGTTTTCTATTTTCTCAAAAAATGGCAAAACAGCTACATTAGCTTCTCAAAAATGAGAAACGAAATTGGGAATCTTAAATTATAGGAGACGAGATAACATGTCTCGTCCCAATTATTTTATTATTATTATTTTTTATCAGACGAGACAACTTGTCTCGTCCTATATATATATATATATATATATTTTAAAAAAAAGGGTCGGACGATATATGTTGTACCGTCTAAAAAAAAAACCCCGGAAAAATTTTGGACGAAACATGTTGTCCCGTCTCAAGCAAAAAAAAAAGCTTGGACGGGACAACATGTCCCGTCCTAGAAACCAGGGCACATTTAAGCCCAAATCCACCTAATTAATCCCTAATTAGCCTAACCAATTCAACATTTACCTAATTAATAATCTAATTTCTACTACAAATTACTAACTAACTAAATCTACTACTAATTACTGCAGTATTAAGATTTTTTTTAAAAAAAATTAAAGTAAGACGAGACATGTTGTCTCGTCCGCTTAAAAAAAAAATTGAGAAAATTATAGCAAAACACCGTTGCAACAAAATAGTCAAATTACTATTTTGATTTGCCATTTTGCCAATTTTTTTAGCAAACGATTGTGGATGCTCTTATAGAATAAATGAGTAACTTCCATTTTAGTTGATCTAGAGGGACAATGCAGATCTGGGAGAAAGCATCTGACTTTTCCCAATTTTATAGGACTGCAAAAACAAGGCGGGTTAATGGATAGTATTAGTGACCAGCTGCGATTAAAGTGATTTATGGTTATTTTGTCATAAATTTGGGGGTAGTACGTTTCTAAGTGATGAATCTTTGAGGGCAGGTTGCACCTATTAAGGGTTTTTGGTGGATCCAAGTAGACATCGGAAAAAAATTAGAGATGCTAAGGTGTTCAATTGACTCAACGAGCAGGTCGGATAGTTGTAATTGAGAGGGTTTGGCGAGATTATGCTAAGGTGTTCAATTGACTCAACGAGCAGGTCGGATACTTGTAATTGAGAGGGTTTGGCGAGATTATTGTCTTCGGTGGAGGATTTGAGTTGACAATTTGTTGCAAGCATCTAGACTTTGATTCGGTGGATTCCTAGCCAAGGAAATATTTGACCGTCTACTTCAATGTGAAACCCAAATATTAATTTCTCAAAATCTTAATTTCTTCTTTACTGTTATGAAAGTGTTTCCGGTATGAAAATTAATTTCTTAAAATCTTCTTGCATTTGGATTGGTGGAGATGTTAATAGACAAGAAGAGATTTCTGCTTTTCTTAATTGTCCTAAAGGCTCTTTTCCTTTGAGTTATTTGGGTATTCCTTTGAGAATTGGAAAACTTCATAAATCTGATTGGTTTCCTATTATTGATAAAGTTGAGAGAAGACTTAACAGTTGGTCGGGTAAGTCTCTTTCTAGAGCTGGTAGATTAGTTCTTATTAATTTTATTATCTCTAGTATTCCTTTATATCTCATGTCCTTTTTTTATATTCATGTTTGGCTTATTAAGAAGATTGATCTTCTGAGAAGGAGGTTTTTTTGGGTTGGTTCTTCTATTCAGTCTGATCAGGGAAAATGTCTTATGAATTGGACTAGGGTGTGTAAGCATAAATCTGAAGGTGACTTAGGTGTTATTAACCTTCGCAACCAAAATTTAGCTCTTCTTGGTAAATGGCTTTGGTACTATTTTAATTCAGAGGACAAAGTTTGGATTAGGATTATTAAAAGGAAGTATTTTCATCGGAGAAATCTTAGTGATTTTCCTTCTCTCCCCCATTCTGTTGGTTCTTCTTTTTGGAAAGGGATTTGGAAAGCTTCGGCTCCCTTTAAGTGTGGTCTTCAAAAAATTTGTGGGGATGGTAAAAATGTTCGCTTTTAGACTGATATTTGGATTGGTAACTGTAGCTTATCCTCCTATTTCCCTGATCTCTTTAAAATGGCTAGCTTACCAAATGCTTTTGTTTTTTCTCTTTACTCTACTAATTGATATGGGAAAGTTTGGAATATTGGTTTTCGTAGATCTCTCTTTTCAACAATCTCATGACCTCAGTGCTCTTCTTCATTTGTTGAATTCTTATGACTGGAAACTTCACAATAAGGCTATTTGGAGATGGAATAGCTCTGGTATATTTTCTGTTAAATCCTTCTATAGAATTTTGAATGCTGGTGGCCAAATTTGCCTTTTTATAAATTCATTTGGCAAAATGTGGCTCCTCTTAAGGTTAGAATTCTTGTTTGGCTTACCATTCATAATCATTTACTCACTGTGGATAATATGAACAAGAGAAATTTGGCTTTAGGTCAGAAATGTGTCTTATGTTCTTGTGCTAATGAGTCTGCTTATCATCTCTTTCTTAATTGTTCCTTTGTTAAACAAATTTGGCTTATTCTGAAAATGGCTTTTCAGTTCAGAGGTTTCCCGCCTTCTATTAAGTCTTGGTGGGGTATATGGAGAAAGAAGAGAATTCAAAAGAAAGTTTGTATTCTCTGGGATATGATTATGATGGCTTTGATTTGGGTTATTTGGAGGGAGAGGAACAATAGAATTTTTATTAAGAAATCTATGGATATTGTTTACATTCTAGATTCCATATGTTTTTTTATTTCATTTTGGTCAGATCTCCTGCCCCCCGCTAAGAAGGCCAAGGTTGACTTGAGTGTATTCGCTGATGCTTGTAAGACTTTTATCCCTCAATTGAACGTTGATACGACTTTGAATGCTTCTCTCCGGTGATTTCTTCTTCAGAGCTAGTCAGGGTAACGTTATTGTCATTGAGGATGATGATGAGATGCCTGAGGGATTTCAAGAGCATCTCAGTCAGTCGCTTAGTCAGGATGCTGCTTCTTCTAATTTGTCTTTGCCTGAGGTGGTCTCTTTGTTTCAGGAGGATGTCACTAACCCTGCTTTTGCTAATGAGCTGCCTCCTTCTGATGATGATGATGATGGTTTAGTCTCCCACACTCTGTCTTCTATTTCGGCTTTGTCTACCCATCATCAAGAACTTGTTACTGGCATTCTTCTGGTTCAGAATTTTCAAACAGCTCAAGAGGCTTCTAGAGAGGCTTCTGGTTCGGATTCAAAGGATGATTTCTAAACTGTGTTTTGACTAAGATAGTTCTCTGTGTGTCCTTGGTTGTTTGACTTTTGTTGGAGTCTTGGTCTTTTATGTTTGAGGTTATTTTGCTACTATGTTGGTGGAGTTTTGATCCTCTCTGTTTGAGGATATTTTGTTTTTACTCCACTTCTCTCCTTGTTCTTCGGAGTGTGTATGAACTCTTTTTGTACTTGTCTTTTTTTGTTGCTTGGCTGAAGCCCTTAGGCTTTATCCCTTTTATCAAAAAAAAAAAATGTGAAACCTAAATATGCAAAAAAAAGAGGTACCACATGTTGGATAAACCACTTGCTACCATAAGAAACTTTTTTTCCATTCATACCAGCCTTTGTGTTACATGAATCTCCAAAAGCAATTAAGTGTGCAACAAATTAATTAGTCAAGTTATTGTGACAGTGCAGAAAATAAATTTGCCTATGCCGTTAGTCGAATGCTCATTTACGATTAGCATCGAGAAGATTGGTTTTAAGAGACTAAGGCAAGCATTCTTATGCTCCAACTTTGGATTAATATTTCAAGATGTTCAAAATGAAGGTCGTGAGTAAATATTAGTATCTAAGTAGCTAAAATCCTTGATTACGCCTGATTAATCTCCGATTAATCGCTAATCGGAGACTACACGATTATTTTTTTTAGCGATTTATAATATTTCGATAGTTAGCGATTTAATCGGGAATAATCGACCGATTAGTGGTTAATCGGCCGATTTTAAGTGGCTGATTAACCGATTAAATCTTCTCCTCTAATTTTCACGATCGTTTGCATTATTTGGGCTCAATCCGTCCCAAATTCAAAATTCAAACCCCTTCTAGTCCTCGTGCAAACTCAAATCCGATATATCGCTGCTCTCTTCTTCCTTGTGCAAACCCAAATCCAAACTGGTTCTCTTCTTCTTCCTCAAGCAAACATAAACCCGACCCATCGTCGTTCCCTCTGTACCATCGCATACTTGACTCAGTCCGCATCTGCACCTCCTTCTCTTGTTGCTCGCACTGCTCTTTCTCCCCGATTGTTTTTTTCGATGGAACCAACCAGAAACCCGATCCAACCCACATTCAGAATCCAAACTCAGCTCAAACCAAGTACACTCTTCATTTTTTCTGTAACTATATGTTCCTATTGATAATCTCATAATAGTTTTATGTTAGGATTTAGGGTTGCTACATAATAATGATATATCTTTTTTTAATTATATATATAACAATTTTTCCGATTTAGTTTGTCGATTATTTTTCGATTAACCGATTAATCACTAATTGCCCCTAGACCGATTAGTTCCAAAAACTGATTTTAACTGCCTAGATTACTATCTGTAATGGATTCACATTTCGTAGAATGAGATTATGTACCCATGTGCATCATGCATGCCTTTCTTGTTTGGGGCATGCATGCAAACGTGTTGTTTGACATTTGAAATGTATAACACTATAGCAATGGATGTGTCATTTTTAAGAATTATGTTGCTAGGATTGTGTCATAACATTGAACTTGTCAAATAGCAAAGGCTACACAGAAAAATATATGTCTATATACTCCACCTTTTATGATCGAGATACATATCTTGGTAGAATTCTGTACTTCGATAATGGAAAAAAACTATGCTCTAATTCAAGTTATTGATATTCTTTCTTTTTTTCAGAGTAGCTTATTCACTCATTGTTATAAATCTAATGGTTTGCCA
This sequence comes from Hemerocallis citrina, assembly GCA_017893485.1. Classification (NCBI taxonomy): domain Eukaryota; kingdom Viridiplantae; phylum Streptophyta; class Magnoliopsida; order Asparagales; family Asphodelaceae; genus Hemerocallis; species Hemerocallis citrina. The sequence continues at coordinate 54,659,495 of CM030359.1, read as the reverse complement.
GTACTCTTCAATTAGATTCGGGGTTTATATTGTTTGCCTACTTCTTTATCGATGTCAAGTTTTTTTTTGATCATAAAGGTTGGCCAAAGGCCCCCCTAGTTTCATTAAAAAGTTTTTAGTAAAACAGAAAAACCATCGTCGGACAATGATATTCATGAGACCCACATGCGGGCCATGATATTCATTGTCCCACCCAAAAAAGAGTCCCCTCCAAAGGTCGCTCCGGATTCCATGAATCCCACCAAAATACGTACAAGTAATTACAAAGTCCCAAACGTACATCCCCAAAAAAAAAACCCCTAAAGAGACATCCAATTTCACACATCCCTAAAAGACTCCCGCATGCGTGAGCCACCCGCCTCAAACCATGGAATCAAACATCCTCGGCTATGCCTCCCCCTTCTTGTACATCAACCTGGCTGGTGGCGATGTCCTTGTAAATGTCTTTGATCTTCTTTGTCTGTTCATCACTTGCCATTTTAGTCCAGAACAAAATATTAGCAGTAATCTTTTGGAGCAATTGTTGATGCATGATGTGTCTGTGTGTGCTTCTAAAGATTCTATTATTCCTTTCTAGCCATATACCCAAACATATTGCCGCCACCCCCGTGTCCCAAAAACAGGACTGGCTGCTTTGGATGTGCCTATCTTTCCACCTCCCCCCCCCCCAAGCGTGTAGAATCGTCTCCGGACCTTCGCCACTGATATCGAATCTGTTGAGGAGGTCTCCCCAAATGGGCCTCGCAAAGCTGCACTTGACGAGTAGATGGTCGACCGTTTCATTCTCCTGATTGCACATGACACAGTGAGTCGGGCCGTGCCAACTTCTCTTAACCAAGTTATCCCGAGTTAGGATTTCGTTTCTACATGCCAACCAGTTAAAGGTCTTCACTTTAAATGGGGCATAAGCATTCCACACCGAATCAAAGACTCTAACCCCCCCATCGTTTAACCTTTTATACGTCGATTTAACCGAGAAAACTCCCCCTTTTTCCTGCTCCCATTTAAGTTGATCCTCGTGCTCATTGCCCATTGGCTTCCAATCTAGCAGGAATTCAATGATCGCCTGTTTTTGTCTTCTAGCCTCGTTTGTAAGTCTGCCTGAGAGTCTTGGTCTCCATTCCTCATGCCTCCAATTTTTTGCCATGCGATCATATTTATCCGTAGCAAACCCATATGCTTGCGGGAATCTCCTCTTCAGGATAATGTTGCCACACCATTTGTCCTTCCAGAAGCACGTAGAATTACCGTTTCCAATTGAAAAAGTGACCCCGGAGATGAAGATGTCTCTAGTGTTAGTCATCCCTCTCCAAAACCCGGATACTGAATCCTTGTTTTTTTTGTTTCTAGTGCATGCAACCATTCTTCAAATAAGAAGCCTTTATCATTGTACCCCATTTAGTCTTCGTTTTAGTTTTGAGTTTCCACCACCATTTGCATAACAGAGCTTGGTTCATTTGACGAAGATTGACTACCCCTAATCCTCCACACTCTTTTCGTCTGCATACGATGCCCCATTTGATTAAGGCATAGCCAGTCCCATCCCCCGCCCCATGCCATAAGAACCGTCGTCTAAGTCGGTCAATTTTTTGACGACCCAAGCCGGGATTTGATAGAAGGACATAAAGTATAAAGGGATAGAGCTGACCACAGAATTCAGCAAGATCAGTCTACCTCCAAATGACAACATTTTTCCTTTCCACCCCTCTAGCCTGTTCGCAATTTTGTCAATGATGCCATGCCAGTCCCCCCTCCTAATACTTCCACTTCCGATCGGCGGTCCCAGGTACTTTATCGGTAGTTTCTGGATTGAGCAGTTGAGAAGATTAGCAATAGTGTTCCCCGTTTCCTCGGATTCCCCTAAAAGTGTAATGGAGCTTTTGTTATAGTTCACTTTTAATCCCGACCATTCTTCAAATAAGTACAGGCCCTATTTTAGGATTGCTGCTTGCGTAATATCACACTCATCGAAAATAACTGTATCGTCCGCATATTGAACATTCATAACTGCGGAGATGCCCTTCCTCTTACCCAGACCATTGATTAAACCATTTTCTCTATAGGTTCGCAGCATACTATGCAATCCGTCCCCTATAAGGGTGAACAATAGTGGTGACAGAGGATCCCCTTGTCTCAGGCCCTTTTTACATCTGATTTCCTTTCCCGGCTTCCCGTTGACCAGCACATTGAACTTGGAAGTAGTTAGCCAAATCCGTACCTAACTTATCCATCTGTTACCGAAGCCTCTTCTCTGAAGGATCTCCAATAAGCATTTCCATTCGACCTTGTCATACGCCTTCTCGAAATCAAGTTTTAACATAAAGCCCGCCATCTTACGTCTCTTCGTGTCTGTAATACTTTCTGCACTAGCGCCACTCTGTCTAGAATGTCTCTACCAGCAATAAAGCCAGTCTGATAATCCTCAATGATGTCCCCGATGATCTTACCCAGCCTGTTAGCGAGTACTTTTGTGATAATTTTGACTGAGCAGTTAATCAATCTGATAGGTCTGAAATCATTAACAGCTTTTGCCGCTTGCTTTTTGGGGATAAGGCAAACATGAGCGTAGTTTAGCCTCTCCAAGTTCAGAGTACTGTCATAGAGAGCATTCATGATAGCCATAATGTCTGGCTTCACAATATCCCAGAACCTTCTGTAGAAGAAAATAGGGAATCCGTCTGGCCCTGGTGCGCTGTCTTATCCCATCCCCCACACTGCTGCCTTCACCTCATCCACGGTGAAAGGGTCTTGCAGCGCCTCAACTCTGAGGAAGATCTCTCCTTGCAGTACCTCCCATAGATGCTCATTGGATTCGCTAAGACTATTCCTATTTTGACCTAGGAGTTCTTTGAACTTAGCATCCACATGGGTCCTGATTTGACTTTCATCTTCCACCGAAATGCCGTCAATATCCAATGAGTGGATGTAGTTGGATCTATGTCTCATACTTGCGACCTTGTGGAAGTATTTTGTGTTCGCATCCCCTTCTTTCAGCCACCTGATCCTGGACCGCTGCCGCCACATAATTTCCTCATCGATGTAAGTTTGCTGGATGTCCTCTCTGCATGCCGATAATCTGAGGAATTGACTATCATCTAGGACACCAGTTTCCTCCTGTCTTTCCAGTTCCTCGATCTCAAGAATTGTATCTTTTTTCTTCTTCAAAATATTCCCGAACGTAACTTTATTCCACCTTCTTAATCTCCTTCTAAGAATGACCAGTTTCTGGTGCAAGTTGGCTGCTGGCTCATCCTGCCCTTTACCCTCTTTCCAGCATGTCTTGACAATATCTTGACATTCCCTGTTGGACAGCCACATCTTCTCGAACCGAAAAATGCTTTGTCTTCTTCTACCCTCTTCTCCCGTATCGAGCAAGATAGGGACGTGATCCGAAGTATTTCGAAGACAAGACCTGGACATCGCCAAAGGGAACTTGGACTCCCAGTCTGTAGAGAGTAGGATCCTGTCTAGCTTAGCAAGACTTGGCTCCCTCCGACGATTAGACCACGTAAATCGCCGATCGTTAATCGGAAAGTCCATCAACCTCAAAGAGGATATCACCAAGTTGAATTTCCTCATATCATGGCCATTGCCGGTCCTTCCACTCCTCTCGAAAGAGTGTCTGACAATGTTGAAATCCCCCCACGACCCAAGGTAGATTCCACCTCCCCCTTATGTGAAGCAGCTCGTCCCAAAGCTGAGGTCGTAGAGTTCTGTCATTTGGACCATACACCGCCGTGATGGTTTGCTGCCACCCGTCGAGCCTTCTTTCGACCACAATTGAAACCGTGAATTTCCCTCCCCAGTGATCCAGTAAATCAAATTTACCGCGATTGACCCCTACCATGATCCCCCCTGACATCCCTCTGGCGTCCCTAACCTTCCAATCCTGTATATGGTCTATCTTAAGACCCCTGAGAACCATGTTCGTTGGTTGAGATAATTTAGTCTCTTCTAAACAAACAATATCAATAAGATTATTTCTAATAACATCCCTTACCATTGTACGCTTGGCCGCCTTGCCAAGCCGCGAACGTTCCAGAAAAGGATCTTACACATTATCAGAAAGAACCCCCCCTTATCGATGTCAAGTTAGCTGGTTATTATTGGGAATTCTTGTAAAAATTGACACTATTGAGACTCATTTTCATCAAGCGGGTGGTCAGCCAGAGGTTGCCTATTTGAGCTTGAGAAACATTTATCATTTTATCTTATTGAAGAAAACTTGAAATTTGGGTTTTGTCTACTGTAGAACTCTGTTATAATGACTTTGTTGGATAATGACATGCATGAGTTCATTGTAGATTGTTTATAGCTATTCTCTTCACACTCCCACTGATCTTCAATTACTTCCTACTCTTTGTTCATAACTTGTTGAATTGTTTTCTCCACACAATAATGATGTACATGTCACTATTGAACAAAAAATGCACATAAACCTAAAGATATTAAAAGACATTAAGAATTTAATATTGAGATCAAGCAATAGTGTGGTAAAGTACAGCCTGTGTTACCTACATAAAGTGCTTATCATACTTAATTAGGTGTAATTGGGGCATACAATGTCGTCATCAAACAAAGACCAAGGATTTTCTAATTGATTTACCACATTAATGAAAATCAATCTTTTTTTTTACAAAACATAATCTATGGGCCTAATTCAACAACCCCCACAAAAATGGTCACCGCTCCTTTGTTTTACAAGAACATTCTCAATCATCAAGGATCCTTGATCACAAGATGATGATTGTTATATGGCAAGCTATCCACAAGTATCTTGTCAAGTGGAAAGATTGCCAGCTATTAATGCTACATGAATCACTATTAGTGAGTTTTGCCTTCAAGACGTAGACTTGCTCGAGTGATATCCTCCTTATTACTCATCAGAGTCAGAGGCTATCTTACCAGGTGTATCGAAATATTGAAAAAAAATATCAAAGAAACATTGGAAAATTAATCTGATTTCATTATGACATATCATTGGAATTTGACTTGGTATATTCTACTCAGCAATTTGGGAATTGCATTTCCTAGGAGATTATGCATTTAGAAAGGTTTTTATATGGCAGATATGTAGGACTCATAAAGTTCAGAATGTCTAAATAAAAATTGATTATTTTGTCTCCCTAAATTATACTCTTCTCTCCAAGCCTTTTTCTTCTCTCCTATAAGTTTTAGATTAGATTCGACCACAAGTATAGCTCACAACTACAAGCCATGCATACATTACAATGGAGATTGCAAAATAGACTAAGCAATAGTGATCTACATTGTTGCATTGTATATCTCCGAGCTTATAACTTTGGTTTTCAAAACAAAAAATGTACAGAAAGCAACAACCATATCACAAAGAGAACAGATATTAGAAAAGAAAACCTTCTACATGCAAAGTACACATAATTCTTCATCAACTTCTTTTTCATGCATTGGATCTTTAGCTTCTAGTCTGTTTAGCTTAAATTCATTTGATAACTTCATGCACTTAGCTAGCTAATAGCATATAGTGTACTGATACACAAAACGTTTATAGTACTAGGCATTTCAAATTCATCAGACCAAACAAGTTAAAATATTTTCATATACCACATCAACAAAGAAGCAAAGATGACCAAAAGTAAATTCAGAAGTATCTTTTAAACAATTATCTATGAAACTTACATTGCTTTCATGACCTTCCAGAAACAACTTCAACCGCTTCGTAGACCTCTGCCCATATTCAAACAGAAAAGGAGAAACTTTATCCACTGCGACTTCAATGTTCTTCTTAGGAAGGAATCTGTAACCAAATGTCAACCAAATCAAGTTAGCAAAGACAAAATAAAGTTTCCCTTTCCATCATCATACTCAAAACTTAGTCTATCATTCTTTCTCAAATTCAGTAAACCAAATTCTATCAACTCAATCCTCTTTACTACAACCCAAACAAAACAACCACTAGTTAAATTCAAGCCAAACTAGTAATGGTAATTATCTTCATTATTACAACTAGAAGTGCATTTGGGAATGGATTTAAGTATATCTGATGAGGACATCAATTATGTTTAGTTTATTTTTAGATTTAGCCCTATGTAGTAGTTTTACAATTTGCATCATTTTCTTTTATGCATTAGAATATTTTTGAGATTTTAGAATATTTTGAGATTTGTATCAAGATTTGTTTTGAGCTTATATATAGGCCTTGATATTAATGAGAATTCATGCTATTTTTTGATTAAAAAAATTTATTGTGTTGAGTGTGTAACACCCCGCAAAATTGGAAATGACAATTTTGCCCTCGTGTGTTACGCACGTGTATTTTGTACCGTTACGAGTAATATCCGAAACGTATTCACTATGCATTTTGGATTCCGACTATTTATGCACTTCTCGTCTTCTCAAATTTATTTTACCCTATTTGAGCCAACACAAATATTAGTTTTCAACCTTTGTGTTTTACGTACTTTATACGTATTATCTATGCACGTATCGATTACGTATTTTTCCACCGCTACATGTAATATTTTCTATGTATTTCAATTATTTATTTAATGACGTATTCGAATTCGTTTTATAAACGGAAATTCATTTTTCTCTCATTTTGATTAAAATATTTTATGTGTGGTGCAGGTGTTTTCTATGTACGTATTGATTACGTTGTGGAATATATACAAATTAAAGAAATATATTTTCCGTATATGTATTTCAATTATTTATGAACATTTTTCCATTGATAAAGTCGATTTTGTATTTTGATATTTTACGTGCGATGCACGTGTTTGCGGTGCACGTATTTAGGCGTATTCTTTTTCAAAATGAAACTTTGAAGTGTGTGTATGTTTATTTTATTTTGTGCATGAAAAATCTAATTTATAATTAAACTAAACTAATTTTACTTAAATATTTACTATATATTATAACCTATATTTTAAATTAAATATATATATGTATATGTATGAATGAAGTGTGTGCAAGTGCAATGCACATGCACGTGTTTTACATGAAGAAGGTGGCCGGCTGTTTTGGGGATGGAGGGAAAAGGAAAGTTTTGAATTAGAGAGTGGATTAGTGGGGGTAGTTAATACAACCATCACATAATCTCCTTTATAATCACCACACCCCTACCTTTACTCTCATCTTTTCCTTCCTCTCTCTGTCAAGATCCGAAACCCCCTCCTTTCCTCTGTCATTCCGAAAACCACCCAGCAAAATCATTTTTGCTTCCCCTTCCTTCTTCATGTCTCTGCCGAAACCAACCCCCCCCCCCCCCCCCCCCAGCCAACTCCTTTTGTTTTCTCCACTCACATACAAACATATATACCTATCTTCCCAACATTCAAATTATATACATATAATTATGTAGATACACATATATATATGTATATGAAATTAAGTTTGGTGCTGATTCTTGTGCAATGCCGAAATGGTTGCTGTGCATTTCGGGAGGAGCTGCCGACTTGGGTTTTTGCTTTGGTGCACGAATTTTGAGGAGGCTGATTGGAGCTTCTCTTGGAGTTTTATTGCTAGGGATTAATTGAATACATCAATGCTACTTTGGGTGGGTATTTCTTAAATTCTTTCTAATTTAGGAGTATGATGCATGCTAGTTGATAAATGGTTTAATTGCTAAATTTTTATTGGTATGATGAAAGTAGATTGCATGATCCCATTTTAATTATGGCATGATGTGTTGAAATGGTGTTGTGATTCAAATAAATGACTAGAGCCTTGTTAAAATAGAAAAAGAAAAAGAAAGTATCATTTAGTGAATTTTTGGAATGAGAATTGATGCATGTTAGAATAATAGTCAAAATAATACATGTATGAAAAAGGATTTTTTTGATGCTAATGTGGTAAAGAAATGTGGAATTAATCTTACTAGTATGTATTTATGAGTATAAGAAACTTTTATAAAAAGTTTTGAGGAGAGACAACATTTTAATTGAAAATTTGTAATATGAGTTCTTTGATGCATTTTGGAAGAAAGATTTTATTATATTGCGAAAAGTGAGAAATTTATGAATTTAAAAACATGTACGATACTGTAATTTTCACTACAAAGAATTTGCCATATACCACCGGATACCTGTAGTGACGGATCACTAAAACCGTGGGTATAGGCATCATATACCTACAGACGTGTAGTAAACCGTGGGTATAGATATCCTATGGCTTTAGAGTTTTTAATCCGTACCTATAAGTTTTACTGACGGATTAAACATTGTGGGTATAGTACATAATTTATTTTCCCCCTAACTTTTTCATTTTTCCTCTCCCCCCTTCAAAATATTTCATTTATCCCTCTAAAACTCCTAAATCCCAAACCCAATCTCCAAATCCTCTTCCTCCCGAGTCGGATTCTGTTCTTGATCCGATTAGGGTTTTAAATTATGTTTTCGTGGTCGAAATTGATGATCACGGTGAAGGATCTCAGGAGAATTTTTGAAGAAGATTATGTACGTAAGTGTCATCAACTCATCATCTTCATTATTCTATCGAAATTTTGGTTTCATTATACTACGAATTTGAAATTAGATCTCGGGTTTCGCTGTACATAAGAAACTAGGGTTTGGAATTCTGTTTTGGATCTGAAATTTGATCTCGACATTTTGTTCTGGATTAGGTATTCGCTAAACCGTTGTCGATTGGCGATGCGGTTGTGATCGATGGTGATGGCTGAGGATCTCAAGGGGAGTTTTGAAGAAGATCGTGGTATGTAAGTCTGGTTAACTATTTCATTGCCGATTTTATTTCAGAATTGATTTTATATGTTGTTTCTTGAGTGTTCTACTGTCTATGTGATTAGAGGGTGAAGTAGTTTAGGGAAATGGGGTATCTATCGGGAAGTGTGTGTCAATTTGTATAAGAAAAATATAAAAGGGGTTAAGAAATGCCTTCTTTTTTACAGTAAATCAACTAGGCTATGATTCATTATGTAATTCATGTGGAATTTTGATGATTAGATAGGAAGGTTATCTAATGGATTTGTAGTGTTGGGTATTAGATTAATGTACTAAGAGTGTTTCTCTATTAACTATGCTTACACACTTAATGATTAAAAAAAAGTTTGTTTCGATCTTTATTCATTATTTTAGTATTTATTCATTATTTTAGTATATGATTTTATTATAATTTCACTAGACTTTTTTTTGTCGTTGTCAAGTGTCAACTCTCTTTCTCTCACCCTAGCACGATTACAAGTAGATAAGGGAATGTAATGTAATTAGAATTAGCGAGGAATATAATGGCAATTGTGATCTTTCTGTCACCCTGGCATTTCTTAAGGTGCTGTTCTGCCTGGGGGATCAGATATTCTAATGGATCTTCTATCAATTGAAACTTCACCTGTACATAATAATGCATCTTTACCTATAACTACAAATGGTAACTAGGGTGGTATTGCATCATATGTCTACTCCAGGTGAATCTTACGATTTTTTGACGATAATTTTGTGGAGACTATTTACAAATTATTGATGTTGCGAATTTCTTGTTATCAGGAATGGAAAATCTAGTTCTTCCATCCGTCACTGCTTTCGAGAATAGTGCATTGAAGATTATGTTCAGCTTTACAAAACCACCAGGAAAGCCACAAGTTACAGTAATCCAGGCTACATATTTAAATATGTCACCAAATGCCTACACAGATTTTATTTTTCAAGCCGCCGTTCCAAAGGTATTATTATATATAGTGAAGAGGTGCCGATTTTAAAAGTGTTTGCAATCATTTGTTTAAGTAAATTATCCTGCACTTTATAATCTGATTTAGTGATCTGTATTTTCTTTGAACAAATGCAAGTCTTTTGGCATGCATGTAAGCAAAAGCAAAGAAAAACTTCATTTTAGCAAACTTTGATCCTCTAAAAGAGAGCATTAAATTTGAGCGTTTAATGACACATAAGACATGTTGCATAAAATGAGATTGGGTCCAATCAAATTTTCATCATAGCCGTGAATTTGTTCCTAAAAACTTTAATATCAGACTGTTGCCATGCTTTAACTGTTAGATGGTGTTTATTCTCTCCTAGATAAACTAACTGAAAACCTGAATAATTTTTAGCAAAATTTTGTGGAAGAGTTGGAAATTCCTCCGTAGCTATGCTATATGTCTTTGTTTTAACTCTAAAATTTAGATTAGAATAAGAAAAGGCCTCAGAGTAAAACCCCACTCGTATTAGCGGTTATGAGTGTAGTTCATCATTTGTGATAACAGGGGGGACATGTCTTTAATTGAGGTACATATAGTGGTAAAAGTACCCTACAGTTCCCACATTTTTACATTTGTTTTCTCTTTCTCTTTCTCTCTCTCTCTCTCTCTCTCTCTCTCTCAATATTGTTTTAGTTTCTCTTTTGATTTCACCTGAAAATATAACAACATGTTTGAGAATGCACCTTCTTCCTCTTTTTCGGTGGAAGTGTAATAATTAGTTTCCGGTGCAATTCAGTCTAAGACATTTATCTGATAGTAGAACACATAATTAATTGCAGATTGCTTATGTTTTATGTGATGCTGGGATTCCTTATGGATTAAAGTTAGTTGTTTGATATGGTGGGACTAAATAGGAGCCACAAATATCTGCATTGAGATCAGGAGTAGTAAGATATCAATATTTTACTCCTGCATACTTTGTGCATCTGTTTCCTGCAAATACATTCTGTTTCCTGCAAATACATATGCAGTCCAGTAATTACAAAAATAAATTCTGTTTCTTTTATTATTATCTGAAGCTTTATTTTCAGTTGGAAACTAAGTTTTCAGGGTCTTGGTTATGCTCTTATTTCCTCATCAATGACAGCTCAATAACCGATGTGATTACGAAGTAAAACAAATTTTGGATTGCAAGGTCTTTGTTCACCAAATTTTGGATTAGATTGGTTGCTTCTGCTAGGATTTTAACCTAAATCCATGTTGCCCGTTTGAATCTATATTTATTATTTTTAACTATGCAAATTAGCAGTGAGCTTGATTTATAGCATTACAGTTTTCTATGCAAATTGTCATTGAGCTTGATTTATAACATTATAGTTTTTTACCGCCTACTCTCCAAAAAGGGAAAGAGCAAGATATTGAACATAATTTTCTTCTCTATCAGACCAGTTCCTTGTAAGTGAATGATTTTTTTAATAGAATTCAATTTGTTATATGGTAGTCTTTGGTTTTGTCTAAGGTCACTAGATTTAATTACATCTCCAGTGATCATGCAATAAATTATGGTCAGTGATATACAATTAAAACTACTCACTGTTGTCCAGCATTCTTTGGCAGTAGAGTGGTTCTATTGGTTATCTCACATGCCCCTTTTTTATCACCTGGATTTGACTTTAAAGATGCTCCCTTTCTTCTGTTTAGGTCATTTATCAAAAGATCATTGTCAGATGGAAACATTCTTTGTGAAGGCAATACGCCTGATACCAATGGTGGGGAGAGTATTCTCCCTAACTCAGTATTGGCTTCAAGAATGCACCCTGCAGGAAATGCCCAGGGAATCTCTGATTCCACGGCTGAAATTTCAACTTCTGAATGTGAAATATCTTATTCCAGGTTAGCTGCTTAACCTTCTGTTACATGCTAAACATCTCCCCCTATATTCTGATATTTTATGCAAGTAAGTAGATTTAATCTGCCTAATCTTGTGCATATAGAGGCGGGATTTCCTAATCTACATTTTATGGCATTTCCCAAACAGATTACAAAAGTGTTTTGCATTACTTTTATACATAATACATATAGTTCACTTGTCCATCAATGTCCTATTGTCATATCACTTATGGTAAGCATGTTTAGCCTACAGTTCTTTGTGGCTTGCTAGCTACAATGGCGAAGAGTTCAATTATTTGTAAGGAAACTTAGGTAGTGTTCTTTTTCTCCTCTTATAAGTGATTTACCTCTTGTAAGAGGTGGTCCACCTCTTACAAGAGTTTTTTTAGTGTTCTTTTTTTACCTCTTATAAGAGATTTCTCCCAAAATTGCTTCTAAACCTAAATAGCTTCTACTAGCCTCTTTCAAAATTTTAAAAGTCTTCTATCACTTAAAAAGACTACATTACCCCTAAATTAATGATTCATTAACATCAATGTTGGGAGCTCCACTGAGATTGGTAGAAGGCAGGATTGAGACTTGAGAGGTTGAGTGTGTTTTAAGTCACTTGCTACAAGGTAGTACGTGATATGTATCTATCTACCTTGCAGTATATATTTATATCAATTGATATATAGGAAGATATCAAACATAGAATGGTAGATGGAAGGATATATTTATATGTAAATTGAGAAATAGAGAAGTTGGTTTTAGGGCCACAAAAGAGTAAACAAAGCACGAAAATTGCATCATCTATTCATGATGCATGTATACATAATTAATAGGATCCTAACGCTACATCTAACTCCTTACCAATATCCATTTATTTTGTTACCAAATTCATCAATTTGAATGGTCCTTTCACTGTGCAAGTTTGATGACTTCTCCAAATGAAAAACAAGTTTCTTTTAATTAAACTGAAAAACAAGCTGAAAGACTTTAGTTGCTAGCAGCAACCATTATTAATTAATTAATTAATTAATTAAATATAAATAATTAAGCTTGAATTTTACTAAATTCGAACCAGGTTTTTCTATTTTGTCGTTAATCCTACTTAAATCTTCTTTTTGCCTTTTGCACTGGTGCCACCGAAGTCTGTTAATGTTTTGTCATACTCTATCAAATTCCTTTCTCACATGCAGTCACATGACTAGGGGAATTTTGAATTTTTATGAGTTAGTATCTTTTTCTTCCAACTCTAACACCGACTGTGGTATGATGATAGAATCTTTTTCTACTATTTTAATGAGAGAGTTTATCACCGAATAAACTTTATTTCTAACCAAGTAAATATGTATATTGTAACCCAAATAAAGAAATTATATAGTAAGGGCAAAAATGTCTAAAAGTAGAGAAAAGACTATTGTAAGAGGTGAAAAAAGAACAGAAATCTCTTATAAGAGTTTCTTATAAGAGGTTATTTTCATATAAAAAGAGCACCTCAAAAAGAGGCTCTTACAAGAGGCTCTTACTGTAAATCTCTTATAAGAGACCACCTCTTATAAGAGGCAAAAAAAAGAACATACCCTTAGTAAATCTTTCTGCAGAACCTTTTGACTGGTACTGTTGTCCATAGTGAACCAAATATGATGGAACAAATTTGAAATAATGTGGTATACAAAAATCCGAATGTCTCATTGTGTTTATCTTTTCTCTATTCAATGCTATCGGGGTCCTTGTTCTCACTTAAATTTACTAGTTCTTTCCCTATTTCTTTACAACCACGATCAAGTTTTGTTTTCTTTGATCCTTTGTTTGTCATAAAAACTCTTTTTTGTTTTACTTCATAACTAATGCAAATTATTGTTTGACAGTAAGGCTTTAAGGCTTTTCAGTAGGTTCTTCCAGCTCACATTACGAAGTTTTCTTGATTAGTAATGTGATGTCTTTAATTTGTAGGACAATGAATAGTGATAATCAAGGATGCACTACTCTGCTTTGAAATTAGAGTCTGGTTGATTTATTTTTTTTGTGTGTGGCTAAATACACTACTGTCCTGATAGGAAGGGATGAGAAGATGTAATAAGCTGTAAATTTGGCATTCTTTGTTTGTGTCAAAGTTTTAGTTGATCTATTAGTATCAGAATGTAACAAAGAATGTAACAAGCTGTAAATTTGATTACCTGTATGAAACAATATCCCAATATTTCCAATTCTGAGTTGATTACTGTAATGGTTATGAATCTGTGATTAACATGATCGATGTTGATCTCTTGTAATGATTATATGTGATGATGAAGAACAAAACAAACACAATAATGAGGTTGGAACATCTCAATCAGCCTAAAATACGCAAAAAAAACTATACCAACCGAATAAACATGGTGGGTATATATTCAAATAATTGGATGCGAAAACCATCGCTAAAACCTATAGCAATGGAGTTTCAACCGTGGGTATAGGAAAGTAAAAGGTGTCTTTAAAACCTATACCAACGAATACGAAACCGTAGGTATAACACCGAGGTTTTGTCCAACGGGTGAAAAAACCATCGCTATAGGCTATAGTGACGGCATTTTTGCCGTGGGTATAGCTAATTAAAAACGACGGAAAAATATGTCCGTTGGTATAGGTCTTACGGGCTATACCTACGGTTTTTCGCCTTTTACCCACAGATTTTTGCTGTCACTATATGTCAAATTCCTTGTAGTGTTTGAAAGAAAATGTTCTGAAAAAGAATTAAATTTTTGAATGGTACAAATTAGTTGAGTAATCGAATTTTGTGAAGGAAAGTCACAAACAGACAAGAAGTATAAAGTTATTTTAATCCCTCATCATAACAGAGGATTGGTTTGGGTATACTGGCTTTCGGTGTGAATCCAGGGCGCTGTGAACAGTGTTCATGGTCTCAGGTTCGAGTCTTGAAGCGGCCCTGTTTTGTTGAATTTTGATTTTTTCCAACATACAGTACAGTACACACATAAGGTATTGAAATGAGCTCATATCAGTTAGTCATTTTTGGACTTATTGGTCCTCGGGTGCGGTTTGGGTCGGTTACTGTAGCTAGGCGGAGGGTATGGTCTTGGGTTCGAATCCGACCTTTGCCCTTTTGTTTTGTTTTCTTTGTTTTTTCTTAAATATATTTCGATTTTAATATTTCTTGAGTTTTAAAAGGGCGTAAAAAATTGGAAAAAAATACTAAATTTCTTCTAAAATTGTTTAGACTTTATAAAAATTATTTCTACAATATTTTAATATATTTTGTCAGAATTAGAAGTGATTTTTATATTGAAAATGTGGCTCTTGTATAATTAAAGAAAAATGAAAGTTTTGGAATGCAATTAGATTTCTACTCAATGAGAATGATTATTAACATTTGATTAAGATTATTTGAATTGCACACAATGCTATAAGTGATTAAATTGATAAAAGAAGTTGAATTGAATTACTTCATGTTATGAGATTATAAAAGAAATGTTTTCTTTGAGAAAGAGTTTGTGAATAAAGAAATTGAAATGTTATTTTGAGATTGAATGTAACATATTGTTGATCTCTAGAAAGAGATGGTTGTTGGAATTTAGAGGCTAGGCGAGATCCTTAGAAACCGGCAGTTGTTATTAATGTGAATTTGAGAGCTAACTAGTGTGGATTGAGCATCTCTTGAGAAGTAGCCAGTGTGTGGGCTGACTGTCTCTTTTGTTTAGTTTAAGTCTGGTAGGGTAAGCTAGCTCTAGGTTGTGATGATTTTCTTATAAAACAAACTAAAAATCTAAGGATTAGACACATAGTGAAGATGTGATGAAAGTAAGAGAAACACAAGTATGAGGGCCTCGGATCTACGGTGTGAGAGTGTTCACAGGATGTCTACATCATGCGTCATGTCAGGACATGAATTCATCTCCAGAATATCGAGACCGTGGCGATGCTTGTGGGGTGCTTGGTGACTACGTAGTGCCATCGTTCCTTGGCGGAGGCGAATTGTCCATAGGATGTCTGCATGATGCGTCATGTCAAGATGTGGGATTCTCACCAAGATGTCTGGACATGGGCTCGTAACTCATAGAACATCTAGGATACTTACCGTAGTAGTTAAGCTCATAGCGAGGGAATCAACCCTACAAGATGAAGAACGGTTAATGGCTTGCCCTCAGATTTATGTAGAATGGGATGCATAAGTTCGAACAAGTATGCATTAGTGTCATCCTAGCGTAGACATCTGCATTAGGCATTAAGTCTTTGCATACACTGACATGATTAGGATAGTCACTCTTTTACACTCTGTTTGCATTCAAGTTTGTGGTTTGTTAAAGTATTTAAGAATCGTTAACTTTTGGCATAGCGAGGATGGCCGTGTATAATATTTCGTTGGTTGTAAGCAACTGACGTGCCCACAGTTTTATATGCAGGCAGGACTTGGAATTTACAAGATATAAAGATGAATTTGTTGCTGATGAATGCTAAAGTTGTTACAATTGTATATTTATCATTGTTGTATTTTATTTATTCCGCTGCATGTTGATGTAAAAGACTGTTGTAATAAAAGTTTTAAATTCCTTATAAAATTGTATGAAGTGAAGTGTAAAGATCCTATGGAACTTCGAATTCAGGCTTATTTGGAATTCGGGGTGTTACAGAGTTTTTGCTCTTCATCCCTCTTTTCGTGTGATACAACTGAGAGAATTATTAGAGTTTGTAATAAATCCTAATAAAGTATTAGGGTTTGTGATAAACTCTAAAACTATACCCCAAAATCCCCAAATCAATTAAACACAAACCCTAATCCCCAAATCCAACTTAAATTCAACCCTAACCCATTCTCCAACTACTTCTTCTCCTTCCTCTGCATCCCGACGCCCTGCACCAGCACCGACCACCCCCGTCGCCTCATCCCATTCCCCCATTGCTCCCCTTCCCCTGATCGACTTTGACCTCACCCTCACCCTCACCCTTGCCTCGTCCTCCTTCCTCCTGGACGACGAAGCTCCTCGCCTTCAAAACCCTAGCTCCTCCGCTGTACCAATCCCCACCACCATCTCCTCATCGCCAACACCTCGTCTCTAAACTCCCGACCGCTGCTCCTCCGCGCAACCATCAAACCCATCGTGACCACCTCTCCCTTTTCCTTACTACCACTGCCGAGCCGCACCATCGGCAACCACAACCACCACGACAACCACCAAACGCCATGACTGCACCCTCATCGCCACCCACAAGCCCAAGTCAGCCACTCTGCAACCGACCTCTTCGTTGTTGTTTGCTGCCGCCGAAGTTCCTGCTCGCTGCCGTTCGATCTCCTTGCTGTGTTCTTTGCTGCCGCTAACCCTCGTCTGCAACCCCGGTAAACTCTTTCCACTTTTCAAATATTTGTGTTACGGCCTTATCATCTCTATTATATTATTTGACTTATCTGTCGTCCACAAATATTGAGAGTGAGCATTTCTACTTGCTAATTAGAGTACAAATCAATATTGCATCTTTTACTTGCTAAGAATGCTTAGCGAAATAATTATTGATTGTTAGAACTGAATCGTTAATTGGGCTTGTTAAATTTAATTCAATTCTTGAAAATCCATCGAACCGATTAACTGTTTTAAATTCTAACTTGATCTGCATTACATGTTAGTAAAATTAATCCTTTAAAATCCTTGGAAATTCTCTATTTAGGGTTAAATTTACATCAAAATCATGATTGGAATTTTGTTAGTTTGTGGGTTGAATTCTCGTAATTTTGGGTTGTTTGGCCTCCTTTTTGGAGTTGAGATGTCACAGTTATATCTTCCCCAAGCGTTGAAATAAACAGAGTAATCCAAACTCCAGTTAAACCTAATTTATCTTAAATTTGGGTTACCAAGCATTTAGTTAAAATATAACAAGTTATTTTTAGAAGTTAAGAGGTAAAGGTATTATATCCAAAGTTAACACACTTTTACCTTAAGTTAAAATATAACTCTCTTTATTTTAACTTTGAGGTGTGTTTTGGGTATGCAGTTAAGTTAGGTTGTGAGTTTTATAGAGTTATCTGTCAAATCTCCAGTATTCTTAACTTTGCACTGTTTGGGGACCTATTTGGAGTTGAGATAGCCACAATTATTTCAACTTTTGGGCTGTTCAAACCTACCAGACCTAAGCTTTAGCTTTACAGCTTGTGCTCTCTTTTTATCTAGAATGGAGTTAACTTTTTGAGTGTAGGTAGAAGTTTGACAACTTAATTACGAAACATATACCTCCACTTACGAAAACTATACTTAACCTAACAATGCATGCCCTCTCCCATGCATATTGCAAGTGTTTTTCACCTGCATTTACCATACCCATCACATCGATACAACAAATCCACTCTTAAAGTCTCATCACCAGCACCACCATTAAAAATACGCACATTGCATGTGCCAACCATGACTCATTCTCAAGTCTCACTTTGGGCTGTTTAAAACTGTTTTTGGAATTTGATACAACTACAGTTACCTCACCCTAAAAGTGTAGATAAACAGAGACATCTAACTCCACTAAAACCTAAACTATCATAGTTATGAGCTACCAAAATGTAACCCCCGTTTCCGTTTATACATAAATTTTTGGTATTCTTGTATCGTCTATAATTTTTTTTTCTATTCTCTTTGAACTCAATTGCATACACTTGAATATTCAATTCTTTTGTTCAAGCCCAGACTCCTAACCCATTCTCCGGTTGTATTTTTCCTATTGTACGGGTTTTTATCGGTATTCTTATTTATTCCTCAATTCATGAATTCCAATTTTTCTAAAGAAATTGCGTCATTGCTTTGAACCCAATTGCTTTCATTGGATATCTGATTATTACATTGGAACCCTGAAATCCTAATCCATTCTTTGATGTCATTATTTGATTATTTGTAAATTATTTTCGCTCTCTTAAATTCATTCTTTTGTATCATATTTATTTTGGAACTCCTATTGTAGCCAGTCTTAGCCCTTTCTATAATTTGACTATTTGATTCTCCTCCTATTGTAAAACCCAAACTCCTAATCTTCTCCTTGTTTACTTTTTGTGTAAAGCCCAAACCAAGTCCTATTCTAAATCACCTTATGTATATTATTTTGGGTTATTTGAAGCCTGTTAAAATATAAATATTAAACCTTCACCTTTATCATAACTTCGGAGTTTTGGTTTATCTGTAGGGTCATTAATATGGTATCAGAGCAACCCAGATTTGAATCCCACCGACTGCGCAATTTAAATGCAGATTTAAAAAAAAATACCGCTGCGTATAGTCCAGGTCGTGGCCCATAAAAATGGTCCTCAACCTGCGGAGGAGTGTTATAATATAAATATTAAACCATCACCTTCATCATAACTTCGGAGTTTTGGTCTATCGGTAGGGGTCTTTTACAAAGCCTAACCCATATTCAATTTGACTATTCTACATTTTTATTATTAATTACTTATTTATAAGATCATGAATAAAACCCTAAACCCACAAAATGTATAAATGAAACCCCTACTATCCCCCAACTGCACATATCCCCAGTATCTCTCCATTATCCCATTAAACTCTATCTAACCCCCTACTAATCCCTTAACAGCCATCTTATCTTCATCTTCTTTCTTCTTCTTCTTCACCTGCTCCCGAAACAAACCCAACCCACCTCAGCTCTGAGTCTATCCTCCACTGCCTCCCGCTGCTCTCTGCACCACTCGAGCCACACCCGACCTCCGCTACCGCCCCTCACTGCTCCCCGAACACCGTCACAATGCCTCCAGCACAACCCCCTATGCTCCACCACCATAGAAGCACCCTCCCTTGTTCTTTCTACCCCCATCGCTCACCCTCGCCATCACCTTCTGCCCTCCTGCCATTGCCTCACCACCTGCACCTCGCCACTTCATCCTCTCACCATCCCGCTCCCGAACACCGAACTCGAGCCCCCGACTACCTCTTCCTCCTCCCGTGCTGCTCCCGACCACCATTCCCGCTGCACTCCTCGAGCGCTCTCAGCCTCACCGCTCAAGCCACCATCGCCAGCATCACCTCATCCCCAAGCTTCATCTCCATCAACAGCCATCGCCAGCATCATCACTGCCTTCCACCATTGCTGTCGTGCTGCCCCTACCTCATCCTCCAATCGTCGCCACCATCTCCCACCACCACGTGACTACCTCCCTAACCGCCTGCCTTCCTTCTCCACCAGCGACCACTTCGCTGTCGCCGCCAACTGCCATCACCACAACCATCGATAGCCCCGATTGCAGTTGTTGCTCCTTCTCCCCGTTGCCTCCTTGCCTTCGTCCCCGAACCCTACAGTCCCGACCACCACACTGCAGCCTCCTTGCCACTCGACGTACCTCCTCTGTGACCTCCTGCCCTCTTCGCCAACTTTCGGCCTTCCTCCACCACTTGTCGCCACCCGCAGTGACCACCCACCTTGCTGTAGCCCCTCTTGCTACCACTGACCATCGCAGCTGCACCGTCATCCTCACCATCCCGAGACATTGCATGAAACCCGCAAAGAATTGATTGATCGACATAACTATTGTAACTATAATGTATCGTGTGAATATGTGTTAGAACCGGAAAAGAGTCTAGTTTTTAGAACCCCTGCCGTAATCAGATTTTTTCGTAGCAGCGGAAAAGTGAAATTGAGTACCAATAGGTGCTGCTGTTCGAAACTTGCATTGTTACATTTTTGCATATACACATGTTATTTTCCATAATTAATGTGTTGAACTATGTAAATTTCATGTATTGCATAGCCTTGATATCTTCTTGATATTGTATTAACACTACTGTTCTCATCGATTGTACCCCTTTGCATAATTCTTGATACCATCGTTCTCATTAATCGTATTGATTACATGTTCATAACTGATAATAAAATAATAACAAGTTGTGGTAATAAGGGTCAACTTGGTAGTGAATAATTGGAGATTGTACTTGGATGAGGGGTCTGTGTTCCTTATATTGTTATTGTTATCGTGTATTGTATCGTGGAAAAATTCTCGTTATTGATCATTGATTTTGGATTCTCGTAATTGATTATCATTTTTGAGTACATGATCTGTAGAGTTCACCACTATAGTTTAAACATTCACTTGTTTGTATGCACCCGAACCTGTGGTAGAAGATGTAGGATTGCGTGCATTAGATAGGTTAATAAAAGATTGATAGACCTAAAGATTGACACTATTGATTTATTGATTATTGGTTATTGATTATTGTTTATCGACTATTATTTATTGATTATTGACTATCGACTATTGGCCCCGTTGACTATTGTTTATCGATCATTGACTATCGAATATTGATTCTATTATTGACTATTGTTTATTGATTATTATTTTACTGATTATTGACTATTATTTATCGACCATTGTACAATTGATTATTGACTTTGGTCTTGTTATCATTTATCATTTATTGACCACTGATATCATCCCAGTTTCTTGTTTATTATCATATTGTACCGTATTGTTTCACTACTTGCTACTACTTGTCGCCCGAAGCTTGCTCTAATGGGTACTCTCCGTCTTTCTTTTGAGTTATTGTTTATACATGTACAGATGATGAGATACAGAAGGAACTTGGCGAACCATTTACTACATTGCATATTCTTGGACTCTTGTAAGTTCTTGTATCTCAGATATCAGTTATTGCATTATATTCTCATTCCTGCAATTATTATTGTATTATTGAGCTTACTGGTATTGTACAACTTATGGATAATATGAGTTGGTATACTTATATCATTCGCTGGATCTTAGTTACGTGTCTGTATTTCCGTATAACGGGAAAGCGGAGCGTGACAAGGTTTTAAGTGGTATCAGAGCCCAGGTTAGGCCCTAACAGGTTAGACTCTAGCCATGTTGGAGTTTATCTAGGTTTGGCTAATACTCTTGCCAGGTTATGCTCAACAATATGCACATCGCATTGATCACATGAACATATAATAACCATCTTATAATCTGGATACTAGTCTTATTCGATCCATTTTGATTCCTTCATATTCAATTTTTTCATTCCTTGTTTCCTCCCGTCCCTTACAGTCATCCTCATTCATTGATTTCTTATTGAGTAAAAATACATTTTTTCCCTACCTATATTATCTTTGATTCCGGTGCTATCCATTTTTTTTTTCTTTCTGCTTGATTCATCGATCAGCATCGCTTAATCTGCAACGACCTATACGTGGCTTGGAACATCACCACGACAAATGTTGTCATTCGCTCCAAGATGTGCAGGCAAACTCAGGAGATAAAGGATGCTGATGATGGAGTCTTCCCAATCAAAGTGGCGCAACGGAAGCGTGGTGAGTCCATAACCCATAGGTCCCAGGATTCTCAAATTGCTTCTCCTTTCTTGCATCATTTACTTCCTTTTCGTACATTCCATTGGGCATCATTCATCATTCATTGTTTGACATCAATCTTATCCATATTCTTTTTTTTTCCGGTGTTACCACCACTTCGTTTCTCTCTTCTTAATTTCCTACTTTGTTATCTCTTAAGCTCTGCTTTGGCTTTGTCCTATGTTTGCCTGAATTTCGAGGACGAAATTCTTTTTGTAAGGTGGGTAGGATTGTAACCCCCGTTTCTGTTAATACAAAAAAAATTCATATTCTTGTATCGTTTATAATTTTTTTTCTATTCTCTTTGAACTCAATTGCATACATTTGAAAATTCAATTATTTTGTGCAAACCCAAACTCCTAACCCATTCTCCGATTGTATTTTTCCGATTGTACGGGTTTTTATCGGTAATCTTATCTATTCCTCAATTCTTGAATTCCAATTTTTCTAAATAATTCTGCCATTGCTTTCAACCCAATTGCTTTCATTGGATATCTGATTATTACGATGGAACCCTGAAATCCTAATTCATTCTTTGAAGTCATTATTTGATTATTTGTAAATTACTTTCGCTCTCTTAAATTCATTCTTTTATATCATATTTATTTGTGGAACTCCTATTGTAGCCAGTCCTAGCTTGTTCTATAATTTGACTTCTCCTCCTGTTGTAAAACCCAAACTCCTTACCTTCTCCGTGTTTATTTTTTGTGTAAAATCCAAATCGAGTCCTATTCTAAATCACCTTATGTATATTATTTTGGGTTATTTGAAGCCCAACCCATATTCAATTTGGCTATTCTACATTTTTATTATCAATTACTTATTTATAAGCCCATGAATAAAACCCTAAACCCACAAAATGTATAACTGGAACCCAACCTATCCCCCAACTGCACATATCCCCAATATCTCTCCATTATCCCCTTAAACTCTAACTAACCCCCACTAATCCCTCATATCTTAACAACCATCTCCTCTTCATCCTGCTCCCGAAACAAACCCAACCCACCTCAGCATCGAGCCTCTCCTCGGCTGCCTCCCGCTGCTCTCCACACCACTCGAGCCACACCTGACCTCCGCTACTGCCCCTTACTGCTCCCCGAACACTATCACAACGCCTCCAGCACAATCGCATGCGCTCTACCACCATAGAAGCACCCTCCCTTGCTGCCTCGACGTCTCCACTGCTGTCTACCACCATCGCTTACCCTCGCCATCACCTCTTGCCCTCCTGCCATTGCCTCATTGCCTGCACCTCGCCACTTCATCCTCTCATCATCCCACTCCTGAACACCGAACTCGAGCCCCCAACTACCTCTTCCTCCTCCCGTGCTGGTCCCGACCACCATTCCCGTTGCACTGCTTGCGAGCGCTCCCAACCTCGCCACTCGAGCCACCATCGCCAGCATCACCTCGTCCCCGAGCTTCATCTCCATTGCCATCCATTGCCAGCATCATCACTACCTTCCACCATTGTTGCCGTGCCACCCCTACCTCATCACCATTGCTCCTGCCATCTTCACCGTCGACTCATCGCCATCTCTTGCCTCGTCATTTGAAGCCACCGACTACCATTGCTCCATTACCACCACTCCAATGCCAGCACCACCACAACCCTTTCCTCATCCTCCAATCTTCGCCACCATATCCTACCACCGTGCGACTACCTCCCTAACCTGCCTGCCTTCCTTCTTTTCCACCAGTGACCACCTCGCTGTCGCCGCCCACCACCATCACCACAACTGTCGACAGCCCCGACTGCATTCACTGGTCTTTCTCCCCGATGCCTCCTTGCCTTCATCCCCCAACCCTGTAATCCCGACCACCATACCTGCAACCTCTTTGCCGCTCGACGAACCTCCTCTGCAACCTCCTGCCCTCTTCGCCAACTTTCCGCCTTCCTCCACCACTGCTTGTCGCCACCCGCAAGAACCACCCACCTCGTTGTAGCCCCTCTTGCTGCTGCAAACCATCGCAGCAGCACCGTCATCCTCACCATCACCCCTTGTTGCCCTCCGCCCACTACTGCGACCATCACAGCCACTGCGAGCACCGCAGCTTCTCCCCACTGTCTTTCTCCCTCTCCCCCTCATCGCAACACACTAACCATTGCTCGACCTCCTCTCGTTGCCTCACCCCGAGCATCCCCTGTCTCCGTCGTCTTCCACCCCTTTGGTGTCGTTGCTTGATCTTGTCTTCAATGTCGAGTTGATGCCTTGCTTACTGCCATCACCATTGCCCATTGTCATAGTTCGCTATCGTGTCGTTGTCATAGTTGTACCTCACTGTCGTTGCTTGTTGTGTGTTGTCACTCTTGTTGTCGTCATTGCCGTATGCTGATTCTCGTCACGCGTTGTAATTATCGTTACAGGAAAACATCCCTTGTACACATTTTATAGTTTCTATGCAAGCATTTCCTTTGAAATCTGACAAGTAGTTATTGATTTGAATGTTGTATCTAATTGAATTCCATTATTGATTCATTATTTTCTTTATCGTACCAAATTATTGATCCATAGTCTTCTTATTGTGCCACGTTATTCTTCATGTCTAGAACCATTAAATCATCATGTTATTAAATACTTTAATATACTACCCTATAAATTGGTTAACGTTGTACCGAGGTTTCGGCCCAGTTTCCGACACTAAAATTTAGAACTTTGTACATAGAAATTGTAGCACACTGAGCCTAGAATCTGAAACATCTTACAATTTCTCAATCCGATTTAGATTGTAAGTTATTTTCATTTTAGTACTGTCATGTTATAATTTTCAGAACCAAGACTATGTACTGTTGCTGCTGATTTTGGTGTGGGAGCAAACAGATGAATTTGTGAATTCTTGAGAAAACGAATAAGGCAAACCTGTTGACCTTCACCAACGTGTTGACTTGTTTCTCGCCGCTACCGCAAACCTGCAAAAAGTGCGATACACTGGGATGGATCCCGGCGACGCACTCTCCGACGCTCATGTCAGTAATCAGGAAGATTATGAAAGACCTTTATGTAGAAAAATATTGATTACCACCTTATGGTGGGGGGAGAGGGATATTTATAGTCGCCTTAGGGACCCGTTTCGAGATAAGGATAAATCTCTACTTCCCAGTGTTTTTGGATAAGATAGAATTTAAATCGTTTCATAGAAATAACTATGAATTTGAATTACTCTTTATCTATCGGGGTTGGTTTTTAACGAGTCGCTACCCATACCCAGTAAGAAAGATCCGTTTATGGGTTATTGGGCTTTGAAGAAAGACCCAGTTCCCATTTCAGACCCCGTTTGTAGGTGAAATTACCGTTTTACCCCTGAGAGCTTTGAGATTCGTGCCGATTTGAACGGTCCCAATTTGGTTCTATTTTTAACCATATCAAAAGCCCCCACTTTTGGAGATTGAGTTTTACAGTCTTTGAGTAGTTTTGTCTGTTTTCAATGGCTAATAGAATTTATCGGAGTTCTCGGGGGAGTTTGGATCTTGCTTGAGGTGTAACAGTGTCAATATGAGCTTGTAAAGTACTGAAAATTAACCTCAGAATTTTCTGGATTTTTTGGGATTTTTCCTAATTTTTCTGATTTTTTTTCCAATTTTAATTATTTTTTTGAATTTTTTTATTAAATTTCTGAATTTAAATAATTAATTATCGAAAATTTTAATTAGTTATTCTAATTTAATAATTATTATTTTCAGAATTTTAAAATTATTTTTCGAATTAATAATTTTTTAAACAATTTTTTAATTAATTTTTCCGATTTTTAATTAAATTTTCGGATTTTTTAAATAATTAATTAAAATAAATAAATAAATAAATAAATTAATAAATTCCTGGACACATGGCGTAATCCTGTGCATTGATCACAATCAGAGAGCGTGCATCGCAAAGCAGGGCGTTTTTCTCCAATGTGAAGCTCGGTCCCTCGGTCGCTCGGCACCCATTGCAGACCCACCAGACGCTGCCACATGGCCGGTCAACATTGACTGTTGACAGCCACGTGCCCCCCCTTTTTTTCTTTCTTTTCTTTTCTTCTCCCGCTCTCCTCCTTCTATGCTTTCCTCCTCTTCTCTTCGTCTTCGACTGTTCCGAACCCATGCGCTTTTTCCCATTCGACTTCGAGGAACCCATCCCTCGTCTTCACCCTATTGTTGTTGGTTTCTAGATACCTAAATATATAGATAAAACTAGACACAAATTATAAAAACCTCACAAGTGCACGAATCGTTTGACAAAGCGTAGCAATAGCAAGGGTCGATCCCACAGAGATTGTAGACTTTAACTTACTAATCAATAAAAAGAATAAAAATCATAAAGAGTTGTTTTGAAAGTCTAAAAGAAATAAAAAGATTAAAACTAAATTAAGAAGTGTTGAATCACAAATATTTATGAAGTAGTTGGGTTTAGATCTCCACCAATAGTCAGTAATGCTAAGTCACCTTCTGAACTTCTTCTTATCACTCATGTTTGTTCACTTCAAGGGCATGGTATCTACTCCTTAAAGTATTGTTTCCCTAGGCCAAGAATTAGGCATGGTATCTACTAAGTTGCACTTAAAGAAAACATAAGATCAGTGGAAACGAACAAACACTCAAGGTTCTAGAAATTGGTATCAGATCTAGATCCCTTAAGTTGATTGAACCAGGAACCCCTAAAGATTCCTTTGTTACAATTACGGGCACGAGATACGGGTCGTCTCAATATGCTCATATAACAGATTCAGATAGATGATAATGCAAACCTGATATTCTCAAGTTCTGTACGTCAGTCGACTGGCTCTCACCTCAGTCGACTGCTCTCAGACTTCGAGAACTAGTTTTGATTACCATCAATCTATACCAATACAAACGGATTCAATCAATAAGTAAAATAGAAGAGTTCAGAAGAATATAGCACTACATAACTACGGCTTCGATCTACCCAACTATGAAATTAGTTCCACATAATAATACTTTTATTAATCAACAAGTTTGAATACATGATCAACATAAAAGAATAGAAGGAGAAGAAATAAAGTAATGAAGTCCGGCAATGAAGTCGACTGGCTGTCACACAGTCGACTGCCTTCGAATACTGGATCTCCTCTCTCCTTCCTCGATGCTGATAGAATAATGCCCCTGTTGATGACTTGAACGCTCAGAAACTCTTGTGATTCGGTGGTTTTGGAACCTGGAAGAGTGCCAACCGAGAGTGCCCTGTTGATGCTTCTTTTCTGATATTTATAGAACACGGCTGAGAATTAGGGTTTTGCACTTTTTCAGAAAACTCCTTCTTTGTTTGATTTGATGATTTATTTCTTTCTCTTTTCTTCTTTCCTTCCTTATCTGTTAACCACGTGCTCTTGGAAATCCCCAGTCTCTAGATTTGATTTGCACAAATCTGGATTCAGATAGATTTGAAATTAGATTTGGATGAATCTTCGAATATCTTATCTGTTTACTCCGTCGCCTATCAGTCGACTGCCTCTGGATGTAAGTCGGCTGTGTCGAGACTTCAGTATTTTCATGATTCATCAGCCCAGTCGACTGTTGTGTAAACTTGATTCCCTCTGTCCAGTCGCCTGTAAGCATGATCAGTCGACTGATCTCTTCAGTTTCCTGTGTTTCATCCTTACAATCCTGAATTTGCTTCGTTCTGCTATTTTTGGTTATTTCCTATTGAAAAGAGAGAATAAGAGTTAAATACCACATATAGAGCTTTTACATGTGCATTTACATTAAGATTATTGCTTCTAAATGTGAATAATATTGTGTTCATCACCTATCCCCCTCGTCTTCACTGTTGAGGTCGATCTTAGATGTGAGGAGGGAGCTAGCGATGGAGGTCGGCGAGGAGTAAGCTCGTCAGAGAAAGCGTTGGATCCCAACTTGTAGCTGGACACAGGAAAGAGCTTCGACCGATGGAGCTGATGAGTTGAGGGGTCGAGCTCGGTGACGCCATGGGAGGTTGGTGCTCGGTTTTTAAGAAGAGGATGACGAGAGCTCTGTGGAGTGGAGGCTCGGTGAATCTGAGCTCAGAGCTCGGATTCCGGAGCTTCCGCAGAGCGGAAGTGGTGTCGAGCTTAGAGGTCGACGAAGAAGGAGCTCGAGATGCTCGAGCTCTGCATTGTGGGCTCGATGACAGAGCTTCGAACATGGCGGAGCCCTTAGGGAAGGAGTTGGCGATGGCACGATGGTGTCGAGGTCGGAGCTTGACACCGATTGGAGAGCTCGGCAGGGTCTTGGCCATTGCTGGCCTTGGTCGAGGCGCTCGCCTAGCTCAGAGGTGAGGAGGTGGCTTGGAGTTGGAGCTTGGCATTCGCACTCGGCGAGGGGAGCTCAACAGAGAGTGGCGCTTGAAGTTGGGCAAGTTAGGCGAGGTGCTCGGCGAACGGGAGATGGGATCGAGCTCGATGGTGGAGTGGTTCTCGACGTCATTGGAGGTTGGTGAGCTCGTTGATGGAGGGGGAGCTCGACGTTGGAGGTCGAGGTGTGGAGCTTCGGAGTTGTGGGGAGCTTCGATAGTGAGCTCGGCATGGGAGTTTTAGGTTCAGTTTTTGGCGGGAAAGTGTGAAGGAGAAGAAGAGGTAAACGGAGAGAGGTGGTTCCGGTTTGGGTCCCTAACGGGTCCGAACTCGACCCGGTAGCCCCTTTTTTGTTGTTGTTGTTTGGCGAATCTGGTCCGTTGATCGTGATCGAACACGGATTTTGAGGTGGAGTTTTTTTCCAATTTGCAGCTCGGTGCCTCGGTAGCTCAGATCCGAGCTACGTGGCACAATCAGGATGGTTGATCACGGTCAGGCATGAATCACGAAGGATTAGTTTATCCTTCATTCGTAGCTCGGTAGATCGGTAGCTCGGATTTTAGATCTGAACTACGTGGCTTCATTTGGACGGTTGATCACGATCAGGCATGAATCATGAGGGATTAGTGATTTTTTGCCAATACACAGCTCGGTACCTTGGTTGCTTGGATTGTAGATCCGAAGTACGTGAAAAGATCTAAGCCGTCTGATGAAGATCTGGCACAAATCGTGAGGCGATATTTTTTGCCATTTTCATGCTCGGCACGGCTTTGTTGTGACCCACTTTCCCAGTTCTACGGAGGTCCGATCAGGGTGTGGGACCCCTCGTTTCGAAGCTGGCTCGAAGATCTACAACTTCTCTTTAGGAGTCAGTTGAAGAATCACCCGTATTGAAGGTCAGAATAGGCCCGCAATATCTTCACTTCTGTCGGTAGCTCAGATTGTAGATCCGGAGTCGTGGCGAGATCTGAGCAGCTTAATGAAGATCTGGCGAGAATCATGAGGGATTAGTTGTTTTCCCTCAATAGGAAGCTCAGTACCTCGGAAGCTCGGATTGTAGATTTGGAGTACATGGCAAGATCTGAGCCACTTGATGAAGATCTGGCAAGAATCACGAGGGATTAGTTGTTTTCTCTCAATACGCAGCTCGGCACCTCAGTAGCTCAGATTGTAGATCCAGAGTACGTGGCAAGATCTGAGTCGCTTGATGAAGATCTGGTGAGAATCACGAGGGATTAGTTGTTTTCCCTCAATAGGAAGCTCAGTACCTCGGTAGCTCGGATTGTAGATTTGGAGTACATGGCAAGATTTGAGCCACTTGATGAAGATCTGGCGAGAATCATGAGGGATTAGTTGTTTTCCCTCAATACGCAGCTCGGCACCTCGGTAGCTCAGATTGTAGATCTAGAGTACGTGGCAAGATCTGAGTCGCTTGATGAAGATCTGGCGAGAATCACGAGGAATTAGTTGTTTTCCCTCAATATGCAGCTCGGTACCTCAGTAGCTCGGATTGTAGATCCGGAGTACGTGGCAAAATCTGAGCTGCTTGATGAAGATTTGTCAATTTAAGAAGAGCTTCGGTCTTCGGAATCTTCGAAGAGGAGCTCCACTCTTGTGGGCTAAGAAGATGAGCTAGGAGGATCCTCGCAAGACCCATTCGGGAGACGAGTTTGAGAGCAACTCTAGGGGAGAGTTTTCAGCTCCGAACTCGCTTAAAAGAGGACCACTCGAAAGGCGAGTATGACGAAGAATCACCTCCAGGCTCTAGGAGAGAGCCGTTCGGGAGACAAGTTTGAGGAACAACTCTAGGAGAGAGTTTGAGCTCCGAACTTGTTGTTTAAGTGAGTTTCAATAGTTGTAGGAGCAATTCCGAATGTACTCGCTCATTTGCAAGTAGCTGAAGCGACATCGAACCAAGTATTGGACTCCGAACTTATCGTTTGAGGGGGTTAACGAGTTGCAGGAGAAATTCCGAATGGTGAGCTGCTCCGCACTTGCTTATTGCAAGCGGCCAAAGCAGCATCGTACCAAGTGTTGGACTCCAAACTCGTTTTTTGAGCTTAGTAAGTTGTGGGAGCAGCTCTGTAGGACAAGTTGGACTCCGAACTCACCATTTAACGAGTCGTAGATGTGACTCAGGGAGGTAGAAATGAAGCAAGGGCAATAATAGAAAAAAGCTAAGTTTTATTGAGGTAAACTAAGTGGCCGCTTCAATAGGGCAAGCCATTATTACATGCTTTTGGCTGTGTTAGAAGCATCGGCCTTATTGAAACTGAAAGTATACTTCTACGATTGGGTGAAAGCCTATTAGGAGGAGTTTGGTTCTCCCCCCATTAGACCTCCTTTGATAAAGTAGAGGACGTCCGCTGGTTCGGAATCTTGGAACTCGGCAAACCTCTCTGTTCGCTTGTAGGCTCCTAGGGGTGGAAGATCGACCCCGTCTCTTCGGACAAACTTGGCCAGGTGTCCCCGCTGTATGAGTTCTTCGATCTCCACTTTAAGAGCCCGACAATCATCCGTGTCGTGGCCGTGGTCCCTATGAAAGCGGCACCACTTATCCCCGTTTCTTTTCTTTCCAGGGGTATTCATTCTAGGGGGAGTGCGGAGTAGCCCTTCCTTGTCCACCTCCATAAGAACTGCTGATATACTAGCATTGAGGGGGGTGAACTTCTCAAAACGAGCGGCGTTGGCCATTGTTGTCCCTCTAAAATTTCTGGGACCCTTCTTCGCTCGTATTCCTCTGTTTTTTCCCGGAAGATGACTCCTTAAGAGTGGGCGGGTTGAGAGCCTCTTCCACTCGGATGTACTTCTCACTCCTAAGCAGGAGTTCCGCGAAGTCCCGAGGAGGCTTCTTGGCAAGGGACGCCTTGAGGTCTGCGTTAGTGACATTGTGCCCAAATGCTGCCGAAGCTACTGATTGGTTGAGGGAGGGAATAGACCGGGCTTCGGAGGTGAAGCGCCAAACGTGATCTCTTAGACATTCACCCTTTCTTTGGTTGAGGGTCACTAAATATACACTTGTTTTCTCGGCTCGACGGCTACTCACGAAATGAGTAAGGAAGAGCCCTTTGATCGAACGAGAAGATGGAGGCCAGGGCGAGTCGAGAGTACCATTCTCTTGCAGGCCCCTTTAGCGTGGCAGGGAAGGTTTTGCAAAGGAGCGCATCCGATGCCTGGCAGATCATCATGAGAGTTTTAAAACTCTCGATGTGGTCGGCAGGCTCCGACTGCCTGTTGTATGACTCAAAGTTAGGGGGCTTGAAGTTTTTCGGGATCGGGGCTTCCATGATGGCTCGAGAGATCGGGGGCCTGCTCGGGCAGAAATTCCTTGCCCGTTGTTCCTCTTCTCTGTCAAGTCGGCCAAGGCGCCTCCATCTCGTGGAGACGGCGGTAGACTGAGTCTTCCCTTCAGTCATATCTTGCCAAGCCCCTAGAATCTTTTCCATGCAAAAGGGGACTAGGAGTGCGGTGGTGATGACTTGGGGCAGGTTGAGGACTAGGTGCCCGTTGCTCGTGCTTGGGAGCGACGTTGAGGGCCTGTAGAATGGCCTCTTGAGAATCTTGGAACTCTGCCCTTGTGACTGGTGCCCCTCCAGCTTGGTGGTCCCTATGTGTGGCTCGACTTACTGGAGTATGACTTCTCCGTCGATGATGTTGAGGGGACTCTCTTCGCCTCCTCGGGGAGGGGATCTTCTGGTCCTCGGTCTGTAGGGGGGTTCGGACTCTCGAGACCCCTGGGTGCCCAGGTTGATGGACTCCCCCAAGGGCTCGCCATCCATTCAGGCAAGTTCGGAGGTCGACCCCCTTTTTGCGGTTGACAATTACTTGACGGAGATCCCGCTCGGGAGGGCTTTGAGAAGCCATAGAGTCCACTGAAAGATTGGGGATCGCGACATGGTTAGAAAGATGATGTTGCTTTGGACGACTCCGATGGGAGACCCCTGGGCAGCCCCCTGAGACCCTGGAGGGGCCTGTTGAGGAGGAGGCTGTTGAAGAAGAACATCTTGAACTGGAGGAGGAGGAGGAAGAAGAGTGGCTCTTTGGCTGGAGACCGCTGCCTTCCCCTTCTCTTTTGCATGGCTGGAAACTACTCTCGCTGATGAAGTTAGGTTGGATTGCTTTTTTGTTTCCCACAGATGGCACCAATTTGTTGCTGTTGATTTTGGTGTGGGAGCTATTGATTTTGGTGTGGGAACAAACAGATGAACTTGTGGATTCTTGAGAAAACGAATAAGGAAAACATGTTGACCTTCACCAACGTGTTGACTTGTTTTTCGCCGCTGCCGCGAACCTGCAAAAAGTGCGATACACCGGGATGGATCCCGGCGACGCACCCTCCGATGCTCTTGTCAGTAATCAGGAAGATTATGAAAATGCTTTATGTAGAAAAATATTGATTACCTCCTTATGGTGGGGGGAGAGATATATTTATAGTCGCCTTAGGGACCCGTTCCGAGATAAGATAAATCTCTACTTCCAGGTGTTTTTGGATAAGATAGAATTTAAATCGTTTCACAGAGATAACTATGAATATGAATTACTCTTTATCCATCTGGGTTGGTTTGTAACGGATCGCTACCCATACCAGTACGACAGATCTGTTTATGGGTTATTGGACTTTGAAGAAAGACCCAGTTCCCATTTCAGACCCGTTTGTAGGTGAAATTTCCATTTTACCCCTGAGAGCTTTAAGATTCGTGTCCAATTTGAACGGTCCTGATTTGGTTCTATTGTTAGCCATATCATGCCTGAAACCCATAAAGAAATGATTGATCGACATAGCTACTGTAACTATAATGTATCGTGTGAATATGCGTTGGAACCGATAGGGAGTCTAATTTTTGGAACCCCTGACGTAATCGGATCTGCATTCCCATAGCAGTGGAAAAGTGAAATTGAATACCAATAGTTGCTGCTGTCTGAAACTTGCATTGTTCATTTTTGCATATAAACTCGTTATAATATATAATTAATGAGTTGAACTATGTATATTTCATGTATTGCATAGCCTTGATACCTTTTTGATATTGTATTAACACTACCGTTCTCATCGATTGTACCCCTTTGCACGATTCTTGATACCACCATTCTCATTGATCGTATTGATTACATGTTCATAACTGATTGTTAATAAAATAATAATAAGTCAGGGTAATAAAGACCGACTTGATAGTGAACAATCGGAGAGTGTACTCGGATGAGAGGCCTGTGTTCCCTATATTGTTTTTGTTATCGTGTATCATATCATGAACAAATTCTTGTTATTGATCGTTGATTGTGGATTCTCGTTATTGATTATTGATATGGGTTAGATGACGTGGCACCTCCTGGGCCCTCAGATCCCCTCAAATCCCACTCTCCCCTGATCATCAGGTCAACAAAAGTCCAACGGGCCCCTGCCGCCTCAGGCCCACAAGCAAACGGGTCCGACCCGACCCATCCGGGTCCCAGACCTGTTTGCCTGTCTATAAATACCAGACCCCCTCCACTCTTCAAGAGGTAATCAATCTCTCCCCACCTGAACCCTAGCTGCCCAGTCTCTTTCTCAGTGACTGACTAGATCATCGGAGGTCCTGTCGCCGGGATTTCTCTCGGTGTTTCTATTCAGTGTGCAAGTACAGAAGACTGAGCCGAGCCGAGTTGCCAGATCCGATCCGAGCACCCGGCCTCTACCTCTCCGTTCCTATTTTCGAGCCGAGCCGCTCGCCTTTACCTCTCGGCTCCTATTCTCGAGCCTGTCCCGTTCCCCGAGGTCGGACCGACGCCAGTACTACGACTTCCATTCCACAAATTATAAGAACTCACACATGTTGCCCCCACACCCCCAAAAACAAACAGCATCAGGTTGGCGCTGTCTGTGGGAACTCCTTTAGTACTATCGGCAGACTGAGCCCGGTCGGGGACGTCACCTTGCGTCCAAGCTCTTCCATGGCTCCCAAAGCCAGAAGGGTCGTCACCTCGGCAAGGCATCCAGACCCTCCACATCCCAGCCGTGCAGATGCCCATGGTTCCAACCAACCTCGGATAAATGGCGTGGCCAGACCTTCGAATGCTACTGATCTACGTTGCATCATCTCAGATCGCCAGGCCAGCCGGACTAGGAGAGAGGCCGCTTCCAACTTGGTCTCGAACCATCATCAACGGCCGTTCCAAGCGCGTGATCCAAAACACAGCCGTTCGCCCCGTGGACCTGCGGGGCAGGCCCCCGTCACAAGCATCGAGTTCCAAAATTTTCGGGACGAGATCCTCCAAGCCATCCGAGGCAGCCAGACCACCGAGGTCCGCAACAGTTCCGACCCATGGTCAGGAACGGGAGGCGGCGAATCCCCCAGGAACAGGCAGACACCGTCCTTCGCTGTTTAGAAGAGATGGAGAACTGCCTCGCTCATCTCGGTGAGGGCGGATCAGTACTGGGTCGGTCATCGGCAGACTGGACCCCCTTTCTCCCCCCAAATCCTGGAAACCGACATCCCTCGGAATTTTAGGCCTCCTCAATTCGAGGCCTACAATGGCGAAGGGTGATCCTCCTGATCACATGGAGAGATTTAAGACCCTCATGATGATTCACAGCGCTTCGGTTTCCCTCCTCTGCCGTGCCTTCCTTGCTACCCTTCGTGGCCCGGCTCGGGAATGGTTCTCCAAACTTACCTCCGGCTCGGTCTTCTCTTTCGAGCAACTGGAGGCGGGCTTCCTAGCCCACTTCGTGACCAGCAGGAAGGTCGAGAAGACGAGCTCTTCCCTTCTAGACCTCAAACAGAAGGACGGGGAATCCCTCCGGGAGTTCGTTCGGAGATTCACCATCGAAGTAAGGTCAGTTTCCTCCCTCGATGCAGGGGTCACCTCTGCAGCCTTCCGACACAATGTCCGTCACGGCCAGCTCAAGGTTTCCTTAACCAAGAAGCCACCCGTGGACTTTCCCGACCAACTCAACAGGGTTGAGAAGTATATTTGGGCCGAGGAGGCCCTCAATCCTGACGGCACCAAATAAGCCAATGCTAAGGGGAAGCGTAAGGCCGACATTGCTGAGCCCTTTAAGAGACCCGTGAAAGAAACGGATGGTCTCAAGAGGGATCCCCCCGGTCCCCCAATTCGAGAGGTATATGCCCCTGGCTCAGAACGTTTCGGCAATCTTAATGGAGATCGAGGACAAGGGAATCGTCCGATTCCCTCCCCGATCGAGCAACAACGGCAAGAAGCGAGACCAAAGGTTCTATTGCCGTTTCCACCGAGACACCGGGCACGATACAGACCATTGCCGAGCCCCTGAAGACGAGGTCAAGGCCCTCGTCCAACGAGGGTACCTGAGGTAGTTTGCCTGGGCCAATCCCAAAGACCGGAGAAAGCCGAGGAGCCTGAGGCCTTTGCCTCCTCCCTGGACAGCCAGCCGACGGCCCGAGCGGGAACCTGAACCCGAGGAGACAGGGGGACCAACTATCCTACACTGCGTCCATGGCGGACCCATGGGAGGGGAATCCAGTACCTCTCGCAAGACTTTCATTTGAGAGGTCAATTCTGTACGGAACCATCCCCCCCCCCGGGTTCAGTAGCGGGCGGTCTCCTTCTCAGGGGGAAGAACTCGAAGGCATCCGGCTCCCGCACTGTGATGCCCTCATCATCAGCCTTGTCATGGCCAAATTTGAGGTCCGCCATATCCTGGTGGACAACGGCAGATCGGTTAATATCCTGTTCTTGGAAGCATTTGAGAAATTCAAACTTTCCTGAGAAAAGCTTAAGCCCGCCGGTTACACCCTTCACGTGTTTTCAGGCATTCCCGTACAAATTGAGGGGATTGTGATACTAGATGTAACTGCAGGCACGACCCCCATCCTCCGAACCGAGTCGATGGATTTCATGGTGGTCAACGTCAAGGTAGCATATAATGCCATCCTCGACCGACCCGGGCTCTGTTCGTTCCAGGCCGTCCTCTTGGCCTACCATCTGAAACTGAAGTTCCCCACTGACCTCGGGGTCGGAGTCGTCCGAGGCAACCAGGAGTCGGCGAGGTTGTGCTACATGACTGCGATCGGGGGCGGGGTATTTCCCCTTGACGCAGTTGAGCTCCCACCCGAGAGGGGCCATTCGAAGTTAGAACCAGCCGATGAGCTCGAGGAAGTCTCGTTCGAGGTGGATGACAAATCCAAGCATTTCCGTATAAGCCATACCTTGTCCCCAGACTTGAAGCCAGGCCTGATTGATTGTGTCCGCCGCAACATCGACCTCTTTGCCTGGACCCCATCCGACATGCCGGGGATTTCAGAAGATCTGATCATGCACCGACTGAGCGTCGCCCTGGGATCCAAGCCCATTCATCAGAAGTGGCGCAAGTTCGCTCCAGAGAGGCAACAAGACCTAAAGGTTGATGTGGACAAACTGTTGTCTGCTTGGTTCATTCAGGAGGTCAGCTACCCGGAGTGGCTGGCCAACGTTGTTATGGTGAAGAAGGCTACCGGAAGCTGGAGGATCTGCATAGACTTCACAGACCTCAACAATGCGTGCCCAAAAGACCCTGTCCCTCTCCCAAGCATCGACGCCTTAATCGACGCGACATCGGGTCACGAGCTGCTGACATTCATGGATGCCTTTTCAGGCTATAACCAAATCCGCATGTTTCCCCCTAACATCGCCAAGACGTCTTTCGTAACCGACCAAGGGCTATATTGTTACCGGGTTATGCCCTTCGGGCTCAAGAATGCCAGAGCCACCTACTAGAGGCTCGTCAACTGGGTCTTCAAAGATCAGATCGGTCGCAACATGGAGGTATACGTCGACGACATGCTCATCAAAAGTCGACAAGTTCAGGACCATGCGAACGACCTTGAAGAAGCATTTGGGTCCTCCAATCACATGACATGAGGCTCAATCCCACCAAGTGCGCCTTCGGCATCTCCTCCGGAAAATTCCTCTGGTTCGTCGTCAACCAGCGCGGCATAGAGGCTAACCCCAAGAAAATCCAGGCCATTATCGACATGGCCTCTCCCAGAAATGTTAAAGAGGTTCAATGCCTAACTGGGAGGCTGGCGGCCATCGGGCGCTTCCTCTCGAAATCTAAGGAGAAGTCGCTCCCCTTCTTCAAGGCTCTCCAAGGAGCCAAAAGCTTCGAGTGGGGGGAC
The DNA here is from genome assembly GCA_017893485.1 of Hemerocallis citrina. Taxonomy (NCBI): domain Eukaryota; kingdom Viridiplantae; phylum Streptophyta; class Magnoliopsida; order Asparagales; family Asphodelaceae; genus Hemerocallis; species Hemerocallis citrina. The sequence continues at coordinate 54,622,298 of CM030359.1, read as the reverse complement.
ACCCAGCAACAAGCGTCGAACAGCTGAAGTCCTATCTTGCCAACCCTCCACTCCTGAGTAAACTCGAACTGGGCGAACCACTACAACTATATCTCTCAGACTCGGAGAGTGCCCTCAGTGCCGTCCTCGTTTGGGAAGATGACGGCGTCCAGAAGTCGCTGTACTACGTGAACAAAGTCTTGCTTTCGGCAGAGACCAAGTACGCTAAAATGGAGAAGGTGACCTACGCACTTGTGATGGCCGCGCAAAAGCTTCGCCCTTATTTCCAAGCCTACTCCATTCAGGTCTTCACGGACCAGCCTCTCAAAGCCGTCCTTCACAGACCTGAAACTTCCGGCTGCTTGGTCAAGTGGTCGATCGAGCTGAGTCAGTACGACATCAGCTACCAACCCAGGACAGGCATCAAGGGGCAGGCCCTCGCCGAGTTCATCACGGAATGCACTATTTCCGAGCCATCCGACATCCAAGATACCGACCCAATGTGGGAGGTTTATGTCGACGGCTCATCTTGCGAGGGAGAAGCGAAGCGGGCATCATTTTGAAGGGTCCCGATAATTTCTTCCTTCAGTATTCTCTCTGTATGAATTTCCCAGCTTCGAACAACGAAGCGGAGTATAAAGCTATGATTGCGAGGCTTACCCTAGCACACAAGGCCGGATCCAGACACATCAGGGCCTTTAGCGACTCCCAGCACATGGTCAACCAGATCACCGGGGAGTACGAAGCTCGCGACACTCGAATGGTGCAGTAACTGGCAATAGTCCACCATTTCTTGCCGTCTTTCGAGTACCACTCGGTAGAACGGATCCCTACGGAACAGAATGCCCAAGCAGATTCATTATCGAAGCTCGCCTCGTCATCCATTGAAAGGCTTGACCGCACCGTGCTGATCGAAGTCCTCCTCAAGCCCAGCATCGACCACCCGGAAGCCTCCTGCCTCACCATTGATCTCCAAACAGGCAACTGGACGATGCTCATTCAAAAATTCCTTTCGGACGGTGAGCTCCCTCCAGATCGGGCCGAGGCAAGAAGGATCAGGGTCCGCTCCGAAAGATTCACCCTGATCAACGGGACACTGTTCAAATGCTCATACACAATAGCCGATGGTAGGCCCTACCTTCGTTGCCTAGCCCCCGACGAGGCGAAGTACGCGTTGAAGGAACTGCACAAGGGGATCGGCAGGTGCCACATAGGGAGCAGGTTGCTTGCCCGAAAGGCCCTAAATTACGGGTACTACTGGCCTACCATGCTGCAAGACTCCCAGGATCTCGTCAAGAGGTGCGGCCCATGCCAAAGATTCTCTTCGGTGAAGAGGCTCCCCCAGGTCAACCTCCGATCCCTGTCCAGCCCGACCCCCTTTGCTATGTGGGGGATGGATCTAGTCGACCCCTTCTCGCAAGCAACGGGTCAAAGAAAATTTCTGGTGGTGGCCATCGACTACTTAACAAAGTGGATCGAGGCAGAACCCCTGGCCATGATCACCAAGCATCAAACTCAACAAATCTTCTGGAGGAACATCATCTACCGATTCGGAATCCTGCAGGTGCTCATCACCGACAACGGGACCCAGTTCATGGGTAAAAACTTTCGAAAGTTTTGCGAAGACATCGGCGTTCATCAACGCTTCTCATCGGTGTGCCACCCTCAGACAAACGGCCATGCCGAAAATGCAAACCGCCAGATCCTAGTCGGCATCAAGGAGCGGCTTGATAATTCACCAAAGGGGCTATGGGTCGACGAACTGCCTAGCGTACTCTGGGTGCACCGAACAACTAAGAGGATCCCCATAGGCGAATCCTGTTCAACCTCACCTACGGCACCGACTGTTATTCCGCTAGAAATCTGCATCCCATCGCCCAGGATCATGGCCATCAACAAAGAGGATAACTCTTCTAACCTTAGAGCCAGTCTGGACCTCATAGACGAGGCCAGGGAAAGATCTGCCATTCGAAGGAGCATATACCAACAAAGGATCGAGAAATTCTACAACAAGAAGGTCCGCCCGACGGACATCAAGCAAGGTGACCTCATACTCAGAAAGCTCGCGGTATCCGACCCCGGAGGAAAGCGGGAGGGCCCCTACAAGGTCTTCGAAGTGGTACGCCCAGGCACATACTGACTAATAGACCTGGGGGGCAGGATAGTCAAGAGGCTCTGGAATGTGGAGCACCTCATTAAGTTCCTCAAAGGAGAGGGCTAAACTTATGTAACCAATCCATGTAATCGGTACTTACGTGTTGTTCCCTTTTGTAAATAACAAAGTGTAATTTTGGTTTTCTCCTACACTTTTTAAATTTTTTCCGTCCAAGTTAAGGGGGCTCGACCCTCGACATTGACATCGAGCCACGCCCTAGCTTTTCCAAGCTAACTGGGTTACGCGATTCGGCAGTGCCTCCGAGCCACAACCCAACAACTCTTCCAAGTTAAGGGGGCTCGACCTTCGGCATTGACCTCGAGCCACGCCCTAGCTTTCTAAATCTAACAGGGCTTCACTCTTGGAAGTGCCTCCGAGCCACAACCCGACAACTCTTCCAAGTTAAGGGGGCACGACCCTCGGCATTGACCTCGAGCCACGCCCTAGCTTCCTCAAGCTAACTGGGTTACACACTCGACAGCGCCTCGAAGCCACAACCCAAAAACTCTTCCAAGTTAAGGGAGCTCGACCCTCAGCATTGACCTCGAGCCATGCCCTAGCTTTCCCAAGCTAACTGGGTAACATGCGTGGTAGTGCCTCCGAGCCACAACCCGACAACTCTTCCAAGTTAAGGGGGCTCGACCTTCGGCATTGACTTCGAGCCATGCCCTAGCTTTCTCAAGCTAATAAGGCTTCGCGCTCGGTAGTGCCTCCGAACCATAACCCAACAACTCTTCCAAGTTAAAGGGGCTCAACCCTCGGTATTGACCTCGAGCCACGCCCTAGCCTCCTCAAGCTAACTGGGTTACGTGCTCAGTAGTGCCTTCGAGCCACAACCCGACAACTCTTCCAAGTTAAGGGAGCTCGACCCTCGGCATTGACCTTGAGCCACGCCCTAGCTTCCTCAAGCTAACTGGGTTACGCACTCGGCAGTGCCTCCGAGCCACAACCCGACAACTCATCCAAGTTAAGGAGGCTCGATCCTTGGCATTGACCTCGAGCCATGCCCTAGCTTTCCCAAGCTAACTGGGTTACGTGCTCGGCTGTGCCCCCGAGCCACAACCCGACAACTCTTCAAGTTAAGGGGGCTCGACCCTCGGTATTGACCTCGAGCCACGCCTTAGCTTTCTCAAGCTAACTGGATTACGCGCTCGGTAGCGCCTCCGAGCCACAACCTGACAACTCTTCCAAGTTAAGGGGGCTCAACCCTCGGCATTGACCTCGAGCCACGTCCTAGCTTTATCAAGCTAACTATGCTTCACGCTCGGCAGTGCCTCCAAGCCACAACCCGACAACTCTTCCAAGTTAAGGGGGCTCGACCCTCGGCATTGACCTCGAGCCACGCCCTAGCTTCCTCAAGCTAACTGGGTTACGTGCTGCGGCAGTGCCTCCGAGTCACAACCCGACAACTCTTCCAAGTTAAGGTGGCTCGATCCTCGGCATTAACCTCGAGCCATGCCCTAGCTTTCTCAAGCTAACTGGATTACGCGCTCGTCAGCACCTCCGAGCCACAACCCGACAACTCTTCTAAGTTAAGGGGGCTCGACCCTCGGCATTGACCTCGAGCCATGCCCTAGCTTTCTCAAGCTAACTGGGTTATGCGCTCGGCAGTGCCTCTGAGCCACAACCCGACAACTCCTTCATGTTTAGGGGGCTCGACCCTCTAAGCCCCCGAGGGGTTTTTCGTCAAAACAACCAAGTCTTGAACCTTCGGCCGGGATTTCAGCTCTCCCCCTACCCAAAAGTTTTCATTAAGATTTAGGGCGCTCGCCTTCAGCAAGCATCCCGAGCCCCGAACCATGGATCGACCCACCTTTCACCTGCTGGCAATGGGAGGTAAAACAGCACTCATAGCTGTTACCCCCAATTGTCAGAGGGTGGCAGTGGAGCCACCGATCTTTGACTCTCAGCCAAAAGTTTCATTGGGGGCGCTCGCCTTCAGCAAGAACCCCGAGCCCTGCCTCCGAGACCGACTCACCTCTCACTCGCTGACAACAGGGGATAAAACAGCCTTCGTAGCCGTTACCCCCAATTGTCAGAGGGTGGCCAGAGAGTCACCGGCAACGAGAACTTACAGTGAAGTAAGACGATTTCTGATGAACTACTGGTGAAAGGGGGAGGGTTATATAGCCCTCCAGATAGGCGCATTTATGACATTGGGAAGTCCAAACGACGGAAGATGAAATGTCCCCCATTAAGTGACATTGGAAGAAGAAATAGCTCGGCTCCCGAGCAAAGCAGGGATCCTCTCCCAGAGTGGCAACCCTAACCAGGGCGAATCGGCGTTCGATGCCAGTCTCGAGTCACTCCCTCGTTTCTACAAAGCAGGGGGTTTGGAGCCCGGTTCGAGGGACAGTCAACATCCTAATTTTTCCAAGTCAAGGAGGATCGGAAAAAATCAAATCTTATTCATAAAATGCCCTCAAAGACTACGGTACAATTAAACAACGTTACAACATCCTTCCTCTACTTCTACCTAAGGTTCTCTCACCAGAACCTTCGGGCGCACAAGAGCTGCCTCGAGTCCTGCGGAATGGCTCCGCCCTCCAGCAATCTCATTCCCCATCTTGGGCATAGCCATTGTCGATGTCCCCGCAACCGAGCTCTGCGCATCAGCGGGCCTCGCCATCTCCAGATACAGGGTCGGCGAGGAACCCAAAACAGAGAGGCCTCCTGGCTGTGGATGGCCGAACCGAGACCGCCCGACGCCTAGCAGGATCTTCAACCTCTGGATTTCTAGCTTCTTTTCAAACACCACACTGCGAAGGACGGATTCAGAGTTCAGTCGCCGGGTGGAAGCATCAGATAGGGACCAGTTTATCTCGGCACTCCCCTAGTCCCGATCGGCTATGGCCATCTTCAGGCGCGCTGCCTCTAAGCTAAGCTCCTTGGACTTGTTCATAAAATAACCAACCGCGACTTCTCGATCGCGAGCCTGCTTGCGATAGCGGATCAAGACACTCTCCTTGGACTAGCTCATTCCGAAGTCGGCGGACCTCGGCTGAACTGAGGTCAGCACCCAGGGCCTCGTTAATCTGGCAAGAGAGAAGGAAACCACGATTCACTAAAAATCCACACAAGTCATAGATGGTCGGCCCAAAATCCCAGTTATATTGATTCAAAAATTGATTACAAAAAAGCGGTGGCCAGTCCGCATTCGGCAATAAAAAAAGAAACAAAAAGGGGGGGGGGAGAAAGTTTTTAGTTACTGCGGAGGGGGGAGTTGCACCTCTTCGTCGGCTGTCGCACCCCCCGCCTCCTCCAAGGTGGGGTCCCTCGGAGCCTCATCACCCTCGTCCCCAGGGGTTGGCAGATGCACTGGGGGTACCCACCCGAAGTTGAGGTGGTCGATCTTCGCTTCGGGATAAAAGAGCAGAAAGTGCTCATTCGCCCTATCATACGCCTCGTCTTGGGCGCTGATCACTGCTTCCGCCGCCACCATCGACATCTCATCGTAATTCGTCTGCACCTTTTCCTGGGCCACGGCCAGTTCATGAAGATACCTGTCCTGCTCAGAGGCGAGCTGGGCCTAGAGAGCCTACGCAGTAGCCCGAGCGTTCGACAGCTCAGCCCTAAGATCCTTCACCTCTCAGATGTACCGATCGGCGTTTTGCTTCTCATTGCGGACCTCCTTCTCCAAGCACTTCCTCATCTGGTCCCCTTCCATCAGAGCCTAATCGAGAAGGAAAAAACTCAGTAGATATCAGCATAAAAAGTAAGAATTCAGGATACCGGCACACTTACCACCACCGAAGCCTGGGCCCACTTTATGTGGGCCGTCTCAGTCGTATCGTTGGCCAAGATGGACCGGTCGCGGATGGTGGCGAGCTTGGCGGGCACATCTATGGAGATGGGGCCCTCAGCCAGCGAGTCGCCCTCCTTCACTAACCTGTCCAGGGCATATGGCCTTAGTCCCTCCTCACCCACCATCTGCCTGGCATCGGGGCAGACAGGTGGGGTCCCCAACTTCAGGACCTCGGTAACCTTCAGGCTACCCGAACTCAGCCCTGCCTCCTTCGCCTCTCAGGACGAATGCTTCTTCTTTAGATTCTTGGAGGGCGGCTCCGAAGAGACCTTTGCCACTACTTTGGCCCCCCTGCTCGTTCCCACCGCTGTCGCTGCCTTATCGGCCCTCCTCTTCTAGGCCAGTGCCAAAAGGGCCTTCCTTGCATCGAGCTTTGCTGGTTCCATCACTATAGCGAAAAGAAAGAATGTTAAGACGAAGGTAAAGAGTTGGAAAAAAATGGAACAAAAACATACAGGGGTCGGCTAGGCTCAGTTCAGCTCGAGCAAGATGAATCTCGGTCACGCGAGGCCAACCGATGTTGTGCCCTTCCACGATTTTATCCACATCCGTCCACTCCGCCTTCGTCAAGTCCCTCCGTCTCGGGGGCTTGAAGTTCGGCTTACAAAAATTCCAGGCCGTAGGAATTTTCCAAGGCACCGCACTCCCGACCACGAAGTACTTCTCCTTCCAGTCCTTTATGGAGTCCGGGTGGCCGTGCAATACACATTTGTAGGGGCAAGGCAACATGTAGAAAATGCCCTCCATATCCCCGAGCGAGCTTACCCCTAAGACCGCTGGGAAGTATTTCAACTTCAGCGGGACCTTCTTCTCTTGGCACTTGAGAATGAAGTAAATCAGATGCTTCCAAGAGTTAGGGCCATACTTCATCGGGCTCAGCTCCCCCCACCTCAGCACCCTCTTGATAAATGGGTGCAATGGCAACCTCAACCTCGAGAGAAAGGCATCCTCGGGAAACATGCAAAACCCTGGGGCCAACTCGGTGGTGGGGCGGATACCCGGGCCGGGATCATCAACTTGTACTTCTTCAGGATGAAGTAACTCACCCTTATTATCGGTAAAAAGTCGGCCTTCAGCACACACTGGGTGCTGTCCATCTTGATCTGGGGCCGAGTAGTCGAAGGCACGTCCACGTGATATTGGACAAGGCCCTCCATGTCATCAGGGTACATCCTGATCGACCCTGGTGTTTTGGAGAAGGGGACGTCGAAACCGGGCTTTGGTGCGAATTTGTTCGATGAGCCCGAACTATCCGGCATGCGCCACTTCCTCTTTTTTCTGCAGGTGTGCGGCTTCCTCGGTGGAGACGGGGTCGACAGGGGAGGAAGAGGGGGAAGAGCCCCTACTGCTTCGCCTCCTCCTTCAACACCTCCTCCTTCGACCTCTCCTTCAACACCTCTTCCCTTGGCCTCCTCCTCAGCTCCCTCGGCCTCCTCCCCCTCAACTTCCTCGAAATCTCCTGCCGCATCCTCCTCGCCAAATGACTCTACCTCCTCCGGCTTGCAGCTCTGAAGAGGGGCCACATCCAACAATCGGTCACCCGTATCCCAGGATGTAGAATCCGACCGTCCCCCCACCTCGACCGGTGGGTCATCTAAATCCCAAGAAGTTGAATCCAAATCTCGATCCTCTTTGCCTTGACTAAAAGAGCTCGCTTCAGATCCGGACTAAGAGCGCAATATTTTGGAATAAAAATACTGAGTGTACCGGAGAGTTCATCGAAAAAGTTGTCGCCGACAGCTTAGAGATAGAAACTCCTGATCTTAGATAGAGAATGCAAAGTAAAAAAATGAGGGAGGGGAAGGGGATTTATAAAGTGAAAACGACGCCTCGAATTCAGCATCAAAATCAACACTGTCCAACCCTGATCATCAAGATCTAATGGCTCCCAGGATTTCAATCACCTTGAATTCCACGCCTACGACGCTAGCATACCGTGCTAAATTCTAGTGTTTACCTCCGGCATTGATGACCAAAACGGTGGCTCGGATCTTGCTTCAGTAACCCCCAGCTTTTCCAACAAGTAGGGGGCTCGACGCTCGGCAGTGACATCGAGCCACCCCTAGCTTATTCTAGCGAGCTCGGGGCTCGACGGTCAGTGGCGTTTCCGAGCTGCCCCCCATTTCCCTTCCAACAAGTGGGGGGCTCCACGCTCGGCAGTGACCTCGAGCCACCCCCAGCTTTATTCATCGATCTCGGGGCTCGACGGTCGGCGGAATTTCCGAGCCGCCCCCAATACTTTTCCAACAAGTAGGGGGCTCGACGCTCGGCAGTGACCTCTAGCCACCCCTAGCTTTTATTCAAAAAGTTGGGGGTTCGACTGGTCGGTGGCATTTCCGAGCCACCTCCCATTGCTTTTCCAACAAGTAGGGGGGCTCGACGCTCAGCAGTGACCTCGAGCCACCCCCAGCTTAATCCAGTGAGCTCAGGGCTCGATGATCGGTGGCATTTCTGAGCTGCCCCCCATTGCCCTTCCAACAAGTGGGGGGCTCGATGTTTGGCAGTGACCTCGAGCCACCCCCAGCTTTATTCAGCGAGCTCGGGGCTCAACGGTCGGTGGCATTTTCGAGCCACCCCCATTACTTTTCCAATAAGTAGGGGGCTCGACACTCGGCAGTGACCTCGAACCACCCCTAGCTTAATCCAGTGAGTTAGGGGCTCGATGGTCGGTGGCATTTCGGGGCTCGATGGTCGGTGGCGTTTCTGAGCTCATCAGCGCTCGACGCTCGGCGGTACCCTCGAGCCACCCCCAGCTTTATTCAGTGAGCTTGGGGCTCGACGGTCGGTGGCGTTTCCGAGCTGCCTCCATTACTTTTCCAACAAGTAGGGGGCTCGACGCTTGGCAGTGACCTCGAGCCACCCCCAGCTTAATCCAGCAAGCTCGGGGCTTGATGGTTGGTGGCATTTCTGAGCTCATCAGTGCTCGACTCTCGACGGTACCCTCGAGCCACCTGCAGCTCGCTACGAACTTTTGGACGCAGCAAACGGCGCCAAGCTTCGGCGTCCGAGCTCATCAATGCTCGATGCTTAGCGGTGACTTCGAGCCACCGACAGCTCACTGTGATCTGCAGAGCTCGACGCTTGACTCTCGGCTCCCGACCTCGATGCTCGGCCTCCGACCCCTTTAGCATTTTCGGCTCCCGACGCCACCTATATCTCTAAGGGATCCTCTTCATTCTACCCTGTTGGCCTCCCCGAGGAATTTCAAACCCCATTTGCCATACACACCGCTCTGCTCTCCCTACAGAGACAAAGCACTCCTCCACGGCTAGATTATCTAGCCGTCCAGGAGTGGGGGGCTCTTGATATGGGTTAGATGATGTGGCACCTCCTGGGCCATCAGATCCCCTCAAATCCCACTTTCCCCTGATCATCAGGTCAAAAAAAGTCCAACGGGCCCCTGCCACCTTAGGCCCACAAGAAAACGGGTCTGACCGGGCCCATCCGAGTCCCAGACCCATTTGCCTCTGCCTATAAATACCAGACCCCCGCCACTCTTCAAGAGGTAATTAATCTCTCTCTACCTGAACCCTAGCTGCCCAGTCTCTTTTTCAGTGACTGACTAGATCGTCGGAGGGCCTGTCGCCGGGACTTCTCCCGGTGTTTCTAGGCAGTGTGCAGGTACAGAAGATAGAGCCGAGCCGAGCTGCCAGATCTGAGCTGAGCACCCGGCCTCTACCTCTCCGTTCCTGTTTCCGAGCTGAGCCACTCGCCTCTACCTCCTGGCTCCTATTCCCGAGCCTGTCCCGTTCTCTGGGGTCGGACCAATGCCTGTACTACGACTTCCATTCCACAAATTATAAGAACTTACACATGTTGCCCCCACACCCCCAAAAACAAACAGCATCAATTATCGTTGTTGAGTACATGATCTATAGAGTTCACCACTATAGTCTAAATATTCACTTGTTTATATGCACCCAAACCTGTGGTATGGGACGCAAGATTGCGTGCATTAGATAAATTAATAAAAGATTGATAAACATAAAGATTGACACTATTGATTTATTGATTATTGACTATTGTTTATTGATTATTATTTATCGACCATTGTACAATTGATTAACGACTTTGATCTTGTTATCGTTTATCATTTATTGATCTCTGATATCGTCCAAGTTTCTTGTTTATTATCATATTGTATCGTATTGTTTCACTGCTTGCTACTACTTATCACCTGCAACTTGTTCTAACGGGTACTCTCCATCTTTCTTTTGAGGTATTATTTATACATGTACAAATGATGAGATACTGAAGGAACTTGGCGAACCGTTTACTATATTGCATATTCTCGGACTCTTGTAAGTTCTTGTATCTCAGATATCGGTTATTGCATTATATTATTGTTCCTGTGGTTATTATTGTATTGTTGAACTTACTTGTATTGTACAGCTTATGGACTATATGAGTTGGTATACTTATATTATTCGCTGGACCTCAATTACGTGTCTGTGTTTCCGTATAACGGGAAGCGGGGCATGACACAAAATACATAAGGTATGTTTCAAGTTGGCGATAAATATATCATATAATAACCAAAGTTAGCATATCTATACCTTGAAGTACATAATAACTTTGGGTATCCAAACTTCGTCCCCTATTATATTCTTTTCATCTCTATTTATCATATCCATTGCATTGACCACTGTTTTAAATTTCGTCCGATATGGCCTGAAATTTCGTTTCGGCTAGCTTGCCGATACGAAATCACATATTTTATACTTGACATCGTTTTGGATCGAAATGTGTAGATTTCGGCCGAAATTATCGAAATATCGGTCGAAATATTGTCGAAATTGGCGAAATATCAGCCAAAATAGACACAAATGTTATTGTGAATATTTTTTAAAAATTATTTTACTTTTTGCATATATGTCTTTCAATACAGAATCTTAAGCTAAAATAATGTGAGGATTTCATATCGCTATTGTTATTATATATGCAAAGTCAAGTAAGTTTATTAACTAATACATTTTTTTAATCAATGCAAATTCAATTTAGTTATATACTTATATTACATTCTCTTCTATATTATTGTTAAATTATGCGAAGATTTACCGTAATTGATTCATGTCATTAGTTACATTATACAGTATTTTATATGATCAATGACATGTAGGACATATAATATCTTATTTAGTAACCAAAAAAAATATTTATTGAGTAGAGAAAATGAACATTCGATATGATCACATTTTCCCGAGATCTCCTCCGATATCTCCGATCCGAGACGAAACACCCCTTGCCGAGACGAGTCAGAAATCCGAGATTTAAAACCATGACATTGACACAGTAAATAACACTCTCAACACCAACATAACGAATTAAAAAAACACTTACACCGCACATGCTAACCGTGACTTACTCTCCTCAAAGCACACGTCCGGTCCCTCGCAGAGGCGATGAATGCCTCTGAATCCCTCACAAACACCTCCGGAAACCCCTGAATTTTCCTCGAAAATGCATCTTCCTCCTCCATCCTCCCCCCCTCAGAAAAGTAGTACCCTCTTTCCCTCAAATTCCCTACCAGTTTTGCCCACTCGGGCATTGACTCGAAGCCACCAGACAATGCTCCCCGAGTGGGGCCGGGCGGAAAGACCGAGCCGGTGACCGGCACGTGCCCGTCGGTCCCTTCAGCTTGGGTGTGGAACTGGGGGCAGTTTTGGAGGTGGAGAGGTGATGGGTAGGGGGAAGGGAGTGTTGGGGGCGGAGAGAGGGGAAAGGAGGAATCTTGAGCGGAAGAGGAAGCGGAGGGCGGCGGAGGGGGGCTGGGAGTGGAGGAGGAGGGGGGAGGGGGTGGAGAGAATCAATAGTAATTTTGAGCCCTCTTTTTCTTATTTTTATTTTTTGTTTGATCTGGTTTTTGAGGTTGTGAGGGGAGAGTGATGGTTTAGGAGTTTAGGGTTAGAGGAGATGAAGGGCTTGTTTGGTTGGAGGGGAATGGAGGGGAGGGGAGGGATTTTTTTAAACATTTCTTGTTTGGTTCATTTTTTAGGAGGGGAGGGGAGGGGAATGGAGGGGTGCAGCATCCCTCTTGAGTCAATTTTGGCTCCCCTCCAATATTGGGGGGATTTGGAGGGGAGAGAAAGCATGTCTAATTTTTTAAAGTGATTTGACTAAATTACCCTTTTTAGATATAAATTCCTAAAATAAAAAATTAATTCTCTCTCTCCCACTATTCTATTGCTCCACGATACATTCTAAATATATGGCATGGACCATAAGCATATAGTTGTTGAACGTGGACTTAGTTTGATTATCAGAATAATATGCATGACAATTAAACAAGTCCTCTGACATCAATAAAAAATTATTCCTATTTGTGCTCAGAGTTGTGAGCAGTTACGGATGTCCCAAACTTTTTATCCTGATTTACATATCTATAGTAGACTAAAGTACTTTACCCAAAAAAGAAAAAAAGTATTCTAAAGTATGTGGATCTATTGTGTGGCAACAGTAAAATGTGTTTATAATAACAAATAGAATCACTTAATATCTCATCCATAATTAGTAATGTCTGATTAATATGAATTGTAGGCATCATTCCATGAACGGGCTCCATTGTAAAGTTCCAATGAATTTTGTTTAGCAACCGTGAAGCGGTGAAGAACTGCTTATATAACTCTAATAGCTATTTTTTAAAAACTCAGATTTGATCTTCAAAACAACAATAGAGGCAATATTAGCAGAACAAATCAATAGATAGACGCAATATTAGCACAGATCTTCCAACATTAGAGATACTTGATATTTTTTTTTGCGGTTGAGTTTTGTTATAAAATGTAAAAGGGTATAAAAATAATTTTATTGTTAAATCCCTTTCCTCCCCTTGTGAAACAAACAAAAAGATAACTATTTTCCATCCCCTCCCCTCCTTTGAACCAAACAGAGTCTTCATTAAAATCTCTCCCCTCCCCTCCCCTCCCCTCCCCTCCCCTCCCCTGCATTAAAATTCCTCCCCTCCCCTCCCCTCCCCTCCCCTTTGAACCAAACAGACCCGAAGGTTTTAGATGCATTTGGGGTTGGGTTTTTGGACACGTGTGTGTTATCCTTTTGCCCCAATTTAGGGCAGCGCATGCGGGTCCGTTCGGGATTTTTTTTTCTCCCCGAAATATGTCTCTTTTTTAAAATAATTTTTAAAATAGATATGTTTTGAAACAAATTCTAATTTCTAATTTCGAAGATTGATCTACCTTCATAGGCCGCAGTTCCGAACTGTGGCATTTTCGATTTTGTGGTCGCAGTTTATAACTGCGGCCCAAGTATATATCATATATATTTGGCTAATAGGCTCGAAAATTTAGAAAAAAAAGTTGCCCATGTGTAAAATGTAAAAAATGGGAGGCCGCAGTTCACAACTGCGACCTCAGTTACATGGTCGAATGAGTATTAGAAGGTTTTAAGAACTGGACTGCATCGACCATATAACTGAGGCTGCAGTTGTGAACTGCGGCCTATGTATTGTCGAGGTTGCCCAACTGTAGCCTCCTATTTTTCACATTTTATACTTGGGCTTTCTTTTTTCCAAGTCTATGAGCCTATTAGCCAAATATGGATGATATATACTTGGGCCGCAGTTGTGAACTGCGGCCACGAAATCGAAGAGGCCGCAGTTCGGTAGTGATTATAATTAGAGTTTTTAGAGTTTTTATGCATATGTTATGTATTTAATAGAAATAGTTTAATTTAATTATAATTAGAGTTTTTATGCACAAATAAATATAAACACACACACTTTATAAATTTTATTTTGAAAGAGAATACAACCTGATGGAACTGCGATGATTCCCAGGACCACGGAATTGGTGTGCGTATCGATCATAAAAGTTTAACAGATTTAATACGTGATCTAACCCTTTATAGCGGAATCTAGGGTTCACGAATTATACCTGCGATGAGAAGAAGACGATAATTTCTAGCAACCTCGAGCCGTCAGCGATCCCAAGATCTTCTGCACGTATTCCTTCCTTGGGTTGGACGTCGTGTGGGCGACGGTCTCCCAACCTTTCTTCTCCTTGGCTGACCTCTCTTTCTCTCCTTACGTGAATCACAAATTTAGAGAAAACTTCTTATCTCTGATAATTATGTGACGACCAGAGAATAGAGGATATATATAAGGCTACGGCAGGGACCATGAGGAGAAATTAGGGTTAGGTCTCCTAACGAATCTGGGTATCCCGTGTTCAGCCCGAACACACAACCCAGGCCCATTAACAATAGCTCGGTTCACTAAAGAGCTATTGTTGCACTACCTTCCTAATCCCAAATTATATTTATGGGCTCCTTTTATTATATGCTCGTTCAGCTCCCCATGTTAAGATATCGAATGTCCGTCGATCAAATTAAGTTACTGACAACTATATTGATCGATATCTTTTATTCTTAAGTAGTACTACTCAACTTTATTTGTCATGTCGGATGTAATCCACCTACAGGGTTTACATGACAATCCTTATGAGCTCCTTAAGGGGACATCATCAACCTGACGTATCGGGACATGGATTCTTTTTACAATCAACAACCCATCATACATACAATGCTATTACCCAATTCATAGAGGTTGTTGATCCATAATGAATCTCACTCTTTTATGAGTCAAAGTAATGCACACTGCATATACATGTCTGTTATTATATCTGGATTAAGAGCATAAGCATCCATAATAACAGAGGTGTTTGTTCTCTTTTGTAGTCAGTACAAAGAGAACAACCTCAAGTGGTCCTGTTCAATACACACAAAGTGTACTAGTGTAAACCTATAGTCAAGATAGACTAATACCAGATTACACTACAACCTTTCCAATGGATTTTCCAAGTCCGTCTAGGTTGTGAACCATTTATATATTCCATAGGGAACTGATAATATGATCTTCTGTGTGTCACCTCACACCATATTATCAACCTTATAGAATATCAGATACTTGCATTAATATTATAATAAACACAATATGCAAATATATGCCCATATGATTCTCATTCAAAAAAATAAGGAAATAAAGTTAATACAAAAGTGATGCTTTCAGTATATATAACCCTAACACAACCAACACATGGACTGCAAACACGTGCGTCGCACATATAAATAAATAGTCAAATACGAAATAAATTTGAGCAACGGAGAAATGTTTATAAATTATCGAAATACAACATACGAAAATATATTTTATTAATTTTATATATACAACAATGTAATCAACACGTACATAGAAAACACATGCATCGCACATATAAAAAATGTATCTGGGTCAAAATAGGCGAAAATGAATTTCAATTTTGAAAATAAATTCGAAAAATTTATAAAATAAATAATTGCACACGTGGAAAATTTTATAATATTACATGTAACGGTAGATTATACGTAATCGACACGTGTATTGAAAACACGTGCAATACACGTAAAAACAAAAAAAAAATTAGGATTTATATTTGAGTCGACTCAAGATAGGATAAAAAGAATTTTGAGATGACGAAAAATATATAATTAATCGAAATACAAAAATGCGTAGGATATTTATATTAAAATACGTTACGGACATTACTCGTAACCGTACAAAATACATGTGCGTAACATCCGTGGACAAAATTGTCATAACTCAATTTTGCGGGGGGTTCCACTATATCTATATTTTATTAATATTTATTAAATTTCAATAAAATTTTAAATTCATTTATCTATATTCTGACGGCTATATTCATGATTTTGCATATTTAATTTCGAACGACTATATTTTAAAAGTCATTCTTCATAATTTTACATAATTAATTTCAAACGGCAATATTGCTGTTGCAATATTGCAATGGCTATATTCAAACAACTATATTGTAATGACTATATTCAAACGACTATATTCCAACGACTATATTCAAGCGGCTATATTCTAACATCTACAAATAGATATCTTGTTATCTTTTCTCATTTCACTCATCTTTTATTTTCTCATCTGCTCATTGCTTTCACTTTTCAAATATTCAATGTCTCATAGTCATCTTTTACATACGATTCTTGAAGACGATCAAGCTGATGATGAATATAGAAATTATTAGGAAGAGCCACCCTTGAAGAAGAGCAAGAAGTGAATAACAGATCTAGTCGTCGTCATGGTAATTCTATTATAAACCATGCTATCATTCAACATAATAGCGTTAAAAGTCATGAGAGGATATATAGTGACTATTTTGCTGAAATACCGGTTGATGCTGTTGTTTTTAGGGTGTGGAAGCAACATATAATGAGTTCGATTTATGAGGGGAAATGACATATCTCAGCCGTAGATCTGGATCTAATGTGAGGTTGGTGAAGTGAATCTACTGGTGGTCACCCTTGTTGTCGGCTGGATTCCTACCCAAAGCCCCGAGATACCGGGAGTTTTTCTAGTGGCGGACCCTCCGACGACCAAGTTAGTCACTGGAAGAGAAAAATGATATTTAGGGTTTTTGGAGGCTAAAAGTTCATTACATGATTACAGTGGAAGGGTTCTAGTATTTATAGGCAGAGAGAGGGAACCCTAACAGACCGGGTTGACCATTCTCTATGGGCCGGATAAGAGTAGGGGCTGGCCAACGGCCTACGGAGCTTGTAGGCATGCTCTGGTGGGTTTCTGGATCTTGATGGGATCAGACAGCTCAAATGAGGTCGAATTTTTACTCGCATCATAAGCCCCCCCACTCTTGGAGGGTTGGGTGTTTCAGCCGTCGAGGAATAATTCAATCCCGTGGGAAAAATTAGTCAACAGTGCCAGCTGGGGTGAAATGGTTTGTTTACACGAAACATGGCTTGTCTCAGGCTCGGGATCCACACCGAGCTCCGTATACCCTGACGCCGAAGAACATTGGGTGGTGGTATAAGGTAACCACCGAGCTCCGAGCTTCGTTGTCCAGGTCACGCTGGGTGAGGTAACTGCCAAGCTCGAGCGTCGAGCTCCATATCACGTCATTGTTGTTGCTCGAGGTCACCGAGTGTCGAGCGATAGCAAGGTTGTACGAAACCTTTTGGGTAGCTTGATGTACGCTGAGGTCGAGTGATAGCAAGGTTGTATGAGACCTTGAGGGCAACTCGAAGTCACTACCGAGTGTCAAGAGACAGTAAGGTTGCATGAAACCTTGTGGGTAGCTCGAAGCAGTGCCGAGTTGTAACCCCTGCTTCCGATCATACAGATTTTTATTGTATTTCTTTTTTCCTTTCTTCTGCTGTTGTATCCCAGTTATATGAATGGATCTTGATATATTTTTTGAACTGCTTGCTCTTGTTGACTAACTGATTGTTTTATTGTACACTGGAATTCTAAAGCATTCTATGTATTTATTAGTATTAGTGTATTAGTTTGACGAATACTATTTGATTTATTTAATTATTGTATACTATCTTGTTATCATTATTATTTGATATTTTAATAATCCTAAGCCCATCCTCAAGTCCAAACCAGACTATTCAAACCTCATGCATCCCCTACAACTACATAATCTTCACAACCCAAGCCACATCCTGACCTTCCTTCCTCCTCCCGCAACTGAGCCCCTTGAAACCCATCAAACCCAACACCTTCAAACAGCCACCTCTCGAACACCTCCACCACCTCACCATCAACTCCAAGCACCCTCACATCCCAAACACCCACAACCGAAGCTCCTCCTTACTCCTTCAACCCGATGCATGCACAACTGGAGCATCTCCTCCTCTTCAACTTCACCCCCTTCACCCTTCCCCACCGTAGCCTGCATCAGTCGCAATTGCCACCGCAGCCGGCACCTCAACCCCTGACTGCCTTCCACCACCACTGTCTACAACTCTGAATGTCGATTGCCATCAAAATCCATCGCGTGCGCAGGCGTCCACCTCCTTGTTGCCTTGCTCACAGTCGCTGCTTGTAGTTGCTGCCCTTCGTCCCAACACCGCTGAAGCTCCTTGCTGCCGCTAGATTCTTGTGTGAGTTGCTGCCGATTCTTGCTGTCATTGTTCGCTCTTGCTGTGTTACTGTCATCGCCGTTGTCACTTCCTGTGTGATGTTGCTGCTCTCCTTTCGTCGTTATCATCGTCATTAAGGCAAGCATCTCTTGTACACCCTTATTGTTCTTGTGCAAGCATCTTCTTAACCTCTCACAAGTAGTATCCTTATTTGATCATCATATCTTGAAGTTCGTTTATCTTCCATGTTCATGCAGATTTCCTTTGTAGATCTAAATCGCTGAACTATAATATCGTTGCATGACTTGTGATCGTTCTACATTTAAATCAATCGTTATATACATTGAATCATTCCATTTACCTCCGTTGATTCAATACCCACTGAAAAATCATATTCATTTTCACCATATACATTGCATGTACATGAACTTGAATTCATATATGAATATGTGTATATAGATAAATGTAGTGTTTTGAAGGAATTTTGATTTTATGTAATATTATAGTTTTGTCCGTAATTAATATCGTAGAAATAATAAATCTCATCATGTTAACAATAAGAATCCATTCTAGTTACTAGATGTGAATGAATGTTCAATTCTAGATATTAAACTACATGTTTGTAAATCACAATTGTTACAATTACAATTATTATATTGTTGTCCTGCTATTTAATCCAACTTATAGTGAGATTTTGACATAACTACTGATAATATAAATTAGAACTTATTAAATGAAAGTTGTATCCCCCTGTGTCTAGATTACAGAATAATTGACGGATCTAGAATCCGACTTGTAGGTTGCAAAATATACTAATTTTAATACTCTAACGTTTTTAATTCCAGATTACTATTTGGGAGTACATTGTCATTATTAAGTGACTAAAATAATGTGTTATCAGTAGAGTTAAGACCTAGGATTAACTAGGATTTTACTGGGCATGATTCGGAGTTAATTTATAAATTTTATAAGATTTTTAAAATGAATTTACAGTCAATTTTTATATATAAGAATTTGACTCCGACATGCTGTCTAAACACAAAACCAGTAAATAATGAATTTATACACATAGCTACTATTATTATGATATGTCATGTGAATATACATTAGAACTGAAAGGGAGTCTAGTTTCTGAAACTCCTAACGGAACTGAATTCACCTTTCCATAGCAGCGGGAAAGTGGATTTTAGTACAGTAGTCAACTGCTGTCCAGAATTTGTAACTCCATGTATTTAAATATGAATATGTTTATTTCTCACATTTAACAAACTGAACCCTATATCATGCATTGCATACACCTTGATATCTTCTTGATCCTGATCTGACATCCATTTTCATCGATTGCATGTTCATGTATAATTGTTGTGAAAAGAATACCAAGTTGTGGTAATAAGGAAAAGACCTAATAGTGTACAATATAGGAGAATGTACTTGGAAGGAAGTCAGTGTTTCTCATAATAGTGACTCCTGATTACATGTTTACCTGTTCCTGTTATAAGTTATATGGAACTAAGTGCCACGTCTTGAGACGACAGTGGCCACCTCTAGAATCCATTACATGATTACATGATAACACGATTACATGATTACAAGATTACATGATTACATGATTATATGATTACATGATTTCACATTCCTGTTTATATAATATGATTCATGTTATTGTCACTGGAAGACCTGAGTACTTGATCCTATATAATTTATCATCAGAGTCTAAACGTTCACTTGATTGCATGTACCCAAACATGTGGTATGAGACACAAGATTGCATGCATTAGTTAGGATGAATAACAGATTGAGAGACTTAACTTTGACACTGAGCACCAACACTTGCATTTTGATCATTGTTTATTGTTACTGACCATCGTATTATTGACTATTGCATATCAATTGATTGAACTTCATGATTATAATTGCATCCTATTGTCCTTATTGATATTGTACATGTTCGTATTGTTTATCTCCTTGTTTTTTTCAATATCCTGATTATTTCTTGATACTACTTGTCACCTATAGCTTGCTCTAACAGGCATTCCCCCCAAACTCTAGATTTTGAGATTGCAGGTACAGGAGATGAACTGACTGAAGGACTTGGTGAACAAATATTCTAAACGAAGAAGCTAGATTTTTAGCCTGCATTTTTTTTTCTTTCTGTTTTCATGCTTTCCTAGTCACTGTCGCTGTTTTCATATTATTTTCTGGGCATTTTTGTCCTGAAGTTTATTCCAGATGTTGGATATTATTTTGTGGATTTATTGCATGGATTATTGAAGTTTATTCATTGGTTGTGTGATTACTTATCCATGCAGGGTTGTGATTATATTTTATATTATTGAGTTGACTGTTACAGCTTATGAATGATTTACATATATATCATTCGCTGGGCCTTAGTTGTGTGCCCGTATTTCCGTATTTTGGGAAGCAGGGCGTGACACGAGTGCCAAGCTATAGCAAGATTATATGAGACCTTGTGGGCAGCTCGAAGTGTCTGGCGAGTGTCGAGCGACAGTAAGGTTGAATGAAACCTTGTGGGCAGCTCGAAGTCAGTATCGAGTGCAGAGCTATAGCAAGATTGTATGAAACCTTATGGGTAGCTTGAAGTCACTGTCGAACGCCGAGCGATAGCAAGGTTGCAGGAAACCTTATGGGTAGCTCGAAGTCACTGCCGAGCGTCGAGCGATACCAAGGTTGTATTGTAACCCCTGTTTTTCCAAAATTGTATTTTTCGTGTATTTTTTGTATTTTTCTCTTTCAAATTCTTTTCGTCAAAATGTATTTTTGAATTTTTCATGAAAGCCTATTTTTTATCAATAATTTAATTGTAACTATTTCCTATGATTTTTATACAGTTCTTATTATTGTTATTATTATTACTTTTCTTATTACTATTATTATTTTTATCATTTTTCTTCTTCTTATTATTGTTACTATCAGTATTATTTTGCTAGTGTTGTTGTTTGCATTATCATTATTTTTATTGTTAAAATTACATTTTAAAAAAATATTTTATTGGTTACCTATTTACCTATTAGTTTTTAAAACCCAAAATCCACTCCCCACTGTTTTAAAACCCATTAAAAAAATCCAAACCCATATAAACTCTTAAAGCCCAGTTATTAACCCAATACCCATTACCCCTTTTATACCCATACCCTTTATATATTACCCATCAGCCATATATACCTAACCCCTACCCAGTTTTTAATTTACCAAAACCCAAATACCCGTTAACAACCTGAACCCTATTCCCCCACCCTATATATTCAACCCATCAACCCTATTCATCTGTTAGCCCTGCCGTTTCAACTTCTTCGCCTCTCTCTTCTACACCCTACCTCTTCATCTCCGCCCGTCTCTCTCTCCCGACTCTTCCGCCATCTGCCTTTCTTCCCCTCTTGCGTCGCGCTCTGCCGCGACGATCCTGCAGTATCCCAGCATCGCTGTCGCCCCCGGCCTGTCCCCTCGCCGTGCCTCCTGCAGCGCTGCCCTCTCTCTCCAATGCAACGCCAGCCCCTACCGTGCCTCCCCGAGTTCCTAGTTGACGTAGCGCCATGGCCGCCCTCGCCTTCCCTCCACCAGTCGCTCTGACTGCAGCCTCCGACAACTACAGCGCCAGCGACAACAACCAGTCGCGCCTCTTACGACCCCTCGTGCCGCCCCCTGCAGTGCAGCTTCCCTGCGCTGCACCTGCAATCAGCCATGACTCCCTATCGCAACCTCAACAGCCAGTTCTACCACCTGTGCTTGCCGCCGTTTCTCCGTCCCGCCGTCGTGCCGCCACTTGGCCACCGTCAGCCAGCCTGGGTGTGCTGTTGAATGGGATTTTGATCATGTTGAGTCATGGCTGTTGGATTCTTTCTTGATCATCATGATCATCATGGTTCCTTGATTGCTTTGATCCTAGCCATCCGTTTGATTGTGATCTTGATCATCTTGGAGTTCTTGATTGCTTTGATTGTGGACCGTCCGATCGTCGATCTGATCCGATCATCATCATCATCATCAAGATATTGATCACATCCTGATCTTGATCTTGATCTTCGATTAGAGCCATCCGATCTGATATGATCTTGATCTAGCCATTGCATCTCTTGATCTTCATCATCAGGATCATCATCTTGATCATCGAGTTCGGTGCTTGGTGTTCGTAACTGGTTTATGATTCAATCATTGAGTTTGTGCCCGGGAATCCGTTCCCGTTATTCTTGCTCTTGTGTTATTCTCGTCGTCTTTCAGGCCAGTAACTTATACTCAAATTTCTTTGTATGATACAAGTCATAAATACTGCTTATAGTGTAGTTGGGTTCTAGAGACAACTTGTGTGTGATATATGTTTGATGAGTATTGTCTTTGTTATGCTCTTGACCATAGTTTTTTTAGGGAAAAAGGTGGAATATGGCCACCCTGTTTCATTAATAAGAGTTTAACGAAACAAACTCAGAGTACTGGACCAAATACAAACTACAGACAAAAAATAAAATATACATGAAGCAACATGACGCGTACAAACAACAAATCCCTCCAACCACTCTGGAGGGTGGGCCGACAAACCAGCTCGGTCTAGCAAAATTGTGAGTACGCCAGTTTAGCTTCGTACAGTGCCTCCACGATATATGCACACCCACCTGAAACAAGTCTGGCAGGATTTTATCACCCACCGATCCCTGCATTCACCTCACTGGGGGAACCCCATCTTTGGGCCCAAGCCCCGCAGATCGAAAACTGACCCTACGGAACATGCACAACGATCACACCCTCCCACCAACTCCACCACTCATCCTACGAATGTGCCAGCCGCTCCTACAGCCGCTACCAAAGAGATAGTCGTGAAGAGGATACCTTCACCTCTTACACGATAGCGCTTTTCTCAGGCAGTTTCTCACTAAACAACTATCTCACTCACCCCACCTAACACCATGCTCCAGGAGAGAGCCATGGAGAGGATACCTTCACCTCTCTCACATTCAAGCTCTCTTCGGTGATTTCTCACTACACAGACTTATCTCGACTCAAACTCCCAATCCGAGGGAAGAGACGACGCTGTCACGAGGCAGTGGCCTAAGCTGGAGGTAGCTGAATAGCCAGATAGTAGGCGCTGTGGAGACTACACCTGCGACATCGTAGGACACTCCTGACCAACCACACCCCAACCCCACACCCCCTCACCCCCTACACACTGACTTCACACACTTGAACCCCAAATCCATGGTGTTCGCGACAACAGGCACGGGAGGAAGCTCTGGCATGACACAGTCGCTCCGCGACAGTTGAAACAAGCACCCTGGAAGTTGAGACAAGTGAGCGCACATCACGGAGGGGCCCAAGCTCCACAAACGTGCAAGACAACCTTACCTCCCAGTATCTTCACACACACTACCAACCCTCGCAGGTTGCCATGAATGGCCCCGAGAGTGTGGACATGGTGGCAAGCTCACAGAACATCCGGGCACACAACTAGGAAATCATGGAGGGACCCCATCTATGGGCCCAAGCTCCACAAATGTGCAAGACAACCTAACTCCCGGCATCTTCACACGCACTACCAACCCTCGCAGATCGCCATGAATGGCCCTGAGAGTGTGGACATGGTGGCAAGAGCGCAGAACATCCGGGCACACAATTAGCAAATCATGGAGGGACCCCATCACTAGTCCAACCCCACAATCGAACAAACCTACTTACTTCACACCCCCAACCACAGAAAAAGCTAGCACTGGCCTCATGCCGAATCACCGGCCTCACCCAGTGGGCAAATCAGATCTGGGCCAACAAGGGGGGGGGGGTGCACAGCAACTTGGCCCTACGGGCCCCATACCGCACCGACCTCACTTGGCTGAGGTGGGCCGTCACTGTCGCCGTCACGTAGGGGGGCGGAGCATCTCCATCGGTGAAAGATCAGTAGCGTCGAAGGCCAACCGTCAGAATCGTAGCATCGAGGAAAGGGTGGAGCATCTCCCCCGCGAAAGGGCGGAGCATCTCCATCGTCGTGGAGCTTCGCCGTACGTGGAGTATCGCATCATCGAGGACCATCACAGCATCTCCGTGGAGGAGGGGATTCGTGGAGCTTCATGTCGTCGTGGAGGGACCGGGGGGGGGGGGGGGGTTGGTGGCGAAGAGGGCACGCCTGCCGCTGCCCCAATGTTGTTCAAATCTAGGGTTTTAGAAGACTTGTTGACTTGTTGTGATACTGAGATTCTAGCTCTTGCCAAGGAAGATGTTAGTGTAATTCAATGGACTCCCTCTTGACCATAGTTGTCTCACGACACATATAACATGAATTAACTTAGGAATGATCGTTTCTTGATGTGATGTATATGTAGAACAATTATGAGAACTCGTGTGCCTGTGAGATCCATATGAGATACTTGTTGTGGACATGTTGTATACCCTATAATATGTTGCTTGGACACTTAGCAGACTCTAAATCATGTTTAATTATGTTTCGATCAAGTTTCGTGTGATTCATGTTGGTTTTGTTCCTAAAGGAAATTATGTGTTTTGACGATGATCTGTCTTGATCAGTAATTTAGACCATTTAAGGTCAGTATCTTAATTTCAGTATGACACAATATTTGTAGAGAAATTCGTCTTCTTTCCAAACCCTCCTGACCTTGCCCGATTTTTTTTCCGTATGCGTGACATATGACTGTTTTACTACAAAGGTGTAGATCATTTCCATATTTCGTTTCTCGGTGATTTTGATGACTAAATTATTTGGATACTTGTGCTATACATATTATTTTGATCTAGAACTTTGGTCAGTATTTCTATATCTATTTAGGGATTACCCAGAATTTTGGTGGATTTTACTAATGAGTTTTATACGCCATTTCATTCTTGTTTATGAAAGCTATACTTGCTGTATTTTGTTCGCTGTTCTGTAAAGAATCGTATTTTCACTCTATTTTCTTTTATTGTATGGAAAGTATTTATGAAATATGAAAGTTATATTATTTTGTCTATTTTCATTTCCCTTTGGTGGATTTGGATTTCGTTTCACTGTTTGCGAGATATTACAGTTTTCGTACAGCAGTGTTGGGAATTCTAGATTTGCCAAACTATCGTTTCTTGATATTTTCTGATTTTTGTTGACTAAACTATTCTTATTAAAAAATTATGAAACTTTATATTTTGATACTAGACATGTAGGGGATTACCCCAGATTTTTCTTGGATTTATTTGAGGAGTTTTAATGCTGTTTTTTTGACTGAGAATTCGTTTTACTGATTTCTGACTGAACGTATTTTTTGGATTCAAATCAGTTTTGAGTTATGATTTTGTGAAATACTACATGGCTTATTTATAATCGCTGGATTTGTGTGGAAGTCTATTTTTCATATTTTTCGACGGATTCAGATTGGGATTTCGGTAGTAATGGAAATCAGTATTTTAGTACTGTACTGTCATGCTGTCCTGAATATGAACATACACTGTTTTGCTCGTTTATGTGACTCTCTATCATCTATGCGTGCTTATTTGTTACCCTAGAACTGATACTGATTTTACTATGTTAGTTTGACACTGTTTCATGCTTATACATGTCTGTTTGAGAATAATAATAAATAATCAAGCCGGGGTTTTAATGGGAAAGATCTAGTAGTGGATAGTGCAGAAACGTGTACTCGGAAGGAGACTTGTGTTTCCTATATGACATGTTACCGATCAAGTTACCGATCAAGTTTATCGATCAAGTTACTGATTAAGTTACCGATCAAGTTACCGATCAAGTTTATAATCTGTTACCGATCAAGTTTACCGATCAAGTTACCGACCAAGTTTACCGACCAAGTTCTGTGATTCTGTGAATAACCGAGTACACTGACCTATATGGTCCCCTACGAAATCTAAAACATAATTGTTTTGAATGTAACAACCATGTGGAAAAAGTATGGCGCATGAAGTGCTACCTAGATAGTAATAACTACAAGACTTGATATATGATACTTGAACATGATACATGCTTACTTGAGACTTGAAACATAAGACTTGATACATGTTTACAAGATACTTGACACTTGATGCTTGTTTCCATTATACTTGTTTACTTGAATCTTGTTATATGCTACTTGTACTTGTTCACCTTACCATGCTAGTTGTTATATTTTGACATCATACTTATTCCATGTGTTTAGTTAGTTTTTCCTATGTACTTGTATCCTGCACTACAAGGGACCCTGTAACTTGCAATTGATGGGTACCTTGTTTTCTCTTTTCCTCTTTCATGCAATTTATTAAATTGCAGATTTTGAAGATCAGCTGTCAGATGGAATAGGCGAGATGAGATACTAGATGCTGGAGCTCTTGCTACATTTATTTATTTTCCTGTTATTCATGAATAATTGTATCTGCTACTTGGATATTTATTTTGTACTTGGGCGATGTGACCCAAGGATTATTAACTTGTTCAGAACTGGTTTATTTGAGAATTATAAATTTGTTTCAAGTAAATTTGTTGGTATCTTGATTCGATTATACATGCCTGGTTGTTTCTCTTGCTTCCGACTCTAATTATTCTTATGAAATGTTGTAAAGATTCTTGAACAGCTTATGGATGATGAAAATTATTTGCTGGGCTTAGTCAAGAATCCGTATTCCGTATTCTCTTTTGGAAAGCGGGGCGTGACATGTATGGTATCTCAAAGTCACTGCGGAGCATTGAGCTATAGTAAGGTTGTATAAAACCTTGTGGACAGCTCGAAGTCACTGCCGTGCGTCGAGCGAAAGTAAGGTTGTATGAAACCTTATGGGTCGCTCGAAGTCTTTGTCGAATGCCAAGCGATAGCAAGGTTGTTGGAAACCTTATGGGTAGCTCGAAGTCACTACCGAGCGTCGAGCGAGAACAAGGTTGTATGAGACCCTAGGGGCAGCTCGATGTCACTACCGAGCGTCAAGCGACAGTAAGGTTGCATGAAACCTTGTGGGAAGCTCGAAGTCAATACTGGGCGCCGAACTATAGCAAGATTGTATGAAAACTTATAGGTAGAGCGTCAAGTGATAACAAGGTTGTATGAGACCTTGTGGGCAGCTCGAAGTCACTGCCTGAGCATCGAGCGACAATAAGGTTGTATGAAACCTTGTGTGCAGCTCGAAGTCACTGCCGAGCATTAAGTGACAGTAAGGTTTTATGAAACCTTATGGGTAGTTCAAAGTCATTGCCGAACACCAAGCGATAGGAAGGTGTGACGCCCCGAATTCCAAAATACGGTAATTCATAGCACAACAGGATGTTTTACTTCAAATTCGTATAATTTTATAAGGAATTTAAAACTTTTTATTATACAACACTGTTCTTTTATATTAAAATAGCGGAATTAAAATAAATACAAAATGATAAGTACAACTTTAATAACAACAACTTAAATCCGAAGGCAATCTTTAGCATTAATTCATCTGTATTATTTTTTGCCAATCCAAGCCCTGCACTGAAAACTGTGGGCATGTCAGTTGCTTACAACCGACGCAGTATTATAAAACAGCGATCTTCACTATGCTGTAATATAACGGTTTTTTATACTTTAGCATACACAAACTTGAATGTAAAACAAAGTGTGAAAAGTGACTATCCTAAACATGTCAGTGTATGCAATGACTTAATGCCTAATGCAGATGCTTACGCTATGATGACTTTAATGCATACTTGTTCGGATTCTTTTCATCCCATTCTACATAGGTCCGAGGGCAAGCACCTACGTACTCCACATTATAGGGTTGAATCCCTCGCCATGCAACCTACTACTATGACTACTACAAGATTCAGACACTTCAAGTATTGGCTCTTGCCCTTGGAATACTGGAGACCAATTCCACTTCGTGGATCATTCTGTGGCCCTTACGTCCATCGTCACGGAATACTCGATTGTCTCACTCCGTAAGTTATTCTGGAGGCCCTCATTGCACAAATATCCCATGAGCGTCGCTCTCGTCCCGGAATACTGGAGATCATTCCCGCTCCATAGATCATTTTGTGGCCTTATGTTCATCATCCCGGAATACTGGGCTGTCTCTCTGCAAGGACCTTTCTGGAGTCCATAACTCACGTTTGCACTTATTTCATCATGTCACCAACTAGTGCCTTGTCCTTAAGTTTAAGTTATGGTTATTAAGACCTAGAGTTTAGCTTACCCACTGGGCTTAAACAAACCACTGAGACAGTCAACCCACACTGGTTACTTCTCAAAATTAATAAATTCCAACTGCCGATAATCTGGGCCTCGATCACTCTAGAACAACAACCGTCTCAACTGAGACCATAAAGGTTACATCTAACCTCATCAAAGATAATTCAATTCTTTATTCACAATTTCTTCATATTCATTTTCTTTGTATCATACAACATGAAGTAACCCACTTCAACTTTCCTTATCAATTTAGTCAATTATAGCCTTGTAGGCAACCCAACTATTCTCTCAATCAAATAGATTTATAACCATGAAATTTAATCAAGATGAGTCTAATCGTATTCCACTCTAATCTTCTTTAACCATACAAATATCTCATCTTTAATTTCAAATTCAAGTCCTCTAAACAAATTGTTTTAAAGTGAAATACCACTTCTAATCTCACAAATATATCATAAATATTGTGAAAATATTTCTTAAAGTCTAAATAATATTTTAGAATAATAATAAAATTTCCCCCAAAATTTATCAACATGAAAAAACCCCAAAAATAAATTAAAAAAATGAAATGTGCATGGCCAGGGTCGAACCCACGACCAACAGCCAGCCAAGACAGCGCGCCCAAAAGCAGCGCGCAAGACCAGTAGGCCCTTTGCGGCTATTGAAAGAAAAATCCCTTCACTGTTTCAAATGTACAACCATTGTGTATTTGGTAAATATCGAATTTTAACACAAAAAAGAGCCTCTCAAGACTCGAACGCACGATCAGCGAACAGTGTACATAGCGCTCCGAAGCCACGCCGTGAACCAGTAATCCCAGAGTCAATTTCTGATATATATAGGGGTTAAAATCTCCTTATTATACTTCTCTGTTTATAACTCTCTTTTAAAATTTCCGATCTCCAAATTATTTTGTATCAATAAATTCTAATTATTTTCAGAATACATTTTCTTCAATAATCTGAGTATTAGCACGAATTAAATTCATAAAATTTTTATTTTAACTATATAATGAAAATTCCCTCCAAAATTTTATGATCATTTCAATTCATGCACAAATACAATTTCTTTCACAATCTTTCTAAACAAAATCTACTTATACTACATTAAAAAATTTCATGGCATCACATATAATAATTTGCACACTTAAATTTTAATTTCACATAACATCTACATCATAAATTTTACATTTAACATGCATTTCATTCATCAATCACTAGAATTTTAGATTTTTCCTACAACATGCATCACATCAAAATTTTGAGAATAAACTAAGCAATTTACATCTACAATGGTAATATAAATTTCCTAAACATACAATTAAACTACAAATTCGAAAGCATATAGAAACACCCACCTCTTAGATATTTTACTAGTAGTAATCACCCTCACAAAACTCCACAAATGATCCCAAAACAAGCACCAAAGTCCACTGAAATCTCAAACAGCAAGCCACCCAAAGCTCTCTCTGCTTATTCTTCTTTTGATTTGATTTTGATTAATGAAATTGGGTAGTAATTAACTTTAGGTTAGGAGTATTAGTAGGATTTGATTAGGTGGTTATCATAACTAAGTGCCCATTACCTTAAACCACTCCCCCACTACTTTCTCCACTCACCCAGTCCACATACAGCCGGCTACCCCCTTTCTGGTGTGCACGTGTACGTGCTTGTGTGCACGTGTACGTGCTTGTGTACACCGCACACAATTTTAATTATTTTTTATTTTTAAATTAAAACATATGTTAATATATATATATATATGTATTTAAATAAAATTAGTTTAATTTAATTAAAAGTTATATTTTTCATGCATGAATAAAATAGACACACATATACTTCATAATTTTTATTTTGAAAGAGAATACAACTAATACGTGCACTGCAAACACGTGCGTCGCACGTAAAAATATTAAAATACGAAATAGATTTTATCAACGGAAAAATATTTATAAATAATTGAAATATACATACGGAAATTATATTTCATTATACATATATCATAAGGTACTCAATATATACCTGAAAAACACGTGCACCACATGTATAAAAAATATTTTAATCAAAATACGAGAAAAATAAATTTCCATTTATAAAATGAATTCGAACAAGTAAAAGAAAATAATTTAAACACAGACGATATTACACGTACAGAAAAATAAACGTAATCGACACGTGTATTGAAAGCACGTGCAATATACGTAAAAACACAAAGATTTAAAATTTTATATTTGATTTGGCTTAAAATAGGATAGGAATGAAGTTTGAGAGAACAACAATATATAAATAATCAGAATATAAAATACGTTTGACAATACGTTACGAATATTACTCGTAACAGTATAAAATACATGTGCGTAACACCCGTGGGCAAAATTGTCATAACTCAATTTTACGGGGTGTTACAGAAGGTTGTAGAAAACCTTATGGGTAGCTCGAAGTCACTGTCGAGCGTTGAGCAATAGCAAGGTTTTATGAGACCTTGTGGGCAGCTCGAAGTCACTACCGAGCATCGAGCGACAGTAAGTTTGCATGAAACCTTGTAGGTAGCTCGAAGTCAGTGCTGAGCGCTGAGCTATAGCAAGATTGTATGAAACCTTATGGGTAGCTCGAAGTCACTGATGAGCACCGAGCATAGTATACTTGGTGATTTTTAGAGCACCATTTTGTGTTCATTGTGGCCGTGGTAAAGCACGTGTGCTACACTTGACTCAGCTGACATCACGGTTTAGGGAATCGAGGAGTCCTTATGTTATCCACCGTTGGATCAAATTGAATGGTCAAGATTGGGTGTGAAAATCGAGGCATCCCTGAGTTGCTCATATATACTCCCCCACCCTTTCTCATTCTCCTCATTACTTTCTCTCACTTGCCCCAAAGTTTCTCCATCTAGGTTCTGTTCATGCACCGACAACTAGCTTTCAAACGTCGTTTCTGGTAACCAGATTAATATTTTTATATTATGTCGAGGGTTCGGTCTAGTTCTTCCACCTCCACTTCTGGCCATGGCGATAGCAGTTCTCCTTCTTGGGAAGTCCAACAAGTTTCTTCTGAATCCACATCCTGGGAAGAAGTCCAGAAGGTCTACACGGTCAAGCCTATCCGAATTCAAAGACCCATCGTGGTGGAATCGAGTGATTCTCATGAAGAGGTTGAAGAGATGGAGGTGGTCGATGAGGGTGAACCGGTGGACATAGACAAGGGCGAGGAAGAGGAGATGGAGGATGTCGAGCTAAATTTAGCGAGTAAGGGAAGGAGGCGATGCCAAGGATGAAAGGTGAAAGGCATGATAATAAAGAAGTAGCAGACGCGGAAGAAGAGGGTGGAAGCAAGGAAGTCGATACGCTGGAGGGGACCGTGCATTTGAAGCGGGTGGCGTCGCCCTATACCTCAAGAGCCCCCCGTATTCGGGGGAGGAGGTTGAAGTGGACTTTCCTCGACAGCCCTGGGTCGCCCATTGAGTTTTTTCTGAAGGACGGGTTCGATGTCCCATATCTTCAGTAGTCAGACTCGATCAGATTTTACCCGGATGACCTTGAGGATTTGGTTAAGTACAGGGTGCAGCCCTCATCGCAGAGCCTTAAGAGGATCAATGCGGACGACATACATAGCGTGTTGAAGAGCACCGATCTCCCATTGATACAAGAGAGCTACCTCATTTCCTTAGAGTATGAGTTGATGGTGTCGAACCCCGAGCTCTGACCGATGGATAACCTGGCCCCTTGGTTCTGTATGTTTTCGCTCGATGCCTTCAGTTTGGAGTTGAGTTTTCCTCTGCACCCGTTTGTGAAGCAGGTGTTGAATTGGGCGGGACTGAGTCCAATGCAGTACGACCCGAACTCCTAGAAGCAGAACGTGTGCTTCATGCTGCTCTGCTCGGCCGCCTTCTTCTTGGTCAAGAAGGCCATCCTCGCTTCGAACTCCGCATTGTCCATAGCTGTAAAAGAAAAATGAGCTTTCAGAACAAAGGAAAAAGGATAAACGGCGATGCTCCCCTTGGCGATGATCCGCTCCACATCCTCCTTCTCCTCCTTCGTAAATTCCTTCTCCCTCGGGGTTTTGTGGTTAGGTTTGTAGAAGGACCAGTTCGTCGGGATGTCCTAAGGTACCTGGTACCGAACAATGAAATACTCCTCTTTCCACTCCTTGATAGAGTCCGGGTGACCATTGACAACTCGTCTATGGGGGCAAGGGGAGATGTAATAGACCCCCTCATATGTCCCTGCTAAACTGATCCTGAGGCAGGCTCGAAAATACTTCAACTTCCCCTCTCCTCGCAAAGCAGCATGAAGCACACGATCTGCTTCCAGAAGTTCAGATTGTACTGCATCAGACTCAGTCCCGCTCAATTCCAAACTGAAGGTGTCGAGTGGAAACATACAGAACCAAGGGGCCAGGTTATCCGCGGTCAGAGCCCAGGGTTCAGCACCATCAACTCATACTCTAGGGAAATGAAGTAGCTCACCTATATCAGTGGGCGGGACTGAGTCTGATGTAGTACAACCCAAACTCCTGGAAGCAGATTGTGTGCTTCATGCTGCTCTGTGAGGAGAGGGGAGTTCCTTTGAAGTTGAAGTATTTCCGAGCCTGCCTCGGGATCAGCTCAGTAGGGACATATGAGGGGGTCTACTACATCTCCCCTCTCCCCTATAGGTGAGTTTTCCATGGTCACCCGGACTCTATCAAGGAGTGGAAAGAAAGGTATTTCATCGTTCGGAACTAGGTACCTTGGGACATCCCGACGAACTAGTCCTTCTACAAACATAACCACAAAGACCCGAGGGAGAAGGAATTTACGAAGGAGGAGAAGGAGGATGTGGAGCGGATCGTTGCCTAGGGAGCATCGGTTGGGCGAATGTAATCGAGAGGCACTTAGCGAGGATTGGACTGATCCCCATCAACCCCTGTATGTTTTTCATTTCATTTTTCCATCTATCCTTTTCCCTTTGTTTTGAAAGCTTGTGTTTTCTTTTACAGTTATGGATGATGCAGATATCGAAGCGAGGAGAGCCTTCTTTGCCAAGAAGAAGGAAGCCGAAGAAGGCGGCCCCGCTGCTGCGTCCGAAGGGGCTTTGGAGGCGAAGTCCAAAAATTCAAAGACTTCGGCAGTTTTGGGTGCCTCCGGCTCGGCCAAGGTGGTGCCGAGCCCTGGCAACCTTAAGGTTGCTGAGATGTTGAAGTCAAGTCTCTCACCCGTCCGTCCCGAGGCCAGGGAAATCGTATGGGGGGAGGGGCTAGTGCCATGGACCCCCAATTGGTCCGTGAAGTCGGTGGACTCTCTAATGGAGGGTCTGGTGGCAATCGAGGTGGTGGAGCACCTGACCACTGCTCAGGACAGGGAGAGCCTTGCGACTGAGTCCGTCGAGTTGTGCTTCATGAAGTGGGTTCATGCCGACATGATGGTAAGTGCTCTCTAAGCCCCATTACTTTATCTTTTCATGTTCTTGAAAATTTCTAAGTCTTTGCTCTCCGTTCACAGGCGATTCTGCAAAAGGAGGAGCTGAGGATGTGGTATTCCTGTGAGCTCCAGCATTTCGAGCGAAACGCTAAGCGGTACGAAAGGGAGATGAAGGAGCAAAAGCTGCTGGTCTAAGCCTCAAAAGCTCGCGAATGGGCATTGAAGGCGAAGCTGACCACCATCGCCGAGGACTAGGCTCAGCTGGAGAAGGAGAAGACCCTCTTGCAGGAGAAAGAGAAGAAGTGTAGGCTGCTAAGTTGGGCACCATCGACAAGGTTATCTTCGTGTAACATCCCAGAAAAATAAAATAATTTTAAATATTTTTGCACGTGCATTGCACGTAAAATTTTATACATTTTGTCCCTAAAATTTTCTAAAAGTTATGCACATTTTTCTTCTCTTTTATTTGTCACATTTTTATTATTTATTTTCAATTAAAACCCACAGGCCTAAAGTCTATTTTAAAGCCCACTAGAAAATTAATTAAAATAGAAGCCCATGTTTAATCTATTTTTTTTAAAATGAACACTTTTACATCCTACACACTTGTCATGTAACAAACACCTACAAATAAATTAATAACAATTAATAAAAAGAATGAGAAGAGGCTGTGCACATTGGGCGCACGTGCACGTGCCTTGTGCACTATGCATTGGCCGACCATTCAAAGTGGAGAGGGAGAGTGGGAGTGTGTGTTGGGAGAGTGGATAGTTATTTGGGTAGTGTGAGTCTTCTCAACCACACAATAACCCTATAAATACCCCCTCCTATTGTATGAACAATGCACTAGAATCAAAAAAAAATTAAAAGAAACAAAAGGAAAGAGGGAAGGAGTGCTCGGGTTTTGCAAGGAGAGAAGTGGCTTTTGGTTTTGCTTAGGAGAGAAGGAAGGCTAGTTTGTGTTGGAGCAATTTTCTAGGAGCTCTATTTCAATTTGCATCAAAACAAGGTGGGTGTCTCTTTTGCTTTCTAAATTAAAATAGAATGCATGTGTAGGTGATTTGATGCTTGAAATTGATATTTCGTATGAGTTTTTAGTTAATTTTTGTGATGCATGTGGTGTGGTTATTCAAAATGTTTGGTAGAAATGCAACATGTGAATTGTTGCATGCTAAATAAAAGTTTCATCATGATATAAGATTGTGGAATTAAAATTCTATTTCATTACTATGTTGAAGTGGCTAGGCACAAATATTATGCCATGGTTGGATTATAGGGATTGTGCATTTATATATATATAAAGTTGTTAATGTAATTGTTAGAGGAGATTCATAAAATCAATGGGGGTGAAAATTGCTAAAAGAAAGTATATACATTCATGATAGTAGTTAAATTCTTCTAATTGTAATATAAGAATACTACATTTCTAAAAATAACTATTTGAATTAATTTGTGAACAATTTTATGCTAATGTGGTTGAAATAAGTAAAGAAGTATTTCTAGAAGTGCAGAAATGTATTTTTTGTAATATTAACTTGGAAGAAAAGATTAGAAATCAAAAGTTATTCAAAGAGTAAAAATTGAGGTTAAACAGAGAGTGGAGTTATAAAGAATTTAACCCTTATACTATAAGGAATTGGCTTTGGCCTTGGTGGCTAGCGCTTGCACCAACGCGCAGCGCGCTGCCACATGGCGCTGGGGTTTCCGTGGTTGCGGGTTCGAGTGGGGGAAGACTCTGCCTTTTCTTTGAAAAGTTTTTTTAAATAAAAACAATGGCGAAATGGGTATTTAAATAATCCAGAGAACTTTATACACAAAATATAGGTTAGATCAGTGGCTTGGGCGTTGGCTTTGGTTGCTGTTGGCTCTGGTTTGAGCCCGGGCATTGCACTTTGGGTTTTAATGTATTTTTTATATATGATTTTGGGTTTTAAAATGGGGAAAACTTCATGGAAAGTTTATATAATATTATTATAACATGTGCGAGTTATTTCATATTATTCTAAAGATAATTTGAGAATTTAAAGGTCATATTTCATATATTAAGTTGAGTTTGAGTTCAAGTTTAAAATAAAGAAGATGTATATGGTTAATAATTTTAAGAGTTGGATTATAATAAAATAAAAGCTATGAGTTAGGAATAAAGAATTTCTAGTGATTAATCTTTAAAGAAGATTTGTATTGAAAATAGTGATCTAATCAAAGAAATGAGTTTTGTATTAATATACTTGAAGTATGAATAAATATGAGAAATGTTGTATTAATCGAGAGAACTTTGAGAATCATGAAAGTTATTAGTTTGGTTGGCTAATTAAGAAGTTGTTTACAAGAAATTCGATTTGGGATTTGAATATGAATAAAGAAGTTGAATACTTCATAAAGAAAGTGGATAAAGGAGATAATGAATGAAAAGTTGTACTGAGGCTAGATAAAACCTAATTGATCTCTATTATTGAGATGGTTGTTGAAATCTAGAGGCTAGGCGAGATCCTTAGTAACCGGCAATTTGTGAATAAAGAAATTTGAGAAGTAGTCAGTGTGGGCTATTGTTTCTCGTATTGTTGATTAAGTACGGTAGGGTAAGCTAAATCTAGGGTGTGATGATTAAAATTAAACTTAAGGATAGGAAGTAGAAGAAGATATGATAGAAACAACGACGAACATGTCCGGTAAAGAATGTGCAGCTCCTAGGGATCCGAGATCGAGGAATACGCCCGGTAAATCCATATATATGGGCTAGGGGTATGACCGTCTATCATTGAAAAGGCCGGTAAAGAGACTGCAGTTCCTAGGAATGTTCTGGACGGACAGGATACGCCCGGTAAATCCACTGCGGTGGGCTAGGGGTAGGCCTGGTTCGTAGTTGCGAGAAATCAACTTGCTAGGGTTCGTGGCTGAGGATATGCCCAGTAAATCCACTGAGGTGGGCTAGGGGTAGGCCGGTAAGGTCTAATATCCTGGGGTGCGACTCTTCGGTGACTACGCGTTGGAGTATATTCGTTGGGTTAGGGTGAATGACGTGGGATGTAAACCTTATAATGAGGAGACCCTTAAACGGCTTGCCCTTGGACCTATGTAGAATGGGATGCTTAGAATCCAAACAAGTATGCATTAGTGTCATCGTAGTATAATATCTGCATTAAGCATTAAGTCATATCATACACTGACATGTTTAGGGTAGTCACTTTATACTTTATTGTGCATTCAAGTTTGTGGTTGTTAAAGTAAGAGAATCGCTGTTTTATAGCACTGCATCAGTTGTATGCAACTGACGTGCCCACAGTTTTCCAGTGCAGGGCTTGGATTGGCTAAAAGACATAAAGATGAACTGATGCTAAAGATTATTTTCAGATTTAAGTTGTTGATATTAAAGTTGTATATCATTTTGTATTCATTTAAATTCCACTGCGTTGATGTAGAGAACAAAGTTGTATAATGAAAAGTTTTAATTTCCTTGTAAAATTGTACGAATTTGAAGTAAAAGATCCCGTTGTGCCACGAATTACATGTAAATGGAATTCGAGGCGTTATAGAGTGGTATCAGAGCCAACTTTAAAAAGTAGTACAAAATTATAAGGATGACATATTAGGGTGGACATTAGAAGTGTGAGTTCAGTTTATAGAGATTTAAATGTAAGTTGATTTACATTTGTGTTGCTCTATACACTGATGTCTTCTCCTCCCTTTTCCTATAAGATGGTTGATAACCAAGATCTCGTGGATGAAGCAGAATGGTTATTTGAAGAAGATCCCGAAGAAGAAGAGCCCGAAGAAGAAGAAGAACCCGAAGAAGAGGAAGACCCAGAAGAAGAAGAGGGAGAAATGCCCGAATCTCGGGAGATCACTCCACCTCCACCTGATTCTCCAGATGAATCATCAGATGAGAGCCAGATCGGGATAAGAA
Organism: Hemerocallis citrina; assembly: GCA_017893485.1. Classification (NCBI taxonomy): domain Eukaryota; kingdom Viridiplantae; phylum Streptophyta; class Magnoliopsida; order Asparagales; family Asphodelaceae; genus Hemerocallis; species Hemerocallis citrina. Next base: position 54,585,039 of record CM030359.1, on the reverse strand, counting down.
GGACCACCTCATCGCTTCTATACGGGAGCAATTGATCATCCACAAGTGGAGAGTAAACAACTTGGAAGCTCATCATGCGGAGGACAAACAGAATATTGTAGCTCTGAGTCACCGAGTGTGGGAGCTAGAGAAGATTCGACACATGACTGCTCGGCATTTCGCTCAGCTAGACAACAAAACTCGTTGGGGAAAACAAGAATGTTGTCAAAGATGCGAGGAAATAGAGAAGGAAATAAATGAACTACGAGGAGAGCTCAGAGAAGGCAAGAGGAATCGTAGAATCTAGACTTTTTTATGTTGGAGTTTTCTGGTGTTTCATGTAATGGATGTATGGACAAGTTTTTATTTCTGAATGTATAAAGTTTAAATTTTGGAAATAAATAAAGCAAAGTTTATGTTGTTGCTATTTTTGGTGATTAATGAAGTCTATGACCCGAAAATGGCCGGGCGAAGAACAACATTGTACAATAAAAAGTTTTTTAATTTCCTTGTAAAATTGTACGAATTTGAAGTAAAAGATTATGTTGTGCTATGAATTACATGTAAATGGAATTCGGGGCGTTACACTTCGCCCATGATCAGGGGTACGACCGGGCCATCGAGCATGTGTTGGGAAAGTACCCCCATCTCGAGCTAAAGGATTTCAACTTCTCCATGTAGTTTCTTGAGGCCCCACCCACTTCGGGGGAAGGTGATGGCGAGGGGATGATCGCTGGCCTACCCATGATGACGAGCTGATCCCGAATGCTCCCCGGGAGCCGAAGAAGTGCCCTCCTCACCCAAGCAGTAGTTCATTTCATTTCTTTCTTCTCCTTTTTTTAATTGCCGAAAGCGGACTAGCCATCACTTTTGTATGGATGTTTATTGATGAATGGAAAAGGATTTTTGGGCCGAGTTGTTGGACTTGATATTTTTAATATGATGTTTTGTGTGGACTCTGTGTTTTGTGATTTGACCAAGTCTACGAGACTTGGTGTGATACATCTCTTTCTTCTTTTATCAGATGACCAAGCCTATTTTGGCCGACCCCCGTGGTGCCGAACTCGAGTTTCATTGGAATAAGGTGAAATCCTTGGAGTCTGGTCTGACATGCCACCGTAAAGAATCTAGGGATCAAGAGGCGGCGTTTTCTTTCTGTCTGAAGAGGTCACAACAATTGGGCTTAGAGTTGGCTCGCCTGAAGAAGGCAATGTTCGATCGGGATCTAGGGAGCGCCGAGATCTGGCTATCGGCCTTTAGTGATTCTTTTCGTTAGCCAACCTTGGGTAGGGCACCCCGTTCGGCTGACTCGTTCCTTCGTGAGATGTTGGTGGAGAAGGAACTGGAGATATACAGATTGAAGGTCTCACTTAGGGTGACAGGATCCTGAACTTCCTCTCTAGGAAGCGACTGCCCTTCTGTGAGTGTCCCTTCTCCAACCCTTAGGCTAGAGTTGCCGGACCTTAGTGATGCTCAGAGCTCGGTGGCTGGGGTGTCCACCTTAACCACCCCTAGAGGGAAAATTGATAGACTCGCTGATGAGCAGACCCGCTCAGTTGGGCTCGAACTGGTCGGCATTGGCCCAAGGCCCCCCAGACAGAGGAGCATGTCATTCGGTTGACTTTCATAACTTGTTGTAATCTTGTTGTAATCTTGTTGTATCTTGTAATCTTTATGGTCTCACCAGTCGTGTAATAAATTTGTCAATAGATGGGTTTGGTTCTGAACGACCTCGTGTGAATGAGCCACCTTGGAATTCGAAACATCTGTCTTGGAAATTGTGGTCTCTGTTTAATAGTGTCACATTGGGATTCGCAACATTAGTCTTGGAAATTGTAGCTTCTATTTAATTACATCGTGTTAGAATTTGGAGTGCTAGCTTGGGAAGTGTGGTAGTGACTCTTTCATAGCCGTTGGATGGGAATGGGCAACCCAGACCCGCCCACATCATCGTTGTGGTTTTGAAGGGCGCTTTCCTCCCGTGGCATATATAAGTTCCCCTTATCTTTCAGGCTTTTTTCAAGTGCTTTAGCTTTGTGGTTCTCCTGCTACCCATTTATAGTTAGCGGTAAAGCGGCGGGTATGGTCGCTCTGTCCCTAGTTGCCAGCGGGTGACAGGGGGATCGCTTCGGGGCTTGGAGCCTCGGACTCCACTGTAGTTGTATTACGTCTTATGTGGGGCTTCAAGCTTTTGAAGAGCATCTCAAATTATGTGGTTCTCCTACTACCCACTGACAGTTAGGGGTAGAGCGGCGAGTATGATCACTCTATTCCTAGCTTCCAATGGGTGACAGGATGATCACCTCAGATGCCCCCCATTATTGCTCCCTATGGCAACCAGGTGAACTCAGGTGAGATTAGGCGAGGCTTGCGTGTAGCTCACCGTTCGGACCGAATGAGAACTCAACCAATGTTGTGCTAAGTCTCGTGTTGGGTTCGAGGCGTAGGTTAAGCGGTGAGAACTTGAGAGATTGTAGAGGTCAAAGTCCATGCTGAGCGGCGATGACTTAGGTGATTGAAGAGATCTCTCGTTAGGGTCGAGGTCCATGCTGAGCGGCGAGGACTTAGGAGATTGTAAGAAAACTCCCATTAGGGTGGAAGTTCATGCCCAGCGGTGAAGACTTGGGCGATTGAAGAAATTTTTCATTAGGGTTGAAGTCCATGCCGAGCGGCGAGGACTTAGGAGATTATAGAAATATCCCGTTAGGGTCGAAGTCCATGTCGAGCGGCGATGATTTAAGAGATTGTAAGGAATCTATTTCATGATGAGCGACGAGGACTTAAGAGTTTGTAAGGATTCTCCCGTAGGGGTCGAAGTCCATGCCGAGCGGCAAAGACTTGTGAGGTTTAAGAAATCTCCAGTTAGGGTCGAAGTCCAAAGTGGCGAGGACTTAGGAGATGATAAGGAATCTCCCGTTTGGGTCAAAGTCCATGTTGAGCGGCAAGTAGCACTATGACATTTACCCGATATCCGGACCCGACCCGGACCCGACATTGGACCAGAACCGACTCGATCTATACGGGTCAGAGTCTAGGTCCTAAAATAAGACCCGATGCACTTTCAGGTCTGGCTCGGCTCAAAATAGAACCGACCCAGATGCGGAACTATTAAAATATACCCCCAAACATATAGGATTTGAATAATAGGGTTATAGGAATATACATATAAAAGTAATTATTGAAGATAGATATGTAAATATAATATTAATTCATGTACTTAAGTGCAAAATTTGTTAGAATCGTAGGGCATCGGGTGCAAAAATATTTTTGTGCAAATATTTATTCTCTACTACCAGACCCGACGGGTAATTTTTTTAACTAGGACCCAAATCCGGACCCCGACCCGGTTCTTGTAAGTCCGGGTCCAGGTCCAATTTTTGGACCCGTGAGGTACCCAATCCGGGTCCGGGTAGTGGAGGACCCGGCCCGATAGGATCCGATACTAGCTCTAACGGCAAGAACTTGGGAGATTGAAGAAATCTTCTGTTAGGATCGAATTCCATGCCGAGCGGCGAGGACTTAGGAGATTGTAAGGAACCTCTCGTTAGGGTCAAATTTCATGCTGAGCGGCGAAGACTTGGGAGATTGAAGAAATCTCCTGTTAGGGTCAAAGTATATGCCGAGCAGTGAGGACTTAGGAGATTGTATGGAATCTTCCGTTAAGGTCGAAGTCCAGGCCGAGCAGCAAGGATAAGAAAGATTGTAAAAAATCTCTTTTGTATTACAATTGCTTAGACACTGACTGAAATCAGAAGAGTTGCTTTGGAAACAAAGTTTTATTGCTTGATGGCCAATGGTTGGCACTTATTACAATTGTTGAAACATGTACGAGCTACTATGGTCGCTCATAAAATTTGATCAAGTGTTCCGTGTTCTAGGTCCTCTTGACTACCCTGCCCCCCCCGGGTCTTCAAGTTGGTAAGTGCCTGGGCGCACCACTTTGGAGACCTTGTATGGGCCTTCCCAGTTCGGAGCAAGCTTTCCTCTCTTGTTTGATTTGGAGTTATCGAGCCTTCTGAGTACGAGATCACCCTCTTTGATGTTCGTTGGCTGGGTCTTTTTTGTTGTAGAATTGCTCAACACGTTGTTGGTAAATATTTCTTTTGACGGAAGACATCTCGCAGACTTCATCTGTAACACTCCGCAAAATTGAGTTATGACAATTTTTCCCCACGTGTTACATACATGTAATTTGTACCGTTACGTGTGATATCTATAACATTATTAATATAAATACTTTTACATATTTTGTATTTTGATGGTTTATATATTTTTTCGTTCTCTCGAAATTCATTTCCTTCTATTTTTGAGCCAACTCAAATATATTTTTGATTATACGTGCAATGCACATGTTGATTATTTTTTAATATATAAAATTAATGAAGTGTGTAGATTTATATATTTTTATTTTTATATATTTTTTGTCCCTAATTTTAACATATGGAAGATTAGATTGAAAAATTCATACTACTTATAATTAAACTCATTTTTTTTAAACTAATGAAAATGCTGATTCATTTTTTAAATTATTGTACACATTTTTGATGCACAAATAAAAACCTGTGCACACCACATTTCAACAAATGAAAGAGAATTAGGATTAAGGATAAAGTTTTGAATTAGTGTAAAATGGTGAAGTTAGTGGCTGGTTATGTAAAATCATGGGTAGTTTCTTTTTTTTAATAATGAATAAATAAATAAAACCACACACACACTCTCTCTCATTTATACCAAACCCCAGATGCTCTTTCTTTCTCTCTCTATCTCATTTTTTTGCCAAGTCCCGGACTCCCTCTCTCTCTCCCAACATACATTTTTATATATATACACACACGTACTTCACACTCCATTCCTTCCTTCTTCCTTCACCATCTCCTTCTCTTATATATATATATAAATCGTAATAGGCCGACCAACACTAGTAAGGGAGAGTTGAGTTTTATTTTGTGGGTATATTTTATTATTTTAGTGTGGAGCTTTTGGAGTTGCGGAGAAGAAGGCTTTTGAAGATCCATATTTGCAAAAAGTTCATCATTTGGGTGGGCATTCCTTAACTTTGTAATTTGTTCTTATTAGAATTGCATGCTCGATAATCTATATAAATCGAGCATTCTTGCTTAGATTATGTGTTGATTGTTGTTAGATTATGTGTTGTTAGTTAAATGTGTGAAAGTATGATATGATTAACTTAGAAACGTTTTTATGGTTGTTTTCCTGAGTTTTACTCTCACTTCAAAAAATAATTCCTTTTTATCTAAATGGATTCTGAAGCTAAAATTTTTATATGAGTATTTAGTATATGTCAAGAACATTTCCTAAAAATTTCATAATTTTTGAATGTCTTCTGGTATTTTAATAAAATCCGAACTTAGGACTGGATGACAATTTTGGCTAGTTTCTGGAAATTTGCATACCTTCCGGTTTTTGACCATTTCAGCATCCTATATTCATTTTTTTGAGGAAAATCTAAACTAAGAATTTGAAGTAGACTCGTTAACCTTTCTTTAGAGTCTAAGAAATCAAATTTCCATGAAGTATGTGATTTTAGCCAATTTCTATAATTAGCAGAGCTGCAGTTTTCAGATTCTAAACCTACTGTTTTGCAAATAAATTTTGACTAAGTAATTGAGAATTAATTTAGATGTTCTTAACTACAATGTTGTAGTAGACTCATTTAGGTTTAATATGAAACTAAGAAATCTATTTTCTGATAAGCATATTAATTTATATAATTTTTGCAAGACCATTGAGTTGCTGTCCAAAGATAGTTGAACACTCAAATAGTGGATTATGTGTATATATTGTTACCATGAAAATAAGTTGATAGAGAAATAGGCTTGGAGTATTGGTCAGTGCATGTGGCTTATGACCCTTGGGGTTGCAGGTTCGGATCTTGGTGAGCTCGAATTTGGTTTTATTTATTGTTTTTTGAGTATTTAGAAATATAAATTAATTTTTGGGGAAATATTTTGATGGTAATTTGTAAAAACATTTTTGGATTAATTTTCCCACTTAGATAAAAGATTAAACACATATTTGGTGATTGAATTTGAAAAAATTGAATAAAGATAATTTTAAAGGATATTAGTATATTGAAGAATTAAGATTTGATGGAAATTGGTACAAATATTTTTGATTAAATTCCAGATTTTAATGAACAACTTTAGTACAAAATTTGGTAATTTGAATTGAATTGCATGAATAGAGATGATGTTGATTAAATTGAGGCGTTTGAAGTCCTATTGTAATAGTTTGAAAAGTTTTATTTAATTATTTGAGAATGAATAAGAGATGAATTAAGTACATGAATGAATGAAATTGATAATGATTGTAAAAGAGGTTATGGATAACCTAGAAAGTTTTTGAATTTTGGAATGTGTGGTTTCTAGAGGCTGAGCGAGACCCCGGGTACCGGCAAATTTGTGATTATGAAAGTCTGAGAAGTGGTCATATGGGCTAATGATTCTCATGTGTTGATTTAAGTCCGGTAGGAGGGTAAGCTAACTCTAGGTGATATTATTTATGTTTGAACTTAAGGACATGCGCTAAAAAGGAGATGTGATGAAGCTTCGGCAAACGTGAGTGAGATGACTTTATATAGTCGGGCGATGTATTCCGGAACTATAGATTCAGTCGGGCGGTGTATTCTGGGACTGTAATTGCAGTGCAAAGCGAGAAGAGTCTAATATATTTTTGGGACTATGAATGATCAGATGGGACTATGGATGATCAGACAGCGTATTCCGAGATTATGAATAGCAAAAACGGAAGGGAGGCGGATCTCCAGTATTTCGGGCTAGAGCGACGCTTGCGGGGTGTTTGCACAATGAGAGTTCTGTACAGTCGGGCGGTGTATTCTGGGATAGGAACCAATACTCGTGAGATGTCTAAACCTTGTCTTTTTTCACCGTTATAGGATTGCATGACGAGGGATTAAACCCTACAATGAGGAGTACATTAAGGGCTTGCCCTTGGACCTATGTAGTATGAGATGCATATAATCCGAACAAGTGTGCATTTGTTGCTTTCTTGGATACTTGTTTTATGCAATTATTTTATGCATTTTGATTTCTGTTTCATGACATATACTTATACACTTAGATTAGATTAACTTTATGTTTTTATTTATCTTTGTCATTATTGCTTTTGTTTTGTACTACAAGTTTGTGATTGTTAAAGTTGAGGATCGCTTTGTCATAGTATTGCGTCAATTGCATTCAACTGATGTGGCTGCAGTTCACAAGTTTTGTAGGACTTGGATTAGCGAGCGGCGTGGGCATGAGTTTGGTGTCGAGGGATGTTGCGAGATTGAAGATTTTGATGATATAAGTTGTATTTTATATGTAAATTTGCATTGTGTGTTGTAAAGAATAACATTGTAATGAAAAAAATTTAATTCTTTTTATTTTTGTACGAAATTGAAGTAAAGATCCTGGTTTTGCTTCAAATTACCTGTATTTGAAATTCGGTGCGTTACATCATCGTGGAGGTCCAAGTTGGCTTTGAGGTCGATTGAGTTCGACTCCTCATTGAAGACTATAATCCTTGGCGAAGGTAGTCCAACCTCTAAGGGGATGACAGCTTATGTCCCATAGGTCAGGTTGACGGGTGACTCGCCGGTCGGGACCCTTTTTGTGGTTCGGTATGACCAAAGAACACTGGGTAGTTCATCAACCCACAACCCCTTGGGGGATTCATCCAACCGCCTTTTTAGGCCATCGAGGATTTGACTGTTCGCATTTTCGGTCTGACCATTAGAATGGGGGTGCAAGATCGAAGAGAACTGCTGTCGAGTCCCGAGGTCCTCGCAAATTTACGGAAGCCTTTCCCCGTGAACTGTGTCCTATTATCAGTGATGAAGACCCACATTATCCCGAACTGACAAACAATTTGTTTCCAAAAGATCTGTTGAGCCTAATGTTCGGTGATGGTGGCCAGGGGTTCTGCTTCAATCCACTTTCTAAAGTAGTCGATGGCCACAATGAGAAATCTTCTATGACCGGTCGCCTTGGGAAACAGACCAATGAGGTCCATTCCCCACATGGAGAATGGTGCGGGACTGGCGAGTGACTTGAGCAAGGCTTGGAAGGCATGCTTGACAGAGGAGAATCTTTTGCACAGTCTACAGGTTTTAGCCATGTCTTGAGCGTCTTGAAGGAGGGTTGGCCAATAGTAGCTGTGGTTAAAGAATTTTCTGACGAGAGTCCTGCTACCCATGTGTCAACTACCAATCCCTTCGTGCATCTCTCTCAAAGTGTATTTGGTTTCTTCCGAGCTCAGACACAGCAGGTCAGGTCTCCCCTCGACCTTGGTGCATGAATGCTTGTAGAGCACGACATCCATAAGCACAAATATCTTAGACCTGAATCTGGCCTCAGATTGATCTTGTAGTAGTACGCCATCTCTCAAGAAATCCAAGATTCGGTCATCCATCCTGGCCCTTGCACATGCGGATTGGGGTAGATTACCTCAGTGTTCTCTATACTCGGTCGTTGGAGGACCTCCACCAGGACTGTGTGAACGAGGCCATCAAAGGAAGATGAGGCAAACTTGGATAGGGCATCCGCACGAGCAATCTATTCACGAGGCATTCAGATAACCAAGACATCTTCGAAATACACCATGAAAAGTTTGACGCGTGCCAGGTATCGCACCATTCGGGCATCGCGAGCTCCATACTCCCCACAAAATTGGTTGATGATGAGCTGGGAGTCACTGAATGCTTTAACTTGATTGGCCCCGGTCTTCTAGGAAAATAGAAGTCCGGCAATCAAGGTCTCGCTCGCTGTTTCGTTGTTCAATGCTCTGAAACTGAAGCACATGGATTACTGAAGGACGAAGCTGTCATGGCCGCTGTAACCCATATTTTCGATTTTTTGGATTTTCCTTTTTGTAATTATTTTCTCTTCTCATTCCTGTAATCTATTTATTTTAATAATAAATATTGTTATTCATCTTCAACCCAATTGTATTCTTTAAATCAATTTTATTTTCATTTGTTGAACCCTGAGATTTTTGCGCACTCTATTTCATTTTCTTTGTGTTTTGGCTATTTATTAACCCACTAATTGATTTAATTTTTGAGCCAAGCCCATTTCTTGTTGGATCCTAACCCAAACCCACAAACTCGTTATCCTAATCCAAACCTACATCTTAATCCCATATAAATACTAATTAATGCCTAAACCCTAATTATATTAACCTACTTTATTCCCCTACAACGGCTCCCAACCTTCTCCTTCCTATTCTCTTCCCCCCTCACCCTTCGAACCCGTGGAAGCCCCTACATCTTAGCACCCTCTGCCTGATCTCCGCCTGATCACCCAACACCACCACTGTGATGTTGCAACCCCGACGCACAGCACTCCGTCGCCTGCCGGCCATCGACTGCACCATCCCGACTGTCTCTCTCCAGCTGCAACCCTCGTCGCCCCCGTCTCTACCTCCATCCGCTCGCTGCCTCTCGTCTGCTGATGCACCTCGACCCCGCAGCACAACCCCGTCGAAGCCCTCTTCACCGACTGCCTGCACTCCCACCCCATCATTCTCCACCACTGCATCTCCTCCTCATCACCTACTCCCTGCCATCACCACCCTGCCTTCACCTCCATCGGCAACCATCCCACAGAAAGCATCTCAACCCGTCGCCACGCACCCCCGCAACCTCGACGACCACTGCAGCGCCACCCGTTCTTGCTTCACCCTGATCACCGAAGCTCCTTCCCTCGCAGTTTCCGCATTTGTAGTCTGTCAATGTCACTCACTGCATTCTCGTTGTTGCTACCATGAGCTTGCATTCACTACATCCGAAGCCTGCCGCCATCGTTGCTGCGTGTTGTCGCTGTCTCTTGTGTTGCCGCCGCTGTTCTAGCTTGTTGTTACCATCTCCGTTGCTTTTGGGACTCTCGTTCTCATTATTCTTTCATATTCAAAATCGTCGTCCAACAGAAAAGTTTCTCTTGAACTGATGTTGTTGTTCTAGTTCAAGAAATTCTTTTGATCTCCGCAAGTAGTTCCCAATTAGATTTTCTTATTTTATTTGCTTGAAACATTTCGAAGTGACTATTACGGATTCATCAGGGAAACCAAGTAGTAGTTTTCTTTTCATGCCATTCCCTTGATTCAAACTCAAGCCTTGTTATACATCGTCATATGCATACACTACACGAATACATAGAATAGAAACATGTTATATAGAAGAATGATGATTTGAATGCTTTTCCATTGGATATGATGTTTATGCTATGTTAATAATAATTTGTCTTGTTAACAGTAGAATTCCACCCTAATGATTGAGTATAATTTCCTATTAATTATTGCGAAAAATTTATATGCTTGTGTACTTCGTTATTTACTAATCAACTTGCCGGTCTGCTGTTTATTCCATGTTGTGTTGAGATTTTGACCTAGTTTCTGTTATAATTAAGTAAAACTTTGTAAACAACATTTGTAGCCCTCTAAATCTATTTCCAGAACTTTCTACGGATCTAAATTCTGACTCATTAACTGTAAGCTATCACATATTTTAGTACTGATAGGTTCTAAATTACAGATTGCTGACTAGAGGGACACCGACATGATTTACTATGTAAATTAAAATGTTAACCACAGAATAAAACTTGAAATTAACTAGGTTGTTACTAGACATGATTAGGAGTCACTTTGATATTTTTGAAAGATTAGTCAATGAATTTCAAGCCTCGTTTTGCATACAAAACTTGACCCTAGGTTGCTGCCAAAGCACTAGTTCATTAAAGAACCAGATTTTTTTACCTAACTGCAGATAATATAATTTAAAACTTATTAAATAAGAGTTGTAACCCTGTGTGTTTGAAATCCATATTATCTAACAATTTTGCAATCCGACTTATAGATTGCAAGATATTCATATTTTCATACTGTGACGTCTGAATTCCAGAATACAGTTTGAAAATACATTATCTTATTTAACTAATTGAAACGGTAGATTAAAGTAAGAATTTAGACCTAAGGTTAATCATGTTGTTGCTAAACACTGTTAAGAACTAAGTTCTAATTTTTATAAGATTTTTAAATGAATTTATAATCAACTTTTATATATAAGAATTTGACATGACTTGCTGCCTGAACATGTAATCAGTAAAGAATGAAATTATACACCTAGCTACTGTAGTTATAATAAGTCATGTGAATATGCATTGGAACCGACAGGGAGTATAGTTTCCAGAACCCTTGACGGAACCTAATTTACTTTCCTGTAGCAACGGAAGATAATTTTTGTACAGAAACGTCTTGCTGTTTAGAATGTGTGTTTTGTGTCTTTTATAGTATAAGAATGTTTGATTTTGCATCTAGTTAATAGAATTAATCATACCATGCATTGCAAAGCCTTTACATCTTCTTGACAACACCTCGATACTTCTATACCCATTGCATGATCACATTTGAGTGTAATAAAATAATAACAAGCCGGGGTATTAAGGGTCGACTTGGTAGTGAACAATCAGGGACTGTACTCGGGGACGGGTCCCTAATCGTTCGATTGATTATTGTTATGGATTGTGGATTATTGATTGAGGATTATTGATTGTTGATTATTGGGTCGAGTACACGATCTGTAGAGTTCACCACTATAGTCTAAACGATGACTGTTTGCATGCACCGAACCTGTGGTATGAGACACAGTATTACGTGCATTAGATAAGATATTAAAAGATAAATAAATCTAGGATTGACACTTGCACTCTTATCATGATTACAGTTATCAACTTGATTATGGATTGTTGTCTCGATTATTGCATCTTTGATTCTAGACCTTTGATTTTATTATCAACCCTTGTTATTGACATTTGATTTTTGTTATAGTTCATTCTTTCTTGATAAACCATATTATCCCTTCTTCTTTGCTTCTACTACTTGCTTCTACTACTTGCTGTCCGTAACTTGCTCCCCCCCCCCCCCCCCCCAAATCTCCAGTCGATGAGTTTGCAGGTACATGAGAAAATTTGAATAAAGGACTTGGTGAGCAAATCTTCTAGAGAACCATTAGACTGCCATAACTATTTTGTTCATGTTATTTCCTTTTCTGCATTGTTACTTTTATCGTACTTTGTATTTCGGGCTTATATGACCCGAAGTTTATTTCTTTTTTCCTGATGTTGGATATTATTTTTGTAACACCCCGAATTTCAAAACAGTTCGAATTCGAAGTTCCACAGGATCTTTACGCTTCTTTCGTATAATTTTACAAGGAAAATAAAACATTTGTTACATCAGAGTTACATTATACATTTACATTCATACAGCGGAAGCAATTTACAGTAATTACATGAAAATGTACACATTTAAATCAATCTTGGAGCAGCATGTATACTTCAATTTGTCAACCTCTTTATCCTGCATGTAAAACTGTGGGCGCATCAGTTCATTCAACTGACGAAATATTATACACCGCCATCCTCTTTATGCCGGAAACAGTATAACGATTTTCCATACTTAAACAACCACAAACTTGATCACAAGTAAGCTACAAGGGACTATCCTATTGATGTCGTGTTGTGCTGTGCACTTAGTCCTTAATGCAGTTGTTTACATTATATGACACTAATGTGCACTTGTTCAGAGTCTATGCAGCCCATACTACATAGGTCCGAGGGCAAGCCCTTAATCATTCTTCATCTTGTAGGGTTCAATCCCTCGCTATGACTTAAACTACTACTGTAACTACGGTAAGTAGCTTAGGCATTCTATGAACTACGAACTCACGTCTAGGCACCCTGGAGAGAATCCCAACGCACTGACACATGACTCATTATGCAGGCATCCTGTGGTAATTCAACTCCTACCAAAAACGTGACACTACCCACAGTCATTAGATCACCCCATAAGCGTCGCCACCAGGACGGTACTCTGGAGTAGTATTCACGCCCTAATCATGACGCATCATGGGACATCCTGTGAATACTCTCATGCCGCCAATCCAATGGCCCTCATACTTATATTTTTCTCTTACGTTCATCACATCTTCACTATGTATCTAGTCCTTATGTATAATTGAAGGTCAATATTCTAGAATCTAGCATTACTCCTACATCGGTCTTTTCAACATCAATTATTATCAACGACCCAAACTTGGTCAAAAATATCAAAATCCTCTTTTCCATATTTTTCATTCTTGCCGACGTAGAGTTTAGCTAAAAGTTCTAGTCTAAGTCCTTCTTTCACTTTTATAGAAAACATACTTGTTCACAAATTGTACAATTCATCAAGTTCTCTTTTTCTCATAATTCCATGCACAACTTGCATACTCAAAATTTCTCATTTAATTCTACTCAACATTTATGAAGGAAGAATCTCAATTTATCACTTTGCAATTATTTCTATAATAATAAAAAAATTCATTTATTTATTTTAGAGTTCCAAAGGATCAAAACTAAGGTGACTACTTCACTCTTAAAATTTGTACTCTTGTTTCTCTTTTTAAAAGTCTAAAAGTCCAATATAATTTTTCTTTTCGAAGTTTATATACTCAGGATTTTTCTATTAATTTCTCAGTATTTATTTTATTTTTTAAAGCTCGAAATACTCAAGAAAATAAAAAAAAAGAAAAAGGATTTTTCTTCTAAAAATTTTTGGCCACTGCAAGAATCGAACCGCACACACACACAGAGCCAGTGCACAGTCACCGAGACCAAAGCCCCACGCGCTAGCCAAAAAGGGACAAATGCCCATTTGTCACAAAGGGTGAGTGAAAGGGGTTTGAGTTCAGGTCTCGGTATTTGGGAAAAAATCAAAATTTAGAAATAAAAAACCTCTACCGAGACTCGTACCCCCACACACACAGTCACACGTTGCTACAGTAACGCAACTAAAGCCCCCCTATAACCAGTATGACCAAGGTGACTAACTGATATATGTTTAGCTTAAAATATGTTTAAGTCGATTCTCTGTTCATTGGTTTTATTTCATTTTTCAGAAGATCCTAACTTCGTTTCTTCTTTACAAAAATTCCTAAAAATTTTCAGAATACTGAATTTACATACATTTAACAAATTAGTGTTTTTAAAAATAATTTTTGACATTAAAATAAGTATTTTTCACTCTAAGTTGTATTCTATGTTTACTACTTGCAAAATTTCATTTTAACAAATCCTCTACTCAATTCCTTGCATTAAGACTTATTAAAGAAGTGTAATTTTTGTTTTTGCCTCTTTATTCATGACACTCATGAACAAAGTTACATTCCTTGAACAAGTGCTACAATGGTTCAATAAACACAAAAATTCACAATTCATCTACTAACCATACGCGAACATTTTTCTACAATCACATGGTTCTAATTCCACAATTTCATGGCAATAAGTTAATTTAACTACATTAAACATGAATTATAACCAATAGCATACAATTCATCAAACATTTGCTCATTCATTTACCAAGTCCTTTTTAGAGCTAACAAGTGATTATCTTATTAGTTCTTTTAGCATATATATATATATCAAAATCCCTAGCATGATGTCTAAGAGTAGAAGTATAGAAAAACACCCACCTATTTGAAGAAAAATACTACAAAGCTCCTAGAATCTCCTTGAATACACGAGCTGTCCTTCTCCTCCTAGAATGAGCCACCACAAAGTCTCCTCCTCCTTGCACTTGGTGAAACCCAAGCCTCTCCTTGCTGTTGGTGAAGTAACCGGCTTCCAGGATGGAACACACACAACTAATGCTCTCAATCTTTTTACTCTCTCTCAATCTTTTACTCCCCTGTATATTTCTTTCTCTCTTTACAAAAATTTTTAGTGTTGTATGCACATAAGGGAGTGGTATTTATACTAGTTTTAGGGTGAAATGGAGGGCAAGGATTGCATTAGATGGTTGTAGATCAATGGCTAGGATACAATGGGAAGTTGTGGCAACCACCCATGAACCAAAAAACCACCTCTCCACTAATCCACTCCCCCACTTCTCTCCTATGCATTCCCGACCAAGAAAGGTGTGCAATTATAAATTAATTAATTGTCTACAAAAAATGTGTCTACATGACAAGTTATTTAAAAGAGTAATTAATTCATGGGCTTCAAAATAGTGGGTTTTTAGAATAAAATATTTAATTTATTAGGTTGGGCTTAATTAGAAAAACAAATTTAGGCTTCTTAAAAATGGGCTTAAAAGAATAAAGAGAAGGAAAGAAAATATTTATTTGTTCATGTTATAAAAAAATTCATTTGATAAGAAAAATATTTATACACAAATTTGCACGTGCACAACATGTAAAATCAACAATTTAACATTTAATAAAAATTCAGGGTATTACAATTTTATGGATTTTGTTCATGGATCTTTTGGAGTTTATTCATTGTTTATGTGATTATTTATTCTTGCGTGGTTGTGATCTTTTGCATATTGTTGAGTTAATATGTTACAGCTATGGATGATGTACACATAATTTGCTGGGCCTTTGTTACATGCTTATATTCCTGTATTTTGGGAAGCAGGGCATGACAGGTTTTTAGTGGTATCAGAGCGCATGTTAGGCTCTAGCCAGGTTAACTCAATAATGTGCCACCATGTTGATCACATGAACATGTAATAACCAACGTATATCTGGGTACTTACCAACTTGATTATTTTGCAGACCATGGATCGTGAAGGCTTTTCCACTTCTCAACCAGGGATGAACAGCCGGACAATGCTGCTATTCTTCCGGCGATGCAGCAAATGATGGCCTTACAACAAGAGCACAATGAGTTGATGAGGGCTACCTTGGAGAAGGCCAACCGAACCGCTGCTGGACCTGCACTAAGGCTACTACCACCAAGTCCCGATATAGTGGCAGATTTCATGAGGTTGCACCCGGATAAGTTCTCAGGTACTGAGACATCGTTGGAGGCTGTGCAGTGGCTGATTCGAACGGAGCAGTTGTTGCTAGTGGCTCGGATCTCTGATGTGGATCGGGTGGATGTAATAAGCATCTAGCTTGTGGACCTTGGCCATAGCTGGTGGCCGGCAGAGACCGAGAGGCTTGAGAGACCCATCACTTGAGCCACTTTCAGGAAGAGCTTCATGGCAAAAAATTCCCAGTGTCACCAAAGTCGAGATGGAGCAACAATTCGTCTCCTTAACTCAGCTTGGCCGGATAATGTTATTTAATGTCGCTTACTGTTACCTACTTCATATGTGAAAATATTAATTTAAACATTATTCTGACTCAGAGGAATCGATCCGTGGATGAGTACACTGCTGAATTTGCTCGACTCAGCCGTTTCGCAGCTGCTATGGTGGCCAATGATAAGGACATGGTCAGCAGGTTCTTGATGGGCTTGAATTTCAACTTTTAGGACCGTTTGGTTTCCCACTGACATCGCACCTATGCCGATGTTCTTGATGCAGCCAGGATTCAAGAGCAGACTCATAAAAGGATGAGTGCTACTCAGTGGGTAGTACAGTACCCTACCGCCTCCCGGCCTACTGAAGGGCCTATTCGGAGGTCAGTTCCAATCTTTCCAGTAAGAGCGCAGCCGTATTCGCCTGTTGCCCCAAGGAAAGTTCAGATTTGTAACTTCTGCCAAAAGGTCGGGCATCTGTGGATAGACTGCAGACTAGCCAATCGTCCGTGCCTTGCAAGTGGAGGCAGTGATCATGTGGTCCGAGACAGCCCAAGGAACAAGCTTCCTACACCGCCTCTTCCAGCAAGGAGCGCTAGCTCGAGGCCAGGGCAGACCACCTCTTTCACTGCAGAGGCAAGCTTTTGAGCAGAGGAGGATGGCTCCGAGGGGAGGTCAGATTGGAGGTCGTGGTCAGGCCTATAACCTGACTGTAGCAGAAGCTGAGACGGCTGTTGGTGCGGTTGCAGGTATATCTCAATAGTTGTATTATTTGCATTCAATTTCTGCACTATTTATTTCTTCTTGTTCAATTATTCGTGCTTATGTCCTGCATACACCTTCATTCTTATTTTTTGATCATCTTTTAGGCGTCATCTTAATCCATTCTCTTCCTTTCCATGTTTTGTTATATTCCGGTGCTACCTACTCTTTTGTTTCTTCTCACCTCGTGGATCAACACCATTTGACAAGAGACGTCATGCCAGCTGGTTGGAATAATACAACAGGTGGAGGCATCATCATTTGTTCTAAGGTGTGCAAGCAGAGCCCTTTGCTGATTAGGGGCGTGGAGTTCAAGGCTGGTCTCATTATGATCCCCAACTCTAGCTTTGATGTTATCCTTGGGATGGATTGGCTAGGAGTTATCTATGTCGTGATTGATTGGCTGGGAGAATAAGGTAATATTCAGGCTCCCAGGTCACCAGGAGTTTGAGTTTCATGCGGGTGAGACACCGTCTGGGTGTATCAAGAACTCGATGAACCAGAAGGCTCTTGCACTAGAGTTGTCGTGCACTGATAGTGAAGTTGCAACCGTGGTTGTGCGGGACTTCCTCGATGTCTTTCCAAAAGAATTACTTGGATTGCAGCCAGACCCAGATATGGAATTTGGTATCGAAGTTCAACCAGGAACGACACCAATCTCGAAGACTCCGTACCGGATGGCACCAGTTGAGTTGGCAGAACTGAAGGTGCAAGTTTAGGAGTTGTTGGACAGGGATTTTATCAAGCCAAGTATTTTGCCTTAGGGAGCCCCGGTGTTGTTCGTCAATAAGAAGGATGGTAGTCGCATGCTTTGCATTGACTATCGAGAGGTGAACAATATCACTGTGAAGAACTGGTACCCTATGCCGAGGATTGACGATCTGTTCGATCAGCTTGGAGGTACTTCAGTTTTCTCAAAGTTGGATCTCCATTTTGGTTATTATCGGGTTAAGGTGAAGACTGAAGATATTCAGAAGACAGCGTTCTGCACGAGATGAACACGAGTTCTTAGTAATGCCCTTTGGAGTTACCAATGCACCAGCCGTATTCATGAGTCTGATGAATATGGTATTCTCGCCATTCTTGGACAAGTTTGTGGTGGTGTTCATCGAAGATATCTTGGTGTATTCTCAGAACAAGAAAGTCCATGCTGAGCATTTGAAGGCTGTCTTGCAAACTTTGAGGCGGAATCAACTCTATAGGAATCTCAGTAAGTGTGAATTTTGGCTCGACCGTGTTGCATTTTTGAGCCATATTATCTCCGGCAATGGTGTTTTTGTTAATCCGTCGAAGATTACTGTAGTCAAGGATTGGCCGGTGCCGAAGTCAACATCAAAAGTGCAAAGTTTTCTCGGATTGGCGGGGTATTATCGGAAGTTCATTCAAAATTTCTCGAAGATTGCTGGACCCTAACCAATTTGACGAGGAAAGAGCGTAGTTTGTTTGGGATGGAGCTTGTGATGAAGCCTTTATGGAGTTGAAGAATCAGTTGACGTCAGCACCCATGCTGACTATCCAAGACAGTTCGGGAAGCTTTGTGATTCAGTGTGATGCTTCTGGTAGAGGCTTAGGAGCAGTGCTGATGCATCGAGGTAGGGTTTTCGCTTATGCATCCCTGACAGTTGAGGCCTCATGAGAAGAACTATCCTACGCATGATCATGAACTTACAGTCGTAATCTTCGCTTTGAAGTTATGGAGGCATTATCTGCTTGGGAATAGAGTTGAGATTTTCACAGATCACAAGAGTCTCAAGTATGTGTTCACTCAGAAGGAACTGAATATGAGGCAGAGAAGATGGTTGGAACTGATGGTAGACTACGACATCAACTTGCAGTATCACCCCGGTAAAGTGAACTTGGTGCCTGATGCCTTGAGCAGGTGACCCACTGCTATGTTCCTCACCAAGCAGAAGGAAATGTTGGAGGATATGAGGAGGCTGGAATTGGATGTGATTCTCCCCGTTACATCACATTAGTGTATGATATTGCAATTGCAATCTTCACTGGTAGAGCAGATCAAGGAAACTCAGGCTAGTGATCCGCAGCTACAGAAATTTCGAAGCGAAGTGGAAGCAGGCTTGAGAACTGACTTGGTCATTCATTCAGACGGGTTGCTTCGTTTTGGAGCTAGTTTTTGTGTACCTAAAGCAGAAGTTAGGCAGAAGCTACTTGCAAAAGCCTACCACTTGCCCTATTCTATTCATCCTGGAGGCACAAAGATGTACATAAATCTGAAGCAACATTTTTGGTGGCATGATATGAAGAGAGCAGTGTCGAGTTGTGTCTCAGTGTTTGATCTGTCAGCAAGTGAAGGCAGAGCATTAGAGGACCACTGGAGTCCTACAGCCTCTTCCAATCCCGGAGTGGAAATGTGAGAACATCACTATGGATTTCGTGACGGCACTGCCAAGAAGTCTCAAAGGTCACAATGCTATTTGGGTAATAGTGGACTGTTTGACAAATAGTACCCATTTCATCCCTTTCCTGAGTGGGTCAATCCACAGAGAGTTTGGCCAAGAAGCACATACCGGAAGTTGTGAGACTGCATGGAGTTCCTGTCAGCATCTTATCGGATAGAGATACGAGAATCAGATCTCAGTTTTGAGAAAGTCTTCAGAGGAGCTTGGGGAGTAAGTTGAGTTATATCATTGCATTTCACCTACAGACAGACAGGCAGTCTGAGAGGATGATTCTGACATTGGAGGACATGTTAAGGTCTTGTGTTTTTCAGTTTGGAGGATCTTGGGAAGATCATATGCACTTGGTCGAGTTCTCGTACAACAACAGCTACCAGGCGAGTCTCAAGGTAGCTCCGTACGAGGCGCTCTATGGTTGGAAGTGTAGATCGCTAGTCGGTTGGGATGACATCGGCGAGAGGAAACTTCTGGGGCCTGAGTTGATCACAAAGACTGTCGACGCACTGGCTCAGATCAGGAAGCACTTACAAGCAACTCAGGACAGGCAGAGGAAGTGGACTGACTGTCGTCGAAGGCCTTTAGAGTTTATGGCATGCGACCATGTGTTCCTCAAGGTATCACCATGGAGAGGTGTTATCCATTTTGGTGGTGGGGGCAAGCTATGTCCATATTGTGGAACGAGTGGGCAAGGAGGCCTATAGGCTCGCACTGCCACCGACTTTGTCTGGAGTCCATGATGTATTCAATGTCTCCCAGTTCAGAAAGTACATAAGGGATGACAGTCATGTGATTGACTACTCAGAGTTGTCCGTGAGGCCAGACTTATCTTGTGAGGTCCAACCACTCTCCATCTTGGCCAGACGTGAGAAGGTGTTGAAGAATAAAGTCATCAAGCTTGTTTGTGTCTCTTGGAATCCTCACTCGCCCGGTGAGTCGACTTGGGAACTTGAGGAAGAGATCCAGAAGAAGTTCCCTCATATCTTCATCAGAAGTGGAGTCCACTTTGAAGCAAGAATTTCCTTTCCTTGATATCGAACATAATGCATGAAATGATCCTTTGAGTAGGACTTTTCTCGGGGTTACCCTATGATCCACTTGAATGAATTTGAAGGAAGAAATTCTTCTTGTAAGGTGGGTAGGATTTGTAACCCCTGTTTCTGATTTTTCAGATTTTCCTTTTTGTAATTTT
The DNA here is from genome assembly GCA_017893485.1 of Hemerocallis citrina. Classification (NCBI taxonomy): domain Eukaryota; kingdom Viridiplantae; phylum Streptophyta; class Magnoliopsida; order Asparagales; family Asphodelaceae; genus Hemerocallis; species Hemerocallis citrina. The sequence continues at coordinate 54,564,610 of CM030359.1, read as the reverse complement.
TTTCTCTTCTCATTCCAGTAATCTGTTTATTTTAATAATAAATCTTATTATTCATCTTCAACTCAATTTTATTTTTTAAATCAATTTTATTTTTATTTGTTGAACTCTGAGATTTTGTGCACTCTTTTTCATTTGCTTTGTGTTTTGGGTATTTTATTAAGCCACTAATTGATTTAATTTTTGAGCCCAAGCCAATTTCTTATTGGATCCTAACTCAAACCCGCAAACCCGTTACCCTAATCCAAACCCACATCTTAATCCCATATAAATACTAATTAATCCCTAAACCCTAATTATATTAACCTAATCTCTCTTCTCCTACAGCTGCTCCTAAACTTCTTCTTCCTCTTCTCTTCCCTGCTCACCCTTCGAACCCGTCGAAGCCCCTCAATCTCAGCACCCTCCACCTAATGTCCTGCATCCCGATCCAAGCCCCTCGCCCAACATCACCACCGCGCCACTGCAACCCCGACGTACACACCCCGTGGCATGCCAGCCATCGACTGCACCATCCCGACTGCCTCTCTCCAGCTGAAACCCTCGTCGCCCCTGTCTCCACCTCCGTCCCGCTCATCGCCTCCCCATCTGCTGCTACACCTCGACCCCGCAGCATAACCCCACCGAAGCCCTCTTCATCGACTGCCTGAACTCCCACCCCGTCGTTCTCCACCACCGCATCTCCTTCTTGTCACCTGCTCCCCATCATCACCAACCTGCCTTCACCTCCACCGACAGCCATCCCACTGCAAACATCTCAACCCATTGCCTCGCATCCCTACAACCTCGACGACCGCCGCAGCGCCGCCCATTCTTGCTGCACCCTAATCACCGAAGCTCCTTACCTCTCTGTTGCTGTGTTCGTAGTCTGTCAACGCCGCTCGCTGCGTTCTCATTGTTTCTTCCGTGAGCTCGCATTCGCTGCATCTGAAGTTATCGCCATCGTTGCTATGTATTTCCGCTGCTGTTCTAGCTTGTTGTTACCGTCTTCGTTTCCGTCGGGACTCTTGTTCCCGTTATTCTTTCATATTTGGAATTTTCGTCCAACATGCAAGTTTCTCTTGAACCGATGTTGTTGTTCTAGTTCAAGAAATTCTTTTGATCTCCGTAAGTAGTTTCCAATTCAATTATTATATTTTATTTGCTTGATACATTTCAAAGAGACTATTATGGATTCATCGGCAAAACCAAGTAGTGGTTTTCTTTTTGTTCCATTCCCTTGATTCAAACTCAAGCCTTGTTATACATCTTCATATGCATACACTACACGAATACATAGAATAGAAACATGTTATATAGAAGAATGATGATTTGAATGCTTTTCGATTGGATATGATATTCATGCTATGTTAATAGTAATTTTTCTTGTTAATAGTAGAATTCCACCCTAATGATTTCCTGTTAATTATTGCCAAAAAAGTCATATGCTTGTGTACTTCATTATTTGCTAATCAACTTGCTGGTCTACTATTTATTACATGTTGTGTTGAGATTTCGACCCAGTTTATGTTATAATTAAGTAGAACTTTGTAAACAACATTTTTAGCCCCCTAAATCTATTTTTCAGAACTTTTTATGGATCAAAATTCTGACTCATTAACTGTAAGTTATCACATTTTTACTACTGATAGGTTCTTAATTCCAGATTGCTGACTAGAGGGACATCGACATGATTTACTATGTAGAATAAAATTTTAATAGCAGAATAAAACTTGAAATTAACTAGGTTGTTACTAGACATGATTAGGACACTTTGATATTTTTGAAAGATTAGTCAGTGAATTTCTAGCCTCGTTATGCATACAAAACTTGACCCTGGGTTGCTACCAAGCACTAGTTCATTAAAGAACCAGACTTTTGACCTAACTGCAAATAATATAATTTACAACTTATTAAATAAGAGTTGTACCCCTGTGTGTCTGGAATCCAGATTTTCTGGTGATTTTGCAATCTGACTTATAGATTGCAAGATATTCAGATTTTGTACTGTGACGTCTGAATTCCAGAATGCAGTTTGAAAATACATTACCTTATTTAACTAATTGAAATAGTAGATTAAAGAAATAATTTAGACCTTGAGGTTAATCATATTGTTGCTAAAAACTGTTAGGAACTAAGTTATGATTTTTATAAGATTTTTTAATGAATTTATAATCAATTTTTATATATAAGAATTTGACACTGACTTGCTGCCTGAACATGTAATTAGTAAAGAATGAATTTATACACCTAGCTACTGTAGTTATAATATGTCGTGTGAATATGCGTTGAAACGGCAGGGAGTCTAGTTTCTAGAACCCCTGACGGAACCTGATTTACTTCCCTCTAGCAACGGAGAAGATAATTTTTGTATAGAAACGTCATGTTGTCCAGAATGTGTGTTTCGTGTTTTTTATAGTAAAAGCATATTTGATTTTACATCTAGTGAATAGAATTAATCATACCATGCATTGCAAAGACTTGAAATCTTCTTGACATCGCGTCGATACTTCTATACCCATTGCATGACCACATTTGAGTGTAATAAAATAATAACAAGCCGGGGTATTAAGGGTCGACTTGGTAGTGAACAATCGGAGACTGTACTCGGGGAAGGGTCCCTAATCGTTCGATTGATTATTGTTATGGATTGTGGGTTGTTGATTGAGGATTATTGATTATTGATTACTGTGCCGAGTACACGATCTGTAGAGTTCACCACTATAGTCTAAACGATCAATGTTTGCATGCACCGAACCTGTGGTATGTGACACAGTATTACATGCATTAGATAGGATATTAAAAGATTAATAAATCTAAGATTGACACTTGCACTCTTATCATGATTATAGTTATCAACTTGATTATGGATTGTTGTCTCGATTATTGCATCTTTGATTCTACACCTTTGATTTTATTATCAACCCTTGTTATTGACATTTGTTTTTTGTTCTGGTTCATTATTTCTTGATAAACCATATTATCCTTGCTTTTTTTCTTCTAATACTTTTTGTCTGTAACTTACTCTGATGGACCATCCCCCCCCCTCCCTCCCAATCTGTAGTTGATGAGTTTGCAGGTACAGGAGAAGACTTTACTAATGGACTTGGTAAGTAAATATTCTAGATAATGGAGCTGAATCATTAGACTGCCATAATTATTTCATTCATGTTATTTTCTTTTCCACATTGTTACTTTATCGTACTTTGTATTCTGGGCTTATATGACCCAAAGTTTATTTCTTTCTCCCAAATGTTGGATATTATTTTCTGAATTTTCTTCACGATCTTTTGGAGTTTAGTCATTGTTTATGTGGTTATTTATTCTTGCGTGGTTATGATCTTTTGCATATTGTTGAGTTAATCTGTTACAGCTATGGATGATGTACACATCATTTGCTGGGCCTTTGTTACGTGCTCGTATTCCCGTATTTTGGGAAGCAGGGCGTGACAGTCGCTTTGTATGACTCCAGCTCCGCTCCCCTCCTCATAGGAAAAAACGCCCACATGAAGTTCCCATATTGGCTCATCTTGCCGTTCCTCGGGAGTCTCTGGATTGTGCACTCTGTGATGAACTCGGTTAGTGCCTGCCCCTTAATGGCAGTCCTTGGCTTGTAGATAATATCATGCTGGTTCTGCTCGATTGACCACTTGAGTAATTGGTCGGAGTTCTCTGGTTTGTAGAGGTCTTGTTTCAGGAGCTAATTGGTCAGCACTTGAATGAAGTGGGCCTGAAAATAGGTACAGAGTTTCCGTGCGGCGATGACTAAGGCATTCGCGACCTTTTCCATTTTAGTGTAGTAGAGCTTGGCGTCATTGAGGACTTTGCAGACGTAATAGATGGGTCCCCATCGTCCTTTCTGACTAGGATATCACTGAGTGCTTGTTCCGATGCGGCCAGGTAAAAGCAGGGGATCTTGCTCGGCTCGGGCTTGCTGAGGAGGGGGGACTGGTGAGGTAGTGCTTCAGCTGGTCGAAGGCTTGTTGTTGGGGTTCTCCCCCTTCGAAGCTCTTTTCCCCCAGAGGGCCTTGAGAAAAGGGAGACTTTTGCCCCGATCTTGATAGGAACTGCCCGATGGCAGCTAGGCGACCAGTGAGCCTTTGGACTTCCTTCACGTTCTTAGGAGGGACCATGTCTAACATGACCTTGATCTTCTCGGGGTTTGCTTCAATCCCATGTTGGCTAATCATGAAGCCGAGAAATTTTCCAGAGGTAATGCTGAAGGCGCAATTGAAGGGGTTAAGTCTCATATCGTGTATCCTCAGGACCTCGAAGGCCTCCCCGAAGTCCCTCACATGGTTCTCCCCTTTCAGGCTCTTGACGAGCATATCGTTGACATATATCTCCATTTTGTGCCCTATTTGTTCCTTGAAGACTCGGTTGACGAGTCTCTAGTATGTTGCGCTGATGTTGTTGAGCCCAAAGAGCATGACTCTACAACAGTAGAGCCCCTGGCCGGTCACGAAAGCTGTCTTTCGGATGTTAGGGGGAAACATTCGGATCTGGTTATAGCCTGAGAAGGCATCTCTGTAACGATTGAATTTCATTTACATGTAATTCGTAGCACAACAGAATCTTTTACTTCAACTTCGTACAATTTTACAAGGAAATTTAAAAACTTTTATTATACAACAATGTTCGTTACTGAATACACAGTGGAAATAAATAAGAATACAACATGATATATACAGCTTTGACATTTCAACATGGAAATAATCATCAGCTTCAATTCATCTTTATGACTTTTTGTCAATCCAAGCACTGCACTGAAAAACTGTGGGCACGTCAGTTGCTTACAACCGACGCAATGTTATAAAACAGCGATTCTCGCTATGCCATAATATAAAAATTCTCTTACTTTAGCGAACAAAAACTTGAATGCATATTAAAGTGTAAAAGAGTGACTATCCTAAACATGTCAGTGTATGAAATGAATTAATGACTAATACAGATGTTTACGCTATGATGATACTAATGCATACTTGTTCGGATTCTATGCATCCCATTCTATATAGGTCCGAGGGCAAGCACCTACGTACTCCACATTATAGGGTTAACTCCCTCGCCATGCATCCTACTACTGCGACTACTACAAGATTTAGACACTATGCGAAAATTGTTCTCGTCCCGGAATACTGGAGATCATTCTCGCTACTTGGATCGTTCTGTGGCCCTTACGACCATCGTCCCGGAATAATGAGGACTATCTCTCTCCAAGGATCATTCTGGAGTCCATAACTCACGTTTGCTCTAGTTTCATCATGTCACCAACTAGTGCATGTCCTTAAGTTTAATTTTTAAAATCATCACAACCTAGAGCTAGCTTACCCTACCGAACTTAAATCAACACCGAGAACGATAGCCCATACTGGCCCTTTCTCAAAATCAATTATTCATTTTCATTACTTTGCCGGTACCTGGGTCTCACTAAGCCTGTAGGGTCACATCTTTTCATGTTCAAAATCATGGGGTACTCATACCGTTATAATTCATATTTTCAATTCCATTTATTCAAATCTCATTCAATATTTTCATTCATTCTTATTTATCAATCATGAAGTAACACTTCTTGGTTGATCACGCAACCAACAATTCACTTTAATAAACCACAAGTCTCTTTGATTAATAAACCCCCTTTTCACATTCATTTATACTTCAATTATGAATCTCAATTTAAAAAAAATTGCTTAAGATTAAAAACAAAATTTCTTAAATAAGTTCAATATTTAAATCTCATACTTATACCATAAACATGATCTTTATTTCTCAAAATTATTTCTTACAATACTATGAAATAATTTCCAAGTGATTTAATAATATTCTAGAACATTTATCTCATTTTCCCAATTCTAAAGACTTGAAAAGTCTCAAAATAAAAATAAAAATTTAAAAAAAGGACACTCAGATTCGAACCTAAGATCTGAAGCAAGCAACCAGCAAGCCCAACCACTAGGCCAACTTTCAGTTGTGCATATAAATTCTTTGTGTTTATTAAATACCCAAATACACTCCTGACTTCATTTTAAAAAAGAAGAAACAAAAGTAAAGCCAAATCTCTGGCTCGAAACGGCGACCAGAGAGACCCCCTTGGTGACACATGGCAACGCTATGCTAGCCACTAAGCCAAAGCATAACAACTGATTATATATGGGTTTAAATTCACATAACTCATTTTAAACACTTTCAACTATTTTCGATTTCTAATTTATATTCTCACTTTGATTACTCATAAAACATATTCTTGAGTTTCCAGAAATAGTTTCTCATAAATTTTACTCATATTAGAATCAAGTCATTTCCAATTTAACTCAAATATTCACTTTTATAATTCTAGTACTCAAATAATCACTTTCATAAATCTAGCATTTATATGTTTGATTAGAAAAAATTGACTACATCATGAATGTATTTTTCTTTTTAGCATTCCTCACTTCTCATCAATTTTATAATTCTTTTTTAATATTCACACAACTTCCTAAGTATAAATTAACAACTTTATGCATGCAATACACAATTCTTATAACCCAAATATGGCATATTATTAGTGCCTAACCACTTCAACATTCTATCACCTAGTTATATCATCATGAGGTTTTCATTTAGCATGCAACAATTTTTATATTTTATTTTTACCAACATTCAACACCATATTCGACCCAACAATCAAATAAAACTCATACAAGATATCAATTTCATACATCAATTTTCTACACATGCATACTACCATACTTTTAAAAAGTTCAAGAAATCACCCACCCATATGAAGTATTTTTTCCAAGCAATACAACTCCAAAAAGTGCTCCAAAGCTCCCTCGAAATCCGCACACAAAGAAGGAAAAGAAGGCAGCAAATTTTCGGCAGAGTGAACAACAACAACACATCATCTTTTGATTTCTTTTTGTTTTGGTCTTTTCTGATTAGGAGTAGGGGGGGGGGGGGGGTTATAAAATAGAATTAGGTAGTCGGTTTAGTTAATTTGATTAATTATCCACTAAAACACTTAATTACCCACTCACAATACCACTTCACAAACCCCTCCTCTTCCTCCATTTTGGCTGGCCAACCTCTTAGAGTGCACACACGTGCACGTGCACTCTGCATGCACACAATTCTCATTCTTTTAATTATTTGTTATTAGTCCATTTGTATATGTTTGTTACATGACAAGTGTGTAGGATTAAAAAGTATACAATTAAAGTGTAGAATAAATCATGAGCCTCTCTTCTTAATCAGTTTTCTCAGTGAGCTTTAAAATAGACTTTAGGCCTATGGTTTTAATAGAAAGATAAATAATACAATTGTGACAATGAGAATGAGAAAAAGTGTGCATGTCATATTATAAAATTTTAGAAATAAAATGCACATAAAATTTACATGCAATGCACGTACTAAATATTTAAAATTAATCTAAGAGAACGAAAAACAGTCAAAATACAAAACATGTATATTTAATAATGTTACAGAATTTTCACGTAACGAAAAATATGCATAATCGACACGTGTATGGAAAACACATGCAGTGTACGCAAAACACAAAGATTAAAATAAATGTTTGAGTTAGCTAAAGATAGGATAAAATGAGTTTTGAGGAGACAAAAATTGTATAAATAGTTGAAATACAGAAATACGTAGGAAAATATGTTATGACTATTACTCGTAACTGCACGAAATACACGTGCGTAACACGCATGGAGAAAAATTATCATAACTCAATTTTGCGGGGTGTTACACTGTCCCCCCTTAGAACTGTTCTGTCCTCAGAACTTACTAGGGTAAAAGTTGTATTTCGTACACACCATAGGAAAATATCATATTCTATATAGAAAACTGTCAATACTACGAAAGAAATGTAGTATGTAATGTGGAAAATAAGGTAAACTTATATAAGAAAACTATGAGTATCAAATTTAATAGGAATGGAACAGGAAAACTAGAAAAATAACAAAAAGAAACTTGACCATAAAAGATAGTATAAACTGAAAGAATTTTTTCATTAAAAAATAATATTAGATAAAGTATTAGATGAAAAGGAAAAATATAAATTAAGTTATTAATTGTGAAATAATTTGGAAAACATCGCAATTGGAAAGAATAAAGAGAAACATAGTCAATAGATACTTTAATAAATTATTAATAAGCTTTAGTAATCAAAATCTATCAAAGTAATAATCTGTAGAATGATAAAAATCGCAAACTAAACTAGTATTATATATTACAAGATAAAATTGAATTAGTAATTTAAGAAAATGATGTTGGATAAAAATCCGAAAATATATGAGTGTTGAATTTTAGTTGAAAGAATACATAATATAACATAAGTATAATAGTAAAATTTTTACAATGATGTGTATAAAATAATGTCATAAAACTTTCATTCGTAAAAGTTAAATAATTTTTTGTTTTTTGTTTTTGTTTTTTGTGGAAGGAATAAATAGTAAAACGAAATAAGAGAGAAAAAAAAATGTAACACAACTCGATAAATAACTGGAAAAGCTTAATAATTGAAAAATAGTTAGCACTAATAATTTAATAAGTGGAAACTTAATAAAAATACGTAAAAGAAATAGAAAAATTAAGTAAGTAACGTAAAGCGCATGAAAATAAAGAGGGTAAAACATCGAGTAAGTCGAACTTGAAAGATGTAGTTGAAATAGTAAATATCAACGTGAATTAATAGTATAAGAAAGTAATATTTTTTTTCCCTTTTTTTAGATGAAAAATTATTATGATGAAAATCCATGAAGAAAATTTTAAAGAAGGAAGTGTGTCCACATGTAAGACATCATGAATGTAGGTTCAAACCCACCACGCATCCTCTGCGCTACTTTGATACCAAGAAAAAACATGCTCGCATACAATATCCCATCAATTGTACACAGGGGAGTATCATGAATGCAAGTTCCATAACTTCGTCATTCATGACTCCAACCATCCGATAGGGAAAGAGAGGAGAAGACATCAGTGTATAAAGCAACATAAATATAAATCACTTACATTTAAATCTATATAAACTGAACTCACACTTCTAATTTCCACCATAATGTGTCATCCTTGTAATTTTGTACTACTTATTAAAGTTTGCTCTGATACCACCCTGTAACGCCCTGAATTTCATTTACATGTAATCCGTAGCACAACATGATCTTTTACTTCAACTTCGTACAATTTTACAAGGAAATTTAAAAGCTTTTATTATATGAAAAAGTTCATTACAGAATACACAGCGGAAAGAAATAAGAATACAACATGATATATACAACTTTAACATTTCAACATGGAAAAAATCATCAGCTTCAATTCATCTTTATGTCTTTTTGTCAATCCAAGAGCTACACTGAAAAACTGTGAGCACGTCAATTGCTTACAACCGACACCATGTTATAAAACAGTGATCCTCGCTCTGCCATATTATAACAATTCTCTTACTTTAGAAAACACAAACTTGAATGCATATAATAGTGTAAAAGAGTGACTATCCTAATCATGTTATTGTATGATGCGATTTAATGACTAATGCAGATGTTTACGCTATGATGACACTAATGCTTACTTATTTGGATTCTATGCATCCCATTCTACAAAGGTCCTAGGGCAAGCACCTACGTACTCACATTATATGGTTAAATCCATTGTCATGCATCATACTACTATGAATACTACAAGATTTAGACACTCTGCGAATATTAGTTCTCGCCCCGGAATACTGCAGATCAATCCCGCTCCGTGGATCATTTTGTGGCCCTTACGTCCATCATCCCGAAATACTGGGGATTATCTCTCTCCACGAGTCATTCTGGAACCCTCATTACACACATGCCCCATGAGCGTCGCTCTCGTCCAGGAATACTGGAGATCATTCCTGCTCCGTGGATCATTCTGTGGCCTTTACGTCTATCGTCTCGGAATACTGGGGACTGTCTCTCTCCAACGATCATTTTAGAGTCCATAACTCACATTTGCTCTAGTTTCAACATGTCACCAACTAGTGCCTGTCCTTAAGTTTAAATTTTAAAATCATCACAACCTAGAGCTAGCTTACCCTACCAGACTTAAATCAACACCGAGAATGATAGCCCATACTGGCCCTTTCTCAATTATTCATTTTTATTACTTTGCCGGTACCTAGGTCTCATTAAGCCTCTAGGGTCACATCTTTTCATGTTCAAAATCATGGGGTACTCATACCCTTATAATTCATATTTTCAATTTCATTTATTCATATCTCATTCAATTCTTTCATTTATTCTTATTTATCAATCATGAAGTAACACTTCTTGGTTGATCACACATAGGGTTGTTCATACTTTGGTTAAAACCGATTACCGAACCGAACAAAACCGAAATTTACCAATTTGGTTCGATTTTTTGGTTTTCGGTTCGGTTTTGATCCAAACCGGAGTTTTTTTGGAGAGTTCGGTTCAGTTTTTAGTTGGCTTCTAAATAAACCAAACCGAACAAAAAATCAAATTTTTTTGGGACCAAAATAAATTATAAGATTCTATCTAACACCTGATAGACTTATATATTACGCATGCAGGTCTAAAATAAATGGGTGCTCTAATTTTCTAAATGATCAATGTTGATGGGCTGATACTTTTCTAATGATAATCAAATTGTCACTACCTTTACAATAGGATGGTGTCTTTTGGGAGAGGAGCTCAATCCTAGCAAATGGGGCAGGGCAACAAATATTGGATATGACAAACCCATCATATCACTAATTGAAAAGGATTAAGAGTGTATGCTATGGAATCATGCAATCATGGAGTAGCTCATTATTTTTCATTTTTAGGGTTTGCCTCATGCACATAAGAGCTAGGGTTCATCTTTCTGTCTCCTTTTCTCTCCATCTATTCCCACTCTTATTTGTTTGGTAAAGAAAAATCTGAAAGGTGTTGTAGATTTTGGGATACTGGAATCATTGCCATTAATTGTTCTTCTATTAAAGGAGGCTTCTTCTCTGTTGTTCCTTTTTTTTATTTTTATTAACTAGAGATTCCTACTATATCCAAAGGAAAGGAATAAAATATAAATGTGTGTTTCACTTTGTTTATTGTTGTGCATATGCAAATATGACCAAGACCAGCCAACCACCACTCACAAAAAATGTTTATAAAAATTACAAAAAAAAAACAATCAAGAAAATTTCGGTTAGTTCGGTTATTAACCGAACCGAACCGATAAAATTCGGTCGGTTCAAACCGAATTTTATCAGTTTCGATTCGGATTTCGGTTTTAAATATACCAAACCGAAAATTTCGGTTCGGTTCGGTTATTTTCGGTTCGGTTCGGGTTCGCACCGATGAACAGCCCTAATCACACAACTAGCAATTCACTTTAATAAACTGCAAGTTAAAGCCCCCATTTCACATCCATATATACTTCAATTATAAATCTCAATTCAAAAAAATGTTTTAAGATTAAAAACACTATTTCTTAAAGAAGTTCATTATTTAAATCTCATCATTCTACCATAAACATGATCTTTATTTCTCAAAAATATTTCTTAGAATACTATGAAATAATTTTCAAGTGATTTAATAATATTCTAGAACATTTATATGATTTTTCCCAATTTTGAAGACTTGAAAAGTCTCAAAATAAAAATAAAAATTTAAAAAGACGAGACTTTGGATTTGAACCAGAGATCTCAAGCAAGCAACCAGCAAGCCCAACCACTAGGCCAACTCTCAATTGTGCATATAAATTCTTTGTGTTTATTAAATACCCAAATATACCCCTGACTTCATTTATAAAAAACAAAAACAAAACAAAACAGAGCCAAATCTCTAGCTCAAACCCGCGATCAGAGACCCCCCCAGGTGACACATGTCAATGCTGTGCTAGACACCAAGCCAAAGCATCACAACTGATTATATAGGGGTTTAAATTCATATAACTCATTTTAAACACTTTCAACTATTTTCGTTTTCTAATTTCTTTTCTCACTTTGATTGCTCATAAAACATATTCTTGAGTTTCCAGAAATAATTTCTCATAAATTTTCAATTCCAATTTAACTCAAATATTCACTTTTATAATTCTAGTACTCAAATAATCACTTTCATAAATCTAGCATTTATATGTTTGATTAGGAAAAATTGACTACATCATGAATATATTTTCCTTTTTAGCATTTCTCACTTCTCATAAATTTTATAATTCTTTTTTAATATTCACACAACTTCCTAAGTATAAATTAACAACTTTATGCATACAAATACACAATTCTTATAACCCAAACATGGCATATTATTAGTGCCTAACCACTTCAACATTCTATTAAATTAGAATTCTGATTCAACAACCTAGTAATATCATGATGAGGTTTTCATTTAGCTTGCAACATTTTTCATATTTTATTTCTACCAACATTCTAAATATCAACACCGTATTCGTCACAACCATCAACTAAAACTCAGACAAGATACCAATTTCACACATCAATTTTCTACACATGCATACTACTATACTTTTACAAAGTTCAAAAAATCACCCACCCATATGAAGTATTTTTTTTTAAAGCAATACAACTCCAAAAAGTGCTCCAAAGCTCCCTCGAAATCCATACACAAAGAAGGAAAAGAAGGTAGCAAATTTTCGGCAAAGTGAACAACAACATCACATCATCTTTTGATTTCTTTTTTGTTTTGTTCTTTTCTAATTAGGAGAGGGGGGGGGGGGGATAAAATAGAATTAGGTGGTGGGTTTCGTTAATTTGATTAATTATCGACTAAAACACTTAATTATCCACTCAAAAAACCACTTCACAAACCCCTCCTCTTCCTCCATTTTGGTCGGCCAACCTCTTGGAGTGCACACACGTGCACATGCACCTTGCGTGCACACAATTCTCATTCTTTTAATTATTTGTTATTAGTCTATTTGTATATGTTTGTTAATTGACAAGTGTGTAGGATTAAAAAGTGTACATTTAAAGTGTAGAATAAAATCATGGGCCTTTCTTTTTAAGCAATTTTCTTATTGAGCTTTAAAATAGACTTTAGGCTATGGTTTTAGTAGAAAAATGAATAAAACAATTGTGACAATTAAAATGAGAAAAAGTGTGCATGTCATATTAGAAAATTTTAGAAATAAAATTCACATAAAAACTTACGTGCAATGCACGTGCTAAATATTTAAAATTAATTTGAGAGAACGAAAAACAGTCAGAATACAAAACATGTATATTTTGTAATGTTACAGATATTTCACGTAACGAAAAATATTAGTAATCGACACGTGTATTGAAAATACGTGCAATGTACGTAAAACACAAAGATTAAAAATAAATGTTTGAGTTGGCTAAAAATAGGATAAAATGAGGTTTGAGGAGACGAAAAATCTATAAATAGTTGAAATACAGAAATACGTAGGAAAATACGTTACGACTGTTACTCGTAACTGTGCGAAATACATGTGCGTAACATGCGTGGAGCAAAATTTTCATAACTCAATTTTACGGGTGTTACATCCATGAAACTCAATAGCTCGTAACCAGAAGTTGCATCAATCAGAGCATCGATGTTTAGAAGGGGGAAGAGATCCTTCGGACAGTCCTTGTTGAGGTCCGTGAAGTCAATGCATATTCTCCACTTGTCATTGGACTTCTTGACCATAATGACGTTGGCCAGCCACTCTGGATAGCCGACCTCTTGGATGAAGTGAGCCAGAAGGCATTTCTCCACCTCTTACTTCATTGCTTGTTGCCTCTTTGGGGCAATCTTTCTTTGCTTTTGCTGTACAGGCTTGGAGTCTGGCAGGATGCCCAGTTTATGCATTATTAGGTCCTCAAAAATCTCCAGCATGTCCGCTGGGGTCCAAGCGAATAAGCTCTGGTTCGGCCGGACGCAATTTATGAGGTCATTTCTGTGATCGGGATTAAGTGACTTGCTCACCCAGAACCATTTAGAGGTATCCGCCTCGAAAAAAGGGACTTCCTCCAACTCTTCCACGGGCTTGGAGCTGATAGGACTTCGGTCGGAGGGTAATTCCACCACATCAAGGGGTAGGACCAAGCCTCCCACTATAGCCATGTAGCAGGCCTAAACAGCTTCTTTTCCCATAACGACCCCGAACTTGGACTCAGTAAGAAACTTTATCTTCATGTGATAGGCAGAGGGCACTGCCTAGAGGGAAGTGAGCCCGAGATGGCCGAGGATGGCATTGTATGCGGCCTTGACATTGACCACCATAAAATCCATCACCTCGGTTCGGGATGTCGGGGATTTCCCAGATGTGACGTCCAGCGTGATGATTCCCTCCAATGGGACCGAAACACCTGAGAACCCATGAAGAGCATAACCTGCTGGTTTCAACCTATCCCGAGAGAGCTTCAGTGCCTCGAAGGCTGCTAGAAACAGGATATTGACCGAGCTCCCGTTGTCAACAAGGATTCGGTGGACCTTATGATTGGCAAGACTGAGGTGATGGCCAGGGCATCGCAATGAGGGACCCTGACGCCCTCGAGGCCTTTGTCCGAGAATGAGACCAATTCCCCGGGATGTCAGGGCAGAGGGCAGTTATGGATGGAGTTGACTTCATAGATAAAAGCTCGGCAAGATGAATTCGAATCCCCCCACATAGGACCACCATGGGAACAATGGTGGATGGCCAGTCCTTCGGAGCTCCAAGGCTCGGCTTATGCTTCGGGTCGCTTGTTGGCACCCCGAGGAGGAGGAGAGGTTCTCGGCTCGTCGATAGTGAAAATTTTTAGGTATCCCCTTCGGCTGAGGGCTTCGATCTCATCCTTAAGAGCCCGATAGTTGTCAGTCTCGTGGTCGTGGTCCTTATGGAAACAGAAGTAGAACCTACAGTCCCTTTTCGTGTTGCCATTGCTGGATTGAGGAAGATGTCGAAGGATGACATCACCCTCTATCTCCATTAGGATGGTGGACACAATCGCATTGAGCAGAGTGAATTTTTCGAACCTGGGCACCAGAGGTGGATGCCTCTGCCCATAAGTGTCCTTCTAGGTCTTTTTTGGTGCCTTTGCACCGTCTACCTTCCTCTTCCCTCTTGCGGGAGAACACCTTCGGCCAGCTAGGTGTAATGCCTCTTCGGCCCAAATATACTTCTCGCTCCTGAAAAGGAGATCGGTGAAGTCTACCGGCGGCTTCTTGGTGAGGGATGCCTTCAGCAAGTTATTCTTGACGTTGTGCCGGAAAGCAGAATCCGCGACCCCAACGTCTAGGGAGGGGATCACGCTTCGGCTATGAACCTCCGAACGAAGTCCCAAACGATGTCCCCCTCCTTCTGTTTCAGGTTCAGTAGTGATACGCTCGTCCTCTCAGCCTTACGGCTGGTAACGAAGTGGGCAAGGAAAGCTTCTTCTAGATGGTGGAAGGAGAAGATGGAATTGGGAGCGAGCCGGGAGTACCATTCTTGAGCAAGGCCTCGTAATGTGGCTAGGAAAGCATGGCAGAGAAGAGCATCCGATGCGGTTTGAATCGTCATGAGAGTTTTAAAACCCTTCATGTGATCAGCCGGATTTGACTCCCCATTGTAAATTTTGAAGACTTGGGGGCCTGAAGGTTCTTGGAATCAGGGGCTACATGATGTGAGGAGAAGGGAGGTTGTACCAATCGGTAACCTTGGTTCGACTGCCTGATATCCTTCTCTGATCCGAGCCAAGCGGTCCTCCATCTTTTGTAGGCGTCTGAGGATCGCATCTCCCCAAACCTCAGATCGGGTCGAGCCATGGGATTCCTAATTCTCATCTCTCCCGGTACGAAAATCCTCTTCATCATGAGGATTGTGAGTGTGTTCGATTCGGGCTCCGCCTCGGAGGGCTTGGAGGACTTCGTCCCAGAACTCCCAAAATTCAGCCCTGGTCACGTGGCCTCCTTCCCTTTGACCATTGGGGGGTCAGTTACCCCTCAGAGAGAGGTTACGCTCCCTTTCATTTTGATGGAAGGAGTGGTGGCTTCAGCTCGGACCGCGGTCGGCGAGGGGCTCGTTCTTAGAGTGGCTGAGGCAATTATTGATGACGTTTCGAAGGTCATCGGCCTCCAGGACCATGGGAATTCGAGCGACCGAATGGGAAACACTCAGAATAGGAGCACGTTGAAGCTCGGCTCGTCGGGGCTGAGACCTCAGAGGCTGTGACCCTTGAGTGATAGCTCGACTATGTGAGTGGCAGGGCGGATGTAGAGGATCAGCCTGGCGGCTCGCAGTGACGGTATTCATAGCTTTGGGAGCCATCGGAGATGGGGTTAACGAGAGTGGGATTTGAAGAAGAGGCTGGATCTGTGCTCGTTTCTCACAATGATGCCAATCTAATGTTAATGTTTTTAGGGTGTGAGAGCAACAGATAATGAGTTTGATTTATGAGGGGAAAGGACAGATCTTAGCCGTAGATCTGGATCTGATGTGAGGTTGGAGAAGCAGATCTGATGGCGGTCACCCTTGCCGTCGGCTGCCAGATTCCTACACAAAGCCCCGAAACACCGGTTGTAGCGCTCCGAATTTCCAATAAATAAACTTAGAAATACGTGGCACAAATTCCAGAATCAACCTCAATTGTAATCATAAACATAGCATCCAAATACAGGGAAATTTAAAACTTTTATTACATTAATTCTTTTACAAAGCATATCGGAATTTAAACACCTTGAATTACAATTTTTTTTACAACACAACACCACGAATGCAAATTTTCTCTTTACGATCAATCTTTTTACAACACATGCAATAACATTAAACATTCTACCACATGCTCCCAACTCCAAGCTAATGGTACCTACCTGTGAAACATGAGGCTAGAGATATCTGTAACCCCCAAAACTATAGGGGTCAGCCATAACGGTGTGAGTGATATTTCAAGAAAATATGAACTTAAATGAAAACATAAAGAATAAAATTATAAGTCAACAAGTGAAACATATTAACACAGTAAATACAGATAGAACATGAAACAACAATAAATAGAACGTGAAACAACAATAAATAAAGCATAAAGCATCTAGTGAAACCAGGCTAAGTGTCAAGTGTAAGAAAAATAGAAAACAAGAATGCATAATACAATTCAAGAAAACACAAATGCACATGATGATTACTAATGCATACTTGTCAGATTCTATGCATTCCGCTCTACATAGGTCCGGTGCAAGCCCTTATCGCTATCCACTTTATAAGGTTTAATCCCTCGTTATGCAACTAATCTTACTACGGTGATAGGAACAAGATCTAGAATACTCCGCGAATAGGCCTACGTCTAAGTATCTACTAGATAGACTAGCACCCTCAACGCACAAGCATCATGTAAGCGTCGCCCTGAACATTTCATGCTGAAATTCCACGAATAGGTCCCAGCCTCCGGAATAAAATTGCCCGACTATAAAAGACCCTCAACTGCGAACCCGAGGGATGACAATGATAATCGTAGCCTTCGGAATCAAACCGCCCAACTACAACTATAATCCCGAATCTCATCCGTCCACTATACAGGCCCCCCTACTTACATTTCCCAAGCTCTATCACATCTCCACTAGTGCCTGTCCTTAGGTTGGTTATTATTAATTAAGTCATAATTTTCCTCTAGAGTTAGTGTACACTTTCCGAACTTAATTCAATTAATTCAACAACAAGGCCCCACTGACCAAAATATCCACAAAGTCTCAACTGCCGACATGTTAGGGTCCCACTCAACCCCTAGAGTTTAAAAACTCAAAACATTATCTCAACATTTCTTTGAAATATGAAAGAAAACCAAAATTTGTATAACTCATTGCGAGAATTTCCTTCAAATCCAATAATCAAAGTTAAGTACTTCTGAGTGCAATCATATCTACATAATTGCCCAATAAAACTGAAACTAACTCAATCAAAACTAAAGCAAAGATTGGAAGATAACTTGTAGTAGGACACTCTTTAAATTCGAAAACATATACCCTCTTAAAACCACAAAAGTAGAATTCAAATTCTTAATATAATTTAGAATACACTCTCTAAAAGTGATGAAATCTGAGTTCAATTGTTGTTAAGAATCAGAGAAATTAACTTTGCAAACTCACATAAACAATCGTTCGGAGAACAGCAAAATTTAGCAAACAGTGTACAAAAATCAATTTCACAGTCGACTATCATATACAATGTCAAAAATATGGCGATCGACTGACATCGTTCGAGAAAAAAAATTCTCAAGACATGGAAGTTGACTGGAAATCACAGTAGAGATTACTGCAGTCGACTGCATAGGCAAAACTTGGCGACGGATCAAACATGACAGTTGACTGCACTGCACGTTCATTTGAACTGCACTGGACCATCAGATGTACTGCGGTCAACCACGCAGTCGACTGACATGCCCAGTCTGCTACAGCCAAATGACTTCGCAACTCTTTCAAAACTGATATACATTTAGAACATCGAATTCATGATTTCAACTGTTAAAACCTATAACAACACGAGTACATCCTTGGCCAAAGCAATTTAATTTATGCATTAGATCAAATCCTCACAATTTCACAAAAATCCCAATCTTGAAGTCATAATTTGAATAAGAAGATTTTAAGGAAACTCTTCATATAAATATTTGAATAATCATCAAAATGCAGTCAAGAATTCTTCTCATACATAAAACACAATTTAAACATGTTCAAAACTGAGAGTAATCTTATTTTACACATTCATTGGTCAAAACTTCTCAATCTATCCAACTCAACATCAAGTTCTTTCACTTCTCATTCAATTCCAATTCAAAACAACAATAATTCTTCATCTTTAATCTCAAAACAGTGAATTCATAAGCAAAACAACAACTTAAAGATTCTTTGTTCATCCATATGCATGTATGATGTTACTACTCCAATTGCAATTTATTCATACACTCACAAATTCGATAATTCCTCATACAAGCACTGATTCGTTCAAGACCAAATTAAATAACAACTCTACAATCTCATACACAATCAAGATCCATTCAAAACATGATTTATTCAAGCATGGCATAAGAAAGTGAAGATCTTTGTTTATTTAAGCGTGGAAATTACTCATAGATTTATATTCCTTCATGAAAGTTATTAAGTGGTTATTCATACATCAAAATCTATATTTCCTCATCAAATTTTATAATCATACAAATTCTATTCATGCATTGTACTTGAGCAATTTATAATCATACAACAAGTAGTAAGAAATATCATTCACCTCAAAGAAGACTAAATTAAAGCACAAAAGAAATAATAAAGAAAAGCCCCTTCATTCTCCTTTGCAAAAATCCAAGGTCCAAGCTTTAAACTCCAAGAAAATAATGAGAAAATATATTTTGAGTTTACCGCAGAGAAACGGTGGCTGCTACTGCCTTTAATATAGGTTGGGATTCAGGGTTTCACAAGTTTACAAAATTACTCCTCAAGAAAATTATTTCTTTACATATATGGACCCTTCTTAATCAAATTGATTTAATAAAAAATTAAATCCCTTTACCCTCTTGAATTGGCCAGCCAATATGCACAGCCCAGAAAACCAAAATCTATAGTTTTTACTACAAGGGGTAATTTTGCACAAAAGTCCTTCATTTTTGAATATTTGTAAATATGTCATAAATCGTTCATAAAAATCCAGAAAATTTATAAATAATATCTACCAATAAATGTTAGATTTTCCAAATAGATTTTCTGAATTTGTGTTTCCCAAGAAAAATATTTGCACGTGTTTTGCATGTGCAAAAAGATAAATTTCATAAAAAAATTTAATAAATCACAAAAATTCATTTTAATTCATTTATAAAAACTAAAATATTATTTAATATTCCAGGTTGTTACACCAGTAGTTTTCCCAGTGGCAGACCTTCCGATGATCAATACAATCATTGGAAGAGAAAATTGAGATTTTAGATTTCATAACCTAATTACAGTGGAGAGGGTCTAGTATTTATAGGCAGAGAGAGGGAACCCTAACAGACCGGGTTGACCCTTATCTGTAGGGAGCTAGCTAGCAGCCCACGGAGCATGCATGCCTGCTCTGGTGGGTTTGTGGATCTTGATGGGATTAGACGGCCCAGACGAGGCCAGATTTTTACCCACATCACCTGTATATCCTCTTCATCTATTTTGGAGAAGGTTTCAGATGCATCGACATCTTTTTCTTCGAATTCAGTCCGGAGATGAAGCTTATGGTCCATACTTTGTTCAAAATAATGATGTAGCTGGAGTTGTTGGTTTATCTTCTCTTAATAAGATAATAGCTGCACTGAGAATGCTTGCATATGGAGTACCAACAGATTCTATGGATGATTATGTGAGGATCGAAGAAAATACTGCCATAAATAGTCTTAGAAAATTTGTAAAAGCAGTTGTTGTAGTATTCGATCATGAATGTTTAAGGTCACCAGACAACAACGATATCGCTAGACTGTTAGCAATTGGCGAACATCGTGGCTTTCCTGGGATGCTAGGGAGTATTGATTGTATGCATTGGAAATGGAAAAATTGTCCAACTACTTGGCATGGGATGTATACAGGTCAGATACGTGAACCAACAATTATTCTAGAAGCTATTGCATCCTATGATATCTAGATATGACATGCATTCTTCGGGCTACCAGGATCTCTTAATGACATAAATGAGTTAGATCGTTCTTTTGTATTTGCTGAACTTGCTGAAGGACGTGCTCCTCTGGTCAACTATACCATTAATGGGCATGATTATATAATGAGATATTATCTTGCTGATGGTATATATCCGTCATGGTGAGCATTTGTTAAAAAAATTTCCTCTCCACGAGGAAATATGAAACAATATTTTGTTATGGCTCAAGAGTTATCTCAAAAGATGTAGAACGAGATTTTGGAGTACTCGAGGCACGTTTTTCAATCGTGCGTGGACCAGCACACTATTGGGATATAGGAACACTCAAAGACATTATGATGGCTTGTATTGTAATGCATAATATGATCGTAGAGGATGAACGTGATACTTGTTAGAACCTGAATATAAAATAATAAGAAATTCCAACTTAGTTGTGAAGAAATCAAATACAGATTGGAAAACAGTAAGCAATGAACTTGTACAGAGTTGAGATTTTTAAGAATCTCTGTCCTTAAAGCCGAATTTGCCCCGTAGTGTGACGGTTACCGGCAAATTGCTTCCCAGGATACAACTGTACCTTCTCTGAAGAATGCAGCACCCTTGCTTCAGAGACAACGAACTGCTGTCTGTGTTTACTCTCAGTTGACAGACACTGACTCAGAGCAGAGGAAGAAGAAGAGGAAGACTCAAGTGCAAAAATTTTCTCTGTCTGTATAGGAGTTGATGTCTGGATATATAGATAAGAGTTGGACTGGAGACTGTTCAGCAGCCATTACTCTGTAACAGCAGAGTAATGGGGACTCTTCAGTTTAGTAACTGGTGAGCCATTACTCTGCTGTTACAGAGTAATGGGCACCAGTTACTGAATCTGAAAATCCTTTTCAGTTCAGTAGGGGAAGAGTTTGTCTGGGCAAAAATAAAATAAAAAGTTTAAGCCAGACCAGACCAGACCAAACCAGCCGGGCCGAGCCGGAGCCGGAGCCGGGCCGGGCCGGGCCGGGCGCGCGCGCGCGCGCGTGCGCGTGCGCGCGTGTGTGTTTGTCATTTTGGCTAAGTCCTCTCTCCACTACACGTTAGTGGTAACCCCCGGGCCACGCCCTCTAGTCCAGTTTTCTAGTATATATACTAGTAAAAATCTTTCCCAATTTCCGATATGGGACTATCCATTTGTTAAGTTGGTACCTTTCAAGTACCCAACTTTGGATCAACATTTCTCATTCATACGGAATTCGTTTTTGGCAAGTGAGTATACTACGGAATAGTACTCGACGAGAGGATCGCAATCCACTCATTTTCCGGCGCCTCCGGTGGCCGGAGCCTGCCGGAATCCAGCCCAGAAAACTGCAAAAATTAATTCCAACAATTCCCCACATGAATGGAAATTACCAGACCATGTAATCCAGACACGATAGAAAAAACAAAAAAACATGACAGAAAGACTCTGAGAGTACAATCGGAAAATCACTGCATCAGGAATGGTAGTAATTTTTCAACTTTGAACCACCCTTAGTAATTAGCTATCAGATTCACTTGACCAGGTAGTGATCATGATGTCTTGAACTACCCGGGCATTCATGTGAACCTAGACAATAACTATCACACAGTTTCATCTCCTCACAGAACTAAGTTCTCTTGTTGTGTTCATTTTGGCCTTGAACATCCCTGGTTAATCATGAGTGAACTTGGAGAATGTAGCCTCTCTTCATTCTCCTAGAAATGGCCCCATTTCACACTCACAAGGTGATTTCCCAAAAAGAGTATCCTGCTATATCCCACTTTTATTTCAAAGCTATGGAAATCATTAAAAGCCAAGCTTATCCTAACTATTTGCAGGCAGCACTTGTTTTATCATCCTAAGAATGGGTATGAGATGTTAATCTCTCAGTGCTTTCGTCGATTCAACAAGATTTAGTTGTCCCTTTGAACCTAGATCTTGGGATCTCCAATTCCTAGGTAGGGTTTCCATCAAGTTTCCTCTTTCGTCATAGGCTTTAAACCCATTCCTCTTGATGATCTCACAACCTGCTCTCGCGACAGACCTTTAGTAAATGGATCTGCTAGGTTGTCGGCTGATTTTATATATTCTATAGAGATTACTCCATTTGAGAGCAGTTGTCTAATGGTTTTGTGTCGCCTTCTAATATGACGAGACTTACCATTATACATGCAACTCAGTGCTTGTGCTATAGCCGATTGGCTGTCACAGTGTACACATAAGGCAGGCACTGGTTTTTCCCACATAGGAATATCCTCTAAAAAGTTGCGAAGCCATTCTGCTTCTTCTGCCGCTTTGTCTAAAGCAATGAACTCAGATTCCATGGTGGATCTGGCTAATAGCATTTGTTTAGAGGATTTCCATGACACAGCTGCACCACCAAGTGTGAAAACATATCCACTTGTGGATTTTGAGTTCTTTGAGTCCGATATCCAGTTGGCATCACTGTAGCCTTCCAGTACTGCTGGATATCTGGTGTAATGCAGCGCATAACTCTGAGTATGTCGCAAGTAGTTCAATACTCTAGTTATTCCTTTCCAGTGACTTCATCCTGGATTACTCGTGTATCGGCTCAGTACGTTTACCGAATGTGCTAAGTCCGGTCTTGTACAATTTGTTAGGTACATTAGACTACCAATTACACGTGCATATTCCAGTTGTGATATGCTTTCGCCTGTATTTTTGAACAGGTGAAGACTTGGATCGACGGGACTTTTTGCTGTCCCATTGGAATAATTCTTGAATCTTTCAAGTATTTTCTCAGCATAATGAGCTTCAGACAAAGTAATCCCCTCAGATGTCCTGGAGACTTTGATTCCTAGTATGACATCTGCAACTCCCAAGTCTTTCATGTCAAACTTGCCACTAAGCATGCTCTTAGTTTGTTTGATAATGTCGTTATTGCTTCCAATAATGAGCATGTCGTCTACGTATAGACAGACCAGAATGTATCCGTTTGGAGTATCTTTGATGTAGATACATTTATCACATTCATTTATTTTGAAACCATTTGACATTATAACATTGTCAAATTTTGCATGCCATTGCTTTGGAGCTTGTTTCAGGCCGTACAGTGATTTTACAAGCCTGCACACTTTATTTTCCTGTCCAGAAACTACGTAACCCTCAGGTTGTTTCATGTATATTTCTTCTTCTAAGTCCCTATTTAGAAATGCAGTTTTAACATCCATTTGATGTATTTTCAGGTTACGTAGAGCTGCAATAGCTATCAACATTCTTATGGATGTTATTCTTGTAACTGGGGAATATGTATCGAAGAAATCTAGGCCCTCTTTTTGCCTAAATCCTTGTACCACAAGTCTAGCCTTATGCTTCTCTATTGAACCATCTGGTTTCAATTTTTGTTTGAAGATCTATTTGCATCCTAGAGCTTTACATCCAGAAGGCAAATCGACTAACTCCCATGTATGATTTTGCATAATGGAGTCTGTTTCACTTTTGATTGCTTCCTTCCACATAGGAGCATCAGGCATAGACATGGCTTCCTTGAACGTTCTGGGCTCATTCTCTAACAGAAAGGCCGTCACAAAGTCAGGACCAAATGATTTTGATGTTCTAGCCCGTTTACTTCGTCTAGGCTCATCGATATCCTGTTCTGGTTCATCAACTGAAGTGCTTGCAGTCCCTTGTTCATGTGTACGTTTAGGGTACGTAGTATCCTTGCACGGAAATACGTGTTCAAAGAATGAAGCATTTCTTGATTCCATTATTGTATTTACATGGATATCCGGTATATCTGATTTGTATACCAAGAACCGATATGCACTACTGTTGTGTGCATAGCCTATGAATATGCAATCAATCGTCTTAGGTCCGATGGTGACCTGTTTCGGGTTAGGTACTGCCACTTTTGCTAGACACCCCCACACTTTGAGGTATTTATACGAAGGTAAGTTACCTTTCCACAATTCATTTGGTGTCTTGCCGGTTTTCTTGTGAGGTATTTTGTTGAGAATGTAGTTGGCAGTCAACAACGCTTCCCCCCACATGTTTTGGGGTAGGCCAGAATTCAACAACAAGGCATTCATCATCTCCTTTAGAGTTCGGTTTTTGCGCTCGGCAGTACCGTTTGATTCGGGTGAGTAAGGAGCAGTTGTCTGATGAACTATTCCATGTTCCGAGCAGAACATGTTAAATGGTGCATCATATTCTCCTCCTCTATCACTTCTAACGATTTTAATTGTTTTGCCCAGTTGATTCTCAACCTCAAGTTTATATTCTTTGAATTTATCCAAAGCCTCATTTTTGCTATGTAACAAATATACATAACAGAATTTTGTGCAATCGTCTATGAAAGTCACAAAGTACTTTTTGCCACCTCTGGTCTGCACATATTTTAAGTCACACAGATCCGTGTGAATTAGACCCAGAGTTTCTGTGTTTCTTTCTACAGAACGCGATGGAGTTTTAGTGAGTTTGGCCTCCGTGAAACTTCACATTTTTCTGAGTTATCTACCATAAACTTTGGTAGCAGATTCATGTTAACTAATCTACGCATAGAATTTACATTAACATGGCCTAGTCTTTCATGCCAAACAGAAGAAGACTCAACAACATAGGCAATAGGAGTTATTTCATTAACTTTGGGAACAGCAGGAACAATAGTTTTAGGGATGACTGTCATTACATTAAACTTGAATAGTCCATCCTTTACATATTCTTTACCCAAATATACCCCATTTTTGGACAGTACAAAATTATCAGAAACAAGTACAACTTTGAACCCATTCTTACTTAGCAAAGAACCTGATATCAAGTTCTTTCTAATGTCTGGGACATGCAGCACATTTGTGAGTGTTAGCTCTTTGCCTGAAGTCATTTTCAGCACTATCTTCCCTGTTCCTTCAATTTTGGAGGTGGAAGAGTTTTCCATGAACAGCTGTTCATCTTTGTTGCACTTCTGGTAGGAGGTGAACATTTTCTTGTCCGAGCAGATATGCTTGGTGGCCCCAGTATCGTACCACCATTTACGAGGATTTCTCCCCACAAGATTTACCTCTGAAACAACAGCACAGAGGTCCAGGTCAGAGAGACCAGTGGACAAGTTCTCAGCTATGTGTACATGGGATTTTTCATTCCCTTTTACATGTCCGGTTTTTGAGTAATTACTGTCCTTACTGCGGCACTCAGAAATTTTGTGCCCCAGCTTACCACACTTGTGGCATTTTCCAGCAAACCTCATTGCAAGAGGTTTTTTGTTTGAGGCCTGTGGCAGAAACTTCCTCTTCTTGCCCTTCTGTTCATGCTCCACCACATTGGCCTTTTCTATGGACTGATTTCCATAGGACCTCTTAACCTTGCGATTCTCTTCTTCGATCCGCAACCTGATAATTAGGTCTTCAAGAGACATCTCCTTTCGTTTGTGTTTGAGATAGTTCTTGAAGTCTTTCCACCCAGGTGGAAGTTTTTCAATGAACGCTGCAACCTGGAATGGTTCGCACAGCGTCATATTCTCTGCAGCAATGTCGTGCATTATAACCTGCAGTTCTTGGACTTGACTCACCACTGTTTTGGAGTCAATCATCTTATAGTCCAGAAATTTGCCGACAACAAATTTCTTGGACCCGGCGTCTTCAGTTTTGTACTTCTTTTCCAGGGACCCCCACAGGAGTTTGGATGTCATGAAGACACAGTAGATGTTGCACAGAGAGTCTACCAATCCATTCAGGATGTAGTTCCTGCAGAGGTAGTCGCCCTGTGTCCACGCGTCAACTGCTGCAACGGAGTGTGCTTCCATTGGCGCCAGCATCAGGGCAGATTCATTGAGGAACCTGTCCAGCTTCAATGTGGTCAGGTAGAACTGCATCTTCCCCTGCCACTTTTTGAACCCAGTTCCATTGAACTTCTCCGGTTTTTCTCCCACGCTTATGTGCGTGGGCAGAACGACCGAATGTGCCGCAACCTATTGTGCAGTCACACTCTGGGTCACCGGAGTTTGGGTACTGAGAAGCCCAGTAGCAACTTCAGTTTGTGTGTTCTCCATATTTTGATTTTGTTCTCTTCTCTGAAATTGGTTGAAACAGAAACTATTAGTTATTTTTTCCGAACAGAACCTGTAAACAAACTTCACAAAAATTGTTAGAATCTGTGAGGAAAAATTCTGCTTTAAGATTGTTAGAACCTGAATATAAAATAATAAGAAATTCCAACTTAGTTGTGAAGAAATCAAATACAGAAAGGAAAACAGTAAGCAATGAACTTGTACAGAGTCGAGATTTTTAAGAATCTCTGTCCTTAAAGCAGAATTTGCCCCGTAGTGTGACGGTTACCGGCAAATCGCTTCCCAGGATACAACTGTACCTTCTCTGAAGAATGCAGCACCCTTGCTTCAGAGACAACGAACTGATGTCTGTGTGTACTCTCAGTTGACAGACACTGACTCAGAGCAGAGGAAGAAGAAGAGGAAGACTCAAGTGCAAAAATTTTCTCTGTCTGTATAGGAGTTGATGTCTGGATATACAGATAAGAGTTGGACTGGAGACTGTTCAGCAGCCATTACTCTGTAACAGCAGAGTAATGGGGACTCTTCAGTTGGGGCCGGGCCGGGCGCGCGCGTGCGCGCTTGTGTGTTTGTCATTTTGGCTAAGTCCTCTCTCCACTACACGTTAGTGGTAACCCCCGGGCCACGCCCTCTAGTCCTGTTTTCTAGTATATATACTAGTAAAAATCTTTCCCAATTTCCGATATGGGACTATCCATTTGTTAAGTTGGTACCTTTCAAGTACCCAACTTTGGATCAACATTTCTCATTCATACGGAATTCGTTTTTGGCAAGTGAGTATACTACGGAATAGTACTCGACGAGAGGATCGCAATCCACTCATTTTCTGGCGCCGCCGGTGGCCGGAGCCTGCCGGAATCCGGCCCGGAAAACTGCAAAAATTAATTCCAACAATACTAACGAGTCCGACCTTAACTATGATGCTTCGGAGGAGGTTCCGCCCATTTCTCATGAGCGTACATCTGAATTTTATGAGTTGACGTGTGTAATTTTTATTACTCTTTTTACGAATTAAAGTTGCAAGTTCTCGTTTATTTCTTTAAGATTTTTATTCTTTCAACTTATCTTTATTTATTTGTTTGATTTTGAAGGAATGAGATGGATAATTAAGTGTGATCATCAAGAATGGTAATAAAGGGTTATAGCCAAGGAGACAAATTTTGCTCCATCAGAAAGTCACATTAAGCCATCATTCACAACTTACAGGGAGATTTTTCATACAAGCTCTACTCCCACCAAGATTGCTGAACCATGGAGTTTTCGCTCCTGCCTTTAAAAACTTCTATATATGGTTGATTCTTGCAATTATGGAACATAAAAACGATAGATACTGAGACACATCAGTCATACTGAACTGAATTTGGCCTCTTGATATTTCTGATATGCCCAATTTTTCCGGTATATGATAAACCAATACTCAAGAATGATGCCGCGTTTTCAAACCATGGCTTACAGTGTATATCAAATACCTTCTCAGTGCTACCAATCTGGGACTATTCAATTTGGGATCATGAAACATCATTTTCATTAATATCAGCAACGCCTTTTCTATTTCTTGGGGTCATAGTCAATAGAATGCTCTAAAAAAAACGATACAATAAAGTTGGCACTCACTATCGGTAAGTTGGCATCAAATTCCAGAGAAAACACTGAGTAGACTAGTTGGTACACTGAGTAGACTAGTTGGTAAGAAGGAAACTCACATCGCCGGTTATTAATTAAGCCCTAAGCCCATGATACCAATGAGTGACCTTAAAGGTCCTCAACCAAAATTCAGTATACGAAGGGATAGGATGACAAGATAATCAAAGGGTAAATTTTATGATTTTCAAGGCACAAATAAGCTAATCCCAGAGCCCCCACGCACAAAATAAGCTTTTAAAATTCTTTCGTAAATAAAAGCTAGAATTTATATTGGTACAAATTAAATAAGTCTTACTGCGATCAGCTTCCCAGTATTTTCGGGCCTTTTCGCCACATGGATTGCAGTAGCTGCAGCAGCACCTGAAGAAATACCCACCTGGAAATATAACAAGAATACAAGATATGATTAGGAGAATATATATGAATGATCTCATAAAAATGGAATATTTCAGAGAACAAATAACAGATACATTTTCTCCCATCTCATTCATAAATAAACAGTTAACTGTTTGTATCATTAGTTTCTAAAGTATTTGCTATTACCAGAAGACCTTCCTTCAGAGCCAACATTCTTGCCACTTGTACAGCTTCAGCAGAGGTTATCTACGAATTCAAAGAGTTAAACCAATAACCATCACTACAAGAGTTTTTAGTTTAAGATAGTAAACTACAATTTGTACAAAGTGCAAGGTAACCAAGGAAATATGTCCAGATATTTTTAATTAGAAACATGTAGGGTTAAGGCCGGTCCGCAGATCCGGGTTGACTTAGTCAAGCCCATGTTTTTTAGCCCCTTAGTAAAAAAATTTAATAATAACAACAAAAAGTAAAAGTGAAAGCAAATAATAATTATTTTTTATTTTTTGACAAAAGCATGATTACACTGTCTTTTTATCCTGAATTACACCACAAAGTTAAACAAAATATTTACAAGAATAATTCAAGTTGGACTGGACTGACCTAGTGGACTGTTAAATCCCAATTCTGTTGTCCTTATATGTTTTACATACATAGGACCTTAAAAAATTTGTTGCTCTGTAAATGGGAGGTTGCCCAAGCCTGCTGGCTTGCTGGGCTTACCCTTGGGCCAGCCCTGATTATATGGTAATAGAAGCAAAAACATTTTCTTCCGACAAAAAAAAAAAAGAAAGGTTAAAGCATTGAGAAGATAAAACGACAAACACATGGCAAGTCTTCAGATTATCTTGATTTTTCCGTAATGACCCACTTTTTCAAAATATGGACCAATCTGACCCACTTTTGAAAATATTTACCCAGTTAACCCAGTTTTGGAGTCGTCAACATTAACCGCTATTGAAAATAACGGCATAGCCGCATAGGTTATTTATATGCCTTTTTTTTCAATAGCGGCATCTTTAAATTTTTTTTCTTCACATGCCGCTATTTGGAGTAACGACATCAGTTTACTTCTTTCCAATCGTGTACTCTCTGACTTGAAAAAATTGTAAGTGTGAGAAAATCATATAGCTGATGCTGTTATCCCCAACAATGGCATTCACATTACAGATACAACAACATTCTTATTGCCATTGTTGGGGATAACGGCATCAGCTAAATAGCGTTACATATAAATAGTGGCCCCCTTTTCTCTTTCCCCTTTCACTTTAACTCTTGGGGCCCCCCCCCCCCCCCCCCCTACCGAACCCAAAACCCTAAAACCCTAGAACTCAAAATCCCACAATTGTTTCCTTTCATACTTCATATCTCCTACCTCCCTCTCCCTTTCCCACCGAAATTCAACTCCCCCATTTTGAAAATCTCAAACATTGTATTGGGTCATCTCATTCTTCATTCACGATGTATTTTCAAACTATCTAAGTTACGGTCTAATTTGAAGGTATTTTTATAACCATAATTTTTATATGTATACATAGGTTATGCTTGTGAGTAGTTAATGACTTGAATATGTGTCCATTTATTTTTAGGTGTGAATTATGATATACCTATTTGGTTATATTTTGGAGGTAAAATAATTCGAGATCCGAAGAATGGATATTGTTATAGCAATGTTGAACAGATCATTATTTGGACTCCTCGTAACTTTATATACTTACAACTAGTAGATAAGATATTTGAAGTTACGAATTGGGATAGAGGTAAATGGAGTGTCAAAATCAAATTCCGTTATGCTGCCGGTAAAGGAGAAGGAAAATATTTCATGATGGTGCCCGTAAATAATGATAGTGCACTAAGGTCCATGATTACTAGGACACTTGATCCAAATTGTAGTTGGACTGTATTGGAGTTATATATTGAGAAAGTTAAGCTTCCAAATACTAGGTTAGTTGTTATTCCAAGTCCAAGCTTCGTTAGGAGTTCGAAACTATCTGCCTAGTCACATGCATGAATACCAAATACACAAGAAGATATGAACACAACTCCAACAGAACCTATTACCAAAGAATTTGAGCCAGTACACCATTTCACCTCGATACAAAGTATTTTCCATACCGACATGGTCATGCAAGACTTTGACAATGTCATTGTTAATAACAATTTGGTAGAAGAGGACGAATATGAGGATTACGGGCTTGAAGTTGAGGAGGAATATGTCAGAGAAGGTTCGATTGATGATGTTAACGCTAATGTACATGTTAACAATGTGGTGTCGCCAAATCAATCCATTAGTGCATTTATACTTGAGGTTCAGTCAAGTGAATTGATGACCCGTGCGACAGTACATGAACATCCACAGTCTACCGTTGGCTTTTCGAACATCGATGAAGTCTTCATCGGTCAAAGATTTCCAACCAAAGATAGTATACAACATTAAGTTAAGATGTACTCTATGAAGAAACATCGAGAATCCGTGACGGTGAAATTGATCCGAAGTTTATACTATGTCAAATGTAAATATGCACAGATCAAACATACACTCAAGGATATTGCAGAAAATACAGAGCTCGTAAATGAAGTGGGTTGTCCATGGCGATTGCGTGCAATTGTTCCAAAAGGACAATCTTTTTTCGTTGTGAAGAACATTAAAGGTCCGCATACATGTGTGAATTCGACATTGAATCAAAATCATAGTAGAATTGATTCTAAGATTGTATCAACGATGATATTGAATGTTTTGAAGGCACAACTATGAGTAACACAAAGAGTCATAATTGACATACTCTTTTCAGAACTGATCGAGCTCATCCATATAATACGTCAACACTCCACGTGGGTTATCTCTCCACATGTGGCGGCCGGTCCAATAAACCCCTAAAGGAGCCCTCATCACTATGTTCTCTTCAACCACTTTCCATGCATTTAACAGAACCGTTATTCGGGGACAGCCGATGTGTATTCATTTCCAACACCAAATCTATCCCCACTGGCCTGGTCATTTGAATTGATCCAATTGCACAGTTGCACAGAGAGCAGTAAAGAGAAGTCAACGTCGCACTTCCCTAACTATAACGGCTGACCCTATGTATATCGGCAATTAAGGGAAGGTACGTTAGATGGACGACATCATGAAAAGAATTTGATATGAGAACACCACCAATCATACTAATTAAATACGCCCGAGTGTAACATTGGAAGTCAGTCGGTTCATCTCCCAAACTATTGTTGAACTCTTGATAGAGCCAATAACACCGGATTGATTCGCCGATGAAAACACCTTTGTCATTCTCTTCAACATTTCTCCTAAGATAATCTCTAAATAACATTGTAATACCCCGCAAAATAAAATGATTTATCAATTAATATTAAATTTGTAAAGTTGATTATTTTGACTATTTTCTTGAAATTGCAATTTTACACGTGCAACACACGTGCAAAGTTATGAATTTTTAATTCTTAAAATTTTATGGTTAATAATTGATTTTTCCTTATTTATGTATGATATTTTAATTTTTATATTTATTTAAATTAATTTGACTATTTTTACAAATTTGTCACTTTTACACGTGCAAAACACGTGCAAATATTTTTGGTGAAAATATCGAATTTTATATTTTTATTAAATTCTCCTAATTATAATTGATTCTATCCTAAATTTAGGGATTTTTCTGAATAAAGAAACTATTTTTATAAATACCTCGAAAGAGAGGGGCTTTTATGTAACAAGCCGTTTGGATATGAAATAAATTATGAAAATTCGTTTTTACTGATTTTGGGCTTTCCATGATCATCATTTAAATTAAATTATATTTAAATTTTATTTGGAGTTGATTTGGTAAAGATTTATACAATGACGGTGTTTTTGCAAATATGAAATTTATGTAGAATCTTGTGCAAATATTTTTTCTAGAAAGTAAAAGTCAAATATTTTGATTGGAAAATATAATAAGTATTATTAGATACTATTTCTGATTTTTCTGGATTTTTGAATATTTTATGATGTATTTGCAAATATTACAAAAGGGAGGGCTTTTGTGCAAAATCGACACTCTGAGTTGTAAATCCGAAATTTTCTTATTTGTTGGGCCGTGCGGGATTGCTGGACAACTCAGTAATAAAAAGATTTGATTTGGTTTTGATTTAGTTAACCTATTTTAACTAAGAAAGGGGTTATATATATAAAGTTATATTTTGGAAGGATTCTTTTGCAAAAGTGTTTCTAAAACCCTAATCTTTCAATCCTGGACTGTATAAAAGAGGGTGGAGTGAAGCCTTCATTCGCTGCACAACACAAGTTTTATTATATTTTTATTTTCTTGGTGATTGAAGAGGAGATCTTAGATTCTTTGCAAAGAGGGGATTCTTCATCGTGCTTCGTGATATTCGCTTGATCTCTCCAACTATGTAAGTGACATGTAATTTTGCTTTGTGGATGTTTTATGTGAGTAATGTAATTGTTTTGTTTTTCCTTTGAGTTTTATATGTGAATATTGTAATTGATTGGTTGATTTGTTTATGTATGTGAGGAGTATAATTTGGTTGTTGATCTATGATTGTTTTGACTAATCTTGGATGTCGAATTTATTTGCTAGAAAGCATGTTTAGGATTTGATTATGATTATGAAAATAAGGGATTGGATTGATGAACAATTGGATCTTGTGATTAAAAATTGGATTTTTGGTTATGAGTTGTGGAAGAAATTTAGTGTTGAGAAATTTTAACAGAAGAATTATGAATTAAGAACATAAAAATTGAAGTTTTGAGAAATTGGTTGATTTGAGGAAATGTATCCGAACTTGGGATTCTTTGAGATTGACGTTTTTATCTAAATACAAATTATTTCAGTGGACAATGAATTTTTTTAAGAAACTCTAATTTTGATTATCGTATACAACCAAAACTATACAGTCTGTAGGCCGACAGTCGACTGGCATGACCTTTCAGTCGACTGGTACGACAGGCTGCTATGACCTTTAGTTTCTTGAAAATCCATTTCTGGACAGTCGACCTAGGATCCTTTTTAGTCGACTGGCTCATTTAGAATTTATTTCTCAAAGTTATCATAGATTTCTCTCTGGTAAGTCGACCTATGACTTTTATAAGTCGACTTATAATACTTAGCTTATTTTCTTAAAATCATGGAACTTTCTTTCTGGACAGTCGACTTATGCTTTCTATAGTCGACTGGTACCACTCAGATTACCTTTTTTTAAGTTACTGTAGTTTTCTCTCCGAGCAGTCGACCTATACCTTTTCAGTCGATTGCTGTACTTAGAATAGTTACTTAGAGATTACTAGAACTTCTTTCTGGTAAGTCGACCTATGACTTTTCAAGTCGACTTACAACACTTAGAATATTTTCTTAAAGAAATATTGGTATTTTCTCTGGACAGTCGACCTATAACTCTTTTTCAGTCGACTCAAAATACTTAGATTTATTTTTCCAAAGCTACTATATTTTCTCTCTGGACAGTCGACTTAACCTTTTCTACAGTCGAATTATACTGATGTATTCTTATAATTTTGAATGTTCTTTCAAATGATTTATTCTCTAAATGTTCTAAGCTATAACTTATTATTTTATACCCTATCTTCTATTGAACATATGTTTTCAAGATGATTAGTTGAGTTGAACAATTTATGTTGGAAGATTGGTTTAGATATTTGAGTTTGAGTCTCTAGAGGGTGTGTGTGACCCTAGTATACCGGCGGTTGAGTTCATTATGTTTAGGCCTGTTGAGGCATTTTAGTTGTTCAGTCGTTGAGTTAAGTCCAGTGGGGTACACCAACTTTAGGAGATTCGTTAAGTAATTAAATAACCTAAAAATGATAAGGACAGGCACTAGTGGTGATATGATGAACGGGAACATGGGTTATGGACCTCAGTATGGCTTTCGGTGTGGGATTGATCCCCGGAATTATCCAGGTAAATTACCTGTAGTGTGGGATTTATCTCGGGAATTATCGGGGTCGAGGTGACGCACATGTGGTATTCATGTGATGAGGGTCATTTCTGCGGTGTGAGATAATCCCCGAAATTATCCAGGTAAATTACCTGTGGTGTGGGATTTATCTCCGGAATTATCGGGGCATGGGCTAATACTCACAGTTTATCTTTATCTCGTAGTAGTCATCGTGTTAGGATTAGTTGCATAGCAGGGATTGAACCCTATAATGTGGAGACGTTAAGGGCTTACACCGGACCTATGTAGAATGAGATGTATAGACTCCGACAAGTACGCATTAGAGAGTCAGTATATAGAATTGTGTTTCTTGACTTGGTTTCATGCATGTGGTTTCATGTTTTCTACACTTGACACTTAGTTTAGTTTCACTCGTTGTTTACATGTTTCCTTGCTACGTCATATTTTATGTATTCTTGTTTATTACATGTTGTTTAAGAATTCATGCTTAATGTGCATTTATGTTGTTTGCTATTATGTCACTCACACCTTTATGGCTGACCCCTTTAGTTTTGGGGGTTAGGGATCATCTCTAGCCTCATGTGTTACAGGTTGTTGCTTAGAGCTTGGAGGTTTGGATGTTTGAGATAAATTGATGTAATAGAGCTTTTGTGTAATATTTATAAAAGAAAGTGTTGTAAAGAAAGAAATTTGTTATTCAAGGTGTTTTGTATTCTGCTGTGCATTGTAAACAATTAATGTAAATAAAATTTTTTAATTTTTCCTGTATTTGGTTGCTATGTTTACGATTACATTGAAGTTGATGCTGGAATTGTGCCACGTATTTCTAAGATATTATATTGGAAATTCGGGGCGCTGCAGAGATTGGTATCAGAGCATGCTTAAATTAGTAATTTTAAACATAGTACGGGGAATAAACATAAAATGACATTTGATGTGTGAGAACCTAGGTGGACATTAGAAGTGTGAGTATACAAGTGGACATTAAATACAACCTAGGTGGACATTAGAAGTGTGAGTACCCTGGTGGACATCTGATGTGAGTGATTTGATTGTTTGGTCATGAAGACCTGTAATGAGATTTAGGCTGTTTGTATGCTTAGACTTGAATGAAATCTCTTTATCGCAAGTGTATTTATTATTTTTGCATAAAGTAAATATTTTCTCACTAGCTTTTTTTGACATCTTTTGTTCGCTTTGTGTATTTGATATTTATTTATGTAAGGTATTACCCTTTCAACTTATATATTTTCTATTTTAATTATTAATGATCTACTACATGTTTTGCTACCTTACCCACTGTATATAATTTCTGGATTATATGATTTTCGCCAAAGTTAATTTTCATTTATTTATTTATTCCTAGTTATAAAATTTAATTATCTTCCGCTAGATTCTTTTAATTATTTGCTCTCTTGTATATTATGTGCAACTCAATTTTGTGGTCACTCTTGTATCCTATCACTTTTACTGTTTTATATTTGTTTGCTTACTAAATAACTTTTGTGTAATTAACTTATTTTACTTTTATTCGGTTTCTTTTATTGTCAGCAATTGAATTTATTTTTTTAGTTTCTATATCTCCAACCGAGTTTATATTATTTCTATTCATTAGTGCAAACATTAAACTTTTACTAATCGTCTTGTTTTTCTTTTAAAACTGTTTCTTTGACTTTACTATTGGTTTTTACTTCTTATTCTTTTGTCAAAGTTATTATTTGGCAACTTTTGCTGTAATTCAATAGTGCATCCTTTAGCATTTCACAAACTCATTTTATTTTGTGACTCTTACCCATTTCTTTTTTGACGTCTTATTTATCTTACTTTCATGTGCTTTTTCGTTACTCATATACTTAGATATTACTTTTACATATTACATTAAAGTTTGAATTACTACGTGTTAAGTTATTATTGCTACTTCTATTTCCTTTCATTATTGTTTTGCGATACTATAAATTTTGTTTTGCATATTTACTTTCATTTTATTATATATACTTGGATTTTTTCGATACTATATCTTCCATTATTTTGTACTGTCTTATTTATTTTGGAGCATTTAAACTTGATTGCAATATTTTACTCATATAAATATGATATGTTTCTGCACATCTTTATTATTAATTATGTTTTTGCACCTTATATTCGATACCCTTATTATTACTTATAGTTGACCGCTTTTGTTATAATTTCTTTCCACTATTTAAAAGCTACTTATTAAATTTGTTGCTTCATACTTTTCGAATGTACTATGTGCACCCACTACTTATATTTTACTTAAATTTTATTATCATTACATTCTTGATTTCTACATGTACTTCCTACAAATTTCTATACATGTACCGCATATTTCAACATACTTACTATGCATATCATTTTACATTTGTTTAATTCCTACATTATTGTATATTTTATGATATATTTATTGTGTAAATTGCTACACTACATATGTATTTTCTCATTCACATTTGTATTTGTGCTTAGGCATGTATTTCATTTCGTTTCTTCTTACTTTTATAATTTCTTTCACTACTATTATTTTGTACTATTGTGATTTATAATCCATGCTTCTATTTTAATATTCCATCAGATGACTTTCAACTCCATTTCTTACTTTTGCTACTATTTTTTTATATATCACGAATTTCAAAACGTATTTTCGTACTCAAATTAAGCAATCAATATCCAAGTGCGTGTGGAAGATTGCATCATCTTGTTCATCGTTTTGTTGCAACTGGATGTCGAGATGGCAAACATGCAACTAGACGTCAATGGAGGCGAATTGCAACTGGATATCAGGGAGGCAAAATGTGCAACCGAATATCCAGACGGCAACCTGCAACCTGATGTCAGGGAGGCAAACATGCAACTTGATGTCGAGAAGGCAAGTCTACAGTTGGACATCAATGAGGCAAACCCACATTAAAGAATTTCTACTATAATAACCCCACTAGTGTTTTATGTGTATATTACTCATCAATGTCTTATTCTTTTGTACTGGTTCATACCATTTTATGAGATTTTTAAACTTAACCCATTACTGATTTGTTTTACTCAATTTTCTTTAAACATTGTTGCTCTATGTTTCTTTAAATCCGTTTGATACACTCTCGTATCTTATCTTGCTCACTTGTATTATTTTTGGAATTTGGTCCTTCTGGTTTCTTGGTACAATTTCTGCTCTCCTTCGCATTTCCTGTATTCATAACAATATTTTAATTTTCACTTAATTTTCTTTAGATTCTCTAAATCTGCATACTACCCAAATTATTTTGTACGTCTTTATTTTATTCTTTCTTAATATTGTCCTTTTGGGATTTTTACTTCGTTATGTCCATTTTTATTCAAGTATTATGTGTTTAACAAGTTTTTCTGATCGATCAATTCTTACTTTTGACTATTTCTTTTACTTATTGCTAATTGATATTTCAAGAATTTTTACTTATATAATGAAACTAATGGTAAAGAAATATTTTCTTTATGACATTTTATCTATACAAATTACACTTTACGTTTCCATGTAATTTGAACTAGTATAGTTGATTTTACTCTACTTGTGTTTACAAAATTTTATGGTTGTGTTAAGATTGGATACATCAACTATATGTGGTCTAAGCTTCTGTTCTTCTAGGAGAATAGTCTTACTATTTTTTTGCATTTTGGGATTTATTGTGCATTCTATTGGATTTCCGACCCTTTGCCAAGTTAGTTTTCACCTTTTCTCTTTGAGATATAATTATATGATATTTTTGTTTTTGCTTAGTAATTAAATCCAATTATAAAAATAATGATGGAGTAAGTTTTCGAAACTATCATATAAGTTTTGTATTTTTGTTTCTTGGCTTAGAGAAGTTCTGAGGACAGAACTTTTCTAGGGGGGAGTGATGTAATACCCCGCAAAATAAAATGATTTATTTTACATTAGTAATTAATATTAAATTTGTAAAGTTGACTATTTTGACTATTTTCTTAAAATTGCAATTTTACACGTGCAACACACGTGCAAAATTATGAATTTTTAATTCTTAAAATGTTATGGTTAATAATTGATTTTTCCTTATTTATTTATGATATTTTAATTTTTAGATTTATTTAAATTAATTTGACTATTTTTACAAATTTATCAATTTTACACGTGCAAAACACGTGCAAACATTTTTGGTGCAAATATCCAATTTTATATTTTTATTAAATTCTCCTAATTATAATTAAGTCTATGCTAAATTTTGGGATTTTTCTGGATGAAGGAACTATTTTTATAAATACCTCGAAAGAGAGGGGCTTTTATGTAAAAAGCCGTTTGGATCTGAAATAAATTATGAAAATTCATTTTTACTGATTTTTGGGCTTTCCATGATCATCATTTAAATTAAAGTATATTTAAATTTTATTTGGAGTTGATTTGGTAAAGATTTATACAAATACGGTGTTTTTGCAAATATGGAATTTATGCAGAATCTTGTGCAAATATTTTTTTGGAAATTAAAAGTCAAATATTTTCATTGGAAAATATAATAAGTATTATTAGATACTATTTTTGATTTTTCTGGATTTTTATGAATATTTTATGATGTATTTGCAAATATTACAAAAGGGAGGGCTTTTGTGCAAAATCGACACCCTGTGTTATAAATCCAAAATTTTCTTATTTGTTGGGCCGTACGGGATTGCTGGACAACTCAGTGATAAAAAGATTTAATTTGGTTTTGATTTAGTTAACCTATTTTAACTAAGAAAGGGGTTATATATGTAAAGTTATATTTTGGAAGGATTCTTTTGCAAAAGTGTTTCTAAAACCCTAATCTTTCAATCCTGTCCTGTATAAAAGAGGGTGGAGTGCAGCCGTCATTCGCTGCACAACACAAGTTTTATTATATTTTTATTTTCTTGGTGATTGAAGAGGAGATATTGGATTCTTTGCAAAGAGGGGATTCTTCATCGTGCTTCGTGATATTCGCTTGATCTCTCCAACTATGTGAGTGACATGTTGTTTTGTTTGTGCATGTTTTATGTGAGTAATGTAATTATTTTGTTTGTCCTTTGAGTTTTATATGTGAATATTGTAATTGATTGGTTGATTTGTTTACGTATGTGAGGAGTATAATTTGGTTGTTGATCTATGATTGTTTTGACTAATCTTGGATGTCGAATTTATTTGCTAGAAAGCATGTTTAGGATTTGATTATGATTATGAAAATAAGGGATTGGATGGATGAACAATTGGATCTTGTGATTACAAATTGGATTTTTGGTTGAGTTGTGGAAGAAATTTAGTATTGAGAAATTTTAACGGAAGAATTATGAATTAAGAACATAAAAATTGAAGTTTTGAGAAATTGGTTGATTTGAGGAAATGTATCCGAGCTGGGGATTCTTTGAGATTGACGTTTTTATCTGAATACAAATTATTTCAGTGGACAATGAATTTTTTTAAGAAACTCTAATTTTGATTATCGTATACAACCAAAACTATACAGTCTGTAGGCCGACAGTCGACTGGCATGACCTTTCAGTCGACTAGTACGACCAGGCTGCTATGACCTTTAGTTTCTTGAAAATCCATTCTGGACAGTCGACTTAGGACCCTTTTCAGTCGACTGGCTCATTTAGAATTTATTTCTCAAAGTTATCGTAGATTTCTCTTTGGTAAGTCGACCTATGACTTTTATAAGTCGACTTATAATACTTAGCTTATTTTCTTAAAATTATGGAACTTTCTTTCTGGACAGTCGACTTATGCTTTCTATAGTCGACTGGTACCATTCAGATTACCTTTTTTTAAGTTACTGTAGTTTTCTCTCTGAGCGGTCGACCTATACCTTTTCAGTCGACTGCTGTACTTAGAATAGTTTCTTAGAGATTACTAGAACTTCTCTCTGGTAAGTCGACCTATGATTTTTCAAGTCGACATACAACACTTAGAATATTTTCTTAAAGAAATATTGGTATTTTCTCTGGACAGTCGACCTATAACTCTTTTTCAGTCGACTCAAAATACTTAGATTTATCTTCCCAAAGCTACTATATTTTCTCTCTGGTCAGTCGACTTAACCTTTTCTACAGTCGACTTATACTGATGTATTCTTATAATTTTGAATGTTCTTTCAAATGATTTATTCTCTAAATGTTCTAAGCTATAACTTATTATTTTATACCCTATCTTCTATTGAACATATATTTTCAAGATGATAAGTTGAGTTGAACAATTTATGTTGGAAGATTGGTTTAGATATTTGAGTTTGAGTCTCTAGAGGGTGTGTGTGACCCTAGTATACCGGCGGTTGAGTTCATTATGTTTAGGCCTGTTGAGGCATTTTAGTTGTTCAGTCGTTGAGTTAAGTCCAGTGGGGTACACCAACTTTAGGAGATTCGTTAAGTAATTAAATAACCTAAAAATGATAAGGACAGGCACTAGTGGTGATATGATGAACGGGAACATGGGTTATGGACCTCAGTATGGCTTTCGGTGTGGGATTGATCCCCGGAATTATCCAGGTAAATTACCTGTGGTGTGGAATTTATCTCCGGAATTATCGGGGTCGAGGTGACGTGTAGCGCCCCAAATTTCTAATATGAGAGCTTAGAAAATAAGTGGCGAAATCCCAGCAATCCACTTCAATACAACAATAGTCACAACCAAAATCACTAAGATTTTCTTTCTTTTATTACAACAAACTTTTCAATTACAGCGGAAGTCTAAACATCTCAACACAAATTAATCTTTATTTACAACTCAATAATGATCTCAAATAAGTCTTTACAATTTTACACCAAACACTAAATAATCCAATTATCTCAAGTTGCCCACTCAAGCATCCAACCTCCAATCTAAGCAATAACCTGCAACATGTGAGGCTAGAGTTGAACCCTAACCCCCAAACTAAAGGGGTCAGCCATCAAAATGGTGTGAGTGGTAACAAATCAACAAATAACATAAATGAACTTAAAACATAATATCCAACGAATAACGATCAAACACTAAAGTATGAAATAACAGCAAAAGAATAACGGGTGATACCAAAACCAAAAGCCAAGTGTGTGTAAAAACAGGAAATCCAAATGCATGAAAGTGATTCAAGAAAACATCATGACTACATGCTGACAACGATGACTACTAAGAGATGAAGATAAACCATGATAATTTGCCCATGCTTGATCATTCCGGAGATAGATCCCACATCACAGGTATTTTCCCTGGATAATTCAGGAGATCATCCCACATCTAAACATAGATTCCTTATCACAACAATACCCCAAAAGCGTCGCCTCGACTCCGATCATTCCGTAGTTCAATCCCACATCTCAAGATAATTACTTGGATAATTCCGGAGAAATACCTCGCATCACAGGTTAACTGCCTGGATAATTCCGGAGATAAATCACACATCACAAGTTAACTACTTGGATAATTCAGGAGATTAAATCCTACATCAAAAGCCATACTGAGGTGCATAACTCAAGTTCTCATTCGTCATGACACTACTAATGCCTGTCCTTATTAGTTTGGGTTACTGAACAAATCTCCTAGAGTAGTGTACCCTACCGGACTAAAAATCTGAATAACTGAAAATTTGCCTCAATGGGCCTCAACAAATAACTGAACAAACACCGGTATACTAGGGTCACCTACCTCTAGAGACTCAAAACAAATATCTGAACAAATTTCCATTAAACAAGTGGCTCAACAAAATATCTCAAAATCATGTTCTTAACTGAACATCTCAAACAAATACTTAATCAAACACTAAACAAAATATCTCACATTCAAATACATAGATCCTTCAGGACCAGTCGACTGCACATCAGATCAGTCGACTGTCCAGAGGACATAATCCAACATTTCTCAAAAATAAACTAAGGAAAGATCAGTCGACTGTCCAGAGGACATAATCCAACATTTCTCAAAAATAAACTAAGGAAAGATCAGTCGACTGTCCAGACAGGACTGAACAATCAATCCCAGCCACAACATCTTTATACACTACATATTTATATATAAACACATCTCATATCAACATTCATTCATACATAAACATAGCTCTAATTAACTTTTACAAATATAGCAATTTACATTTAATATACTACATTGTCAATTCTACTATACCCAAAATCTATTCTCATCCATAGGATACTACAACTTATATCAATCTCCACAACTTCTCATATACTACACCCTCAATATAAGTCTCAATCAACAAAGTTAACATTTTTAAAAGAATTAAGGGTTTCCGAATACTTACCACAATTTCGAGGTCGAGGTGATCTGTAGAAAAATCTGCGCAAAAATCCAAGTGAACGAGGGAGAGGAGGTGTTGACAATCAGGGTTTAAGGATGAGTATTTTTTGAATTTGTTTAGGATATGAAAGAGGTGAGTGAAGGTTTTAAATTGGGATATAGGGTTTTAGGGTTTCGGGAGTGAGAGGGAGACAGAAAAAGATCTAAAGTGAAAGGGGAAGGAGAGGATGATGCCACTATTTATATGTAATCTCTATTATAGCTAATGCCGCTATCCCCAACAACGACATCAGTAAAGCAAATATTTTTGTTGGTGATAGCGGCATCAACTATAAGATTTTAGCACACTTGCAATTTTTTCCTAAGTCAGAGAGTACACGATTGGAAAGTGATATGGCTAAAATTGGGGTTAAATCGAGACCGTCCAGATCGATCACGAATCCTGAAGCACGGGGGTAAAAAGGTAATTTCACATACAGATGGATCCAAAACGGGTATTGGGCCTCCTTCTCACAGAACCAACCACCCGCGAATGGATCCACTTCAATTGGGTACGGGTCCCGACCCGATACAAGCCCAATCCACCAAGAAGAGAATCAGGCCACTGATTTGGTCAAATCAATAAACCTGATTAGCTCTCACCAGGGAATCAAGGCCTAACTTCCCAAAACAGAATAGGAGGATTTTTCTCCTATTTGTAAGGCAGGAAATTAGGCCCCAAATGGCTCCAAAGGCGACTATAAATACAACCCCTCTACCACCGAGACCAGGTTAATCACTCTTTCACCACTTAAGCTCTTTCTTAATCTTTTCCTGATTACTGACAAGAGCGTCGGAGGGTGCGTCGCCGGAATCAACCCCGGTGTTTCGCACTTCCTTGCAGGTTGTGCCAGGAGCAAGAAGGCCGAGTCAATCGTTCAGGTGTTTCCCGGACTCACAAATTCTATCTGTTTACCCCCACACCGAAATCAGCGGTAACAGATTGGCGCCGTCTGTGGGAATCCACCACACGAACGACCTCAGCTTCTCCTTCCTCGCCTTCCATCACCATGCCTCCGAAGAAGAACAGATCCAAAGGATCCAACCGGGTGGCCAACCCCGCCGACCCTACGGAGGATACCCCCGTCAACCCAATTCCCCAATCTGGGCTTCCTCCGCCGACCCAACCGGTCCAGCCTCATCATCCTCAGCAACAACCCAACAATGGTCCCACCGGTCTCAACGGCCAGAAGCTGAAGCAGCCCATCCAGGACCATGTCTCGGTCCGTAATGGATCCTCGGACTCGATGGCCTCCCATAACCCCGACCTCAGCCTCACGCTCCAGAACCGCCAGAAGGAGAACGACCTCCGCACGCACCTTGACGAGAGGCGGGCCCGAGC
The DNA here is from genome assembly GCA_017893485.1 of Hemerocallis citrina. Lineage (NCBI taxonomy): Eukaryota > Viridiplantae > Streptophyta > Magnoliopsida > Asparagales > Asphodelaceae > Hemerocallis > Hemerocallis citrina. Next base: position 54,520,545 of record CM030359.1, on the reverse strand, counting down.
GGGAGCCTCTCGGCAGCGTCAGGGTGAGCGGTCACCTCGTCGCCGAGACAGGCGGAGATCCCCGTACCGGAGAGGCCGAGCGGCATCTCCCGAACACCGGAGGAGGAGGCCGCGTTCCCCCGAGGATCGGCATCGTACGAGGGACCGTGAGGTACCCATCAGCCGTGCCGAATTCCTCCAGTTTCAGGAGACTGTACTGCAGGCCCTGAACGCCCGTGCCAACAACCAAAACCCCCCGAGGATCCCAACACCCCCTCGGATTCCCAGTCCTCGCCGCCGGTCGCGAAGTCCTCTCCAGGCTCCCAGTCGTCAGCAACAGTACAGTCCCCGCCGATCCGAGGGATACCGGCACCGAAGTCCACGCTCTCCCTCTTATGAGGAAGAGTCCGAAGGGTCATACGGTTACCGGCGAGGGGACGATGCCTTTGACCGTCGCCTCCATGAGGTGGAGAGGCGCATCGTCCGTATGGACCGAGAAGAGGAGTCCAGAGCAGGGACTGTTCGCCCGAACAGACCGCCCTTCTCTCGGACAATCATGGAAGCTCGCATACCGAGGGGTTTCAAACCTCCGCAGTTTGAAACGTACTCAGGCGAGTCCGACCCAGTAGACCACGTCGAGAGTTTTAAGACTCTGATGCTGATCCACCAAGTCTCCGACGCCATACTCTGCAGGACCTTCCCGGCCACCCTTCGGGGTTCGGCTCGGGAATGGTATTCCAGGCTTGCCCCCGCCTCCATCTTTTCATTTGAGCAGTTTGAGACGCTTTTCATAACTCACTTTGTGAGCAGCCGACGGGCCGAGAAAACGAGTCTCTCCCTTCTGAACCTCCGGCAGGAAAGGGGTGAGAAGCTGCGGGACTATGTGAAGAGGTTCACTGCAGAAGTCAGGTCGATCGCCTCCTTAGACCAATCCGTGGCAACAGTGGCGTTCCAGTCAAACGTCCTCAACTCCAACCTCCGCTCGTCCCTAGCAAAGAAGCCGCCTACCAACTTCGCCGACCTCCTACTGAGGTGCGAGAAATACATCCGAGCCGAGGAGGCCGAGTCCCTCCCGAACTTCGGAGGACCCTCCTCCGGCTCGAAGAGGAAGGCAACGGAGGAAGAGGGGGCCAAGAAGACAATGAAGGACGGAGGCGGCCAGCGTCGTCCTCCCCCCAGGTTCGAGAAATTCACGCCCCTCACAACTAATGTCTCCACTATCCTCATGGAGGTAGAGAAGGAGGGGGTCCTCCCTCCAGCCCCGAGAATGCACAAACCGGCGAAGAGGAGGGACAAAGACAAGTGGTGTCGGTATCACCGAGACCACGGGCACGAGACGAATGACTGTCGGGCTTTGAGAGATGAGATCGAAGCCCTCATCCGAAGGGGGCAGTTGGCGAAGTTCGTGAAGGCTAACGATCGGACAGATCGGAACTCTCCTCCCCCTCGGGGGGCTAACAAGCACTCTGAGCGGCGCGAAGTAACACCTGAGTTCGAAGAAGAAAGGGTTCTGCATATGATCCACGGGGGCCCCATGGGCGGCTCCTCTAATACGACTCGAAAATCCTTCGTCCGAGAGGTGAACTCGGTCCACAGTGCTCCTCCTCCCAAGGGCTTCGGAGTGCCCGTGTCCTTCTCCGACGCTGATCTCGAAGGAGTCCGAACCCCTCACTGTGATGCCCTCGTCATCGACCTCCGCATGGCCAACTTCAAGGTGCAGAGGATTTTGGTTGACAACGGGAGTTCGGTCAACATCCTATTCCTCTCGGCCTTCCAGGGCCTCCAGCTGTCCCGAGACCGTCTCAAGCCGGCCGGATATACTCTACACGGGTTCACGGGGGTCCCGGTAACCGTCGAAGGGGTGATAACCCTTGACGTTACTGCGGGGAGCACCCCTACTACCCGGACCGAGCCCATGGACTTCATGGTCGTTGACGTCCCGGCAGCATACAATGTCATCCTCGGCCGCCCCGGCCTAGCTGCTCTTGAGGCTGTCCCCTCGGCATACCACTTGAAGATGAAGTTCCCCACTCGGTCGGGGGTAGGGGAAGTCAGGGGAAGCCAGGAAACAGCTCGGAAGTGCTACATGACTTCCACCGGGGGACCAGTGCTCTCGCTCGAGACACTCGAGATCCCCGAGCCGAGGGCTCGCCCAACGTCCGAGCCAGCGGACGAGTTAGAAGAAGTACTCTTCTCCGACGAGGACCCAAGCCGAAAATTCCTCGTCAGCAAGTCCTTGCCGACCGTGCTATTCTCCGACCTGGTGAGATGCATCCGGGGTAACCGCGACCTATTTGCTTGGTCGGCCGCGGATATGCCCGGCATCTCCGAAGACTTGCTCGTCCACCGCCTAAGCGTCGAGCCGGGGTGCAAACCGGTTCAGCAGAAGAGGCGAAAGTTCGCTCCCGAGCGACAGCAGGCAATCAAGGAGGAAGTGGATAAGCTGCTGAAGGCCAAGTTCATCCAGGAGGTGAATTATCCCGAGTGGCTGTCGAATGTTGTAATGGTCAAGAAGTCCAATGGCTCGTGGAGGATATGCATCGACTTCACCGACCTCAACAAAGCGTGTCCGAAGGATCCCTTCCCTCTCCCGAACATCGATACCCTAATCGACGCCACCTCGGGCCATGAGCTCCTCAGCTTCATGGATGCCTTCTCGGGCTACAACCAAATCCGGATGTTCCCTCCGGACATCCCGAAGACCTCCTTCGTCACCGACCAAGGCCTCTACTGCTACCGAGTAATGCCGTTCGGTTTGAAGAACGCGGGCGCCACCTACCAGCGCCTCGTTAACAAGGTCTTTCAGCATCAGATCGGCCGAAATATGGAGGTGTACGTTGATGACATGCTCGTCAAGAGCATCCACGGCACCGACCATGTAGCCGACCTCCAAGAGGCTTTCGGCGTGTTGAGGAAGTACAACATGCGGCTAAACCCGAACAAGTGTGCGTTCGGAGTCTCCTCTGGCAAGTTCCTCGGTTTCATGGTGAGCCAGCGGGGGATTGAAGCTAACCCCGAAAAGATCAAAGCCATATTAGACATGGCCCCGCCTCGGAACGTCAGAGAAGTGCAGAAGCTCACCGGTCGGCTCGCAGCCATTGGTCGGTTCCTCTCCAAGTCAGGGGAAAAGTGCCTTCCCTTCTTCAAAGCACTCCGAGGCGCTAAGGGATTCGAATGGGGCGAGGCACAGCAAGCATCGTTCGACCAGCTGAAAGCCTATCTGGTGAACCCCCCTCTGCTCAGTAAGCCGGTCCCAGGCGAGCCTCTCTTCCTCTACTTGGCAGCCTCCGAGCAGTCCCTGAGCACTGTCCTGGTCAGAGAAGAGGACCGGACCCAGAGGCCTATTTACTACGTGAGCAAGGTACTTCGGGATGCCGAGCTCCGTTATCCGAGGATAGAAAAGATAGCCTACGCCCTCATCATGGCGGCAAGAAAGCTTCGGCCCTACTTCCAATCTCATTCAGTCATCGTCCTCACCGATCAACCGCTCAAGCAAGTCCTCCATAAGCCCGAAACCTCGGGCCGGCTGATGAAGTGGTCGATAGAGCTGAGTCAGCACGACATCTCCTATCTGCCTCGGACGGCAATTAAGGCGCAGGCCCTTGCCGACTTCATTGTAGAATCCACCATCCCTGTGGTCGGCCACGTCCCGAATGGACCCCCCATTTGGACAGTCTTTGTGGATGGATCCTCTTGCAGTGAAGGAAGCGGCGCCGGCATTATCCTGAACGGCCCTGATAGCTTCGTCCTACAGTATGCGATCCGCATGAACTTCAAGGCCTCGAACAACGAGGCGGAGTACGAGGCCCTCATAGCTGGCCTCGGACTCGCACGAAGCGCTGGGGCGCAGCGCCTTCGGATTCACAGTGACTCCCAACTAGTTGTGAATCAGGTCTTGGGCGAGTACGAGGCCCGGGATGAGCGAATGGCTAAGTACCTCGCCAAGGTCCGGGGTCTGATGGGTCAGTTCGAAGAAGCCATCATCCAGCGTGTCCCTCGGGAGGAGAACTCACAGGCCGATGCTCTCTCCAAATTGGCTTCGTCTTCTCTGCAGGGTCTTGAACAGACCGTGCTGATCGAAGTCCTCTCCAAACCGAGCATCGAAGACGAGGCACCTAGCTCGATGGAGACATTGCCGGTCGCGCTGCAGGACAATTGGATGAAACCACTGGTGGAGTTCTTAAGGGATGGAGTTCTGCCTCAAGATCCCAAAGAAGCACGCCGAGTTAGAACCCGAGCCGAGCGCTATGTCTTAATCGAGGGCATCCTGTACAAGCGCTCCTTCTCCCAAATAGACGGCCGACCATATCTACGATGCCTCTCTCCGGATCAGGCTGAATATGCCCTACGGGAGCTTCATGAAGGGATTGGCGGGGCACACTCGGGATTTAGGTCCCTGGCACGAAAAGCTCTGAATTATGGGTACTTCTGGCCGACGCTTCTCCAAGACGCCGAGCGACACGTTCGGCAGTGCGGCTCCTGCCAGAAACACTCCAGCATCCGACGCCTCCCTCAAGCCAACCTCACCTCCCTATCGAGCCCTATCCCCTTCGCGATGTGGGGAATGGACCTGATAGTGCCTTTCCCTCCAGCTCCTGGTCAGCTCAAGTTTTTAGTCGTAGCTATCGACTACTTCACGAAGTGGGTCGAGGCCGAGCCCCTCGCCACGATAACCGAGAACAAAGTGGTGCAGTTCTTCTGGAAGAACATTATATGCAGATTCGGCGTCCCGCGCGTCCTCGTGACAGATAATGGGACCCAGTTCACTGGCTCAGCATTCCGAACCCTGTGCGACGACCTCGTCATTCAACAGCGTTTTTCGTCCGTCTCGCACCCCCAGTCGAACGGACAAGCCGAGAACGCTAATAAGCAGATCCTTGCGGGGCTCAAGAAGAGGTTGGACAAGTGCTCCAAAGGACAGTGGGTCGACCAACTCCCTAATGTGTTGTGGAACTACCGCACAAGCAAGCGGACGCCCACTGGAGAGTCCCCTTTCAGCCTTACCTATGGGGCCGAGGCCGTAATACCCCTCGAGGTCGGTATTCCTTCCCCTCGGCTCATCGCCTATGACGAAGCGCAGAATGCCAGGGAACTCAGAGGAAACTTGGACCTGATAGATGAACTGAGGGAAAGGGCATCGATCCGGCAGCAAAATTACAGAAGGAGAGTCGAGCTAGCCTACAACAAGAAAGTCCGGCCCGCCAATCTCGAGCAAGGAGATCTGGTGTTGAGAAAGCTAGCCATATCCCTCCCCAGTCAGAAGGGCAAGCTAGCTCCGAATTGGGAAGGGCCGTACCGGGTCACAAAAGTTGTTCGGCCTGGGGCATATCGACTTGAGGACATGGACGGTAGAGAGCTCCCGAGGACCTGGAATGCCGATCACCTCCTGAAATACCAAGAGAGCGCCCCGGCGCCTCTCTAAGTAATCCGAGGTGTCGCGCCATTCCTCTCCTTTAACTTGTAACCTGTTCTATGAATTCTACTATGTAAAACGGTTCGCCGTCAAATATCAAATAAAGAAAGCTCCATTTTGTTTTTGAATTTGCCTGTTTTTTCCTCCCCTCTTACTATACCGATGGTTCGGAGTCCAACACTCGGCTCGACTTTACCTCCTCGGTTCGTCTCCGGACGAACCAGGGGTAGATCGCCGTTCGGAATTGCTCCCACAGCCGTTGAACTACACCGATGGTTCGGAGTCCAACACTCGGCGCGACTTTACCTCCTCGGTTCGTCTCCGGACGAACCAAGGGTAGATCGCCATTCGGAATTGCTCCCACAGCCGTTGAACTACACCGATGGTTCGGAGTCCAACACTCGGCTCGACTTTACCTCCTCGGTTCGTCTCCGGACGAACCAGGGGTAGATCGCCGTTCGGAATTGCTCCCACAGCCGTTGAACTATACCAATGGTTCGGAGTCCAACACTCGGCTCGACTTTACCTCCTCGGTTCGTCTCCGGACGAACCAGGGGTAGATCGCCGTTCGGAATTGCTCCCACAGCCGTTGAACTACACCGATGGTTCGGAGTCCAACACTCGGCTCGACTTTACCTCCTCGGTTCGTCTCCGGACGAACCAGGGGTAGATCGCCGTTCGGAATTGCTCCCGCAGCCGTTGGACTATGCCTAAGGTCCGGAACGCGTATCCCGACCACTCTTGACTGTCAGCCGAGGGCCGAAGGCAAACACATCCGGTCGGCATCCGAGCAAGTGCCTTCCCGAGCTGGTAAACGGGGAAAACACACCTCCCCCTCAACTTCCGCGCGTGATCTCGATCAGACGGCTCAGATCGTGCCACTCGCGCAAAACGACAAGATAACGTTTTCTTGGAGAACGAGCCACCTCGAGATCCGCGCCCACATTCGACGGCTCAGATCTCGCCACGACGAAACAGCACTCTCAAGAACATCGCCGTGTCAGACCCACTAAGCGACAAATCGCCGTACCCCTGGGGATCCATTCGGCTAAATAGGCACACTCAGTTCAAATAGTTCGGCACGGTCAACACAGTTATAAACAAAGACAGACGTACAAAACACCGAAAAGGAATTTTATTAAATATCGGCGTACAGTACAAAATAGACCATTACAAAAGTGTCGGCAAACAAAACATACAACCCCCGACCCACTACACTTGTCTTTCATAAAAATGCATCCTCTCCATCTTGTTCGCCCTCCTCGGCAGACGGTTCCTCCGCCTCACCTCGAAGCTTCGCCATTTCCGCTCGCAGCTGTCCCATCTCCGAGAGCAAGTCGTCCCGTTCGGCAATGAGTTTCGACTGAATGTGCCGAATACTTTTGACCCGAAGAGCATTGCTGAATGCGGTCTGCGAGTCCTCGTCCTCCCCTACAGGGCTCAGCTCGACGATCTTGCTCTCCAAACGTTGTGTTTCGGCCTCCCGGAGACTAAGAACCAACGAAAGGTGATTCCACTCGCCCTCGGACCGGCGTAGCTTCAGATCGACACTCCTGGGGCTCAGAACCACCGTCCCAGAGGTCGCCTCGGATGCGGAGTCATCATTCGGACGCCCGGAGTCCGATCCATGGATCGCCGCGACAAGCTGAAAAACAGGAAAAGCGAACAAAGCGGTTTCAATGCAGTGCCGAAGACAAACACTTGAAAGTTTTTCAGAATTTTTATGCATTCATACATAATAGTGTTACAAACGGTCGACCAACCCTACAACTAGGTTATTACAACGGCCAACAGAAAGGAAAAGTGACATAATCAAGTCCTCTTCGGAAGGGGAATGCTTCGGTTTAGGGAAACGCGAGGACGACGAGGCCGACCCTCTGAGCTCGACCCTAAACCAACGAAGCGCGACCCCCCTTCACTGCTAGTCCTAACAGCCACGCCGACCGATGCCCCGCTCGACGAGACAGCCGCACTGCTCTGAGCGTCAGTCGGACTCCGCCTGGTCGTTAGCGGGCGCGTCGCGAGTTCATAAAACGTGATCCCCCTCTCACTTTCCTCGCGAGTGCACGACGTGCTACGAACATTAGCCCTCTCCGGTGCAGGTTTAAGCGACGCGATCTCCTCCTCCAGTTCGATAATCCGATCCCTCAAGACGACGTCCTTCGCCAATTTCTTTGATCGAGGGGCTTTCAACGACCCCGAGGCATTGGGACTATCAGTTGCAAGCCGCCGATAGTGGGTAACCTCAATCCCCCTATCTATTGTGATCCTCCTGAGCATGTCAACTTCGGCCAATAGTCTCTTGCGCTCAGCCAAAGCCCCTTCCAGCTCGGAGGCCATCTTCTCCCTTTCCGCAGAGCGCTCTCTCTCCGATAGCTCCAAGTGTTGTACCTCGTCCAAAAGGTCGTCGTTCTTCTGCTCGGCGGCTTTAAGCTCCCCACGAAGCCGCTCAATTTCCCTTTCGGAACCAGGACCCTGGGAGCGCTTCCGGAGTTGATGCAGCTCGCGACAGTTCCTCCTCAGAACTGCCCTGACCTCCTCCGCCTGGCCGAGCAGGAGAAACCGCCTCTGCCGGCTGTCCGAAAGTTCACGCTTCAAATTGGCCAATTCCTTCCGAAGGAAGACCAGCTCCGTGACCGGACCAAACACCACCTGAAAAGCGGAAATAAATCCGAGGCCCAACAGTTGGAGAAATAAACGCACACAAATTTTTGGCCAAACAAAATACTTTTCATTCAAAACAAAGGCGGTGGCCAGTCCGCAATAAGGCTTACAAAAAGAAAACAAAACTAAAAAGACTGAAAGTAGGAAGACAACCGAGTCAGGGGTCGACCTTTTTGCCGCTCGGATTCGTCGACCCCTCGGCCTTGCCGTCGCCGTCACCCTCGCCCCCGCCTTCGCTCCAGCTCTCCTCCTCGGAGAGTTCCTCCTCCTCGCCCTCGGCTTCGGTCTCTCCATCGCCTTCGGCGGGTTCCGTCTCACCATCGGGTCCGAGTAAACCCTCGGTGATCCCTTCTTCCCCCTCCACGGGCTCGTAAAAGTCATAGGAGGACGAGTCGAAGCCCGGGTTCTTCGCGGCTACGTGGGTCAGGGCACGGCCGTAGGCGTCCAGCATATTCTGGATCATGTGCTGCGCGGCCTCCTCTTGCACGGCCTTCTTCACCTTCTTCACCTTCCTCAGGTGGTTGGCCTTGATCCTCTCGGCTCTCTTCCGAGCAGTCTCCCCTTCCGACCGAGCCTTGGCCAGCTCATCCTTCAGCTCGGTGACCTCCTTCTCCGCTCCCGACCGAGCGCTGGCCAGCTCCTCCTTCAGCTCGGCCACCTCCTTCTCAAGCTTGGCCGCCGTATCCTTCGACGATTGGATGGCGTCGGCCAGCTTCTTCTCCAAGTCCTCCACTTCGGCGACTCTCTTCGTCGATAGAAGCAGCTCGGACTCAAGCCGCTTCGCAACCCGAACGCGCTCCGTCCTCTCCTTCTCCTTCTCCTGATCCTTCCTCGCCATCTCCTCGACCAGCCAACTGAAGTGGCAGAGGGTCTGGAAGAGAACGACACGTTAAAATCCGAGCCCAAGAACTTAGAAAAATTCCAAGGAAAAATATGAATGAAGAAGGGCTCGACACACTTACCGACATAGTGCTCCGGGCCATCTGCATCACGTTGTCCCCTGCCATCCCGGCCCTCAGGGTCGCTCGGTCCTTCGGGGTCGGCAGGTGCCTCACTGCCTCCATGCAGATGTTCCCGTCGCCCAAAAAGCCGTCGACGTTCATCACCTGCCAATCGGGGACGAAGATCTGTTTATGACGCTCGGTCAAGATCTTCTCTGCGCCGGGGGTGAGTGGCGGAACCGGGAGGGACAGCGCATCAGCCACTCCGAACTCGTTGCTCGACGGACCAGGAGCGTCCGCCTCCGGGGTAGGAGCAGGAGCATCCGAGGCCGAGGGATCGAGGTCCACGACCCCACCCTGCTCGGGGACCGCGACCTTTGCCGAAGGGACAAGGACCTCAACCTCTCCCTCCTTCAGGACCGCAACCTTCGGTTGGTCGGCTGCCTTCACTGCCGAGGCCTTCTTCGAAGCTCGGCTGTCCTGAGGCGCTGTCGACGGCCTCTTCTTCTTCTCCTGCTCGGACCTGCCCTTCGCCACCAGGGCCTTGTAATCGAGCTTCATGGTCTCTGCAAGAGTCGAACGAAAAAACTTAGAAAATTGAATGCAAACTTTACGGAGAGAAGTATAAATACCAGAAGCGTACGAGGGTCGATCGGACTGAGACCCCCACGGAACAGATGCTCTTCGGTGATATCCTTCCAGCTAAGCGTCGGCAGAGCAAGGATCTTCTTCTGGACCTCGGTCTCCGCAGCGTTCAGCGGAACGTCCTTCTTTGTGCGCTTGGGTAGTCCGTCCGCCCAAACTGTCGGTATCACCCATGACGTCAGATTCCGAACGAGGAAGTATTTGTCCTTCCAGTGTTTGATCGAGTCCGGATTCTCGATCAGTTTCACGCCCGGCCGGGGCGAAAGATAAAACCTCTTCTCGTCTTTTCTCGGCTGAACAGGACGGAAGAGACTTCGAAAGAGGTACATGGTCGGCTTGGCGCCGATCTCTTGACATCGGAGGAGGAACGCCACAACTTGCCTCCATGTGTTCGGCATCAGTTGAGCAGGACTCAAACCATACCAAACCAGTACGTCAACCACGAACGGGTGGAGGGGAAAGCGAAGACCGGCAATGAGGGAGTCGACCGGAAAGACGCATATGTCCGGAGAGGACCCAGTGTTGGCTCGGAACCCCGGCCCAGGGAGGAGCAACGTGTACTCGAGAGGGATCTGGAAGCCCTCTCGGACCAGATGAAGGTCCCCTTCGGTAAGAGTCGAGATCTTGCGATCGACCTCGGACAGCTCCCTAGGCTCGTTCTCCTCCACCAGTTTAGCCGTACCTTGGGTGACCTTCTCCAAGATATCCTCAGCATAATCCCGGACTCCTCCCACGCTCGACACGGCGATGGGCTGCCGACCGAACTCCCCCGCTCTCTTCGGCGTCTCCACTATAGTAATTACGGCTTTGCCCTTTCGGGATTCCGCCGCGACTTCTTGGGGCACCTCGGCCACTCCGCCCTCCGCGTCTGGACGAACAACGTCCTGCCCGCTCGGCTCCACTACTCCTTTCTCTTTCTCCCCTCGGCCAACGGCTTGCTCCGAGGCGGGGGTCTCAGCCGAAATCTTAACCATATTTTCCTAAAGAGAGAAGGGAAGGAGACTGACCTTGAAGTGACAGCTACGGTCGGAAACTTCGCCGGAACTAGGAACGCTACCGCGACAGCTAGCGACACCACCAGGGAGCTAAAGACCTCGAAGCAAAGTAAATACGAAAGAGAGAGAGTAAAAGTGAAAAGTGAAGACTTGGTCAAAGGGGGGGTAAAGATTTATAGTGAAAATGAGGCGTCTCTTGGACTTCTAGAGTGACTTTTGGGCTACTCTCGAAGCATCTCGAAGGCCCACCACAAAGTCAACCAGCTCGGCAAGATGGGACGAGAATCCGAGCTGCGAGCAAACCGAACGTGGCTGCAATAGAGTCCGCTCGGAATCCGTGCAAGTGCCTTCCCGAGCTGGTAAATGGGGAAAACTCCCTTCCCCCTCAACTTCCGCGCCTGATCTTCATCAGACGGTCCAGATCTCGCCGAGAGCACTAAACGACAAGATAGCGTTTTCTTGGAGAACACGCCCCATCTCGAGATGCGTGTCAGCATCCGGCGGCTCAGATAGCACCGCGTCGCTCGGACGATCGGACCCTCGGATGCCTCGCCTATGCATAAAAGAACCTGGAAAATTTTTGATTATGTTTTAAGGCGCCGCCCTCGGCAGGCGCCCCCCGGGTCCCGTGCCTCGGTCGGTATTACCCCGACAACAGGCCCCGGTCAGAAGCAGATCGGCACTCCCTCATCTCTAACTCCCCCGGGCTGACCTCCGTCAAAAGCCATCAGCCCGAGAAGGAAGACAGAGATGGGAGGGAACCCACCAACACTCAGAGGTCGAAAGAGACGCACCATCCCGAGCTAGTTGGTTGCAACTGGAAGGCTCGGCTTGTCGAAAGACTCTAACAGCGGCGCCTTCACAGTTGCAACAAACGGACTCGGATGGCCCGGAGATCGACATCGGACAGGGGTCGTCACTCTCCCACCAAGATCTCCGCCTACTTCAACACTCACTTCGGAGCAACCGAAGAAGGCAGAAGATCTTGGTGAGAGAACGGCGACCCGTCCTTCGAAAGAGGTCCGCACCCCGGGTCCGGACCATGGCCGTCGACGCTACTATCTTGTTGCCCCCCACCCCTCACACCCCTTCGGAGCAGGGAGGGATGGGGAAACAACAAGACAGCGGGGCGACCGCCCGTCCTTCCGAGAAGGCCCATCCCTCGGATCCGGACTACGGTCGTCACCACTCTTGCCTTATTCTCCTCCGCTCCCGACACCCACTTAGGGACCGTCCGGAACGGGAGAAGAAAAAGGTAAGAGAGCGACCACCCGTCCTTCGGAGATAACTCATCCCCCGAGTGCGGACTACGGTCGTCACCACTACTACCTCGTTCCCCCTCGCTCCTGACATCCACTTTGGGGCCGTCAGGAACAAAGGGAAAACCAGGCAGAAGAGCAACCACCACTCCGAACTTCAAGAGAGAAGCTACCCAAGGCAGATGCCTCCGAGGTCTGGAACCCAATTTGGTTGTGACGAAAATGACAAAAGGGATGGGGTACTTATAGCCTGCCCCCTATAACCAGCCATTACTACCCTCGGAAATTGAAGCGCCGCGTTTTAATTGAGGGAATTATTGATCCCCGGAAGTCGAAACGCCACGCATTAATCAAAGGAATTATTCTTAATGGCCTGGGGAAGGGGAATGCCGCACAAACCCCGAGCGCCATTAATACCCTCGGAAGCGAGATCGCCTCCGAACAGATAGCGCCACGACGCTGCCGAACCCCCATGCCTTCGGTCGGCTGCCGAGCAGAGGCCTTCCCGAACTGGTAAATGGAGAAAAAAAAAGCACCGAGCTATCTCAGCCGTCGGATCTCTCAGAAATTCACGCTCCCAATGGCGAACGGCTCAGATTGCGCCACGTGCGCTAGAAGACAAGATAGCGTTTTCTTGGGAACCGTTCCCGTCTCGAGATGCGTGCCAACATCCAACGGCCCAGATTACGCCACGTCACTCAAGCCTTCGGTCGGCTGCCGAACCCCCATGCCTTCGGTCGGCTGCCGAGCAGAGGCCTTCCCGAACTGGTAAACGGAGAAAAACGCTGCCGAGCAGCAGCAACCGTCAGATCTTTTCGAAATTCGCGCCCATCTGCGATCAGCGGCCCAAATCGAGCCACGCCATAAATCGGTATTTAAATTATTTTTTATCTATTTAATTTGTTTTATTTGTTTAAAAATTGCGAGAAAATTGTTAAAAATTCGGGAAAATTAGCCAAAAATTCTGGAGAGTAATTGAGATTTAGGGGGCACATTTTCGAACCCTTGAACGAACAATTATCGCCCAGAATGTACGGCTAAGGCCCCCGAATGATTAACAAACGCGTCGCAAAGTTAAACAAGTAGTCCGAAAAAATAGATAAAAACTCTTGAACACCCGATGTGACCAGAGAACTGCCAGCGGCGTCAAAAGTCGCCTCACTACCCCCTTTCTAGATTCAAAATCCCACGTCTGGACTCCGATACAACTCCATCAGCCACTAAAACAGCTAAACTACTCCTCAAAGTCTGATCACACTCAGTCTTTAGGAGTGGGGGGCTCGTGATATGGCTAAAATTGGGGTTAAATCGAGACCGTCCAGATCGATCACGAATCCTGAAGCACGGGGGTAAAAAGGTAATTTCACATACAGATGGATCCAAAACGGGTATTGGGCCTCCTTCTCACAGAACCAACCACCCGCGAATGGATCCACTTCAATTGGGTACGGGTCCCGACCCGATACAAGCCCAATCCACCAAGAAGAGAATCAGGCCACTGATTTGGTCAAATCAATAAACCTGATTAGCTCTCACCAGGGAATCAAGGCCTAACTTCCCAAAACAGAATAGGAGGATTTTTCTCCTATTTGTTAGGCAGGAAATTAGGCCCCAAATGGCTCCAAAGGCGACTATAAATACAACCCCTCTACCACCGAGACCAGGTTAATCACTCTTTCACCACTTAAGCTCTTTCTTAATCTTTTCCTGATTACTGACAAGAGCGTCGGAGGGTGCGTCGCCGGAATCAACCCCGGTGTTTCGCACTTCCTTGCAGGTTGTGCCAGGAGCAAGAAGGCCGAGTCAATCGTTCAGGTGTTTCCCGGACTCACAAATTCTATCTGTTTACCCCCACACCGAAATCAGCGGTAACAGAAAGTAAACTGATTTCGTTGCTCTAAATAGCGGTATGTGAAATATTTTTTTTAGAGATACCTCTATTAGAAACAACGCCATATAAATAAGCTATACTGTTATTTTCAATAGAGGTTATTGCCGGCGTGTCCAAAACTGGATTAGTTGGGTAAATTTTTTTGAAAGTAGGTTAGATTGGTCAATATTTTAAAAAAGTGGGTCAGTACCAAAAAAATCGATTCTCTTTTGATGCCATGAGAATTTTAAATAAAGTTAACCATCAGAAGAATACAAAGTTTATGTTAAAACATTTGTCAACATAAAATTTACATATTCAGGCATGGGTATTGGGTAAAGTTAAAGATTTTGTCAATCTTAGGTTAGTATATATAAGAGAGGAGTCAGAGGACTGGCAAAGGCTGGGATAGCCGTTATCGGGTTCTATCGGATTGGATCCTCCACTATTCGAATTCAGATCCGGTATCTTATGGGTCCAAAAATTAGATCTGGACCCGGACTTGCGAGGACCAGGTCCAGGTTCGGATCCGAGTCCTAGTTATAAAATCCTAAACGTCGGGTCCGGTTGTGGTAATAAATATTTGCACTTAAGTATTTTTGCACCCGATATCCTACGGTTCCAGCAATTTTTACACTAAAGTACATGAATAAATATTATATTTACACATCTATCTTCAACAATTACTATTTATATGCATATCCTATAACCCTATTATTCAAATTTTATATTTTTGAGAGTATTAACGGGTCCGGGTCGGTTCTATTTTGAGTAGATATGAATCCGGACCTGCAAGTATATCGGGACTTATTTTAGGACCAAGACCTGAATCCGTATAGATTAGGTTGGTTCTGATCCAATACCGGATTTGGATTGAATCTGGGTATTAGATAAACGTGACAGTGCTAGCTCGGAGTAATTAATCAGCTCCCCATATTGCTCCTAACAACTCTTCTACCAATATTTATCCAACGTTCTCTCTAACCAGTTCTGCTTATTTTCCGTACTCCCTTACCATAACAACTATTTAGCGAAACAAATCAGATGGAACAAAACAAACAGAACTAAGAGACCCTACTCACCCAAACTCCCAAACTCCAAGAAGCCAATAATAAACTTGTCACTCCCGACCAATTCAACAGATTTTTATGTGAATAAACAATTTAAGACTTAGTACTCACTACATCTTCCAAGGTTTGGTCCTTTCACTAAAACCTTTTACACTCTAAAAATATTGCTTCTCATGATTGAAATGGCATCAACCATTAATAAGCTTGGTACATTTCATATACAAAAACAGGTGAAGAACACCATTCAAAATAGCATGCCAGGCACATGAAGAGTTTGGAGATAACTCTTTCTCAACTTGCACATTTCCCCCAAGTATTCATGTGATACAAAGACGGAGGCTGCTCCACATAACCGATGAATCTTAATCAAGGATTTTTTTGGAGTGGGGAGGAGAATGAAAGGCAACTTTTTTCTTCTCAATTTTTTATTCTTTTTATCTTGATAAACAAAGGATTACAACAGCCTTTATGTAGGTTTGAAAAATAAAACTCATGACTCTTGAAATTCTGACTTTATAACTTCAAAAACATGTCATAACAATAGACTCTTTAACCTCTAAGACTCATGCCTTAATAACTTTTGACTCTTTAACTTCCGACTTTCTAACTTCCAAAACATATGGTATAATATAGACTCTTTAACTTCTAAAACTCATGCCATAATAACTTTTGACTCTTCCACTTCTTTCAGTTTTGGATTTGAACCAACATCGCCTCCTCAAATCAAAATCGACTTCAGGCCGAGCATGTTTCTTAGCCTCATGAAAGTTTCACCTGGTAATGGCTTAGTGAATATGTTTGCTACTTGTTCAGTAGTGTGGCAACGTTGGAGCTCTATAGTTTTCTGGCTCACATGATCTTGAAGAAAATGGAACCGAGTATCGATGTGCTTGCTTCTCCCATGATGCATTGGATTCTTTGCAAGTTGGATGGCTGATTTGTTGTCCATAAATATCATAGTCAGCTCTTCTTATGGATGATCCAGCTCCCTCAAAATATTTCGCAACTAAATAGCTTCACAAGCAGTAGATGCAGCCGCAACATACTCCATTTTACATGAAGATAAGGCCACAACTCCTTGCTTCTTTGAAGTCCAAGAAAAAATAGTTGACCCAAGATAGAATACATAGCCTGTGGTGCTTCTCCTTTCATCTTGGTCACTTCTCCAATCGCTATCTGAATAGCCTAATAACTCTGCATTTTCACCATAACTATAGAAGATACCAAGGTTGAGTGAGCCTTTGATGTACCTTAGAATCCTCTTCGCAGCTAGCCAATGTGACTCCTTCGGTGTCTCCATGTAGCGACTTACAAGTCCGTCTCCAAACACGATATCGGATCTTGTGATTGTCAAGTACCTCAGACTGTTGAAAAGAGTCAAGTCCACAGAATGTCCATTTCCTTTTCTTGATAGCTTCATTCCCGTGACTACTGGAATGTTCACAGGGTTGCAATTACCCATCTTGAATTTCTCCAAAAAGTCCTTTATGTACTTCTTTTGGGATATAAATATCCCATCTTGTTGTTGTTTCACTTCAATACCAAGGAAGTAGGACATCATTCCGTTGTCTGTCATCTCAAACTCCTTAAATATTGATTGTTTGAATTCCATGAGCATTTCACCAGTAGTTACAACAGGTCATCAACATATATGAAAATAATTAAAAAATCACCACGATGATTTTTCTTCATGTAGACAACATGCTCATATGGACACTTGGTGAATCCATTCTGATGAAGATAACTATCGATGCGTGCATTCCAAGTTCTTGGCGCCTGCTTTAAACCATACAAAACCTTTTTTAGGCGGTACACCTTGCTTCCTTCCCCTTCAATTATGAAGCCTTCCGGTTGCTAAACATACACTTTTTCTTCAAGGATGCCATTGAGAAAGGCTGACTTGACATCAAGCTGGTATATCTTTCAATTGTGATGAGCGGCAAGTGCGATCAACAATCTCACTGTGTCAAGTCTTGCAACTGGTACAAAGACCTCTTCATAGTTAATGTCGTACTTCTATTTGTAACCTTTAGCTACTAGTCTCGCCTTGTATCGAGAAACTTCACCTTCTGCAGTACGTTTGATCTTGTACACCCACTTGACAACAATAGCCTGTTGCTTTGTTGGAAGTGTTGTCAACTCCCAAGTATTATGCTTTTGTATAGCTTGTATGTCACGCCCCGCTTCCCAAAATACGGAAATACGAGTGCATGACGAAGCCCAGCGAATGATCTTAACATCATTCATAAGCTGTAGGATCGACTCAGCATCACAACAAGAATATAATAAGAGAGATATATATAACCAAGCATGCATGAATAATTTATTAGCAACAGAAACGACTGAATATAATAAAACATCCAAATAGTTTCAAGTCTGAATCAAGTTAAACTCGGGAACAATAGCCCGTTACAAGTTCTCAAATTTTAAGAAATAATAATCCAAAAATAAACAAATAATGCAGGAAGTAAATATTCTAATCAAGTTCTTCTCCACTTGAAGGCTAGAACCTTTGCTCACCGATTTCAGCGGATAGCTCGTCTCCCAAGTCTGCTTAATAAATATAAGAAGGAAAAACCGAAAAGAACAAGAGAAAATGTCCTTAGTACAAGCTAGGGCCACAAATAGTAAAAACGAGTACAAGTACTGGGGAATTGGAATCAAGAATGTAACAAAGATATAACAAGTAGTAGAAAGAACCAAGAACTAGCTAACAAGGAGGATAACTCAAGTAAACAGGCTGGATATCAAATACTAGTGGTAAAACAAGTGACAAGTGAACACATAGGGTATCTAACCTCAAGTGACACGCATCTAGTTCAAGTGTCAGGTATCTAGTCTCAAGTCTACTGTCAAGTTGTCAGGTCCAGTATCAAAATTTTATTTCAAGTGTCAAGCCTCAAGTAACAAGTTGTCAAGTATCAGGTAACGCGTATCAAGTTCAAGTTTCAGGTAACAAGTTGTCAAGTTCAAGTTTCATGTTTCAAGTCTTGTAGTTATTACTATCTAGGTAGCACTTCATGCATCCATCTTTTTACTACATGGTTACTACAGACAATGCAATTTCGTTTAGACCTAGTAATGGATTTTATAGGGCGGCGTACTTAGGTATCAAGTATCAAGCAAGTCATGGTTCATGAATCGGAAAATAAATAACAAGTTCACGAAAGCAAGTTCGCGAATCCACTAACAAGTTCATGAACCGCACAATGAGTTCATGAATCAAACAAGTTCATGAGCCAAGTAACTGACTCCATGAATCAATCAAGATACAACAAGTTCATGAACCAAGTAATTGGGAAACACGGGCCCCCTTCCGAGTACACTTATCTATATTGTCCACTCTATAGTCTTTCCCAAAACTCCGGTTTGTTACTTTTATTAATTCTTATCAAGCAAGCATACATGTGTAAAATGTTGTGATTTAATTCTAGAAAAATTGGGGATGTCCTATATGGTGTCCAGCAGCTACATATAAAATTTCGTGTCAAACGCTCGCTGTTTACACAGCTAAATTAATTTGTAAAGTAAATGTATACAACAGTTTTGCAAAACTGTGTCTACTGACACAGCTGCAGTATAACTGCCATAACTCCTAGATCGTAACTCCGAATTCAAAACTTTCGGAAGCTATCGATATCTACACATCCAGATCTACAATTTCTATTCAGGTCTCGGGCCCAGTTTCAAATGATAAATAGATCGAAACAGCAATGGAAGATTCAGGACAGCAACATGAGGGGATAACTTACTAGTTTAGATTTCGGGGAAATTTGTTATTAGGCGTCTAAATTATTGTGTGATATAAATACATGATATTGGTGGTCAAAACAGCAAGTAATAATTGTTTTTTCAAGTCAAATGGTTGCAAGATCATCAAATACAAAATATAACATGTGTCTACAAATCTAGGGCTCCTTAATTCATGTGTCCATATGTTCAGGGGTAAAAGAGTCCAAGTAATTATAATTTAACACAATGAAATTTTTGTGACTCTTAGAATCATAAAATTCTGGAGGTTTAATATTGATCAACAACGATAGTCAAGGAGGAGTCACAATTCTAACTATTTGTAGTATTTTTCAAGGGATGCTTGTACTAGAACAAATAAATTGTACAAGGGATACTTGCCTTAATTTGCCGACGAATAGATCCGATTGTTGAAGAAAATGGGATTAAAAATTTCCGGGCGAAGTCTCCCAAAAGCACGTGCAAAAATCAACCGTAGATCGAGTTTTCCCCCACACCGGATCAGCCCAGAACAGCATACGGCGACTTGGGATCTGCTGCGCCAAAACAGCAAAACACCGAAACGACCAATCGAAACTCTCCCTCACACCGGATCCAAGCCCAGAACAGCGAACACTCAAGTCTGATCCGATGCGACCGAACACGAAACACCGATCGGAGAAATTTGTTTGGCACGAATCTTGATGGATCCAAGGGCTGAGATTCGATCCCGCCCAACTGAGCGTCTTCTTCCTTCTTCGTCAACACAAAGAGCGAGAGAGAGAAAATGTGACGGCGACGGCACTGGCGAGCGGCGACGTCGACGGCGGCGACTGGTCGGGAAGTGACGCAACGGGAAGTCGTTGGCGATGACGGGGCGACGCGCATCAAGAAGATGACGATCCTCTGCTTCTTGGGTTTTGGGTCGTGGACAAATGGAGAAGGAGACGATGGCACAGGCGATGGTTGTGGAGGTTCGACAATGGCAGACGGGTATTGGTATGATGAGGACGATGATCGTGGGTGTTGGTGATGGTGTTGACGAAGGTGAGGGGATGATCGAAGGGCGATCAAGGTTGGGAAGATGGATCTGGCTATGGCTGCAAATCGAAGGAGGAAGAAGCGGAAGGGAGAAGGAAGTGGTTTGCGGCGGGTTTGTTAGGGTATGCACGGTAGTTTAGGGATAGGGGTTGGGTAGGTTAGGGTTAAATAGTGTGAGGTTTGGGTTTGTGGGTTTTAGGATATCCGTTTCGAAAGGGATCCAATTGGAGAATTGGTAAAAATATATTAAAATGGGAGAAAAAGAGATTAACGAGAAGAAATAGCCATTTCTTCATGAATAATTACACAAAGAGCATACAAACGAATTCAATAAAAGGACCAGAAATTGAGTCGAAAACAAATTGATGATTTTATTCGAATAGAAACGAAATATGAAATCTCAGATAGATAAAAGAGTACAATTGAGAAAAATACAGTATAAAAATACAAATACGGAGAAACAGGAGTTATAAATCCTACCCACCTTACACAAAAATTTCGTCCTCGAAATTTGCTTAGGCGGTACATAGGACAGGGTAAAAGCAACTTAGGGGAGGGTAACAAACAAGGGATCCAAAGAAAAGTCATCTTGGTGGTAACACCAAAATAAGAAGGGAGTGGATAACAACGATGTCCAATGGAATGCATGAAAGAGAATAGACAATATCAAAAGGAAAGAACAACACGAGATAATAAAGCAAGATAAGAAGTCGGCATAACTGAAATCAGAGAGGGAAAGAACCTGGAAGAATCAACTCATTCAGTGAATCAACGGATCGGGATGAATACAAGGAACAGAGAGGGAAGAAATAATACAAAGGAATAGTCGCAACAAGGGGATCTCGGGACCTGTGGGTTATGGGTCCACCACGCTTCCACTGCGACACTCTGATGGTGACGCTCCAAGCTCCGGACATGTCGTTGTAGACCACGTGACACCAAGCGACGATCTGAGCAGGAAGAAAGGAATGAGACACCAAGATCAAAGAGTGTATGGGCTCCAAATAGAGATAGGCAATAACGCAAAATGGATATAAGGCTTGAGCTTCAATCTTCATAATTTAAAGATATAATATATATCAAAACTAATGGCTTTTAACAGAAATAATAACACAACAAATATCAATAATAATAATATCAATAGTAACAGAATAATAATAACAATAACAAAAATAAATATAACAATGATAATAATCAAATTAGTAATAATAGTAACAAAATAATAATAATAACAATAATAATAACAGAAATCAAAATCATCATAACCATACAGGTAATAATAACATAATAAAAATATCAACAATACTAATAATAACGATAACACATACATGACATAATAGAATTCAACACACTCATGGAAACAATGCAATAATAATAATAATGATAGCATTAAAAATAATATCAATAATAATATGATAATAGCAATAATAACAATAATATCAATAAAGTAACAGCAATAATAATAAAAATAATAACAGTAATAAAGGTGATGAAAACAATAATAATAACATCAATTGAAACGACAATGATAATAATAATACCAATAATAACGAAAATATTCCTTTACCATCAGTTTTATTATATAAGTAAGAATTGTCTTGAAATATCAATTTGTAATAGGTAGAAAATCTTGTCTCCCTAACATCAAGTTGCATGTTTGCCTTCACGACATCAGGTTGCAGGTTGCCGTCCGGATATTCGACTGCACATTTTGCCTCGCCGATATCCAGTTGCAATTTGCCTCCATTGACATCGAGTTGCATATCTGCCATCTCGACATTAGGTTGCACCGAAGTGGTGAAACGTATATAAAATTGAGTATGCTCAGGCTCAAAACAAATTAATAATAATAATAATAGTAACGATAAAAATAATAGTACAGATAAAATATTGATACTAATAACAATAAGAATAACAATGATAATAACAATGATCATAACAGTAATAATAACAGAAATCGTAGAAAGAATGGTAATAATAATAATAATAATAATCGCAATAATATTAAAATATCAACAACACTAGTAAAAATAATAATGCAAGACAAGATATAGTTTGTGCCCAACATTTTTGTGGAAGCAATTTAATATCAATAATAATAATAAAATAATGAAAACAACAATAAGAATATCAATAGTAGTAACAATAATAATAATACTAGTAATGATAATGAAAATAATAGCGATAATAATAGTCGTAGTAATAATAGCATTATACAACAAAATAAGAATTTGTCTTATCAAAATACTCCAGTGGAAATATATATTCGATCAAGAATGAAAAGTGAAGTTAAAATACACCATTGTTCGAAATAACGAAATCTTTGTCGAGAAACATTTTTATAGAAGATCGAAATTAAATATAATAATTAATAATCAAAATATAGAAAGTATTCGGAAAAATAATTATAAAGAGAAAAATAGGTAGGAGGAAAAATGAAGCTACACCCAATAAGGAGTTAAAGAGGAGGATGACTAGAAGGGACAAGAGAAAATTAAGGAATTGAATGCGAAGGAAGAAGGACGAGGGGCAAAATCGGAATTGAAGAGAATATAGCAGAGGAGAAATAACTAGCATGGTACTCAAAGTGAGTTAACAATTGAAGATGAATGCAAGGCACGAAGAGCAATAAATGACACACGAACCGGAATAAGGAGGGTTCAACGAGGCAAGCAGAAATAAGAGATTGCTTGCACCGGAAATAAAAGTATATGGGTACGGAAAGAATAAATTTGTACCCATCATGGAATCAACAAATCAGGATGACTGTAAGAGGTGAGAGGAAACAATGAATCAAAGAATTGAACAAGAAGGGATC
Source organism: Hemerocallis citrina (assembly GCA_017893485.1). Taxonomy (NCBI): domain Eukaryota; kingdom Viridiplantae; phylum Streptophyta; class Magnoliopsida; order Asparagales; family Asphodelaceae; genus Hemerocallis; species Hemerocallis citrina. The sequence continues at coordinate 54,498,121 of CM030359.1, read as the reverse complement.
AAAATTGATGGGATAAGACTTGTGTCCAAATCGAGTTGATTATCAAATTATTCATGTGGTTGCATGGCCTGTTTAATGTCGAGTTAATCCTGACTGAGTCAAGCATGTCTAATGTATTAGTCAAACTAACACATTAGTCAAACCCGGCTCTGATACCACTAAAAACCTTGTCACGCCCCGCTTCCCAAAATACGGAAATACGAGTGCATGACGAAGCCTAGCGAATGATCTTAACATCATTCATAAGCTGTAGGATCGACTCAGCATCACAACAAGAATATAACAAGAGAGATATATATAACCAAGCATGCATGAATAATTTATTAGCAACAGAAATGACTTAATATAATAAAACATCCAAATAGTTTCAAGTCTGAATCAAGTTAAACTCGGGAACAACAGCCCGTTACAAGTTCTCAAATTTCAAGAAATAATAATCCAAAAATAAACAAATAATGCAGGAAGTAAATATTCTAATCAAGTTCTTCTCCACTTGAAGGCTAGAACCTTTACTCACCGATTCCAGTGGATAGCTCATCTCCCAAGTCTGCTTAATAAATATAAAAAGGAAAAACCGGGAAGAACAAGAGAAAATGCCCTTAGTGCAAGCTAGGGCCACAAATAGTAAAAACGAGTACAAGTACTGGGGAATTGGAATCAAGAATGTAACAGAGATATAACAAGTAGTAGAAAGAACCAAGAACTAGCTAACAAGGAGGATAACTCAAGTAAACAGGCTGGATATCAAATACTAGTGGTAAAACAAGTAACAAGTGAACATGTAGGGTATCTAACCTCAAGTGACACGCATCTAGTTCAAGTGTCAGGTATCTAGTCTCAAGTCTAGTGTCAAGTTGTCAGGTCCTGTATCAAAATTATATTTCATGTGTCAAGCCTCAAGTAACAAGTTGTCAAGTATCAGGTAACGCGTATCAAGTTCAAGTTTCAGGTAACAAGTTGTCAAGTTCAAGTTTCATGTTTCAAGTCTTGTAGTTATCACTATCTAGGTTGATGGAACTGAGATGATTCCCAGGACCACGGATTTGTGTGCGTATCGATCATAAAAGCTTAACAGATTTAATACGTGATCTAACCCTTTATAGCGGAATCTAGGGTTCACGAATTATACCTGCGATGAGAAGAAGACGATAGTTTCTAGCAACCTCGAGCCGTCAGCGACCCCAAGATCTTCTGCACATATTCCTTCCTCGGGTTGGACGTCGTGTGGGCGACGGTCTACCAACCTTTCTTCTCCTTGGCTGACCTCTCTTTCTCTCCTTACATGAATCACGAATTTAAAGAAAACTTCTTATCTCTGATAATGATATGACGGCCAGATAATAGAGGATATATATATATAAGGCTACGGCAGGGACCATGAGGAAAAATTAGGGTTAGGTCTCCTAACGAATCTGGGTATCCCGTGTTCAGCCCGAACACACAACCCAGGCCCATTAACAATAGCTCGGTCCACTAAAGAGCTATTGTTGCACTACCTTCCTAATCCCAAATTATATTTATGGGCTCCTTTTATTATATGCTCGTTCAGCTCCCCATGTTAAGATATCGAATGTCCATCGATCAAATTAACTTACTGACAACTATATTGATCAACATCTTTTATCCTTAAGTAGTACCACTTAACTTTATTTGTCATGTCGGATGTAATCCACCTGCAGGGTTTACATGACAATCCTTATGAGCTCCTTAAAGGGACATCATCAACCCGACGTATCGGGACATGGATTCCTTTTACAATCAACAGCCCATCATACATACAATGCTATTACCCAATTCATAGAGGTTGTTGATCCATAATGAATCTCACTCTTTTATGAGTCAAAGTAATGCACACTGCATATACATGTCTGTTATTATATCTGGATTAAGAGCATAAGCATCCATAATAACAGAGGTGTTTGTTCTCTTTTGTAGTCAGTACAAAGAGAACAACCTCAAGTGGTCCTGTTCAATACACACAAAGTGTACTAGTGTAAACCTATAATCAAAGATAGATTAATACCAGATTACACTACAAACTTTCCAATGGATTGTCCAAGTCCGTCTAGGTTGTGAACTATTTATATATTCCATAGGGAACTGATAATATGATCTTCTGTGTGTCTCCTCACACCATATTATCAACCTTATAGAATATCAGATACTTGCATTAATATTATAATAAACACAATATGCAAACATATGCCCATATAATTCTCATTCAAAAAAAATAAGGAAATAAAGTTAATACAAAAGTGATGCTTTCAGTATATAACCCTAACAATCTCCCACTTATACTCAAAGCATTGCTTTTCAGTATACTGTTACAAATCTCCCACTTATACTTAAAGCCATGCTGCTACGCATCTGACTCCCATTCCCTCAACATGACTATCAAAAGCATTAGCTGGTAAGCTCTTAGTGAAGGGATCAGCTAGGTTGTTTGCTGATGCTATCTTGATCATAGCAACTTTTCCTTTCTTTACGAAATCTCGTATCAGGTGGTACTTACACTCAATGTGTTTACCTGTCTTATGGGCTCGTGGTTCCTTCGAATTTGCGACTGCACCACTATTATCACAATAAAGTGTAATAGCCTTAGGCAAATTAGGTACCACATCCAAGTCCAATAGGAAGTTTCTGAGCCAAACCGCTTCTTTGGCTGCCTCAGAGGCTGCCATATACTCGGCTTCCATGGTAGAATCAGCAATACATTTTTGCTTGATACTCCTGCATATAGTGGCTCCACCTCCCAAAGTAAATACATAACCTGAGGTTGATTTCCTAGAATCCCTATCTGACTGAAAATCTGAGTCTGTATACCCCAAGGCAACTAAACTATCTGCCTGGTAAACTAGCATGTAATCTTTAGTCCTTTTCAGGTACTTCAAAATATGCTTTATGGCAGTCCAGTGCTCTTGTCCCGGGTTAGACTGATATCTGCTAACCATGCCAACGGCAAAGCAGATATCTGGTCTCGTACATAGCATTGCATACATTAAGCTTCCTACTGCTGAAGCATAAGGAACTGCTTTCATATTCTCTATCTCTTTAGGTGTCCTCGGACACTGCTCCTTTGATAGGGCAATTCAATGCCTTAAAGGTAAAAAACCTTTCTTAGAATTTTGCATGCTAAAACGAGTTAGTATAGTATCGATATAGGAAGCTTGGGACAAGCCCAACATCCTTTTCTTGCGATCTCGTAGAACTTTGATCCCAAGGATGTGACCTACTTCTCCCAAGTCCTTCATATTAAACTGTTTGGATAACCATACCCTTACGTTAGATAATACCTTCACATTGTTTCCAATGAGCAAGATGTCATCCACGTAAAGTACTAGGAATACCACTACGTTTCCGTCACACTTTTTGTACACACACGATTCATCTTGACATTGATCAAATCCATAGGATTTTATCACCTGATCAAAACATATGTTCCAAGATCTGGAAGCTTGCTTAAGTCCATAAATGGACTTCTATAGCTTACAAATAAGATGCTCTTGGCCCTTTTCAATGAACTCGTCTGGTTGCTTCATATAGATGTCTTCCTCAAGACTTCCATTAAGGAAAACTGTCTTGACATCCATTTGCCAAATCTCATAATCAAGATGAGCTGCAGTAGATAAAAGAATCCGGATAGACTTAAGCATGGCTACTAGCGAAAAGGTTTCCTCATAATCAATACCCTCTCTTTGAGTAAAACCTTTTGCAACAAGCAGAGCTTTAAAGGTTTCAACCTTACCGTCTGATCCTCTTTTTCTCTTATAGACCCACTTGCATCCAATGGCTTTTACACCAATAGGTGGTTCTACAAGCTCCCAGACTTGATTAGAATCTATAGATTCTATTTCAGATATCATTGCTTTTTGCCAAGACTCTGCATCTTTATCTTGGAGTGCTTCATTGTAGGTACAGAGATCATAATCTTGTTCCTCAGGGACAAAGTCTGACGGCTCTCCCAAGAACATATATCTATCAGGTTGTATCACAACCCTTCCACTACGACGAGGCACTATCGGTTGTGGTGTAACATTTGTGACACGTTGTGCAGTTACTGGTGGCACATCCTGTTGTACTGTTGGTACTAAAGTATTTGGCTTCTCACCTCTCAGTTCTTCTAGAACAGCTCTACTTATGGGTTTATGGTTCATCACATAGTCTTCTTCTAAGAATCGAGCATTGGTGCTAACAATGACCTTCTGATCCTTAGGACTATAAAATAAACCTCCTTTCGTTCCTCTTGGATAGCCTACAAACAAGCGTACTTCTGTACGAGATTCCAACTTATCGGCTTTCCTATTCAACACGTGTGCTGGACTACCCCAAATCCGAACATGTTTCAGACTAGGCTTACGCCCAGTCCACAGTTCTGTGGGAGTAATTGGTACTGACTTAGAAGGAACCAGGTTCAAAATATAAGCTGCAGTTTCTAAGGCATATCCCCAAAACGAATCTGGTAAATCTGAATAACTCATCATTGATCTAACCATCTCCATAAGAGTCCTATTCCTTCTTTCTGCTACACCATTCTGTTGGGGTGTTCCAGGTGCTGATAATTGGGATGTAATCCCAGCCTCTGACAAATAGTCCCTAAACTCCCCAAAGAGATACTCGCCACCACGATCTGAACGTAATGACTTGATACATTTTCCATGACGTTTCTCCGTTTCTGCCTTGTACTCTTTGAATTTCTCAAAGCACTCAGACTTACGGCGCATCAAATAAATATATCCATACCTTGAATAATCATCAGTAAATGTGACAAAATATTCAAAGCCACCTCTAGCCTGGACAAGCATGGGCCCACACAAATCAGAATGAACCAATTCCAACACATCTTTGGCCCTATACCCCTTTGCCTTGAAAGGCCTTTTGGTCATTTTACCTACCAAGCAGGATTCACAGACTGGTAGTGCCTCCACTTCCAATGAACTCAAAGGTCCATCTTTAACCAGTCTTTGAATCCTTCTTAGGTTAACATGCCCCAATTGCAAGTGCCAAAGATATGTTTGGTTCATACAAGAAGGTTTTTTTCTCTTATTTATATTAGAAGACATATTATTCATTTCCATAAGTTGCATCGTGGGCGAAATAGGATTAATGACATATAGATTATCAACCAATGCACCAGAACAGATAAAATGCTTATTTTTTCTAATAACAATATTGTCATTAAAATAAACTGAATATCCATCCTTAACTAGCATGGAAACAGAAATTAAATTCCTTCTAAGTGAAGGTGCATAAAGACAATCTCTCAATGTCAAAGACTTATTTCTACCAAAAGATAAAATAACATCTCCTATTGCAACGGCCGCTACTCTTGTAGCGTCACCCATAAATAAGCATATCTCTCCATCACTGAGCCGTCTGGTTTCCTGGAACCCCTGCAATGTATTGCAGACATGATTAGTGGCTCCTGTATCTACACACCAGGTGCCTGTAGATAACATCGCTAAACATGTTTCAACAACTAGTAAATGAGATATACCTTATTTGTTCTCTTGTTTGAGAAGTAGACAGTCAGTCTTCCAATGTCCTGACCCTTTGTACTTGAAACACTTGCCTTTTGGCTTTTTCACAGCGCCTTGAGGTCCCATGCCCTTCTTTGTTGAGTTTACTTGTTTCTGAACTTTCTTCTTCTTACCACCTTTCGGCTTAGAAGTAGAGTCCTTTTCAGTCACATAAACATGGGCATTCTGCTTGAAGAGAGCTTTAGCATCCTGTAGTTCTTTTGCAAGTTCTGCCAAACTATACAACCTTTTGTTCATGTTGTAATTAAGGCAAAACGAGTCAAAACTTTTAGGCAGAGTCCCGAGAATGATATCGACCTGGGTTTCCCCATCGATTTCAGCACCAAGGATCTCCATCTCATTTAGATGACCCATCATCTTGAGAACATGATCCCTTACTGGTGTCCCCTCAGCCATAGATGCTCTCATCAAACTCTTCATAGCAAATTGCCTAGCTGCTCTACTCTGATGTCCGAAGAGTTCCTTAAGGTTGTACATCATATCATAAGCTGTGGGCATGACCTGATGCTGATGCTGCAGTACATTTGACATAGATGCCAAAATGTAACACCACGCCATCTCATCTGCCTTTTTCCACTTATTATAAGCCCCTTTGACCTCTTCATCAGAGTTAGCATCAGGCTTAGGTGGGCATTCCTCATTGAGTACAAATTTGTACTCTTCAGTAGTTAAGACAATATCCAAGTTACGTTTACAGTCAATATAATTAGGTCCAGTAAGTTTGTTTTCTTTAAGAATCACCATAAGTGGACTGAAAATCCTGAGAATCACATAAAAAAATTATGTAGGGCAAAACTTTTTGAATTAATTAAATATTGATTCCCTCAAAACAATAAAAAAAAATTCACCAACACCTTAAACACCATGAATTTAGCATGCCACGATAGTGTGGACGTATACAAATTCAATATTTGTTCAAGTAGGTTTTTCCTATTAATTTTACTATCATGTCAACACAACTTTATGACAAATAAAATTAATCTGTTGGTCTTGCTCTGGTCCTACAAATAAGAGCAGTGACTCCGATGGGGAGGATACCATTATTTGTATCTAAGTGTATACCATTGCTTAATACTAAGTCCATTATCTTGTATTGAGTTCCTTCAGATGGAGAAGTGAACACATACAAGGTAACTTTCTACAATTATCCCTAAGGAAGTTTGTACTGGTGATCCATAATTATACTCATCCGATATGGAGGAAAGCACTAAAGCCAACACGCAAGTATAATTATATCACCTATAAACCAGCAATGGAGACCGTGGGATTCATGTTAAATGAATTCCCTCTCCTACTTAGTTATTTAACAATGAGGGTTTTTCTACTAGTTAATTTATGTCCATGTTGTCCATTATTAATGTGATCCTAGTTTTTCAAAAAAAATCACAAAATAATAAACATGCATAATCAGAATAAGCAATAATGGCAATAAATTTGAAAATAAATATCCAACTATTATGGCCATCTTTCCTGATTTTTTTTTTTGTTAGGTTTGGCTGCCCGATTTCTTCATCGAAAACCATCTGTCGATCTCCGGACTGCCTAAAAATAGCATCTCCTCCGGCGTCAGAAACAGCCACGACCGCCATCACGATCGATCGAAAAAAAAATAAAAATAAAATAAAATTACATCAATCCTATGCCTCCCGAAGGAGTTCACACATAATCTAGATTGAAAAATTAAAATTATAAGCACGATCAACCCTCGTGATATTAATCACATCCACAAAACAACAACAACACAAACAAAACATGCATTGGACCATAATAGTTGGATCTAAGATGCCTGCAAAACCGAGTTAGAACAGATCTACATCTACCGACTATCATACAACGCAAGTTTTATTGGACAACATGGATGTAACAATCAATACGCAGATCCAATACCGGCTCTGATACCAATTGATGGAACTGAGATGATTCCTAGGACCACGGATTTGTGTGCGTATCGATCATAAAAGCTTAACAGATTTAATACGTAATCTAACCCTTTATAGCGAAATCTAGGATTCACGAATTATACCTGCGATGAGAAGAAGACGATAGTTTCTAGCAACCTCGAGCCGTCAGCGACCCCAAGATCTTCTGCACGTATTCCTTCCTCGGGTTGGACGTCGTGTGGGCGACGGTCTACCAACCTTTCTTCTCCTTGGCTGACCTCTCTTTCTCTCCTTACATGAATCACGAATTTAAAGAAAACTTCTTATCTCTGATAATGATATGACGGCCAGATAATAGAGGATATATATATATAAGGCTACGGCAGGGACCATGAGGAGAAATTAGGATTAGGTCTCCTAACGAATCTGGGTATCCCGTGTTCAGTCCGAACACACAACCCAGGCCCATTAACAATAGCTCGGTCCACTAAAGAGCTATTGTTGCACTACCTTCCAAATCCCAAATTATATTTATGGGCTCCTTTTATTATATGCTCGTTCAGCTCCCCATGTTAAGATATCGAATGTCCGTCGATCAAATTAACTTACTGACAACTATATTGATCAACATATTTTATCCTTAAGTAGTACCACTTAACTTTATTTGTCATGTCGGATGTAATCCACCTGCAGGGTTTACATGACAATCCTTATGAGCTCCTTAAGGGGACATCATCAACCCGACGTATCGGGACATGGATTCTTTTTACAATCAACAGCCCATCATACATACAATGCTATTACCCAATTCATAGAGGTTGTTGATCCATAATGAATCTCACTCTTTTATGAGTCAAAGTAATGCACACTGCATATACATGTCTGTTATTATATCTGGATTAAGAGCATAAGCATCCATAATAACAGAGGTGTTTGTTCTCTTTTGTAGTCAGTACAAAGAGAACAACCTCAAGTGGTCCTGTTCAATACACACAAAGTGTACTAGTGTAAACCTATAGTCAAGATAGACTAATACCAGATTACACTACAACCTTTCCAATGGATTATCCAAGTCCGTCTAGGTTGTGAACTATTTATATATTCCATAGGGAACTGATAATATGATCTTCTGTGTGTCTCCTCACACCATATTATCAACCTTATAGAATATCAGATACTTGCATTAATATTATAATAAACATAAAATGCAAACATATGCCCATATGATTCTCATTCAAAAAAAAATAAGAAAATAAAGTTAATACAAAAGTGATGCTTTCAGTATATAACCCTAACATAGGTAGCACTTCATGCATCCATCTTTTTACTACATGGTTGTTACAGACAATGCAATTTCATTTAGACCTAGTAATGGATTTTATAGGGCGGTGTACTTAGGTATCAAGTATCAAGCAAGTCATGGTTCATGAATCGGAAAATAAATAACAAGTTCACGAAAGCAAGTTCGCGAATCCACTAACAAGTTCAAGAACCGCACAATGGGTTCATGAATCAAACAAGTTTATGAGCCAAGTAACTGACTCCATGAATCGATCAAGATACAACAAGTTTATGAACCAAGTAATTGGGAAACACGGGCCCCCTTCCGAGTACACTTACCTATATTGTCCACACTATAGTCTTTCCCAAAACGCCAGGTTTGTTACTTTATTAATTCTTATCAAGCAAGCATACATGTGTAAAATGTTGTGATTTAATTTTAGAAAAAATTGGGGATGTCCTATATGGTGTCCAGCAGCTACATATAAAATTTCGTGTCAAACGCTCGCTGTTTACACAGCTAAATTAATTTGCAAAGTAAATGTATACAACAGTTTTGCAAAACTGTGTCTACTGACACAGCTGCAGTATAACTGCCATAACTCCTAGACCGTAACTTCGAATTCAAAACTTTCGGAAGCTATCGATATCTACACATCCAGATCTACAATTTCTATTCAGGGCTCGGGCCCAGTTTCAAATGATAAATAGGTCGAAACAGCAATGGAAGATTCAGGACAGCAACATGAGGGGATAACTTACTAGTTTAGATTTCGGGGAAATTTGTTATTAGGCGTCTAAATTATTGTGTGATATAAATACATGATATTGGTGGTCAAAACAGCAAGTAATAATTGTTTTTTCAAGTCAAATGGTTGCAAGATCATCAAATACAAAATATAACATGTGTCTACAAATCTAGGGCTCCTTAATTCATGTATCCATATGTTCAGGGGTAAAAGAGTCCAAGTAATTATAATTTAACACAATGAAATTTTTGTGACTCTTAGAATCATAAAATTCTGGAGGTTTAATATTGATCAACAACGATAGTCAAGGAGGAGTCACAATTCTAACTATTTGTAGTATTTTTCAAGGGATGGTTGTACTAGAACAAATAAATTGTACAAGGGATACTTGCCTTAATTTGCCGATGAATAGATCCGATTGTTGAAGAAAATGGGATCGAAAATTTCCGGGCGAAGTCTCCCAAAAGCACGTGCAAAAATCAACCATAGATCGAGTTTTCCCCCACACCGGATCAGCCCAGAACAGCATACGGCGACTTGGGATCTACTGTGCCAAAACAGCAAAACACCGAAACGACCAATCGAAACTCTCCCGCACACCGGATCCAAGCCCAGAACAGCGAACACTCAAGTCTAATCCGATGCGACTGAACACGAAACATCGATCGGAGAGATTTGTTTGGCACGAATCTTAATGGATCCAAGGGCTGAGATTCGATCCCGCCCAACTGAGCGTCTCCTTTCTTCGTCGAAACAAAGAGAGAGAGAGAGAAAAAATGTGTTGGCGACGGCACTGGCGAGCGGCGACGTCGACGACGGCGACTGGTCGGGAAGCGACGCAGTGCGAGGTCGTCGGCGATGATGGGGCGGCGCGCGTCAAGAAGATGACGATCCTCTACTTCTTGGGTTTTGGGTCGTGGACGAATGGAGAAGGAGACGATGGCACAGGCGATGGTTGTGGAGGTTCGACAATGGCGGACGGGTATTGGGATGATGAGGACGATGATCGTGGGTGTTGGCGATGGTGTTGACGAAGGTGAGGGGATGATCGGAGGGTGATCAAGGTTGGGAAGATGGATCTGGCTATGGCTGCGAATCGAAGGAGGAAGAAGCGGAAGGGTGAAGGAAGTGGTTTGCGGCGGGTTTGTTAGGTATGCACAGTAGTTTAGGGTTAGGGGTTGGGTAGGTTAGGGTTAAATAGTGTGAGGTTTGGGTTTGTGGGTTTTAGGATATCCGTTTCGAAAGAGATCCAACTGGAGAGTTGGTAAAAATGTATTAAAATGGGAGAAAAAGAGATTAAAGAGAAGAAATAGCCATTTCTTCATGAATAATGACACAAAGAGCATACAAATGAATTCAATAAAAGGACCAGAAATTGAGTCGAAAACAAATTGATGATTTTATTCGAATAGAAACGAAATACGAAATCTCAAATCGATAAAAGATTACAATTAAGAAAAATACAGTATAAAAATACAAATACGGGGAAACAGGAGTTACATTGTATCTCCTCCTTCATTGCCGATCACCAACAGTGTTCTTTTACCGCTTTTTGGAATGTAAGAGGCTTATGGTCAACATACAAGCAAAAGAGATTGATATCTCCTTCTTCTTTAGTATGCTCATAAATCTCCTTGAGGCTTCTCATTTTGATAGGACCTTGGTACATGGAAGATCTGTTGCTCCCACTTTCTACAGAAGATGGAGAGCCTCTTGCAGGAACGGATGTGGCAGATTAAGGAGATGGTGGTGTAGCTGGTGGAACTTCTGTTGAAGGCTCTTCGGGCTCTTCATGCACTTGTTGCACTTTGGCCTTCTCTTCATCACTCCAGTCCCATACTTTACCTTCATCAAAGATGGCATCTCAACTAACCACTAATTTCTTTGTTACTAGATTGTAGAGTTTGTATGCCTTTGACTCTTCACTATACCCGAGAAAGATGCATTTCTCATCACGATCATCAAGCTTCTTCCTGTTGGACATGGGGATATGTGAATATGCAATACAACCAAAGATTCTTAGTTGCGTAAAATTTGGCTTGTAGTCGCTCCATGCCTCTTGAGGTGTCATATGTCTGTAACCCCTGTTTCCTGTATTTTTATTTTTCTGCTGTGTTTCATTTCATTGTACTCTTTTATCAATCCAAGATTCTGTATTTTGTTGTTCAGTTCTAATAAAATCATTCCATTTGTTTCGACTCAATTCTGTGCCAATATTTTTTGCAATTTCAGTGTTCGTATCAGCTCTGATTTGTTGTTCTTCTTGAAGAGTAGATTGTTTCACCTCATCTATTCTTTTTTCCCTAATTATAATGAATTTTTACTCAATCTCCTTTTGGATCCTACTCAAACTCGTTATCCAATAATCCAAAACCCAAAACTCTGCTATATAAAACCTAACCTAGCTAACCCTAACCCTAAACCTATCTACTGTTAAACCCCTAATTACCCAGCTGCCCCACTGTTCACCCCCCTCTCTCCATCTCCCTGATCTCTCCCCCTTTCTGGTTCTTCATCAACCATCTCCGTCACCCTCATTAACCATCACCTTCATCATCCTCGCAACCGCCACAACACCATTGCTTCTCCCTCGCTCCGAACCCATCCACCGCAAACGCCACGGCCTCGATCGAACCCACCACTTCGTTGTCTTCCTCTCCGAAACCCATCACCGCCATTGCCCTCGTCATCCTCCTCAGCCCCGTCACCGCCTCACCATCGTCCCCTCGTCGCTAACCTATCATCCTCATCCCCTACACCCAACTGAACCCATTGTTCCTTCGCCTCCTCTGTTCTCCCACCGAAACAGGGCATTGCTTAGCGCCCCTCATCGCGGTGTCACTCCTCGACCGTGAGCATCGCCACCCTCACCACTGTCGCCCACCATCGGAGCCCATTGTCTTCTTCTTCCTCTGGGTTCTCATCGAACCCATCGAAGCAGAGCTCCATCGCCATCAACCCCATCACCTTCGTTGCTCTTCGTCGATTGCTCCCAGTCGAGCCCCCTCGACGTCGCTGCGTCTCGCTGCCCACAGTCGCTGCCACCAGCCGCCATAGCCGCCGGAGTCCCACGCTCCCCCTTTCTCTGTCGCTGAAGAAGAAGGAAGGAGGGTGAAAGGGGTGTTCAAATCTCAGCCCTTAGATCTCCTCCAATCTGATCAAGATCATGATCATCCATCCGATCTGATCTGGGCCATCTGATCTCCTTGCGATTTGGACCATCATCTGATTTTGATCTCTCGATTTGGGCCCTCTGATCTGATTAAGATCCGAGCCATCAACTTCTCCATTATCACCAGCATCATCACCAGATCTGATCGTCACCATCGCTAACAGATCTCAGCCGTCCTATCCAATCTTGATCTTCTTCATCAGATCTGATCAGATCTGATCTGAGCCGTCTGTTGGTCTGATCTTGATCACCATCAAGATCCGTGTTGGGATCCGTTCCCGTTATTCTTCCGTCGGATTCATCATCTGCACCCCAAGGCAAGTATCTTTTTGTACATTTCGTTTTCTAGTACAAGCTTTCCTTGAAAATACTGCAAGTAGATTTTAAATGTGACTCCTCTTTATTTATCGTTGATGATCTCATGTTTCGCCTTATTTATTACATGATCTAAGAGTCACAACCCTTTGTTGATACACTTGTTCACAACTAGTATCGTTTTGATACAATTCATGCAAAAAATGTCTTATTTGGTTTCTATCCTGTCTTGTCTTGCTGTTTCGACCCCGATAACACTAGAATTTGAACTTGAGTCCTGAATATGAAATGTATCCCCAAATATCTAGTTGCCAATAACATTCGGAATTTTTGAATTCCGAGTTACGGTCTAGGAGATATCGCAGTTTTACTGCTGCTGTGTCGGAAATTGCAGATTCATAAAAACTATTGCACCACCTTGGTTTACAAATTATTTTTACTATGCTACCATTAAGTAAATGACCTGAAATTTTGCAGGCTGATACTAGACACCCTAGAGAACATTTTCTAGTTTTCTCAAAATTAATTAATGATGTTTCAACCCTGTTTCATATGTACAAACTCAGTTTTACCAATCCTGGCTGAACACAAATGCTATATAGTTTGCTGTTTTGACATCAATTTCTACAAATTTTATGTGTCTTAATTATATGCGTTGGAACCACACAGGAGTCTAGTTTCTAAAACTTCTTACGGATTCACATTTTCTATCTTGTAGCAACGGGAATTGCAGTTTTGGTGCAGCAATGTCATGTTGTCCAGATTTGGAATTCTCGTTGTTCTTGATATTTTGATTTGTTTTGACCCTCAAACATGTATCCTACCTAGCCTAGACTTATTCAATGTTCTTGATTATGTTTTCTTGATCTGTTTCGCACACTTTTATGCTTGCTTGATGATAATAATAAATAATAGGCCAGGGTTTAAGGGAAAGACCATAGTAATGGACAATATAGGTAAGTGTACTTGAAAGGGGCCCCGTGTTTCCCAGTACTCGGCTCATGAACTTGTTGCATCTTGATGTATTCATAAAACCATTCCTTGGCTCATGAACTTGTTGTATTTATGAACCCACTGTGTGGTTCTTGAACTTGCTAGTGGATTCACGAACTTGCTTCGTGAACTTGTTACTTTATTTTCATATTCATGAACCTTGCTTGCTTGATACTTGATGCCTAAGTACACCGCCCTATAAAATCCACCACTAGGCCTAAACAAAATTGCAGTGACTGTAGCAACCATGTGATAAAAGGATGGCACATGAAGTGCTACCTAGATAGTAATAACTACAAGACTTGATACATGATACTTGAACATGATACATGCTTACTTGATACTTGATTACATGATACATGAGACTTGATACTTGAACATAATACTTGACACTTGCTACTTGAGACTTGTACTTGACAACTTGACACTTGAGACTTGTTACTTGTTTACTTGGCACTTGTACGTGATACTTGTTACTTGATGCTTGATACCATTATATGTTCACTTGCCACTTGTTCTACCACTAGTACTTGTTACCCAATCTTTTCACTTGGGTTGTCTTTATTGCTAGATAGTTCCTTGAATCCCACTACTTGTTGCATTCCCATTATATTATGTTATACATTCTTGATTATGAATCTTATTCCATATTTCTTGTACTTGTTTTCATACCATTGTTTGTACTACTTGCGGCCCTAACTTGCACTAAGGGCATTTGTCTTGTTTTTTTCTATTTTTCTTATATATATATATATATATATATATATATATATATATATATATATACAGACTTTGGAGATGAGTTTCCTGTTGGAATTGGTGAGCAAACCTTCTAGGCTTCGCTTGAGGAAAAGACTTGCTATAATTATCTTATATTTGAGTTTATTTCATTTGATGCTACTTGAATCTTGTAATGGGCTTATAGTTCCGAGTTTTATCTTTTGATCTAGATTTAAAAACTATTTGAGATATTATTATTTTGTTTCAATTGTTTTCTGTTGATTAATAAATTATTCATGCATGCGTGGTTATGTACATTTTGTTATGTTCTTGGTATGATGCTGAATTGATCCTACAGCTCATGAATGATGAAAATCATTCGCTGGGCTTTGTCACGCGCTCGTATTCCGTATTTTTGGGAAGTGGGGCGTGACAATGTCTGGAACTTTATGTAGGACAGCAGTTAAGTACACAAGTCCTGCACGCTACAGCTTCCATCCAGAATTGCTTTGGTAGTCCTTTCTCCTTAAGCATAGTTCTCGTCATGTTAAGAATGACGCAATTCTTTCTTTTGGTTATCCCATTTTGCTGTGGGGTGTACGTAGCAGTTTATTGATGCTCTGAAATACTCATCAAATGCTTTTGAGGTGATCTCCACCTCGGTCAGAGTAGAGAGTTACAAGCTTGTGACCACTTTGATTTTCAACAAGAGTTTTGAAGTTCTTGAATACAATTGGCAGCTGACTTTTCTTTTAAAAAATAAACCAAACATTTTCTACTAAAGTTGTCAATGAAAGTAATTAAGTATCTATTACCTCCTAACGACATGAGCTCTATTGGTCCACATATGTCTGTGGGAACTAATTGCAGTGGTGTTGTTGCCCTCCAAGATTTGCCGCTGGGAAAAGGAAGTCATGCATGCTTGTCGAGTATACATCCTTCACAAGTGCTGCTCAGTGCCTCGATCATTGGTAGCCCATTCACAATGTTTGATGAAGATAGTAGCTTTAAGCTGAAATGGAGATGCCCAAAACGAAGATGCCACTTCCATGACTCACTTAACTTAACTCCATAAAAGCACTTATCTGACTTTGTGTTAAGGTGCAGCGGGAACATGCGATTGTTGATCATTGGAACATGTGCCATAATTCTTCTACATGTATCTCTCCAAATGAGAGAGTACTCTTTCATATGTATGTTGTATCCCTTCTCCAGAAGTTGTCCAATGCTGAGAATATTGATGTTCATGTTAGGCACATAATAAACATTAGAGATATACCCTTTCTTACCAACCTTTTGATAGATTTGTATTCTCCCCTTGCCTTCAACTGAGAGCTTGGAAGAGTCTCCAAAATTTACATTTCCATGAACTCCTTCTGTGAGTTCTATGAAAAGATCTTTCTTACCACACATGTGATTGCTAGCATCTGCAGAGTCGAGGTACCAATTTTTATATTGAGAATCTGAATCAGCATGAGCAAGAAGTAGGATAGAATCATTACCTACATCATTTGTTGCTTCTACAACATCTGCTTGTCCATCATTTTTGTACCAACAGTCGAAGGCGTAATGTCCAAAGTTCTTGTAATTATAGCATTGGATATTCCTAGTAGCTCCATGTTCATAGGATATTCCTCTACCTCGGTTGCCTCCTCGTCCCTGACCTTTGAGGCTTGGATTCTCCTGCTGACTAAAGCTAGGTCGTTGAAGAGTACTACGCCCCTGGCCTCTACCACGACCACTATTGGAGCTGGATTTTCTTTGATCATTTAGAGTCAGTTTTGACTCTAGTGCTTGTTTCAGTATAGAAGAATTAACTTTCTTCTGCATCCTTTGCTCATGTACTTGAAGTGAACCCAATAATTGCTCAATTGTGAGCTTTTCCAAGTCCTTAGACTCTTTGATAGCTACAACTATATGCTCAGATTTGGATAAAAGGGATAGAAGTACCTTTTCGATGACATGGATGTCATATACCTTCTCATTGTTCCTCTTCAAGCCATTCACGATTACTAGCAATCGTGAGAAATAATTAGACACCGATTCTCCATCCTTATGTGAAGTGCTACGAACTCGCCTCGTAGTGCTTGGAGACGAACTCGCTTCACCTGATCATCTCCTTTGAAGATGGAAACTAGAATCTCCCAAGCTAGTTTGCTTATCATTGCTTCGACAACTTTTTCTAAGGTAGCATGGTCCAACCCTTGATAGAGTAGGAACAATGCCTTTTTATCCTTCTTCCGCTGCTCCCTAAGAGCCTTTTTCTCGACCTCTTTGTATTCAGCCTCTTCCTCAGTAGTGGGTTCCGAAAGGCCATCAGTAATGGTTTCCCACATATCTTGAGACCCAAACAAGGCTTTCAATTTGGATAGACCATGAACCATAGTTATCCTTTGATAATCTAGGAATTTGTTGTTGCACTAGGTTGGAAATCATTCTTGGCTCTAATACCAGTGATGGATCTTAATCAAGGATATTTTTAGAGTGGGGAGGAGAATGGGAGACAACTCTTTTCTTCTAAACTTTCTTATTCTTATTAGCTTGATAAACAAAGGATTACAACAGCCTTTATATATGTTTGAAAAATAAAACTCCTTACTTTTGAAATTCTGACTTTCTTACTTCCAAAGTATATGCCATAACAATAGGCTCTTTAACTTCTAAAACTAATGCCTTAATGACTTTTGACTCTTTAACTTCTGACATTCTAACTTTCAAAACATATGTCATAATAATAGACTTTTTAACTTCTAAAACTCATGTCATAATAACTTTTGACTCATCCATTTCTTTCAGTTCTGGATTTGGACCAACATATTAAAATAAGCAGCAATAGATTAGGTAGGGGCAACTACCAACAACACACTTAATTTCCTCAATGCCAATTGCCAACAGCTTACGGTGGGATGGTTTACCATGATATATAAACTAAACCAATAGTGTGTCTTTACTCTAAAAACATGAGCGTCCTTTCGATGCATTTAACCATGCAAAGCATCAGCCCGAAAGAATTTGTAGTTAATGCTGAAAGAAGAAACTTTCAACAAACTCGCAATCTTTGCTTCCTACAACCGTGGATCAGAGGGGCTTCCAGTCACGATCTAAAGGATGATAAAATTGTGTCACATGCAACCTAGGATTAAACCGATTAGAGAATCTTGTTGCATGAAACATATCTTGCTGATAGCAAACATAAGATAAGATGCTATATGTAATACCCGCTGTGCGTAGGTTCTATTTGAGTGTGGGTAGTAGCATTGAAGGCAAGTATAACTGCCTTAGTATGCATGCTCGATACTACGATGACTTGGTATAATTTGGATTATGTTTAGGCTAGGCAGTTAAAATCGGTTTTCAGAACTAATAGGTCTAGGAGCGATTAGTGACTAATCGGGTAATCGGGAAAAAATCGAGGATAAAATCGGAAAAATCATGTGTGTGTGTGTGTGTGTGTGTGTGTGTGTATATGGGAAAAAATAATTTATTATCTCTAGTATATATGATTAAGAAGATCTTAAATTTAAATTATCGTGTATTTAGTATCTATTTGACTTTGTTAATAAAATGTATATTTTGTCTTAATGCAGGTAATTGAAAAAAAGCTGGAATGAGAAGATTTGCAGTTGTCACAAACCAATATTTTGATAGTGGGAAGATTTGCAATGACAGAAATGTGATTTTTTGTAAAAATACAATATAGTTTTTGGAGGTATAAGTTATTATTTTTGTAAAACTACAATGTGTTGTATACTTGCATGACTTAATTATTACGAAATATGATTTGAATTTAGCAAAATGTACCAGATGGGAAATTCATTTAATCAAAGTGCACAACAGATGCTGGATGCTTGAAGTTTGTTGTTGTTCAAGCATCCAACAAGTGAAAATGTTCACTTGAAAATGATGCATTTGCATGATATGATCAGCAGCTTCAAAGGTAATAAGGATGGAGTTTCAAGGGAACTCCAGGCAACCATATAAAACCAAAATAAAAGATTCATACAAACCAGTCTCATATGAGCTTACAAAGAGACAACACCTATCCAAAATAAGCAGAATCAAATGGATACAACAAGGATAGGAAAACAAAGCTAATCATCGATATCAATGTCGGCATCATCATCAAACTCGTCTATTTCCTCGTTATCATTTTCTTGATTGCCTCCAAATGCCATATTTTCCCATGGTTCTTCCAATTCATCCTCATCCTCAATTCGGACTCTAGTCCTTGTTAATGGCCCTTCATGATGTGGTCCCATAGCATTTTCAACTTGTGTCCATGTGAGATCATTACCGACTCGAACAAAGTCTTCAAGCTCTTGTGATGTGGGAGTTACCCAATCATCATTCTCATCCACTTCTCTCAAAATTACTGGATTAACATTAGCCCCATCATTCACCCGAGCATTGAACCGTCTTGCCAACTTTTTGTTGGATTGAATGTAGACGATCTGATTCAACTTGTTTTGCAACAAACAATTTCTTTTCTTAGAGTGTATCTAGAATTAAAAAACAAAAAAGTTAAAATATAAACTTAGATGAATCAAATATAGGAAATGTAATTTAATACTTACGTTGTCGAAGGCACTTCAATTGCGCTCACAAGGAGACGCACTACAAGTTTGACTTAAGACTCGTATGGCAAGCTTTTGGATATTCTTCGCCGAACTCCCAAAGGTAATCCACCACTCGGCTATGCAATATTACATACAATTATGAGATTACAAGGACAAGAAATAAATAACTGCATAAATAAATATGGAAGTAGAAGAGTAATAAAAATATCGGGTGCTAAAGTCTCCTATGTCCTTATTGCTTGAGGTTCTCCAAAACTTTGCAAAGCTTCTTTATATAAAACTAGCTCACCAATGAGCTTATCATTCTCATCCAAGTCGGGCACAAGCCTATTAAAAACTTTAAACAACCCTCTCTTCACTTCCGCATTCCCCTCAATGGACAAAGAATCATCACTACTTTGAGAATATTTGTAGTAGATTCCCGGGTTTAGATATAACCCCGCTTCATACAAAAAAAATATATACTTAAGTATAAATTTGAGAAAGTTGTAAAATTAAACACTCAAATAAACCAAAAGAAAATTGAAAATTAGAAAATGTTTATTACCCGAATGCAAAGGCCTATCAAGTTGATCATCCCATCTCTTGTCAATCATATTCCACACAAGTGTTCTAACACGCCTACCACTACAAAAAATATGACATTTGATAGCTTTCATAAGCCCCACTATAATAACTCTATAGCGTTTTGACAAAACACTATAGAATGTACAACGTTTCCGAAACGCTATAGAAACGCTATAGATTCTATAGTGTTTTGTAAAACGCTGTAGAATCTATAGCATTTCCCGAAATGCTATAGAATTTATAGCGTTTCTATAGCGTTCGGTAAACGCTATAGTTTCTATAGCATTTTGTTAAAACGCTATAAAATCTATAGCATTTCGGCAATGCTATTAGTGTTAGATCATTTTGTAAAAACGCTATCGTTAGACAATCCAGTAATAGAATCAAATATACAACATTTTTAAAATGTTATCGTTTTGATATTTGTGGTTTTTTACAGCATTTTAGGAACGCTATTTCATTTTAACTGTATACAAAAAAAACTACGGATACAAATAAAAATCGATTTATCGAAAATATCAATACACCATTAAAACTATAAAAGTTTTGCAAATTTGTGTACAAATATATAAAAACATACCAACATAGAAATATTTACACAATAAACTTATAAAAATGTTCATCCAATAAACTTAAAACTGACGACCATACAGGACACATACAGCAAAAACTGCAATTTCAGGGTGATCGGCTATTACAAACTTTCATATGTTTCAATACAAGCGAAATATAGCATATCAGCCATCACCTGAAAATTCACTTGGCAATGCAGAAGAACGAACATGTCATTAATTTCTAAAGCTAAAAATTAAGACAGTTCATCTTCTTTTCAACCAATATCCAGTACCTACACAACACAAGTTATGCCATATACCGTGCCTTATCAGCCTGACATTTCTTTTTTTGTACACTGAGTTATAAATATCACCAGATATCACTACTAAACCTATCTGCAATCTGAGCCAACTGCATCCTGAACAGATTTGAAACCATCTCTCTCCAAGCACTCTGCAAAACTGCATCCTGAACAATTCAGCCTGAAAGAGAAGAAGGAAAAGTTTAAAATCCAGTTTCTTTCTCTATTTATCATCCAACTTACAAACCATCCAACTTACATGTAATAGGTTCTTTATATTAAAATTTGTTTCAAAACACATGTCTGGATGTCAAATGTATTACCAGAATAAGTACAAGTAATACGAGTCAGATTATCTCAAAAGTCTCAGACCATGAACTAGGAGAAAACATGAAAGATTGAACATACAAACTCAAGGCTGACATTAGTAATGTATAAGGTCTTACCAGGACTTGCTAATGCATACAAAGATACCTGGGGCTTCAGTGTCAAGGCTGTTTTGGAATGGTTTTTTTGTATATATAAAACAGAATGCAGAAACATTGTTGCAGAATGCATCCAAAAATATTGTTGCAGAATGCAGATAGAAAAACCCATATGGTACTTATAGAAAAACCCATATGGTACTTATACAGAAACACTACTGTAATAGACCATAAATTAGATTAGGAAATTTGCAAACAGCCGTCATTTAGTTAGTCAAAACCGTCCTAGTTCTTGAAGACATTTTTAGAGAAAGAATAACAATATGAACATATGGATATCCATTTATTGGGACTAATAACAAAACAATGATTTTTTGAATGAAATGCATTCCTTTCCTATGAAACTATGAGAAAGAAATTGAAAATATGAGTTTATGATTTAAAGAGAACAAACACAAAGTAATAAGCAGATGCACATGATTACCATATTAAGTAAAATATTTACGCATGGAACTAATTTTGATTATTTTCCAACTTAGACCATTGAACCTCAAAATCCATAACATCATCAATCCTTATTTGTCAATATCTTGAAGAAAAAAAACATGTTAACTCCATATATATTTATGTTTTTTGTGTCTAACATAATTTGCTTTTTTTTCTCCTTGATCTTCCAATGCAAAAACCTGTGTGAACTTGTTACAGAGCCAGTATTGTATTTTTTGTACAGACCCGAAGCATCATAGATCTTATCATATCATCAACTTATATGCAATTGGTGAAACTTATACCCTCCTCTAGTATGTTCTTCCTTCCCATTTACCAAACATCCAATTAGCAGTCTCATTTATGCTACTTTTGTCCATATATAAAAATTTCACATAAATCAAGAGTGTTTTAGCACTCCTCACTATTTTCTACATAGACTCGTAAAGGCTAGGTTAAACAAGTCAATCTGAAAATTAGTAATGTGATGGAAATGGATTTTTTGCAATTTTGAAAAAAAACATTACATATAGAAGACTGTTCATAATGTGAATGTTCACAACTTATCTTACTAGATTTGCAGATATAACAACAAAAAAATTCCTTTTTTTATTGAGCAAAACCAAAAAGTAATGCTTTCTCCAAATTTGTATGTCAAGTAAACTACTCAATTTACACCCGTCATTTAGTAAATGCATCATTTTCATTTCCATAGGCAATAGCATGCATCGTTTGCTGCTAAATTGACAACAAAAACTTCTGCATTTTGTATATCATTTTGCAGTTTCTATTTCCCTAGATAAAGAATTAATGATATTGCATCATGTATGTGTATGATGCATGTACAGTATGACATGCTACATGCACAAAACTAGCGTTTAGACTCATATGTTTGGGTCATGTATGAAATGATCATGGAGAACAAAAAGAAACTCACAAATTCCATCTCAATGTGTGTGTTGTTACATAAATAAAAAAATTCAGGAGACCCATTCCATATTATCTGCATATATCACATTTATGCCTTTTACAATTATCAACATTCAAATATTATGGCTTAGTTTTCACAGGATTGTGTGTTAAATACTACTTAACAACTTTGCAAAAGGTAATGGCATTATTATAAAGTTGAGAATTCGCAGAGAAAGCTAAGCTACCACTTTTTCATGTTATTATTATTATTCGCAGAGAAAGCAACAGGACATGATAACACGGAACATTAATAACGCAGTTACAAGAATCTAAAGGAGGGAATATACTGATCATAAGGAAATATACAAACCTGACATGGAGGCCCTCCATTGATGAAATCAACTTGTCCAGGCACCGGCAAATTATTAAGCTTCTCTTTGTCAAACCCCGTTGCCAATTCAGCAGCTTCAGCAGTTGAGATGCAATCATCAACATCCCCACATTTTTCCATTAAAGCCCTGTATGATTCAATTGCACAACATTTTTAACAAAAATGATGTATGAGAGAGAACCATCACATTGCAGTTACCAATAAACATCGATGTATTGATGAAAGAGAGAGAGAGACCTCAGAATCACATTGTAGTTGTCAATAAACATCAATGTATTAGGATGATTCTTGCCGAATGCTTCACCAGCTGGCTGTTCATATTCAATTGCCCACTTTGTAATCGAAGCTCCTACAAGTTAGAAGTGTAATGTAGATGAGGTATGCAACCTTGAAAGCATAATTTGTTCCAGTACATACTAAACAAGTATGAGCAACCAAGATCTTTACCAGCATTCTGTAGCCCCTCTGATAGGCCACCACAACCAGCAAAGATATCGAGAGTAGCCAAGCAATTTTTGTGAGCTACCGCATTCAACTGATCAATATCTTGTTCACCTTCTATATATTTTCCCTTCCCAAGGCAGTGTTAGCTTTCGTTTGGTTCTAAGACGAAAACTTTACATTTGCAGGCAACTGTCACAAAGCATAATACCAATCAAGAAAATTTTCAATGAAATCATTGACTTGTGCTCCTAATTAAACATCAAGGTGGAAACATAATACAACATACCTTCTTAACTGCTCCATTAACAGAATCATAATAACATTCACAAAAGAAAACGTGATCACAAATCACAGGAAGCTCCAGATCTGGAAGGTCACTTTTCCTTCGGACTTCACACTTACCTTCTAATACCTCTACAGATACTCTAAGTGTATCTTCTCTGTAGTACAATTGAAAATTGCAAAATGAAAAAATCCCATTAAAATACCTCTACAGATACTCTAAGTGTATCTTCTCTATAGTACAATTGAAAATTGCAAAATGAAAAAAATCCCATTAAAATGGAATATACATCATGCGGAAAGCAAAGTACTAGAAATTTTATAAAGAAGGTTCTTACTTCTCCAACGTCTGAATAGTATGCCTTCGCAGCAAAAACATCTCTCAACCTCATGCCAACATTAGATTTTCCTCGCAACCCTAACCCTAACAATTTGATTAATGAAGAGAGGCGCCGAAGAGGGCGGGGTGGCGGCGATGGGGGAAGGAGCGACGGCGGGGGAAGGGGAGGGGGAAGGCGGCGCCGAAAGGGGGCGGGTGGCGGCGAAGGGTGAAGGAGTGACGACAGTGGAAGGGGACGGGGACAGCGGTGCCGAAGGGGCGGGTAGGACGAAGGGGGAAGGAGGAGGAGGGAAATCATTTTTGGTTTTTGGGTGACTGCGAATTTGGGATGGAAATCCTAATTAGGATCGTGATAAGTGAAGAAAAATGAGAGGAGGAGGAGGAGGAGGAGGAGGAGAAAATGAACTCGTTTGAGAATGATTTATATTTTAATTAGAATTTTTTTTATCCTTACCACTTAAGTTTATTTACATATATTATAGTGTTTCTAAAACGCTGTAAAAAATACAGCATTTTAAAAACGCTATCGTAGCTAAGAATAAATTTCAAAATTAATCAAAGATAGCATTTTATTCAGAAATGCTATTATTGATCATTTTCAATAGCATTTACACTTAAATGCTATAATAAATCTGCTGTAGAAAGCCATATATGTTGTAGTGTACATTCCCTTCTAGCTTCATTTGTCTTCGCCGTGTCCTCACCAAGGTTCTTTTTTATTTGCTCCTTTGCACGATCCATTGCTTCATGCAAGTAACCCATACACGGCTTTTCTTCGGTGTCCACCAATCTAATCACATCTACCAAAGGAGCCAAAATACTACAAGCAAATTTTGCATTATCCCAAAATTTTTTCCTATGCACAATTCTTGCAACTCTTCTTCCTTCAATGGTCTTTGAAAAATCACTTGTTGTCCACGCAATAGAGAAAAAAAATCATTCTTAGTGCATTCTCATTTCTAATCATACTCTCTAATGTGTAAAACTGAGTGGCAAATCTTGTGACACATGATCTATGCAACTCCCTATTGTCTGTACATTTGCGCATGAGGCTTAAGATTCTTCCATGGTTATAGATATAAACCACAATGGACCTTGCATTTTTTAATGCATTTTCTATCTTGTCCAAAGGAGAAGCTTTGGACTCACCAAGATCTTTCACCATCAAATTCAAGCAATGAGCCGCACAAGGAGCCCAAAACATCTTTGGATACTTCCCTTCCAATATTGAACCCGCACTCTTAAAATTCGAGCCATTGTCGGTGATAAACTATAAAATTTTAAAAGAAAAGAATAAGATATAAATTAGAGAAATCTTATCTACAATCAAGAATATCACTAATTAGTAATTAATGGAAACTAGTATCAAAATCATGTCAAAATCAACTTACTTGGACAATATTATCTTCTCCCACATCTTTAATGACCTCCTCAATCATCTCCACTATAAGGTCCGCACGTTTGACATGTTCGGAAGCATCAATGGACTTCAAAAAAACGGTTCCTTTTGGACAATTTACCAAAAAGTTAATCAAGCTCCGGACATTCCCATCTGTCCAAAAATCCGACATTATGGATCCATATCTCTTCCAATATGGTCTAAAAGACTCCACAAATCTTTGGGTATCTTCATACACTTGTTTCAATAAAGTGACCCTCATGTGATGGTAAGACGGTGCTTGTAAACCTAACAAAATATTGCATAATGAATAATTTGCAATAATAAACAAACATATATTCAATCAAAATTGTTTTAAGATAAATAAATACCTCTTCCATATTTTCCAACTGCATATATCATCGTTTGGAAGCTAGGTACACGCACGGCATTAAAGGGTAGACCAACTTCACATGCCTATTCCTCAGTAGCAACCCAAGCTTCTTGCTTCTCTTCCTCTTTGTACAGGGTTAGAATGCTCAATTTGAGTTTGCTTTGGTTTCAAATGAGCATCCATTGGCCCTCTATGACTGCTAACAAGCTTCCTCTTCTTGCCTTTGGTGGCATTGGGGATAGAAGGCCTAGAACTATTGCTGCCACCTTCGAGAATTTGCAAATCTTCTTTGCCATCACTCTGAAGAAATCGTTCGTACCCTTCAAAGACATTATTAAGCCTCTTCTTCTCGTTTCTTCGATTACAGTTCTCATCATTGTACTCCTTAATCTCCTTCATCTGGTCCATTGTGACATTAGGACAACCCGTCACATTTCCCATCTTGTGAAGAAGATGTTCCTTGGCTCGGGTGATCCCTCCCGAAAACTTCTTTTGACATAATTTGCAAACAATCTTCATGCAATTCGGGGGAAATTGTAAACCTGTATATTTCCAAGCAGGATCTTTGGAGGGAGGTTTCCATGTAGAAGTTGCAGCATCAGACGATTGGGTAGAAGCCTCTCCTCCAATAGGTGGACCCATAGAACTCATTATTCTTCAAATAGTTTTACTGCTTGAATAAAAATAATGTATCATAAGCAACACATAGGCAACCATCATAAATGAATAGTGATTCAGTGAATACTGACTTGACTTACTAACTTTAAAAAAAAACTAACGTACTGAATACTAACTTAATAGTAATACTAACACTAACAGTAACTTAATAAAAAAATGTAAACAAAAAAGTGATGAACAAAAAAGAAGAAGAAATGTGACGGGTGAATGTGATGTAAACAAAAATGTAAACAAAAAAGTCCCTACTCCTTACTGTTTACGGTGAATGTGATGAAAAAAAAAAAAGAAGCAGAAGTTGAGTCATGAGTGATTGTGCTGAGTTGCCTTGCCTGCCGAACGGAGCTGATGTGGAGGTGAAAGAGAGAGAGATTCCGCTGCCGAACTAGAGGGCTTTCGACGACCTGTTGATGAAAGAGAGGGCTTTCGACGACCTGTTGGAGGGCTTTCGACGACCTGTCGCTGCCGAACTGGAGGGCTTTCGACGAAAGAGAGAACTGGAGGTGAAAGAGAGAGCTGTCGACGGTCTGAAGTGGAGCTGTCGAAGAGAGAACTGGAGGAAAGAGAAGAGAGAAGAGCTGTCGACGAGAAGAAGTGGAGGGAGAGGCGTAGCTGAATTTGGGTTTCGGAAATTAGGTTAGGAATTTGGGTTGAAATGAAGAGAAGAGGATTCGATTGAAGAGATGGGCGATTTGCGGGTCAGATTGGGAACGGGTCGGGTTTAATTAGTGAATGGGTCAGATTAGGGGATTTGAGGCTAAATTATACCCATTTTAAATCGAAGCGATTAATCGGCATATCGGGCTGTATGCATATCGGCCGATTAGTACACATATCGGCCGATAATAGCGATATTATTGCTGGAAGTCCATTTCAAAAAAATCGCTTCAAAAATAATCGGGACACTTCCGATTACCGATTAATCAGCAATTAATCGCCGATTTTGACTGCCTAGTGTTTAGGCCCATTTTCTAGCCCAAGCTGAGCCAAATGGACAATCTGGACTCTTTTCCCACCCAATCCAACACCCAAATGATATGAAATCTCATCCCTCCACCTCACTTCTACCCACGTGCCACATAAACCCCTTCACATGCCACCTTGGCTCCTTGGGTGACACCTTGGTGGACACCTAAGCTCCTCCCATCCTTTCCATGCATCAAACCCCTTCCCAATCCTATCAGCTTACACACATACAAGAATATCCCATCCTTCTCCTTCTGATTGCTCTGGATAGCCGCTAATGCCCACCAAAATACTACCTTTATTACTTCATTTTCACTCTAAAAAATAATCCATCTCATTCCTACTATCTCTACTTCAATCCAATTCTCGTATTTCACTCCAAGAGGATGGCTTGAGCCTAACTGAAGGATTCAAGTCGGAGTTTGTGTAGGACTTCATTAAGATATATAAAGATCCAAGTTGTGTGTATCGATCTTAAGATTAGCTAAAGTTGGATCGATTGCTTTTATTTTTAAGCAATGATTAAGTATGTCTATGTATGTTATCTAGGAAGCTTTAAAGTAAGGATTTTGAAGGATAATCAAGAGAAAGGAACGAGCTTTTGTGGAGAATATGCAAGTGGGTAAACCAATACTAACTATTAGTTTGGTTGTTAGTATTAGCATGAGATTGGTAGCCTACTTGATAGTATTAGCATGAATTATGGTAAAGAAACATGTTTACTTGATTATGTGCTTGTCCATGTCATGCCATTCATTATAGGTTAAGGAATTTGTGTTAAAGTGCATAATCATCTTAGTTGCTAAACATGTAAGGACAACACACTAACTTCTACTTGTAGCATGCATAAGGGCGGCTAAATCATTCAATAGTAATTAATTAATATTTTATTCATGAATACCTATGTATTAGCTACAAATTTCATATAGAACTCATGACAATTTGAGTTAATCATATGACTTTTGTAACACATGCTGTCACTCAGCCAATTGTGTAGTAAAACTATAGCTGACGTGTGACTTTAGCATGCATTTGATGTCCGTGGTTGTCCGTAAGTTTAATAATTTTTCCGGACACATAGTTATGTTAGGTGAAACTTTCATTTTGAATTCATGATGTTATGAGTGATTGCTTAAATCATGCGAATTATTGAAATATGTTAAGTTATTAGGTTGCGAAGATGCATAACTTCACATGCTGATCTATTGAATATGAATTATGTATAATTGGTATTGTGACTTGCAACGGTGTGATGTTTTATCATCATGATTCATGAATCACTTTTGTTTAATATAAGTTAACATGGCCTTGCATGGTTATATTTGACTTATATCAATGTGTAGTGTTTCATGTTAATGATCCATGCACGACATGAGAGGCTAACGAGGAAATAGCGATTTATGGAGGACTAATATGGAATTTCAATATTTTTCGAGATCTATACCCAAAAAAACCCAAAATAAAAAATAGGGGAAAAATTATTTCAAGGCCCAAAATTAGATCTTGATTTATTTTTAAACCCAACGGGTTTAAAAGCCCAACACCTTAAAAATGATTATTTTTAAAACCCAAACCTCCCTTTTAATTAAATAATGGCAAAATTTAAAAAAACTACACAATTTTTGGCCAGTTTAAAAAAACTACACTAAAGTTTTTTTTTTAAAAAAAAGGACACAATGTTTAAATAAGGTCCAATGTGTTAGTTAGGGTTAGGGTTAGGATTAGTTCGGGGGGTTTATTTAAACATCTGATTAGTTAAGTGATGTTTTTTCAAACACAAATAAAAGATGAGTGTGGTTTTTTTAAACACAAATGAAAGATGAAAGCGGTTTTTTTAAACCCTACCCTAACCCTAACTAACCCATTGGACCTTATTTAAACATTGTGTCCTTTAAAAAAAAAAGTTTAGTGTAGTTTTTTTAAACTGGCCAAAAATATAATTTTTTTAAATTTTGCCTTAAATAATCTATTGATTTAAATATTACTTCCCTTTTATTTCCTACATTACCCTTTATATAAAAAAAAGAGCCATCTTTTTCATTCTCCTTAAAAAATAAAAAAAATTCAAAATTCTCAACCGAACAAAGAAGTATCCCTTGAATGGATGAGATCTCCATTCTACAAGGCGATATGGACATCGGCGGCTCCCTTGAAGTGCAAGATCTTTCTCTGGCAAATGAGTCGGGGACGACTCAATTCGAAGGAATTTCTGAGTTCAAAAGGCTGGACAGGAGACACCGCATGCACAACTTGTGCGTGCCCTGTCGAAACAGTTTATCATATTTTCTTCATCTGCCCTGTTGCATCTGAAACCTGGAAGTTCTTCACTGCACTCTTTCACATACAATCCATCCCCACAGACATGCATGACTGTTTTACCTTATAGTGTTTTAGCACACGGGCACAAAGGCACACTTGGCACCTTCTTACTGTTGCAATATGCTGGAGTATTTGGATAACTAGGAATAATTGTGTATTTTCGGCTAAGTCTCCTTCAACTCATCGGATCATTTCTAATGCTATTTTCTTGTTTCGATCATAGTTAGATGGGATCGGCAGCGATAAGAAGAAGAAGGCAATGGAGAAAGAAATGGAAGAAGCAAATGTGCAAGATTTACTACTTCACGAGGCCCTTGCCCGCATTGGCCAGACTGAGAGCGAGGAGGGGAGCTGCTCATGGTAGCTTCATTAGCAGGAAGATCTTCTTACCTTATTTTGCATCTTTTGTACTCTGTATGGGTTGTTTTTTGGGGCCTTGCATGACAGCAGCCCGAGTACTCTTTCTCTTCTTGTTTTGGATGTTATAGCATCATGATCATGGGTTCAGGTTGCATACTGAACTAGCTTGATCTATTTTTGTACTTTAAACTTCTTCTTAGTTTTTAATATATATTTTTGTGAGGTAGGGACTTACCCTACCTTTTCCCCATCAAAAAAAACAAAGAAGTATCTGTAGTGCCCCGATTTTCATTTAATGAAAATTATTTTATTTTGCACGTAGTGTGCACGTGCAATATTTTTGGTAGAATTAAATTTTATAATATTTCTATTATGATGAGTATAAATATTTATATATGTGCTCTTTAATTATTTATATAAAGCCATTTTTCAAATAGACAAAAGCCTTTCTTTTAAAAAGCCCAAATCTAATTTATTTGTTATATTTTTTAGTTATTATTTTGGCCCATAAACTAAAGGCCATGAGCTATTTTATTTTAAATACAACTTGTAATGTAGAATACAATTTAAAGATTATTTTTTTGTAAAATATAATGTACAAATTTTTGGAGGCAAATGCATGTACGTGCATTGCACGTACACGTGCAATATGCACCATTTAAGCATGGCCGGTTTTGATCTTTGGAGGGAAAATGGAAAATTCAAGTGGATTCATGGGTGGTGGTTACTTGATCATGGTTGGTTATTGTAACTCCTCCTTGAATCCTAGCCTTCTAATCCTAACTCCTAAGTTAATCCTAGCCTTCCATTTTCCGAAACTTTTAGTATAAATACCCCCCCCCCCTTTGCCTAGTATTCTTGTGCTAATTATTAATCCAAACCTATAGTTTAAAATACATTATTTAGTAGTATAACAAGTGAGTTAAAAGATTGAGAGATTGTGTGAGGATTGTGCTTGCATCAAGAAGAGGAGGCCGGCATAGGAAGCTCTCGGTTTTGGCTTGTGGAAAGCTCGGGTGCGCGCATCAAGGAGGAGGATCGCTCTTTTTGCAAGGACATTGGTTTAGGAGGTGTTGCCTAAGTGTAGTCTCTCCAATTAAGGTTGGTAAATTTTCCGTATTTCTAATTAGGAAGCATGCTAGATTTGAATTGAAAGAATGATGATGCATGAAAAAATATTAATAAGAGTACATTTTAATTAGAAAATGGCTTATTGATTGATTGAAATGTTGGTATGCAAATTGTATGTGGTTCTATCGTTAAATTTAAGTTGTGAGTAAATTGATTATAGCCATGGATTGATGAAGAAAACTTCATTATTAACATCGAGAACTATATGCAAAAGTTAGTAGATTGACAATATTACTTTATGTGCTTAAATGGACTTTTGTGATAATGTTGTGATGAATGAATTAAGATATAGATTGTATGTTTGGGAAATAATTAAAAATAGAGAATTGATATAAAGATTGCTAATAAAGAGATTAGTGTTGTCAAACTTGATAAGAAATGTCGGAAAAAAAAAACATGGTAGTGGTTAATTCGAATTAATTGTATGAAAAATATGTGTTAATTATTGAAAAAATTATTTTTATTATACTGGAGTATAATTTATGATGGGAATAGCCAATCTGGATATTTACAGCAAATTTAGTAAAGGCAAAATTAAATGAGAGCTTGTTGAACATCGAAATGTTTTACTAAACAGAGAGAATCGATTTAATATGATTACGGGTTGAAATATGACAACATGAGAGCATAGCTCAAGTGGTCGGGATGCTCTTAATCGCTACAGTGGGTTCGGCGAGTTGCTGGTTCGAATCCCCTTAGCACCATACTTTTTGTATTTTTGAAAATAATAAATAACTACAGCCGAGAGCATTTAATGCTCTCCGCTCCCTTCATTAACGCACAGAGCGTTCGTCCTAGTGGCCTGTGCCTTCGGTTGGTTTCCCTGGGGTCACTGGTTCGATCCCTAGGTCTCGGCTGTGTTTGTGTTGTGGGAAAAATAAATTTTTTGTGTGTTTTGATGATTGAAAAATTATGAAAAAAATATGGTTATTATCCTAAAAATATGTGGGATTTATGAAAAATAATTTGGGAATTATTTACATGAAATGGAGTATGTTTTGAGAATAAATATCCTACACTTGTATGTTATGAAAGTTACACTTTGAGAATGGACTTGAAATAAAATGTTAGAAAAGAAGTGTAAGAAAGATAGAAATTATATATAGTGATGTGATGTGATTTATTCTCATTGGAGAATAATGTGAAAATTATGAAATGTGAATATTCATTTAGTGATGTGATTTTAATGTGAAAATTGATATTTGATGAATCATATAAGGAAAAAATTGAATTCCATGTATGGCTATAGACTCATGAATAAATTAGAAATCATGCTATTGAAAGAAAAAATCTGTTATGATTATGAAGATGAACTTATGAGCTGGAAATGCTCAATTTTGGAAATTGTGAATTGGAATTGAAACAAAAGAGTAGCTAAGTCTCCCCCGGCAATTGGAAAGAAATGAAATGAAATTTGAAATGAAAGACCAAGGTTGGTCACGTTTGAATGAATGAATAAGTCCGGTTTAGTGGAGAGGTGAACTCTAGAGCTTTGATTTTGTTCATGATTCTAATAAAAACTAAGGATTAGTACTTAGTGGAGATGTTATGAAGGTGAGAGAAAAACACAAGTATGAGAGCTAGAGTTTACGGTGCGGGTTTGAGCTACAGAATGCATGCTTGATGAGTCAAGACATGGCGTGGGCACTACTCAGTAATGATCGGACTTTAGCCACGCTCGTGGGATGTTTGGTGACTGCAAGAGGATCGTGTGCCATGAAGGAGGCTGAATTGCCACAGAATGCATGCTTGATTAGTCAAGACATGGCGTGAGATTCCTCTCCAGGTTTTCTGTACACGAGCTTGTACTCATAGATCATCTAGGATACTCACCATAGTTACAGTCGTAGATTAAGACACGACGAGGGATTGAACCCTACCAAGATGAAGAAAGATTAAGAGGCTTGCCCTCAGACCTATGTAGTATGGGATGCATAGAATCCGAACAAGTATGCATTAGTGTCATATAATATAAATAACTGTATTAAGGACTAAGTACACAATCACAACACGACATCGATAGGGTATTCCCTTTAGTTTGATATGTGACAAGTTTGTGTTTGTTAAATATGGAAAATGAGTTATACTATTTCCGGCGTAGAGAGGATGGCCGTGTATAATGTTCGTCGGTTGAATAAACTGACGTACCCACAGTTTTGTATGCAGGGTAAATGATATGGTAAAGATTGAAGAGGAACAGATGCCTAAAGTTTATTAAATGTGGTTGTACTTTGTTTAAATGTTGTAAATTTACTTCCGCTGTGCAATGTAAAGAGTAAAGTTTCATGTAAACTCTGATGTAAAGTGAAAAGTTTTAATTTCCTTGTAAAATTGTATTAAATGAAGTGTAAAGATCCTGTGGAATCTCGAATTCAGTGTATTTTGGAATTCGGGGCGTTACAGAGAGGTATCAGAGCCACGCTTCACACATGTACAAATTCATAAGGAACGAAACTCTAGAAGTGGACATTAGAGTGTGTGTTTGAGTCTAGAGATTTAAATGTAAGTGACTTACATTTGTGTTGCTCTATGACTTATGCTTCTTCCTCCCTATTTTTCTAAGATGGCTGATCACTTCGACCCGGCTGGAGATGACGACTGGCATATCATCGAGGAAGAGTACCATCCTGGACAAGCAGATTCCGAGGAAGAGTACTACCCAGGGCAAGTAGATTCTGACGGAGAAGAATGGCCTGAATCCCGAGAGATCACCCCACCTCCGGATTCATCTAATGACTCTTCTGACGAAGAAAAAGAACCGGTTCCAAATGGTCTTGTGATATCTCTTCAGAGGTAGGTAGAAATACTGTGGGAGAGAGTCAGATTATTGGAGGCTCAATTGGCAAAGCGTAAGGACGACTTTGCAGTTCTCAGTCATCGGGTATGGAAATTCGAGAAGAGGAAGAATCTGACCGATGTGCTGAAGGAAGAAGTTGATGAACTACGGGGAGAACTTCGAGAAGCGAAGAGGAACCGTAGGAGTTAGACTGTTGTAGCTTCTACTATTTTATTCTGATGTCAAGAAATGTTTTTCAATTCGAATGTATAAAGTTTGAAATTCAATGAAATAGAAATATTGACTTGAAAGATCATGTTTCATACTTCGAATTTGATGGACCTTTTACATCAGGATATGGAATGAAAGCTGTTGTGTTGTTCGATACTGGATCCTCTCATGCTTTTGTGTCTCCTAAATTTGCTAAAGTGTTGGGAGTTGAACCGAAGATTTTTCCAGGCAAGATCTTAGCAGTAGCTACTCCATCAGGGAAAACTTTAACCACTGATCGGTATTATGTGGATTGCGAGATTGTGATTGGAGACAGAATCTTCGGAATTGATCTAATCGAGCTGACTATCTTGGGAGTCGATGTTATCATTGGCATTGATTGGATGTCGGTGTACAGTGCAAGCATCGAGTGTAAGACCAAGACGGTAACAGTGAAGGCTCCAGGTGGACCTGAAGTCACTTTCCAAGGGCAGAAGAAGTGTTCTAGGCTGGTGGCAGCTATCCGCAAGGAAGAGATTCCTGTGGAAGTGCAAAGGATTCCTGTGGTTTGGGACTATCCGACTGTGTTCTTGGATAATTTTCCTGGGTTAGCCCCACATCGTGATATAGAGTTCAGCATCATTGTGCAACCGGAAAGTGCACCGATTTCTAAGGCACCGTATAGGATGGCTCCAGTGGAACAGGATGAGGTGAAACGGCAGATTGAGGAACTGTTGGAGAAAGTCTTTATTCAACCTAGTGCGTCACCTTGGGGAGCACTAGTGTTTTTGGTAAAGAAGAAGGATGGATCGATGAGAATGTGCATCGATTACCGAGAGCTGAATTAGGTCACTGTTCAGAATAAGTATCCTATTTCTCGAATTGATGACTTGTTCGATCGTCTACAAGGAGCAGCTATCTTCTCCAAAATAGATCTTCGATCAGGATATAACCAAGTTCGAGTGAAAGCTGAAGATGTGCACAAAACTGCATTTAGAACTCGACATGGGCATTACGAATTCTTAGTTATGCCATTTGGAGTGACGAATGCACCTGCAATCTTCATGGATTTGATGAACAGAGTTCTGAGGCCGTTCATTGATTCTTTCGTCGTGGTGTTTATCGACGATATCCTCGTGTACTCCAAGTCAGAAGAGGAGCACACCGAGCATCTGGCAGCAGTTCTGAAGAAGCTGGAAGAGCAGAAGTTGTATGCTAAGCTATCCAAGTGTGATTTCTAGAAATCTGAAGTGGCATTCCTAGGTCACATCCTTTCTAAGGAGGGAGTGGCAACTGACCCTCAGAAGATAGAGGCAGTGAGAGATTGGGCTAGGCCTACTACAGTGAAGGAAGTCAGAAGTTTTCTTGGAATGACTGGATACTACAGGAGTTTCATTCAAGGTTATGCTCAGATAGCCGTGCCGCTTACTGGTCTGACCAAGAAGAATGTGAAATTCAAGTGGACTGAGCAATGTGAGGCAAGCTTTCAGGAGTTGAAAGAGAAACTGACTACTGCACCTATTTTGGCTTTGCCTAGAGCAGGTATTAAGTATGATGTTTATAGCGATGCTTCACATCGTGGGCTTGGTTGTGTCTTAATGCAAGAGGGAAGAGTAATCGCTTATGGGTCTAGGCAACTACGATCGCATGAGAAGAATTATCCGACTCATGATCTGGAGTTGGCTGCGATTATCTTTGCCCTGAAGCAATGGAGACACTACATGTACGGTGAGAAATTGAACATGTACACGGACCACAAGAGTTTGAAGTACATATATCAGCAGAAGGATCTGAATTTGAGGCACTGGAGATGGTTGGAAGTGCTCGAGGACATGCGACCTGCGATCAAGTATCATCCTGGGAAAGCTAATGTTGTTGCGGATGACTTAGTCGCAAGAGTAGTTTATCCAGTTTGATTACAACTCAGAAGCATCTGATTGAGGAATTGGACCGAGCAGGTATTGAGGTTGTCTTGCAAGGATTGAGAGCATCTTTAGCTCAGTTGAGGCTTTAGCTACTTTGAATGCAAGGATCATTGCAAGTCAGGAGGTTGATGCTGATATTTTGGAGATGAAGGAGCAGGTTGGTGCTTGCAGGTTTCCGGATTTCAAATCAAGGATGGAGTGCTGTGGTTTGGAGAGAGGCTATGTGTTCCGAATAAGGCGGACCTGAAAGAGAGTATTCTTTAGGAGGCGCATGCTACTCTTTTGTCGGTACATCCTGGAAGTACTAAGATGTACAGAGATATTAAACTGCATTTATGGTGGTCAGGTTTGAAGCGGGATGTGGCTGAATTTGTGGCGAAGTGTGAGGTTTGTCAGCAAGTCAAAGCTGAAAATCAGAGACCCGGAGGTCTATTACAGCCGTTACCTATTCCGGAATGGAAGTGGGATAACATCAGTATGGATTTCATTACGGGATTGCCCAAGAGTCCTAAAGGCAATGATGTGATTTGGGTTATAGTCGATCGACTAACCAAGTCCGCTCACTTTTTGGCGATGAAACTCACTGCTTCGATGGACAAGTTAGCTGACTTGTATGTTGGAGAGATCGTCCGGCTTCATGGTGTTCCGTCAACTATTGTGTCTGATCGAGATGCGCGGTTTACTTCGCATTTCTGGAGGAGTCTTCAGACAGCTTTAGGTACCAAGACAGATTTCAGCACTGCTTTTCATTCGCAAACCGATGGGCAGACCGAGAGAGTCAACCGTATTCTTGAGGATATGCTTCGGTGTTGTGTACTAGACTTTGGAGGCAGTTGGGAAAGGCATTTAACTTTGGTAGAGTTTGCCTACAACAACAGTTTTCAGACTAGCATTGGGATGGCGCCGTACGAAGCTTTGTATGACAGGAAGTACAGAACACCTATTTGTTGGTTTGAAGTTGGGGAGCGTCAGTTGTTTGGTCCTGAGCTTGTGCAGCAAACCTCTGAGAAGATTGATCTGATCAGGAAAAGGTTGGTAGAGGCTCAGAGCAGGCAGAAAAGCTATGCAGACAACCGGAGAAGGGACCTTGAATTTGAGGTCGGTGACTTCGTCTTTCTGAAAGTATCGCCCAGTAAAGGTGTGATTCGATTTGGCAAAGGCGGAAAGTTAGCCCCAAGGTTTATAGGCTCGTACATGATATTGAAAATGATCGGAAAAACTGCTTACCGGCTTGAATTACCGGAAGAGTTATCTCAGGTGCACAATGTCTTTCATGTGTCTATGCTGAGAGGTTATATTCCAGATCCGAGTCATCATTTGCCTGAAGTGCCGGAAGGTTTGCAGTTGGATCTTAATTACATCGAGTCTCCTGTCGAGATTGTTGATCGTCGAGAGAAAGTCTTGAGGAATAAGACGATACCGATGGTCAAGATAGTCTGGAGAAACCATTTGGTTGAAGAGGCTACTTGGGAGTCTGAGGAGAGAATGTTGAAAGACTATCCTGAGCTTTTTGCATGAGTTGTATTTTGTATTTTTTTTCTTGTGCTTGTTATGAGTGTTTGTGTTTTGTTTCTCACTCTTGACTATAGTTCCGGGGACGGAACTATTCTAAGGAGGGAGTGCTGTAGTGCCCCGATTTTCATTTAATGAAAATTATTTTATTTTGCACGTAGTGTGCACGTGCAATATTTTTGGTAGAATTAAATTTTATAATTATTTCTATTATGATGAGTATGGATATTTATATATGTGCTCTTTAATTATTTTTATATAAAGCCCTTTTTCAAATAGACAAAAGCCCTTCTTTTAAAAAGCCCAAATCTAATTTATTTGTTATATTTTTTAGTTATTATTTTGGCCCATAAACTAAAGTCCATGAGCTATTTTTATTTTAAATACAACTTCTAATGTAGAATACAATTTAAAGATTATTTTTTTGTAAAATATAATATACAAATTTTTGGAGGCAAATGCATGCACGTGCATTGCACGTACACGTGCAATATGCACCATTTAAGCATGGCCGGTTTTGATCTTTGGAGGGAAAAGGGAAAATTCAAGTGGAGTCATAGGGTGGTGGTTACTTGATCATGGTTGGTTATTGTAACTCCTCCTTGAATCCTAGCCTTCTAATGCTAACTCCTAAGTTAATCCTAGCCTTCCATTTTCCGAAACTATTAGTATAAATACCCCCCCCCCCCTGCCTAGTATTCTTGTGCTAATTATTCATCCAAACCTATAGTTTAAAATACATTATTTAGTAGTATAACAAGTGAGTTAAAAGATTGAGAGATTGTGTGAGGATTGTGCTTGCATCAAGAAGAGGAGGCCGGCATAGGAAGCTCTCGGTTTTGGCTTGTGGAAAGCTCGGGTGCGCGCATCAAGGAGGAGGATCGCTCTTTTTGCATGGACATTGGTTTAGGAAGTGTTGCTAAGTGTAGTCTCTCCAATTAAGGTTGGTAAATTTCCGTATTTCTAATTAGGAAGCATGCTAGATTTGAATTGAAAGAATGATGATGCATGAAAAATATTAATAAGAGTACATTTTAATTAGAAAATGGCTTATTGATTGATTGAAATGTTGGTATGCAAATTGTATGTGGTTCTATCATTAAATTTAAGTTGTGAGTAAATTGATTATAGCTATGGATTAATGAAGAAAACTTCATTATTAACATCGAGAACTATATGCAAAAGTTAGTAGAATGACAATATTACTTTATGTGCTTAAATGGACTTTTGTGATAATGTTGTGATGAATGAATTAAGATATAGATTGTATGTTTGGGAAATAATTAAAAACAGAGAATTGATATAAAGATTGCTAATAAAGAGATTAGTGTTGTCAAACTTGATAAGAAATGTCGAAAAAAAAATGTGGTAGTGGTTAATTCGAATTAATTGTATGAAAAATATGTGTTAATTATTGAAAAAATTATTTTTATTATACTGGAGTATAATTTATGATGGGAATAGCCAATCTGGATATTTACAGCAAATTTAGTAAAGGCAAAATTAAATGAGAGCTTGTTGAACATCGAAATGTTTTACTAAACAAAGAGAATCGATTTAATATGATTTCGGGTTGAAATTTGACAACATGAGCGCATAGCTCAAGTGGTCGGGATGCTCTTAATCGCTACAGTGGGTTCGGCGAGTTGCTGGTTCGAATCCCCTTAGCACCATACTTTTTGTATTTTTGAAAAAAATAAATAACTACAGCCGAGAGCATTTAATGCTCTCAGCTCCCTTCATTAACACACAGAGCGTTCGGCCTACTGGCCTGTGCCTTCGGTTGGTTTCCCTGGGGTCGCTGATTCGATCCCTGGGTCTCGGCTGTGTTTGTGTTGTTGGAAAAATAAATTTTTTGGGTGTTTTGATGATTGAAAAATTATGAAAAAAATATGGTTATTGTCCTTAAAATATGTGGGATTTATGAAAAATAATTTGGGAATTATTTACATGAAATGGAGTATATTTTGAGAATAAATGTCCTACCCTTGTATGTTATGAAAGTTACACTTTGAAAAAGGACTTGAAATAAAATGTTAAAAAAGAAGTGTAAGAAAGATAGAAATTATATATAGTGATGTGATGTGAATTATTCTCATTGGAGAATAATGTGAAAATTATGAAATGTGAGTATTCATTTAGTAATGTGATTTTAATGTGAAAATCGATATTTGATGAATCATATAAGGAAAAAATTGAATTCCATGTATGGCTATGGACTCATGAATAAATTAGAAATCATGCTATTGAAAGAGAAAATCTGTTATGATTATGAAGATGAACTTATGAGCTGGAAATGCTCATTTTTGGAAATTGTGAATTGAAATTGAAATAAAAGAGTAGCTAAGTCTCCCCCGACAATTGGAAAGAAATGAAATGAAATTTGAAATGAAAGACCAAGGTTGGTCACGTTTGAATGAATGAATAAGTCCGGTTTAGTGGAGAGGCTAACTCTAGAGCTTTGATTTTGTTCATGATTCTAATAAAAACTAAGGATTAGTACATAGTGGAGATGTGATGAAGGTGAACGAAAAACACAAGTATGAGAGCTAGAGTTTACGGTGCGGGTGTGATCCACAGAATGCATGCTTGATGAGTCAAGACATGGCGTGGGCACTACTCAGTAATGATCGGATTTTAGCCACGCTCGTGGGATGTTTGGTGACTGCAAGAGGATCGTGTGCCATGAAGGAGGCTGAATTGCCACAGAATGCATGCTTGATGAGTCAAGACATGGCGTGGGATTTCCCTCCAGGTTTTCTGTACACGAGCTTGTACTCATAGATCATCTAGGATACTCACCGTAGTTACAGTCGTAGATTAAGACACGGCGAGGGATTGAACCCTACCAAGATGAAGAACGATTAAGAGGCTTGCCCTCGGACCTATGTAGTATGGGATGCATAGAATCCGAATAAGTGTGCATTAGTGACATATAATATAAATAACTGCATTAAGGACTAAGTGCACAATCACAACACGACATCAATAGGGTATTCCCTTTAGTTTGATATGTGACAAGTTTGTGTTTGTTAAATATGGAAAATGAGTTATACTATTTCCGGCATAGAGAGGATGGCCGTGTATAATGTTCGTCGGTTGAATAAACTGACGTACCCACAGTTTTGTATGCAGGGTAAATGATATGGTAAAGATTGAAGAGGAACAGATGCCTAAAGATTATTAAATGTGGTTGTACTTTGTTTAAATGTTGTAATTTTACTTCCGTTGTGCAATATAAAGAGTAAAGTTTCATGTAAACTCTGATGTAAAGTGAAAAGTTTTAATTTCCTTGTAAAATTGTACTAAATGAAGTGTAAAGATCCTGTGGAATCTCGAATTCAGTGTATTTTGGAATTCGGGGCGTTACAGTATCTAATTAGGATTGTGGATGGTGGTAGCGGATGTATTTAATAATGTTGTCTTCTACTCCATTAGTCCCTCTCGATTCATCCTCTTCAAAGTTATCATGTTCTTTTGCTTCTTTTTTTCTCTCCTCCTCCTGATCCAAATAGAGCTCTCTCTCCTATGTCTTGTTACAAAAAATTCTTTTACAATAAACTCGATTTGATTGATAGGCACAAAAAACAGAGAAGAAAAGAGGAGAGAAAGGAAAAAATCGAAAGGAAAAATAAATAAATAAATAAATAAACAACTTACAAAACTCAATATCAGATTACAAGATGAGAAGCCAAGGCCTGTGTATCACACAGTGTCCTTAAAACAGATTTTGCCTCTTCCGATTGCTGGAATGAACAAAGGTGTCTGTCTCCCAGGATGCAATGACCAGAGTGTTCACGTAGGCACCACGTAGCACTCTCGAACTGAGCAGCAGCGTCAGAATCCTATCACTGACTTACCAAAACAGCAGGAGTGGAGAAACGAACAGGACTCAGAGGAGGAAGAAAGAAGTGTTTCTGTTGCAGGGAAGAAATGAGAGGGGAGGGCTCTATTTATAGTGGTAGGGTTAAATCTGTAACGGTAGACAAAGTTTTGAATGCCTTTAGTGTAACGGCAGACAAGACTTTGAATACCCTCAGTGTAACAGCAGACACGTAATTGAATGCCTACACTGTAACGGCTGACAAAACATTCAACACGGCACTGAAACGGCATATAGAACCGTTTTTGCATTTATTTCAGCTGTTACACAAGAAAAAATCAAAATTGTAGCAAAAAATGGCTCTGCACGGGGTGGGGTCATGTCGGTCCGGCATTCGTGTTCGCAGGTCGTGCAGGCGCACACAAGTCGCATGTAATTCGGTCCCGAATTTGCACCCCCCCTGCGCGCACGATAGAGCCTCTCTTCTAGTTATCTTACAATGCTTAGAAGGAGGTAACTATATATCCTCTTC
Source organism: Hemerocallis citrina (assembly GCA_017893485.1). Classification (NCBI taxonomy): domain Eukaryota; kingdom Viridiplantae; phylum Streptophyta; class Magnoliopsida; order Asparagales; family Asphodelaceae; genus Hemerocallis; species Hemerocallis citrina. The sequence goes on along the minus strand of CM030359.1, from coordinate 54,456,193 downwards.
TATTTCCTTTGATTTTTTCGATGTGGGACTAAATCCCCTTAACCCATTTTCAAGAATGAAAACGTCTTACTTTGGGAGACAATTTCTCATTCACCCCTTAACTGTTTTTAGCAAACCAATATATAATTTTGATCTACTCATGAAGGAGAACGCAAATCAATCAAGATCTCTCAATAATTCATTAAGGATCTTACTCAAAAAATTGCGCAAAAATCGGTTCGTAAATGGTGTATAAAACACCTATTTTCTAACATTCCCCACATGAATGAAAATTGACGATCACAAACACGACAGACTGACACGACAGACTTGGTGATAGAATTCAATGGTTGATTCCTACATAGGATAGGTAGGTGTTACCCTTTGAACCTTCCCTTATGAAAATATGTTTACTTTATTAACTAAACAGTAGATACGATGTCCTTGAATGGTTCTGTCATTTATGTAAACGATGACATATCTCACACAAAATTCATCCTAATGCATTTTCAGTTCTCACTGTTATATTCTTTTTGGCCATGAACATACGCCTGGTTCTGCAAGAGTTTAACAGGAGTATCGCTCTATATTATTCCCTTGGAAGTGTCCCTTCTTCCCTCTTACATAGGTGATTTCTTACCTAAGAGTAACCCGCATTACTATGCTCGGATATCCGACGCATAAGAATCATTAAAAGCCTAGCTTAACCTGTTACCTTATGGGCATCGCTGTTTCATCATGGGAATGGACGTGGGAAAATCCCCACAGTGATCCAACTTGGTCTTTACAATTTAGTTGTCCCTTTGAACCTAGATCTTGGGATCTCCAGTCAGCTAGGTTGGGTATCCATTGTATCGACTTAATCTTTCATGGGCTTTAGTCTCATTCCCCTCGATGATTTATCAACTAACTCTCTGTTTATCCTTTGGTTAGCGGATCTGCAATATTATCCTTTGACTTTACATAGTCCACAGAGATAACCCCAGTAGAGAGTAGTTGTCTAATGGTATTATGTCTTCGACGAATATGTCAAGATTTACCATTATACATATTTCTCTGTGCTCTATAAATTGCAGATTGACTATCTGAATGTATGCAGATTGGAGACACAGGCTTCGTCCACCTTGGAATATCCTCAAGGAAGTGGCGTCACCATTCAGCCTCTTCCCCTCATTTATCCAGTGCGATAAATTCGGATTCCATCGTGGATTTAACAATCACTGTTTGTTTCGAGAATTTTCAAGAAACTGCTGCACCATCTAGTGTAAACATATAGTCACTAGTGGATTTTGAATTATCACTAGATATCCAGTTTGCATCACTGTATCCTTTAAGTACAGCCGGGTATCTCGTATTGTGCAACCCATAGTTACGAGTAAAACGCAAGTACTTCAGTACTCTTGTAATTGCCTTGCCAATGCTCGCTTCCAAGATTACTCGTGCATCTACTTAGTTTACTTACTGCATAAGCTATGTCTAGTCTTGTACAACTCATTAAGTACATTAGACTGCCTATGACTCTAGAGTTCTACTTGAGAAATACTCTCACCTTTATTCTTGGATAAATGTAAAGTTAGATCTATTGGAGTTCTGGCAATTCAAGAATTATCTTTATCAAAATTTTCAAGAATATTGTCAACATAATGTGACTGGATTAAGATAAGCTCGTCTGATGTTCTTGTGATTTTAATTTCCAATATAATCTCAGCTAGTCCCATGTCTTTCATGTCAAACCTTGAGTTCAACATGTTTTTAACAGATTTAATCATCTGAGCATTGCTTCCAATAATAAGCATTTCATCTACATACAAACATAAATGACATATCCATTTTCTGTGTCTTTGACATATACATATTTTTCACATTCATTAATCTTGAAACCATTGGTCATCATGACATTGTCAAATTTCTCATGCCACTGCTTGTTTCAAGCCATATAATGACCTCACCAGTTTACACACTTTCTTTTCATGTCTTGGAGCCGAAAACCCCTTAGGTTGTTCCATATAGATTTCTTCATCTAAATCTCCATTAAGAAAAGCTGTTTTTACATCCATTTAATGTACTTCAAGATTGCGCAGAGCTGCTACTGTAAGTACCATTCTAATGGAATTTATTCTCGTCACAGGAGAATATGTATTAAAGTAATCAAGACCTTCCTTTTGTTTATAGCCTTTAATTACAAGTCCTGCCTTGTATTTTTCAATTGATCCATCAGGTTTCATTTTTCTCTTGAAGATCCACTTGGAACCTAAAGCTTTAGTACCTGGTGGAAGATCCACTAGTTCCCAAGTATGATTTTGCAAGATAGAATCAATTTCACTCTTGATGGCTTCTTTCCATAGAGAACCATCACTAGAGTTCAACGCTTCCTTGAGGGTTTGGGGTTCACCTTCAAGCATAAAAGTCAAGAAATCCGACCCAAAGATTTTTCCATTCTTGTTATTTTACTGCGTCGAGGTTCCTCCTCAACTTCTTCATCTTAGTCTTCACTATCTTCACTAATAGTCTCATGTGTTCGTTTGGAAGAACTTGGTTCCTCCTTTGACTTACATAGAAATACATCTTCAAAGAACGATGCATATCTAGATTCCATTATCGTGTTCTTTGATATCTCAGATATCGGATTTTATACCAAGAACCGATAGGCACTACTGTTAAGTGCATAGCCAATGAAAATATAATCAACCGTTTTTTGTCCTATTTTCACTTTCTTAGGTGGAGGTACTGCCACATTGACAAGACATCCCCACATTCACAAGTAGTTGTAGGATGTCTGTCTTCCTTTCCATAATTCATATGGAGTTTTTTCTTCTTTCTTTTTAGGCACCTTATTCAAAAGGTAGTTAGCTGAAAGAATAGCTTTTCCCCACAATTTTGGTGGCAAATCAGAACTGATTAACATTGCATTCATCATTTCTTTCAATCTACGATTCTTTCTCTCAGCAACACCGTTGGACTGAGGAGAATAATGAGCTGTCGTTTCATGTATGATCTCATGCTTAGCACATGTGTCAGCAAATGGCGATTCATACTCTCCACCTCGGTCGCTTCTTAGCACCTTAATTTTCTTATTGAGTTGGTTCTCAACTTCATTCTTACAGAGAACAAATTTCTCTACAGCTTCATCCTTACTTTAAAGAAAGTATACATAGCAGTATTTCGTGCTATCATCAATGAAGGTAATAAAATATTTATTATCACATCTTGTTTGTATCATTTTTAAATCACAAATATCAGTGTGAATTAGATCAAGAGGTTCAGTCTTTCTTTCAACATTTTTAAACGATGATCTTGTTAGTTTTGCCTCAACACAAGTTTCACACTTGTGTTTGGAATCAATTTGGAATGTTGGTATGTAATTCAAGTTAATTAGTTTTCGCAAAGTATCATAATTAACATGTCCTAGTCTACCATGCCATAAACTGGAAGACTCAAGCATATAAGTAGAAGAGCTAGCTTTATTGATATTCTTGACCATGGTCATTACATTGAGTTTAAACATTCCACCACTCATGTATCCTCTACCAACATACATTCCACTCTTTGACAAAACAAATTTGTTCGACTCAAACACTAAACGAAATCCGTGATTATTAAGTAATGAACCAGATACCAGGTTTTTACGGATTTTCGGAATATATGCAACATTGTTCAGAGTCAGTTCCTTTTCAGAAGTCATCTTTAAGATCACCTTGCCTTGGCCATTGATTTCTGAAGTAGCCGAGTTCCCCATAAACATCTTCTTCCCATTCTCTAATGGTTCAAAAGTGGAGAACGTACTTCTGTTGGAGCACACATGCCTAGTAGCTCCAGTGTCAATCCACCATTCCTTCGAGTTTGAACCTAACATATTCACCTCTGAGATCACAACTGAGAGGTTGATATCGGAAACATCTTAAGCAATGCCTTGAATCAAGTTTGCTTCTCTGTTCCTGTTCTTCTTGGGAAGTCTGAATTCAGTAGACTTGTGACCCTATTTTGTCACAATTAAAGCACTTGCCTTGAAACTTTGGCTTCTTGGAGATTCCTCCCTTAGGCCCCATCTTGGGACCCTTGTTGTTATGCTTGTTGGAACGTTGTTTATGTTCCATTACATTTGCCTTAGCTGCATGACTGACGAGTCCAACATTTTGAGATCCTCTATTGTCTTCTTCAATACGAAGTCCGACAATGAGATCTTCAATGCCCATTTCTTTTCGCTTATGCTTTAGGTAATTCTTAAAGTCTTTCCAACGTTGTGGTAATTTTTTAATTATACATGCCACTTGGAAACATTCACTTAAGTTCATAACTTCAGCATGAATCTCATGCAAGATCAGTTGTAGTTCTTAAACTTGACTGATCACTATTTTAGAATCTACCATTTTATTGTCTAGGAAGCAGCCGACAATGAATTTCTTGGCACCGGCATCCTCGGTTTTATACTTATGGTCTAGTGATTCCCAAAGTCCTTTAGCTATTCTTTTGTCAATGTATACATTATACAAAGAATCAGCTAATCCGTTCATTATGTAATTCCTACACAAGTAATCAGCATTTTTCCAAGCATTCAAAGCGGCAATGACTTGGTTATCTTGCTCATCTTTCTTAAGATTTGGAGCTTCTTCGTTCAAGAATCTTGCAAGATTCAGTGTGGTCAGATAGAACATCATCTTCTGTTGCCACCTTTTGAAGTTTGGCTCGTTGAACTTCTCAGGTTTCTCCCAATGGGAGACTGAGACAGGTACAACGGTGGGCATTGGCACTCGTGATGCAGCAGCATTCGGTTCTTGCGTCGTATCAGCAACCGACATGTGGACCATTTCAGACACAGCAACATTGTCTGATGTAGTAGTCATTTTGATTCTGAAAATTACACAACACGAGTGTAAGTTTTCCAGATTAAAGAAAAGAAAAAGAAAAGTCGTGCCTCAAAATCGGAAATCAAGAAAATAAAAAATATGTTTTAAGTTTGTTACAAAAAATTCTTTTACAATAAACTCGATTTGATTGAGAGGCACAGAAAACAGAGAAGAAAAGATGAGAGAAAGGAAAAAACCGAAAGGAAATAAAATAAAATAAATAAATAAACAATTTACAAAACCCAATATCAGATTACAAGTTGAGAAGCCGAGGCCTGTGTATCACACAGTGTCCTTAAAACAGATTTTGCCTCTTTCGATTGCTGGAATGAATGAAGGCGTCTGTCTCCCAGGATATAATGACCAGAGTGTTCACGTAGGCACCACGTAGCACTCTCGAACTGAGCAGCAGCGTTAGAATCCTATCACCGTCTTACCAAAATAGTAGGAGTGGAGAAACGAACAGGACTCAGAGGTGGAAGAAAGAAGTGTTTCTGTTGCAGGGAAGAAATGAGAGGGGAGGCCTCTATTTATAGAGGAAGGGTTAAATATGTAACGGCAGACAAAACTTTGAATGCCTTTAGTATAACGGCAGACAAGACTTTGAATACCCTTAGTGTAACAGCAGACACGTAATCGAATGCCTGGATCTGCACGGGGTGGGGTCATGTCAGTCCGGCATTCGTGTCCGCAGGTCGTGCGAGCGCACACAAGTCGCATGTAATCCGGTCCGGGATTTGCCCCCCCTACGCGCATGAGATAGCCTCTCTTCTAGCTATCTTACAATGCTTAGAAGGAGGTTACTATATATCCTCTTTTATTTCTGTAACCCTTGTTTTTCATTTTGTGTATTTTTTGTGTATTTTTCGTTTTGGTGTATTTTCACTCTTGTGTTCTTTTTGAACTGTATATTGGAGTTGTTTTCAATATATTTTCGTTATTTCATTTTGAGCTCTTTGTGGTTGATTGGTTGTCTGTTTGTTTCGTTCTTCATTATTTTGTTCTTTCTTTCATTTGGTTCTTGTCTTCTTTATTTTGTGCTCTTGGGTGCTTGTGGTGGTGATTGGTCGCTCACCCTATTCTCAATCATATTGTTTGATCCCTAATAAGTTTACCAAAGTCAAATTAAATCCACAATCCTATTTGATATCCTATACATTGTATCCTATTTGAAATCCAATGAAACAAATCCTATTACTACTCCTAATTACCCACAACCCAATTACCCATTAACTAATCCCCTTATATATATATATATATATATATATATATATATATATATATATATATATATATATATAATCCCTCTCCCTAAACCCTAACCCCCTAACCCTAACCCTAACCCTAGCCCCCACATCTCTACACCTGGCCTCCCCCTTGCTTGTGCCGCAACCCAACGCCCAGACCCACTGCCCCAGGCCGAGCCCCCCCCCTCCGGCCTGTGCACCCTCTGACGCCGCAACACCCCAAACCCGAGCCTCGTCATCCCTTGTCCGACCATCTCCTACACCACCATATAATCCCTTGTCTCTCTCATCCTCTCCGGCGTTGATCTATCTAGTGGCCGCAAGCCACTTTTGTCGCCATCTCTTTTGGATCATTTCTCTTTTGGTGGAGTTGTTCGTGTGGAGATTTTCGCTCGAGTTGCTTGGATTCATTAGTTAGTGGATTTTCGTTCGTGGGTTTTGCTCGTTGTCGGGAATCCTCTCCGTTATTCTTGATTTTCATCGCTCTTCATCTTCGGTTAAGGCAAGTAACTTGTACTCAAATTCCTTTGTATGATACAAGTCAAAAATACCACCTATAGTGTAGTTGGGTCTAGAGATGACTCGTGTTTGTGTTATTCTTGATGGGTTTTCTCTCTATAGTGCTATTTGACCATAGATGACTCACGACATAAAATTTGACATGAAATAACTTAGGTTTGATCCGTTCTTGATTTGATCATGTATGTGGGACTTTGTGAGAATTCGTAATTTTTGTTGAGATCCATGTGATATACTTGGTGTGGACATGCTAAATACCCTAATTCATGATGTTTGGACACTTGATAGACTCGATTTCATGTTTGGTTGTGTTTCGAACAAGTTTTGTATGATATATGTTGAGTTGTTATTAAAGGGAAAAATCTGTATTTTGTCGCTGATCTGTTTTGTTTGCTGTTTTGGACCGTCTTGAAGTTAGTAACTTAATTTCAGTATAAAACATGAGTTTTAGAGAATTTTTTCTATTTTCCATCCCCTCTGACCTTTCTTGATTTCGTTTTTGTATGTGTGAGATATGACTGTTTACTACAGAGGTGCAGATCATTTCCAGATTTCGTTTCTTAGTAATTTTGATGATTAAATTATTTTGATACTGTGATACACATATTATTTTATCCAAAACTTTGGTCAGTATTTCTTTATCTAGATAGGGATTACCCAGAATTTTGGTGGATTTTATTGATGAGCTTTTTATGCCGTTTCATGCTCGTTTATGAAAACTATACTTGTTGTATTTTGCTCGTTATTTTGTAAGGAATCGTATTTTCACTCTGATTCCTTTTACTGTATGAAAAATGTTTGTGAAATATGAAAGTTAATATATTTTGTCTATTTTCATCTCCCGTTGGCGGATTTAGATTTCGTTTCACTAGTTGCGAGATATTATAGTTTTCGTACAGCAGTGTTGGAAATTCCAGATTTGTCAAACTACCGTTTATTGATGTTTCCCGATTTTTGATGACTGATCTAATTTTACTGGAAAATTTTGAAACTTTATATTTAGATACTGGACATATAGGGGAATACCCCAGATTTTTTGTGGAATTATTTATTGAGTTTTCATGCCGTTTTTCTGCAATTGAATTCGTTTTTCCTGATTTCTGGCTGAACCTATCTTCTGTATTCAAATCAGTTTTGAACTATGTTTTTGTGAATTAATATATAACTTATTTATACTCGATGGATTCGGTTGGGAGTCTATTTTCTAGAAGTTTTGACAGATTCAGATTTGCATATTTGTAACACCGGAAATGACTATTTTACTATAGTATGGTCTTGCTTGTCTTGAACTTGAGATTTGTTTATTTTTATTCTTTTATGAGATATCTTGCACTCGTACATGTTTATCTTGCTACTTGCACTTGTCACATGATCATGCCATGTTATTCTTGATATATTTTGCACATATATATGCTTGTTTGACATTAATAATAAATAACCAAGCCAGGATTTTAGGGACAGATCTAATAGTGGATAATTCAGAAACGTGTACTCAGAAGGGGATCCACTGATTCTACGTGATTACTTGAGACATGATACTTGACACGTGATTACTTGATAGTTGCACGCAAGATACGATACTTACCACTTGCACAACTTGACACGTGATACATGATACATGATACTTGGAGCTTGGAGCTTGATTACTTGACTTGTTCCGGAGTATACTGCCCTCTATGGTCCACTATGCAATCTAAAGCGAAACTGTTTGTTGTAGCAACCATGAAAGGTGGGCTGCATGAAGTGATATCTAGATAGTAATCACTACAAGACTTGAACATAATACTTGAACATGATACTTGAATATGATACATGCTTGCTTGATACTTGACTACATGATACATGAGACTTGTTTACTTGCGACTTGAAATTTGACACTTGATACATGATTACATGATACATGACACTTGATGCATTTTTACATGATACTTGATTACTTGATACTTGATTCATGCCATTTACACTTGTTCACTTTGCTATACTAGTTGTTTATTTTGACATCATACTTATACCTTGTTGCTAGTTAGTTTCTCCATGTACTTGTATCCTACATTATAAGTGGTCCGTAACTTGCAATTGACGGGTACTTGTTTTCTCTTTTTCTCTTCCTTGCATTCGTTGAATTGCAGACTTTGGAGAACATGTTCCAGATAGTATTGGTGACATGAAGTATTAGTGCTGGATTTTATTATTATTATTATTTGTAGCTTGTTTGAACAATATTGTATTTTGAGACTTGGATTTATTCTTGTATTTGGGCAGTGTGACCCAAGATATTTGTTTTATTCAGATCATGACTATTTGAGATTTATATAATTGGTTTCAAGTATTCTTGTTGGTATTTTGGTTCATATGTGCATGTGGTTGATTCTTTTGCTTCCGACTCTGATAATTCTTGTGAATGTTGTAAAGATTCTTAAACAACTTAGGGATGATGAAAATCATTCGCTGGAATTTTGTTCCGTATCAGTATTCCGTATTCTTTTTGGGAAGCGGGGTGTGACAATTTCCTTTGATTTTTCCGATGTGGGACTAAGTTCCCTTAACCCATTTTCAAGAAAGAAAACGTCTCACTTTGATAGACAATTTCTCATTCACCCCTTAACCGTTTTTAGCAAACCAATATATGATTTTGATCTACTCACGAAGGAGAACACAAATCAATCAAGATCTCTCAATAATTCATTAAGGATATTACTCAAAAAATTACTCAAAAAACGGTTCGTAAATAGTGTATAAAACACCAATTTTCTGACTTGTCTTTATTATGTAATTTTCTCCTCCGATCCAATAGCAGGGAAGGTCACTGAAGCCTAATGGTTCAACGGTGCAGCTAACGTTTTAGAAATGGACAAATTATATTTCTATAGTAAAATGGGACTATGGGAGTGTGCCCAATTGAATTTCAAAAAGAAAGATCAACAGAGGTTCCAGATAGAACTGTAATAAACTAACCACACTTGTAAAGAGCATCTGTAGTCGTCTGCTGCATACCCAAAAGAATGGAAAAAATAGAAAAAAAGTCGCTTTAATCGTCTGCCATTTACCCAAAATTTGGGTGCCGCATGAACAGTACCGTGCCAAATATAGCAGACGGTTTGGTATTTGCCAAATTATAGCTGACGAAAGATAATACTTCGTCCCTTAAATGAGATGAAAGATAATCTTTCGTCTGAAACGTGGGACAGCAAACAAAACACCGTCCCTTCAATTCAGCATATGACGAATTTGACAGACGAAGGATAATATTTTGTCTGATTAATTAAATAAAAAAAAAATATTTGACAGACGGTACATTATGTACCGTCCAACACAATTTTGCTACAAAAGACCAATAGCCTTGGACGGGACTTCATCCCTCGTCCCAGGCAATTGAGGATTTTTTGATTTTTTTTTTTTTTTTACTTTTTTTTTTGTCCTTTTCTCGCTCATATCACTGCCCAGTTTGTTTTTAAAATTTTTTTGGGTCCTTTCTCCCTCACTTCAATGCATTTATATATATATATATTTATTGATTAAAATTTATGAGATAAGAAAATCTTTTGTCTGAGCTAAATTTTGACTTTTGACGACTACAATGCAAACCTATTTTTGCCATTTCTATTTATTAAATACCCAAAATCTGACTCATGACGACTAAGGTGCTCTAATACACTAGGGTGCTCTAAGAGCATCCACTATGGTTGGAGCTATATTTTGAGTATATGCAAATTTGCTTTTAGCATAGATGTTGTTCGGCCACTACGGCGAAAGCTATAATTTGCAAAAAAAAAAAAAGATTAAAATATATAGACGGAAGAAGATCCTCCGTCTGCGCTCCATTTTATTTTTTTTCTTAAAAAAAACCCAGCCGGAAGAAGATCTTCCGTCTGGGTTTTTTAATTTTTTTTAAAAATGTTTGTAAAAAGCCCAGCCGGATCATCATGTTCCGTTTGGGATTTTTTGAATTTTTTTTTTTTTTTTTGTCTTTTAGGAAAAGGACGAAAAAAGAAAATGACGAAAAATGAAAAAAGAAAAAAAAAATGAAAGAAACGGAAGTTGATCTTCCGTCTCTTTCAATTCTTTTTTAAGAATAATTAAATAAATCTAAAGACGGAGGATCTTCTTCCGTCCATACAATTTTGACCGGTCAAATTGTATAGACGGAAGATCTTCTACCGTCTTCTATAATTTCCAAATGCTATTCTAGTCTGCTATATATGGCCGACTCCTGTTCACTACGCTGCTATAAACTAGGTTTATAGCAGACCGTAGTGGGGTAAATTTTTCCAAAATTTCCATTTTTTAGATAAATAGCCAACCATAGTGGATGCTCTAATACAACCACACCTATAATACAGTAGCTCAAATCAAATTAGTCAAGAGGTAGTCAGCACTAGTAAATGAGGGAGGCAGCTAGTCACGTGGTTAAACATCTTGATCAAATCACCAGTTTCACATGTGACCTCTACTTTATTGGGAGTTTTCAGGGTGCGTTTGTTTTGATATTCAGAATAGAGTATTCAGAATACTCTATTCTGAGTTGGCGTTTGTTTTGAGTGTTATTCCCAATTGATATTCAGAATACTCATACCTCCTATTTTCCAAAACACCTCCTTTACTCTCTTCTCACAGCAACTACAAAGCAAGAGAGCTGGTGGCGCACGACGGGGGAGTTATTATATATATATTATTATTATTATTTATTATTATTATTATTATATATATTATTATTATTATTACTAGTATCATGCACGTGCGATGCACGTGGGGGAAGAAGGAAAAAGACAAAAAAAGAAAAATAAATTCCAAACTGATCCACTGGCGAAAATATTTACCAAACTGGTCCACTTTCGCACGTGCACGCGGGGGAAGAAGGAAAAAAGACAAAATAAGGAAAATAATTTCCAAACTGACCACTTCCGAAATTATTTACCAAACTGGTCTACTTTCGAAAATATTTACCAAAGTGGGTCATTTTGTCAACACGTGCACTGCACGTGTTGGCTTCAAAATGACAACAATGACAGATGACACTAACCCCTTCTCCCATTATAATAGTAGAGATTATATATATTATTATTATTATTATATATTATTATTATTATTATTATTATTATTATTATTATTATTATATTATTATTATTATTATTATTATTATTATTATATATATTATTATATATATTATTATTATTATTATATATATTATATATTATTATTATTATTATTATTATTATTATTATTCTTATATATATTATATATTATTATTATTATTATTATTATTATTATTATTATTATTATTATTATTATTATTATTATTATTATTATTATTATTATTATTATTATTATTATTATATATTATTATTATTATTATATATTATTATTATTATTATTATTATTATTATTATTATTATTATTATTATATATTATTATTATTATTATTATTATATATTATTATTATTATTATTATTATTATTATTATTATTATTATTATTATTATTATTATTATTATATATATTATTATTATTATTATTATTATATATTATTATTATTATTATTATTATTATTATTATTATTATTATTATTATTATTATTATTATTATATATATTATTATTATTATTATTATATATTATTATTATTATTATTATTATTATTATTATTATTATTATTATTATTATTATTATTATTATTATTATTATATATATTATTATTATTATTATTTATATTATTATTATTATTATTATTATTATTATTATTATTATTATTATTATTATTATTATTATTATTATTATTATTATTATATATATTATTATTATTATTATTATTTATTTATTATTATTATTATTATTATTATTATTATTATTATTATTATTATTATATATATATTATTAGTTTTATTATTATTATTATTTCAAATTGATATTCAAAATTGTCAGAAATATAACAGAACAGCTTTTAAACTCTCTTTTTCAGAAAAACAGCTTTCAGATAATAGTTTTCAGCTAAAAATATAACCGAACAGCTTTTAAACTCGTTTTTACAGAAAAACAGCTTTCAGATAACAGTTTTCAGCAAGAAATATAACAAAACAGCTTTTAAACTGTCTTTTTCAGAAAAACAGCTTTCAGATAACAGTTTTCAGCTAGAAATATAACAGAACAGCTTTTAAACTCGTTTTTTCAGAAAAACAGCTTTCAGCAAGAAATATAACCGAACAGCTTTTAAACTCGCTTTTTCAGAAAAACAGCTTTCAGATAACAGTTTTCAGCAAGAAATATAACCGAACAGCTTCTAAACTCGCTTTTTCAGAAAAATAGCTATAAGATAACAGTTTTCAGCAAGAAATATAACAGAACAGCTTTTAAACTCGTTTTTTCAGAAAAACAGCTTTCAGATAACAGTTTTCAGTAAGAAATATAACCGAACTGCTTTTAAACTCGCTTTTTCAGAAAAACAGCTATCAGATAACAGTTTTCAGCAAGAAATATAATAGAACAGCTTTTAAACTCGTTTTTTCAGAAAAACAGCTTTCAGATAACAGTTTTCAGCTAGAAATATAACAGAACAGCTTCTAAACTCTCTTTTTCAGATAAACAGTATTCAGAATACAGTTTTCAGAATATAGTCTAAACAAACAGCTTTTAAACTCATTTTCAAAATACCTCTATTCAGAAAACTCTATTCAATAACTCTTTATCTTCCAACCTCTCCCTTCTTCAATTTCTCAACCAAAATGGAACAATTCGTAAGATCCGAGCCTGACAGCTGTTGAAAAATGATGACGAAAGACAGGAGAAAATTCACAATTCTCATACAGGATTGTTTTCGTCTTATAAGGAATTTTTCCCTATATAGAAGTAGTCCAAATATGAAAAATATTTAGGAACTTCAAACATATGTAGTAGTTGGTTGCTAAATTTTGGGTAAATGGCAAATAGAAGTAGAAAATATGTGTTGTCGCTGTAGTCATGTGAAGCCAAAATTTAGATTTTCGTACGTTTTCTAATATCAGACGAAAGTTTATTTGCCATCCTAGCGCTCCATACACGTAAATTTAGTAGGACGGAGGATTATATATTGTCCGATAAATTAAGAAAAAAAAAAATAATTAAAAAATTAAAAATTGAATGGGATGAGGATTGATTTGTCGTCGGTTGGATTATTTTTTTTTTAATTCGTTCAGACGGGAGATTATTTCCCGTCCGACGAAAGGGGGCCAAATTCACGCGTTTTGAACTGTGGGACGATGCTTAATGTTTCGTCTCATTGAATATATTATTAAAAAAAAGAATTTGGCGCCAGACGAAGGATAAAACACCTTCCGTGAAAGATGGCACTAAAATGGATCACGAGACGTGATTGAGACATTTGTCTCATGTGAAAAAGTAATAAAAAAAATTCAAAGAGCAAATAAAGATGCTGGTTGAATAATTTAGTTGGACAAAAAATACCCTTCACCAGAATGTTGGTTTCTCCTTATATATGGAGTTGGGGTTTAGAGAAGTTGAACCAACTGATTACATTACATCTTCTCTGTCTCAATTCTTCATTTCCTTATTTCTTCTTCATCCTACCTCAATTCCCAAAAAAAATATGTCGGTTAGATGTTTTATTGGTAGGCTCAAATTGAAGGGTGGATCTAGTTCTTATCATGGTAACAGAGGCAAACAACCGGAATCAGTTACTGAAGAAGTTGATTTAAGCGATCCTGAAATGTGGACACCGGTTGTCGACAGCCGCACTCATATATGTAAGAATATTACTGAAATTTTTTTTGGTGGGTACTATAACTTTAAGGGTAGTTGGAATGGTCCAATCAAAGCTTACAAGATATGTTCTCGTATCCCAGTAGTGAAACAACTAATAGATAATACTGGCTGGCAACGTTTTTTCACAATTGATATAGAAAAATCATCCCATAAGACTGTCGAGTCTTTGATTGAGAGATGGTGGGACACTACCTACGCATTTCATCTCCCATGCTATGAGTTGGGTTTTACCCCGTTGGATTGGGCGATGTTAACGGGAATATCCATTGGGATCGGCGATCAACCACCATGTAACGACGAGGCATATCCATTCGAAACAGTACATGCCTGCTTCTTTCCTGAACTTACCTTCCGATGATTGGAAGTCTCAGGGAATACGTTGTTCATTCCTGAAGAAATATTTCCATAGTAATTTGATTGAGGCAGCAAAAACTGACTTGGTTCTGGCTGCGAGGGTCGCTAGGGCATTCTTTTTGTTCTTCTTGGGTGAATTCCTTTTTGCAAATGGTGTTTCTGTTATTAGGTGTGGATGGCTTGCAGCCCTCGAAAATCTGAGTAAATTTGGCACATTTGGTTGGGGTAGTCAAGCTTTTGCACTATTATTTATTTCTCTGGATGCTTGTTTCAGGCATAGAGTTAAATCATTCAACGGCCCGTGGCAAGTACTCGAGGTAATTTTATTAATAAGAGTACTAATTTAAACTTTTATATACTCATATATTCCAAGCTAATACATCTCTATATTGTCGATACTGGGCATATGAATACATACATGTGTGTGTTCAATCACTGTAAATACGGGAAATGTTGCCGACACATTGCGGGCCGCTGACAAAAGGCCAAAAATAACACGTTGGAACAAAAGTGAAATTGAGTACCGAAGAACAGATCAGGTTAGGTACAATATATTTATTGCTAGGTACCAATTGGAGATGTAAACTTCGGCATCAATTATATGGCAACCGTATTTTGGATCTTCATATAAGGGAGAGCATGATATTATGCACACTAGTATCATGTCTCGTCACCGAGTTGTTTTTCAGTTTTGCGAGCAGGTAATAGTTCATATTTTTCACTTTATGATATTTTATATTTACTGAGTTATTTAGGATATGTGTAATTTTTGTAATTTTACATAATTATGTTATAGGGTGTTTGGTATCTTGGTGATCGGTGTTACCGTCAATTGACTGGGATTATAGTAATACCAAGAGAACCACCGGTTGTTATGTCTAGAATCCCAGCATAAGATATATGTCCACCTATTGATGCTTCTCAATTGGTCCATCCTGTTGATTCTTGATTTTGATGATCACAACACACTGCAACATGTGTCTATGTTATACAGCTAACATTGCAGGTTGCACATACAAAAGACTATTTCAGCTGAACAAATGAACAAGCTCAAAGGCTACAGCCAAAGCTTCACTCAAGACAAGACTCAAGACTCAAATCAAGACTCAAGACTCAAGGATTCAAGCTCAAATGTGTTAAATTGTTGTGTCTTGTAAAACATTGTATTTTACTTTTGTTGAGTCTTAGTCTGATTGTAAAGCCTTGTCACACACACATACACTCACAAAATTCATAATGTGTGTTTTTCAAAAAAACCCCAAAAGAGTCAAAACAGTTTGAAGTAATTTAACTGTTGAGTACCAGTCGACTGATACCTCTGGCAGTCGACTGACAGTACAAAACTGTTTAAATTTATTCAAACTCTGACCAGTCGACTCATATGGCAACCCAGTCGACTGTTCGAGTGCTTTTGACCGTTTTCTGTTTTCAAAATCATTTTTTCAAAATCAAAAGCTAAAGATCCGTTGGTTGACAGTTGGAATAACTGTCCCCCAACGTCCAGGAGATCAAACTCTATAAATAGAGTTCATGATCTCACTGAAAAGATTTTACAACAACTTTTTGAGATCCGAGCACTCTTTGAGAAAATTCTAAGTGAAAAATTTGAGAAAAAGCTTTCAAGTTCAAATTCTTTGGTTCTCTACACTCATTCCAGTATAGCAACGATTTCGCTCTGGACTGGGTATAGAAGTCGACCATGTTTTTAGCCACGTGCATCAACACAATACACCAACAAGGCTATATGTTGACTGTAATGTTTTTCTTGTTTCTTTTGCTCTCGGTTGGAGAGTGTTTTAGACTCTAGGTTGTAGAGTCGGTTTGTTTCACTCTTGGTAGTAGAGTGGGTCTGCTTTCTCTGGTTGAGAGAAAGGACTACGGGTTAGACAAGGTTGTTGTCTTAACGCCGTAGGGTATTCTTGTAAACTTTTTCAAGAATAGTGGAAATCTCAAGTGGGTTGCTTGGGGACTGGACGTAGGTCGGGAGGACCGAACCAGGATATATCTTGTGTACTCTGTGATTGGTTGTCTTGACTTTGTATTTACTTTTGTTTACTTAAGTTCTGCAAAAATTGTCTGGACAGTCGACTCCTTGCACTATCAGTCGACTGATCAGTCTCGTATAGGTTATACTGTCTTTGTGTCTTCAGTCGCCTGTCTTATCTTTAAGTCGACTGCACTGAGTTATTATATTTACTTTTATTTGATCATTTCAGTCGACTGGTTCACAACCAAGTCGACTGCACCGAAGAAAATTTCCGCAGTTTTTTTTATTAACACTATTCACCCCCCCTCTAGTGTTTGTTGTCTTGCCTACAGGATCCAACACATCCAGTAACCCAACATATATATGATAAGTATTGAGAAAAAGTATCAATATGTGCTATTATGAAGAAAGTCTCGCATGCGGCAAATGTTGATTTTATTGGACCAGCTAGCATTACTGATCCGACTGCACAGTTACCATTTTCTGCTATACTATTTTAGGCCCCATCAGAGTACGTAGCAAAACCGTGTGAGGAATAGCCTGTAGATCGGGGAGCGTGCAGTGGAAATGCCATTGTATTACGGGAGAACGGTTACGAGAAGTTATCCATGTGCAGTGGCGGAGCCAGATATTTCAAGTTGGGGGTCCCATTTATTTGTCTATGTCGACAAAGTTGTCGCCCGCAAATAATAAATTTATAAAAAAAACTGAAAAAAATTAAATTTATTGAATCAAAATATATATAAAAAAAACCTAACAAAACTTATATTTCTATAAATTAAGATATATGAATTATATTTCAACAACTAGATTCAGTGTTCCAAAGATTACAATCAACAAATATAGACTACAACTCTAAAAGAGTGGATGAATGAACAAAGAGTAATAGTCTATACGAGAGGGTAGAGATGGATGGATGAGCGAGTAAAGAGTAAAGCTTAAGGTTTCTTTTACTTTTATACAATTTAAAATTTATTGAAAGATAGTTCTTATGATAATATTTTAAATATTGGAGGTTAAGTTAGTAAATAAAAATGATATTTTCTAAATTGGATACATAGTGAAAAGAATTAGGGACTTGGTTTTTAATTTTTTTTAAAATTTGGGGTCCCAAAATATCTTAGAATAGGCCTTGATATAAAAATAAGTCATGCACTAAGAAGTTTTTACAAATTTTTGGGGGGCCATTTGTCCCGCCTACCTACCAGGTGGCTCCACCACTGTCCACGTGAACCTATTCATTTAAAACCCTGCTGTTCAAAATCATATGTAAGTTTATTTCCAACATTCATACTTTACAAATAATTTCTAATTTACTATATTTACATTTGAAATATAACAGGAGGAACTGTACCTTGAACATACTCAAGCAACTAATACGGAGGCACAATTACGAAGGCTCATTCTAACTGAAACAGTATTGAGGTCCTCTATTCCAACTGAAGTTATCGATCTTCGGAGATCAATATCAGGTGATCGGCCATCGCAGTCTGGTCGGCGGACCATGCATAGGAATGTTCAGTACAGTAACACTTTTTATGTTTCATCTAACCGATCACCGGAATTCGTGCCAGAAACACAACCTGAGTATGATGATTAGATATGGTGGATTTCTATTGTTACTAGGCATTATAAAAAAATGATCAATGTTGTAATATGAGATTAAAATTAAGTTGTGTTTTAACAAGTCAAATTCTCAATTACAATTTTAATGCCCAATTTGCTAATGAGGGTGTTTTAGTAATTTGCTACAACATCGGATCAATGTTGGTCATTAACGTCGAATTCAACCATGGTCAATGAAAGAAACATGCCAAATTGAGATGTGACATCTTGTCACTTCACATCTTGTCACATCATATCACATCTTTTCAAACTTTCTGAAGTTTTTCCATCCTTATTTGGTTTGTTTTTTGATTCGTTTCTTCCTTCGTAGACGACCAACATACTATTTGAGGACCATGAACACAATATGAAAATATATACCCAGATACACCAAATCAAAAAAGAAACAGAATATGGCTTCTTCAAGCTACGCTACCTCCTCTTCTTCATCCGACAAGAAAAATGATATGCTTGCACACATTATGAATCAACGTATGAATGTATTTTTGTTAGTTATTCAAGACAATCAACATACTAACCACCATCGGTATATTGTCGGGAAAGAGAAGATGGTGACAGACGTCTTCACAGGGATTATTTTGCCGATAATCCTATTTACGGCGACACTCTATTTCGACGTCGTTTTCGTATGCACCGTGATTTATTTATTCGGATACTCCAAGTAACTGTAAGTTATGATTCCTATTTTCTTCAATGCCAAGATGCAACAAAAGTATTTGGCTTATCCCCATATCAAAAAATTACTGCCGCAATACGCTGTTTGGCGTATGGAACTTCTGCCAATGCAATTGACAAATACGTACGTATAGGCGAATGTACGGTACTGAAGATATTGCGATGATTTTGCGTGGCAATTGTTAACGTGTTCGGGCCAGAATACATGAGACATCCAACGAAAATGATGTGCAGAGGCTATTAGCAGAAAATTCATCTAGGGATTTCCCAGGAATGTTAGGAAGTATTGATTGCATGCATTGGGTATGGAAAAATTGCCCTGCAGCCTGGCATGGTCAATACACGGGTCACGTACGTGAACCCACTATTGTTCTTGAAGCAGTGGCATCTTACGATCTTTAGTTTTGGCATTCTTTCTTTGGGATGCCGAGGTGCAATAATGATCTTAACGTCCTCAACCGTTCTCCGCTGTTCAACAACATTCTAGATGGTTGTGCACAACCTGCTGAATTTGTAATTAACAATCGTGCATACAACATGGGGTACTATTTAGCTGATAGTATATACCCCCCATTGGCGACTATAGTGAAGACTTACTCAGCCCCCAACACACCGAAAAAGAAGAAATTTTCACAGATGCAAAAGGATGCACGAAAGGATATTGAGCGGGTCTTCGGGGTATTACAGGCACGATTTGCTATAGTTAGAGGACCAGCCAGATTTTGGGATCCTGATAGTCTCTCATATATTATGAAAACGTGTATCATATTACATAATATGATTGCTGAAGATGAAAGGGAAGATGGGATTGGTGAATATGTATACGACCAACAAGCTAACTCGGCCTTCGTCACCCCTAATAGGTCTGGTCCAACTGATTGTGCAGCTCGAATGGCACGTACTGTACAACTGCATGATAGACAAATGCATCATGCACTTCGTCTTGATTTAGTTGAACATATTTGGAACGCATATGGAGAGGATGAAGAGGACGAAGATTAAGCAAAGATTTGAGATTGGTGCAAATATGGAATGTGTAATTTGAGTTGGGAAAATTTTCATAAATGTAGCAATGTTAGTGTTTATGTTATTCTTTTAATGTTATGCTTTTAATTTGAGTTGAAGTTTGGTGCATGTTTTCGACTGATACTCGATTAAAAATTGTAAAATCAATATCTCAAAAATAGAACCCCTCTTTTAACTTCAAACACATCAAAATCATTGAACAAGTCAAGAGCAGGACAACATATGCATACACAGTAGCGTTCTTCTTTTAAATCAAATTTTCGTTTACTTTTCATACAAAAACATCATACAACTCAACAACTAATATTCAAACAGCAACAATATGATTAAAATAACCACATTGCCAAACCATAATTTCAATAATAACGGGTCACGTACATTAATAATAACCACATTAAAAACATTACAACATTAACAATAACAATAAGAGATAACTAATACAAATTGATGTACTACTTTAATGCGGATGGTAGCCCCTTTTATGCATTATTTCATCCTGTCGACATAGAAAATAATAACGTTTTCACTTAAGCTACTCAAATCCATACCCATTATACGATATTCATCCACTCTTTCTAACCGATCTTGCTCTCGTTGTTTCATCTCAAGCCTCCTTTCCTGCGTACTAATATAAAAAGCGTTAAAATTTCGCGTCTCTTCGACCATTGCAGAAACATTGGTGGCTTCGGAGGTGTGCTTCCCTTTTTTCTTTGCTTCTTTCCTACCAGGTGGTTGAGAAAGTGGGGAAGGTGCATTGAGATCAATTGATATATCTGAATCCCACTGTACGTTTGGTGGTGAAAGGTTTGAACTACCACCTTCGTCAAATTGAGTATTTGGGATTGGTTCGAAAACCTGAGTTGTACGAGTCGAGAATTTTGGTTGATCTTTCAAAATTTCATAACACTCTTCAAATTTGAAGGGCTTACCAGCTACCTGCATATATTCTAGTTGCGCATCGCGTACCTATTATAAAAAAAAATTGTTCATGAAGATTAAGTTAACGGAATTTATTTTTATAAACGACATATTAAATTAATGAAATTCATTAAAACAAAACACACCTTATCCACGTCCGTAGTACCACTTGCCGCTCTATTGGTCACACTGCTCAACTTCCCAATGAATAGTGCAACTTCCTTTGACACAGTAGAGAATCGATTGCAAAGAGAGCCAGTTGTTCTATCTATTGGACTTTCTAATAGATTTACAAATGTGACAGAAATCATGTCCCAAAAGTGAGACCCAGTTTGATCGGTACCGATCAATGCATCTTAGGTTATAGCAACCCAACTTTGAGCCAAAATAATATCCTCATACACGGTGTATGCCCGGACTCTAATTGGACGAGGATTAGCCATAAAATGAAATAAAAACAATATTGGGAATTGATACGGGATAGATAGATAGGAAGACCGTTAAGCAAAAAATTTGAGATGTGGATTATAGAAAAAAACAAAGAGTGAGATGAACCCAATTCGTCTGCTCTGTTTGAGGCTTTCAAAAACAACAGAAAGTGAGATGAAATGAGAAGAACACACAGAGAGGGGAGAACAGAGAGTGAGATGAACGCAATTCTTCTGCTCTGTATGAGTTGTTTACTTATATGAAGTTGAGTGTTTTTTTTTTTTTTTTTTTTTTTTTTTTAAAGCCGTTGAAGTGCGTTTGTACATCGAGTAGCCGTTGTAAAGTATAAAATAATATGAAAAATGTGGACAAGGGTAAAAAGGTAATCACACAATTCGAGGAAAAAGGGGCGGGGGGGGGGGGGGGATGGTAGATTATCTACCGTTCCAAACGATTTTTTCTTTTACCCAATTGTAGGGACGAAGGATTTTGTACCGGCCGATGAAATTTTTTTTTAAAAAAATTTCATTCACAGACGGTATATTATCTTTCGTTCGATCAGATTTGAGCTGCGAATTTGTAGGACGGTGTTTCATTTTTCGTCCGACCTCTTCGACGAAAGATAATCTTTCGTCTCATTAAACGGACGAAAGATTATCCCTCGTTAGCTATATTTTGGCAAAATTCATTTCGTCTCCTATATTTGGCCAAGCACTGTTCATGTCAGATCGATATTTTGAGTAAATGGCCAACGACTACAGTGTTTTTTTCTCATTTTTTCCAAAATATGGGTAAATGGCAAACAACTACAGATGCTCTTAGAAGAGATTATTGGACGTGGAGATCCTCATATATAACTACCCCATTTCAATGTAAGTTTAGAGATGTAAGAGCATCTGCGACTTTTTGCTAATTATCCATAAAATGTATTTTACAGCAAACGATGAGCTGCAGTCGTTTGCTATTTATGCATATTTTGGCTAAAAAACAACATTAGATTGCTATAAATGAAAGTGGATATGAGAATTATGCATAATTTAAACGACGCAACTTGAAGTTGCGTCGCTCTAAAAAAAATATTATTTTAATAGTTAGACGGAACTTCTACTTGCGTCCCTCCAAAAAATAGACAATATTTCGTAATTTAAAAAAAACCAAAAATGAAGCAACCCCTTGGACGCAACTTCTAGTTGCGTCCCTCACTTGCAGAATTGTTGGACGCAACTTGTAGTTGCGTCTGTTCAATTTTCGATTTTTTTTTCTTCTTTCGACGCAAAGTGAAGTTCTGTCTACCTATTAAAAAATAATTAAATTCTTCCGACGCAACTTCAAACTCCATCTGATATGTAATTTTTATTATTTTAAATTAAATTGCTATAAAATACCATTCGAACGACTGCAACAAAGAGACAAAATGCTATATGTATTTATGCATTTATGCATTTTCTAACAATCACGACTGTGGATGCACTAAGGATGGATTCATCTGGATCTGCTAGTGAGAATATACCATGTTCTTTACCGCGGGCGAGTATGGGCCTTGTAGGCCTTGTCTCATTAATTGGTAATAAAGTAATATTTTTCCTTCATTTTTCAGTTTTTGCAGACATTAAGGTATTTTGCACCATTGAGAGATACGTGGGAAAGTAGGTGAGAAAATCTCTCCCACTTTGCTACCATTCTCAAAAAAGGAAACATATCTCTTTTCTCTTCCTCTGCTTCTAGTTTACCAATATTTTTCTCATAGATTATTTGAGACTCCAATAGTAGAATGCATGAGTTTGGAGTGCGCCTATGCCAGCGTTGCCGGCTGTCGTACCCTAGGAAAGCTTGCCGAGAACCTTATGCATTGGTAAAGTGGGTGCTACACTTTCTTAAGGAGAGTTGGTACGACATTTCGGTCCATTCTAAACACTAATATGTTTCATTCATTTTTCTGTGTACCAAATTTTGGTTGGTTTTTTTTGTTTCCCTTTTGGATATTGGTTGTACTTTTTTAACATGTTTTTGTGATGCCTAATTTGTATATGCTATCATGCTTATATTTTATCAGTCTTTAACAAAGTGTTTAATATGTCGAACAAGACAAGATTGTGCCCAAAGTACATGGTTGGCAATACCGAAGAAATTCTCTGCCCAGAACTTCAAGTGTTGGCAACAATACATGAACATTTGGTTGACCACAAACGAGCTGGTTACTATTACAAAAGTTGTTCGACTAATTATGTAAAAAGAGGTGCCTAAAAGTGCTGAAAAACTTGCTGAAATTGCTAAATGAGATGAAAAGAACAAACTATATCGAGGCTATATCATGTTGGGTCTTTTCAACATAATTTTCGATGTATATAGTTTTGGTTCCTCGTCAGCCAAGGCACTGTGGGATGAACTTGAAAAGAACTACAATACCGAGGACCTAGGGCTGGAGAAGTACTTCGTTGCCAGGTTTAATGGAAATCTGTAACATAACAAGCGCATGAGTTTCTGGTTATCATTCATGGACTGCAAGATGCTGAAATGAAATTTGGCAATGGAGTACTTTTTCATACCTAGGTCAAAATATAAGTATGACAACATCTCTACTATTTTAATGGGAGAGTTGGGGCTTGTAACAAACAAACTCTAACTTTATAACTATATAAACACGTATAATACACGTCCAAACTCCAAACTATATCCAACAAATATAAATGTGCACCGCACGTGTCTCCCAAATCAAAACATTCAAATATAAACTATTTTTTTCTTATTCAATATATATTCATTTAATTTGATGACTTTACTTTTTTAGACGTGCATCGCACGTATATTATACTAGTACATAAAATAGGCAGGGAAAAAATATAAAAAAGAACATCTCATGAGTGTAATTTCTACATAATTTTGTTTCTCTTTCTACGCATTAAAATTGTTAGTTCACATTTATTTCTTTGAATTTCATCTTCTTTTTTCTTAATTTTATGTATTTGTTTGTTTTTAAAGGAATGAGATGACTGTTAAGATTGTTGACTCAAATACACGAAGTCATAGAGCTTGGAGTTAGAAAAAGAGAAGACACAAAACAATGCAAAAAAGCAGCACCTAGAACTTGCACGATGGTGAATATTAACTTTTGTTCTAAATCAAAGATGTCGGTCATCGAGCCTTCTTCAAAATGAGTACTCATACGTTACGAACGGAGTTCTGTAGCTTCCGAAAAATCCTTTTTTTGTACAGCTGCGCGCAGAAAACAATAAGTTAGAAATCGACCGCAGAAAAATGCAGTCGACCGCTAAACTCTCTATTTGGAGAACAGAAAGACGCAGTCGACCGCAAAAAATGTAGTCAAGGGCATCGAGGCTGAAGTTATATTTTGGGTACAATGGGCTGAAATTGTAACGCCCCGAATCTCAAATACACTGAATTCGAGATGTTCTACAGGATCTTTTTGCTTCTCTTAGTACAATTTTACGAGGAAATTTAAACTTTTCACTTTACATCAGAGTTTACATCAATATTACATTTACATTGCACAGTGAAAGTAAGATTTACAACAATGAAGCAAATGTACAACAACATTGAGAAATCTTTAAGCATTTGTTCCTCTTTAATCTTTTTCATGCCATTTATCCTGCATACAAAACTGTGGGTACGTCAGTTTATTCAACCGACGATAATTATACATGGCCATCCTCTCTATGCCAGAAACAGTATAACGATTCTCATTTCTTAACAGATCACAAACTTGTTCACATATCAAAATGAAGTAAAGGGAAAAATCTTAATGATGTCGTGTCGTGATCGTGCACTTAATCCTTAATGCAATTATTTATATTAGATGACACTAATGCGCACTTGTTCGGATTCTATGTATCCCATACTACATAGGTCCGAGGGCAAGCCTCTTAATCGTTCTTCATCTTTGTAGGGTTCAATCCCTCGCCATGACTTAATCTACTACTGTAACTATGGTGAGTATCCTAGATGATCTATGAGTACAAGCTCGTGTACAGAAAATTCTGGAGGGGAATCCCACGCCATGTATTAACTCATCAAGCATGCATTCTGTGGTAATTCAGCCTCACTTCATGGCATACGATCCTCTTGCAGTCACCAAACATCCCACAAGCGTGGCTAGAGTCCGATCATTCTGAGTTGTGCCCACGCCATGTCTTGACTCATCAAGCATGCATTCTGTGGCTCACACACCCGCACCGTAAACCTTGGTTCTCATACTCGTGTTTTTCTCCCACTTTCATCACATCTTCACTATGCACTAATCCTTAGTTTTTATTAGAATCATGAATAAAAATCAAAGCTCTAGACTTAGCCTCTCCACTAAACCAGACTTATTCATTCATTCAACATGACCAACCTTGGTCTTTCTTTTCAAATTTCATTTCATTTCATTTCCAATGTCGGGGGAGACTTAGCTACTCTTTTGTTTCAATTTCCAATTCACAATTTCCAATTGAGAATTTTCAACTCATAATTCATTTAATAGTTTCACAGACTTTCTTTCTCATGATCTTAGCTTTCATATTCATTCAATTCTCATTTCAATCTATGATTCATTTTATGTAAATTCATGCAACAACAAATAGAGTTTACCAACATCAACCATAAGATTCACAACTGTTAACATAAACCAAATAAGATCTCTGACATGTCAAAGTGTTCTGGACAGTCGACTTGGAGAAAGCCCAGTCGACTTGTTCAGTCGAATCAAGTTCATCATAACTGCTTAGGAGAGTCGACTGCTGCACATGGCCAGTCGGCTGCTCCGCAATTTTCCATGTTCTAAAATATCATGCACGTGACAGTCGTCTGTCATTCCATCAGTCGTCTGTCCTGGGGTTTTAATTACAATTCTCATACTCAGCCCAGTCGACTTGCTGCTTGCATTAAGTCGACTGAACAGGTTAAACTTCAATTTTATGGAATTATCTTCCCTCTGTTCTTCCATTCGCATGCATCATTGAGTCACATTACAGTATATTCATACTACATAGACATGTAATGTCTTAGCTATTCACTAACATCACGACATATAATTCCACATACTAATATTTCCTTTCTCAAGGGAATGTCAAACATGCATTTTCACTTGCTCATCATTTACTTGCAGAGATGAATACTAAATCTCAATTTAGCACACTAGAACCTCACAATAAAAATACCTCATTTCATGGAATTCTGGACTATTTTCAATACACCAGTCGGCTGTTTACACCAGCAGTCGACTATATGGGTTATTCCCAGTTTTACTAATTATCACTTATTTCTTTGTCATCTGTTCATGTTTCCTCCATCATATATAACATGGGGGATATGAATTAGCAATCATACTATCACTTCTGTTTATACACATGTACGCCATTAAATTAATAAATCATGAGAGAACATTCGCCTCGTACCAGTCGACTCGTCCACGTGACAGTCGACTGTACAGGCCCATTCCAGTCTTACTTTCAGTGTCATTACTACATTATTAGTTCCTCACGTCCTTCATCATGAACATACATAGGGCAATCTAATATGTTTAAACTTACTTTCCACAAGCATGGTAGCAATCATCATAGCCATAACATATTTTCTACATTAGAAGTCCTGAGAAACATCCACCTTATTGACGAAAAATAACCGAATCCAGAAAAGCTTCTTAATGCACTGCACGACTGCTTGCTCCTTGCTCCTTACTCCACACCGAAGTTCTTCTGCAGAGATGATCGGTCTCCAAGAGAACTCTCACTCACCAAATCTACAATATAGTATATGTATATCTTCTTTTCAAGAGATCTTAGTGTAGAAAATGTTAGGGAGAGAGGGGTATTTATACACCAGTTTGGGTGAGATGGAAGGCTAGGATTTAGTAGATAGTTATAGGGTCAAGGGCTAGGATGAACTAGGGAGTTGTAATAACTTCCCATATTCTAGATAACCACCCATGACTTAAACCCACTTCTCTTCCCAATCCAGCCAAGAAGGTGTGCTCATGCACGTGTATGTGAAATGCACGAGCAAGCAATAGTCACCATAAAAAGAAACTTGTACAAAATACAAAATAAGGATCTTAAAAAAAAAAAAGAGGTGTTCCACATTACAAGTTGTAGAAAAAAAAAGAATTAAACCATGGGCTATAATAAATGGCCCAAAACAATAGTTATTTAAAAATAAAAGAATGCATTTTGGGCTTTAAGAAAAAGGGCTTTTTATTAAAATAAGGCTTTGGTGCAAAACGATTAAAAACACAAATTGAAATATCTTTACTCATCTTGATGAAAATATTAACCAAAAAAATATTACACTTGCACACTACGTGCCAAAAAAGATAATTTTTCATTAATTGAAAAATCAGGGCATTACAACACTCCCTCCTTAGAATAGTTCCGTCCTTGGAACTACAGTCAAGAGTGAGAGAACAGAAAATACAACACAACAACAAGAACAAAAAGATACAAAGATACAATCTAGCAAAAAGCTCAGGATAGTCCTTGAACATCCTCTCCTCAGACTCCCAAGTAGCCTCTTCAACCAAGTGGTTTCTCCAGACTACCTGGACCATCGGTATCGTCTTATTCCTCAAGACTTTCTCTCGACGATCAACAATCTCGACAGGAGACTCGATGTAGTTCAGATCCAACTGCAAACCTTCCGGCACTTCAGGCAAATGATGACTCGGATCTGGAATATAACCTCTCAGCATAGACACATGAAAGACATTGTGCACCTGAGATAACTCTTCCGGTAATTCAAGCTGGTAAGCAGTTTTTCCGATCCTTTTCAATATCTTATACGGGCCTATAAACCTCGGGGCTAACTTCCCCGCCTTTACCAAATCGAACCACACCCTTACTGGGTGATACTTTCAGAAAGACGAAGTCACCAACCTCAAACTCAAGGTCCCTTCTCCGGTTGTCTGCATAGCTTTTCTGCCTGCTCTGAGCTTCCACCAATCTTTTCCTGATCAGAACAATCTTCTTAGAAGTTTGCTGCACAAGCTCAGGACCAAACAACTGACGCTCCCCAACTTCATACCAACAAACAGGCATTCTGCACTTCCTACCATACAAAGCTTCGTACGGTGCCATCCCAATGCTAGCCTAAAAACTGTTATTGTAGGCAAACTCTACCAAAGGTTAATGCCTTTCCCAACTGCCTCCAAAGTCTAGTATACAACACCGAAGCATATCCTCAAGAATACGGTTGACTCTCTCGGTCTGCCCATCGGTTTGCGGATGAAAAGCAGTGCTGAAATCTGTCTTGGTACCCAAAGCTGTCTGAAGACTCCTCCAGAAATGCAAAGTAAACCGCGCATCTCGATCAGACACAATAGTTGACGGAACACCATGAAGCCTGACGATCTCACCAAGATACATCTCAGCCAACTTGTCCATCGAAGCAGTGAGTTTCATCGCCAGAAAGTGAGCGGACTTGGTCAGTCGATCAACTATAACCCAAGTCGCATCATTGCCTTTAGGACTCTTAGGCAATTCCGTAATGAAATCCATACTGATGTTATCCCACTTCCATTCCGGAATAGGTAACGGCTGTAATAGACCTCCGGGTCTCTGATTTTCGGCTTTGACTTGCTGACAAACCTCACACTTCGCCACAAATTCAGCCACATCCCGCTTCAAACCTGACCACCAGAAATACTGTTTGATGTCTTTATACATCTTAGTACTCCCAGGATGTACCGACAAAAGGGTAGCATGTGCCTCCTGAAGAATACTTTCTTTCATGTCCGCCTGATTTGGAACACACAGCCTATCTCCGAACCACAGCACTCCATCCCTGATTTGAAATCTGGAAAACCTGCCAGCACCAACCTGCTCCTTCATCTCCAAAATATCAGCATCAACTTCCTGACTTGCAATGATCCTCGCATTCAGAGTAGGCTGAAGCCTCAACTGAGCCAAAGATGCTCCCAATCCTTGCAAGACAACTTCAATACCTGCTCGGTCCAATTCCTCAATCAGATGCCTCTGAGTTGTAATCAAACTGGCTAAGCTGCTCTTGCGACTTAGTGCATCAGCAACAACATTAGCCTTCCCAGGATGATACTTGATCTCAGGTCGCATGTCCTCGAGCACTTCCAACCATCTCCGCTGCCTCAGATTTAGATCCCTCTGCTGATATATGTACTTCAAGCTCTTGTGGTTCGTGTACATGTTCAACTTCTCACCGTACACGTAGTGTCTCCACTGCTTCAGGGCAAAGATAATCGCAACCAACTCCAGATCATGAGTCGGGTAATTCTTCTAATGTGGTCGTAGTTGCCTAGACCCATAAGCGATTACTCTTCCTACTTGCATTAAGACACAACCAAGCCCACGATGTGAAGCATCGCTATAAACATCATACTCAACACCTGCTCTAGGCAAAGCCAAAATAGGTGCAGTAGTCAGCTTCTCTTTCAACTCCTGAAAGCTCGCCTCACATTGCTCAGTCCACTTGAAGCTCACATTCTTCTTGGTCAGTCCAGTAAGCAACACGGCTATCTGAGCATAACCTTGAATGAATCTCCGGTAGTATCCAGTCATTCCAAGAAAACTTCTGACTTCCTTTACTGTAGTAGGCCTAGCCCAATCTCTCACTGCCTCTATCTTCTGAGGGTCAGTTGCCACCCCCTCCTTAGAAAGGATGTGACCTAGGAATGCAGATTTCCAGAAATCACACTTAGATAACTTGGCATACAATTTCTGCTCTTCCAGCTTCTTCAAAACTGCTGCTAGATTCTCGGTGTGCTCCTCCTCTGACTTGGAGTACACGAGAATATCGTCGATAAACACCACGACGAAAGAATCAATGAACGGCCTCAGAACTCTGTTTATCAAATCCATGAAGATTGCGGGTGCATTCGTCACTCCGAATGGCATAACTAAGAATTCGTAATACCCATGCCGAGTTCTAAATGCAGTTTTATGCACATCTTCAGCTTTCACTCGAACCTGGTGATATCCTGATCGAAGATCTATTTTGGAGAATACAGCTGCTCCTTGTAGACCATCGAACAAGTCATCAATTCGAGGAATAGGATACTTATTCTGAACAGTGACCTTATTCAGCTCCTGGTAATCAATACACATTCTCATCGGTCCATCCTTCTTTACCAAAAGCACTGGTGCTCCCCAAGGTGACGCACTAGGTTGAATAAAGCCTTTCTCCAACAGTTCCTCAATCTGCCGTTTCACCTCATCCTGTTCCACTGGAGCCATCCTATACGGTGCCTTAGAAATGGGTGCACTTCCTGGTTGAACAGTGATGCTGAACTCTACATCACAATGTGGGGATAACCCAGAAAAATCTTCCAAGAACACAGTCGAATAGTCCCGAACCACAGGAATCCCTTGCACTTCCACAGGAGTCTCTTCCTTACGGATAGTTGCCACCAGCTTAGAACATTTCTGCTTCCCTTGGAAAGTGACTTCAGGTCCACTTAGAGCCTTTACTGTTACTGTCTTGGTCTTGCACTCGATGCTTGCACTGTACACTGACATCCAATCGATGCCAATAATAACATCGACTCCCAAGATAGTCAGCTCGATCAGATCAATCCCAAAGATTCGATTCCCAATCACAATCTCGCAATCAGCGTAATACCGATCAGTGGTTAAAGTTTTCCCTGATGGAGTAGCTACTGCTAAGATCTTGCCTGGAAAAGTCTTCGGTTCAACTCCCAACACTTTAGCAAATTTAGGAGACACAAAAGTATGAGAGGATCCAGTATCGAACAACACAACAGCTTTCATTCCATTAAGATAAAGTTCGCCTGTTACATAATACATTCTCATTACGTAACAGTTTCACAATATGAGCGGGAAGAAGAAATGACAAAACTTCTAAACATCAGCCCTTGTACCAGTGATGACGTGATCGACCTCATCAGCATCAGCTTCCGTCAAGGCAAATACTCACCCTGGTTGGTACGGCCTCTTCCCAGTCTGCTGCGTTGGTGCATTGCGACTACCATTCCGTGGCTTGGAGCATTGGGATTGAAAATATCCCGTTTCACCACAGTTGTAGCAAGTCACCGCAGGAGGTCTCACCACATTGTTTCCAGGTCCTCCAGCTACACTAACAGCGTTCGTCCCTATCGGTTTGAACCTTTGTGCAGATGGTTGCCCCTTAAAACTCCCAGAATGTGCAAGCCTCTTTCCAGACTGCCAGTTGTTCCTCCGGTTCTGAACAACATGGAACTGCTCCATATCTGCTTCCGTCGCTGCTGCTCTCTTCACCAACTTGTCAAATCTTCTGATACCAAGAGGTATCATCCGGGACCTCAGGCACGGTCTCAATCCATGCTCGAACTTACGAGCCTTCTTAGCCTCATCCATCACCAGTTCAGGCGCATACCTAGAGAGCTGAGTAAACTTAGTCTCATACTCTCTCACTGACATGCCGCCTTGCTGTAGCGACAGAAACTCCATAGCCTTCTTCTCTTGAACATCGGAGGGGAAATAGTGACTGCGGAATTCTTCCAGAAATTCCTCCCAGCCAAGCACTATACCTCCCATGGTCCTCTTCATCGACTGCCACCAAACAGCCGCGTCCTTCTCGAATTGCAAAGTTGCCAACTTGACCTTGCTGCCCTCCGGGGTCTCCAACACTTCAAAGATCGTTTCCACTTGACGAATCCAGTCGTCAGCCGCATCTGAGTCTGACTTTCCCTCGAATACAGGTGGTTTCATTCGTTTGAACGATTCCACCAGCTTAATCGCCTCGGGCATCGGATTCGCAGGTCCCCTTCCTTGGTTCATAGCCACAGCATTGAGCGTCTGATAGACCCTCGCAAGTTCTGTCTCTAGATCCAAACCTTCCCCATTTCTAACTCCTCTTCTCGACATATTCTGATGCAAAAGATCCATTAAATTCGAAGTATAAGACAAGAACTTTAAATCAACTTGCATTTCATTGAATTCCAAACTTTATACATTCGAATTAAAACATTTCATCAGAATAAAAGAAATAGAAGCTACAACAATCTAACTCCTACGGTTCCTCTTCACTTCTCGAAGTTCTCCCCGTAGTTCATCAACTTCATCCTTCAGCACATCTGTCAGGTTCTTCCTCTTCTCAAGTTCCCATACTCGGTGACTGAGAACTGAAAAGTCGTCCTTTCACTTTGCCAGCTGAGCCTCCAATAATCCGACTCTCTCTCGTAGTGTCTCTACCTGCCTCTGAAGAGAAGTCACAAGACTACTCAAAACTGGTCTCTCTTCTTCATCAGAAGAAGAATCGTCAGATGAATCCGGAGGTGGGGTAATCTCTCGAGATTCAGGCCACTCCTCCTCATCAGAATCTGCTTGTCCAGGGTGGTAATCTTCCTCAATGATATGCCAGTCGTCGTCTCCAGCAGGGTCGAAGTGGTCAGCCATCTTAGAAATAGAGAGGAAGAAGCATAAGTCATAGAGCAACACAAATGTAAGTCACTTACATTTAAATCTCTAGACTCAAACACACACTCTAATATCAACTTCTAGGGTGTCGTTCCTTATAAATTTGTACGAATAGGGAAAGCGTAGAAAAGCGTGGCTCTGATACCACTCCGTAACGCTCCGAATCCCAAATACACTGAATTCGAGATGTTCTACAGGATCTTTTCGCTTCTCTTAGTACAATTTTACAAGGAAATTTAAACTTTTCACTTTACATCAGAGTTTACATCAATATTACATTTACATTGCACAGCGGAAGTAAAATTTACAACAATGAAGTAAATGTACAACAACATTGAGAAATCTTTAAGCATTTGTTCCTCTTTAATCTTTTTCATGCCATTTATCCTGCATACAAAACTGTGGGTACATCAGTTTATTCAACCGATGATAATTATATATGGCCATCCTCTCTATGCCAGAAATAGTATAACGATTCTCATTTCTTAACAGATCACAAACTTGTTCA
Source organism: Hemerocallis citrina (assembly GCA_017893485.1). Lineage (NCBI taxonomy): Eukaryota > Viridiplantae > Streptophyta > Magnoliopsida > Asparagales > Asphodelaceae > Hemerocallis > Hemerocallis citrina. Next base: position 54,422,954 of record CM030359.1, on the reverse strand, counting down.
CATATCAAAATGAAGTAAAGGGGAAAATCTTAATGATGTCATGTCGTGATCGTGCACTTAATCCTTAATGCAATAATTTATATTAGATGACACTAATGCGCACTTGTTCGGATTCTATGCATCCCATACTACATAGGTCCGAGGGCAGGCCTCTTATTCGTTCTTCATCTTTGTAGGGTTCAATCCCTCGCCATGACTTAATCTACTACTGTAACTATGGTGAGTATCCTAGATGATCTATGAGTACAAGCTCGTGTACAGAAAATTCTGGAGGGGAATCCCACGCCATGTCTTGACTCATCAAGCATGCATTCTGTGGTAATTCATCCTCACTTCATGGCACACGATCCTCTTGCAGTCACCAAACATCCCACAAGCGTGGCTAGAGTCCGATCATTCTGAGTTGTACCCACGCCATGTCTTGACTCATCAAGCATGCATTCTGTGACTCACACACCCGCACCGTAAACCTTAGTTCTCATACTCGTGTTTTTCTCCCACTTTCATCACATCTTCACTATGCACTAATCCTTAGTTTTTATTAGAATCATGAATAAAAATCAAAGCTCTAGAGTTAGCCTCTCCACTAAACCGGACTTATTCATTCATTCAACATGACCAACCTTGGTCTTTCTTTTTAAATTTCATTTCATTTCATTTCCAATGCCGGGGGAGACTTAGCTACTCTTTTGTTTCAATTTCCAATTCACAATTTCCAATTGAGCATTTTCAACCCATAATTCATTTAATAGTCTCACAGACTTTCTTTCTCATGATCTTAGCTTTCATATTCATTCAATTCTCATTTCAATCTATGATTCATTTCATGTAAATTCATGCAACAACAAATAGAGTTTACCAACATCAACCATAAGATTCACAACTGTTAACATAAACCAAATAAGATCTCTGACATGTCAAAGTGTTCTGGACAGTCGACTTGGAGAAAGCCCAGTCGACTTGTTCAGTCGAATCAAGTTCATCATAACTGCTCAGGAGAGTCGACTGCTGAACATGGCCAGTCGGCTGCTCTGCAATTTTCCATGTTCTAAAATATCATTCACGTGACAGTCGACTGTCATTCCATCAGTCGTCTGTCCTAGGGTTTTAATTACAATTCTCATACTCTGCCCAGTCGACTTGCTGCTTGCATTAAGTCGACTGAACAGGTTAAATTTCAATTTTAAGGAATTATCTTCGCTCTGTTCTTCCATTCGCATGCATCATTGTGTCACATTACAGTATATTCATACTACATAGACATGTAATGTCTTAGCTATTCACTAACATCACGACATATAATTCCACATACTAATATTTCCTTTCTCAAGGGAATGTCAAACATGCATTTTCACTTGCTCATCATTTACCTGCAGAGATGAATACTAAATCTCAATTTAGCACACTAGAACATCACAATAAAAATACCTCATTTCATGGAATTCTGGACTATTTTCAATACACCAGTCGGCTGTTTACACCAGCAGTCGACTATACGGGTTATTCCCAGTTTTACTAATTATCACTTAATTCTTTTTCATCTGTTCATGTCTCCTCCATCATATATAACATGGGGGATATGAATTAGCAATCATACTATCACTTCTGTTTATACACATGTACGCCATTAAATTAATAAATCATGAGAGAACATTCGCCTCGTACCAGTCGACTCGTCCATGTGACAGTCGACTATACAGGCCCATTCCAGTCTTACTTTCAGTGTCATTACTACATTATTAGTTCCTCACGTCCTTCATCATGAACATATACAGGGCAATCTAATATGTTTAAACTTACTTTCCACAAGTATGGTAGCAATCATCATAGCCATAACATATTTTCTACATTAGAAGTCCTAGAAACACCCACCTTATTGACGAAAAATAACCGAATCCAGAAAAGCTTCTTAATGCACTGCACGACTCCTTGCTCCTTGCTCCTTGCTCCTTGCTCCACACCGAAGTTCTTCTGCAGAGATGATCGGTATCCAAGAGAACTCTCACTCACCAAATCTACAGTATAGTATATGTATATCTTCTTTTCAAGAGATCTTAGTGTAGAAAATGTTAGGGAGAGAGGGGTATTTATACACCAGTTTGGGTGAGATGGAAGGCTAGGATTTAGTAGATAGTTATAGGGTCAAGGGCTAGGATGAACTAGGGAGTTGTAATAACTACCCATATTCTAGATAACCACCCATGACTTAAACCCACTTCTCTTTCCAATCCGGCCAAGAAGGTGTGCTCATGCACGTGTATGTGAAATGCACGTGCAAACACTAGTCACCATAAAAAGAAACTTGTACAAAATACAAAATAAGGATCTTAAAAAAAACGAGGTGTTCCACATTACAAGTTGTAGAAAAAAAAAGGAATTAAACCATGGGCTATAATAAATGGCCCAAAACAATAGTTATTTAAAAATAAAAGAATGCATTTTGGGCTTTAAGAAAAAGGGCTTTTTATTAAAATAAGGCTTTGGTACAAAATGATTAAAAACACAAATTGAAATATCTTTACTCATCTTGATGAAAATATTAACCAAAAAAATATTACACCTGCACACTACGTGCCAAAAAAAATAATTTTTCATTAATTGAAAAATCAGGGCATTACAGAACTTCTGTATATCTTTTTAGGGATCTTCTGTGTGCTATATATAGATGCTGATGTGAACTCTAGGGCAATCGAACAAGTTTGGATGCTAAGAGAATTGGAGGAAATAAATCATCACACCGTTGGAGAGCAGGAACCACAGCGTTCAAGATCGTCTAGAGTTTTTTCTTCTCTTCTGGTTTTTATTATGCAATCCAATACAATATTTGTTAGTTTCAAATTTGCTATGAACTAATTTTATTTTTCTAGGGTTTCAATGTAGCCTAGCTTTGAAAACACAATTTGAATTTCATTGTTACTTGATAATGGTAAAAATTGCAGCAAATCAGGGCCATAGATCCAGCACAGATCCTAATGCTTCTACATGCAGATCAACCATAACAAACCTTTTCAATAGGTCCGGGCCTTCTTCAGGCTCATCTACAAGACATGGGCCGCTTTCAAGCCCATTAAAAGTGAATGGATCCACTGGGAGAGACACCCAGCCCATGAGAGCTATAAATTAAATCTCTTATCCCCAAACAAGAGAGTCTATCTCATAAGAGGGAGAATCAACAGGAGATAATGGATTCATATCAATCTAATGGAATCATGTTAATCTCCTAACTATTTCTCAGGACTATAACCCCCCCCCCCCTAGTCAGAAGGTAATCAATAAATCTACAATTTCTCTCTCAAACCCTCACTCTGTGGTTCTGACTTGAGCATTGGAGGGTCTGTCACCGGGGCCACCCCCAGTGTTTCAGACTTTTGCAGTTCCATCGGTAGTGTCAGCAACAGTTTGATTCAGATCAAGTTGCTCTTTCAATGATCTCCACATTTTACTGCGACGATCAAAGGTTAGATCTTTAGTAGTTTCCTTCAAAATATAAACTCATTCTATTTGCTCCCACACCAAAATAAGCAGAAACAGATTGATGCAGTTTGTGAAAAACTATACAGATTTACTTCAAAGATCAGACTTATCGCAATGCCACCGAGACTAATAGGGAGAGCAGCAACCTCAAGCCATCTAGTCAACTTTCTTTGTCAGCAAGCTCCTCCTATGGAGGACTCAATTCCTCCTCATCAGATGGATCCACTCCAACAGCCTAATCAAGCTCATATTAACGGAAAGGCATTGAGGGGTCATGAATCGCGCCGCAAAAAACACCCCCTACACGACCATATCTCAGTCCATAATGCTTCCAGCAACTCGATGCCCTCGCAAGGTCCCAAGGGGTCAAGAGATCTCTGTCCATCAATGTCAAACAATAGTGGACTGATCTAAGGATTCATTTTGACGAGAGACATGCACAAGGCGATGCCTCCCGCTCAGAACATTAAGTGAACCGGAGAAGCAACTCTCCCCGAAGGGAGAGATCAAGACACTCCTCTCATAGGGGCCGTACATCAGAAAGAAGCCCGACTCGTGAGTCAAAAGCATCTTGAGAGAAACAAATAGCAAGACGCCCTAGTTACTATGGCCGAATTGGAGAACTTCAAGCATGACATCCTCTAAGCTATTAGAGGTACTGAAGATCAGAGTCGACGCTTATGGAATTGCCACTCTACTCCTTCGAGAGAGGAAGAATCCAGCGACTCAACTAGATCCAAGAGGAAGGACGACAAATTCCTTCGCTGTATCCGAGAAGTAGATGATCACCTGGAACACAAAAAATGAGGGAAACCGCTCCAACATGGCTTAATGCCCCAGTCAACCTCCTTTCAGCAAACCCATCCTTGATGCACCCATTCCTAAGAACTTCCAAGCCCCTTAATTCGAATGATACGATGGTGAATCTAACCCGGCGACCATATTGAGAATTTTAAAACTCTCATTACCACCGATGCACTCATGTGCCGAACATTCCCTGCAACTTTGAAAGGAACAGTAAGGGAATGGTATTTCCGTCTCACTCTAGAGTCAATATTCTCCTTCAACCAGGTTGAGGAGCTTTTTGTAATGCACTTTGTTACTAGCTGCAAGGTTGAAAAAATAAGTGCTTCCCTGTTAGAATTGAAACAACAGAATAGAAAACTGCTGAAAGACTTGGTCAAGTGCTTCACAGCCAAAGCAAGGTCTATCTCTTCCCTAGACTCATCAGTGGTGGCTGTTGTCTTCCGCCACAACGTCACTCACGAAGAACTAAAGGCCTCCTTCGCGAAGAAGTCTCCTAAAAGTTTCATCGAGCGCCTGGAAATAAGTGATTAGTATATCAGAGTCAAGGAAGCTCTTTAACCTCAAGATAAGAACGATTCACCTTCCAAGAACAAACGGAAGAATACAAGTGATGAAGAACCAAGGAAATTTCAGAAAGGTGATGCAGGTCAATGCCGTCCTCCTCCAGCACCACGCTTCGACATGTTTACTCTTTTCAATGCAAGTGTGTTAACCATCCTCATGGAAGTTGATCAGAACAGAATAATCTGCCCTACCCCCAAGATGACCAAAACTAGCAAGAGAAGAGATAAGAACATGTTGTGTGCGTTTCACAGAGATCATGAACACACCACCGATAATTTCCGAGTCCTCAAAGAAGAACTTGATGGTCTGATTCGCCGGGGTTATCTCCCTCAAATTTTCAAACACTGAAACCCCTCACATATGGGGCCAATAAGCGTCAAGAGAGACCATTCGAATCACAACTCATAACACATGGTCATTCTCCACTCCATCCATGGATGGACGATGGAGGGAGATTCGAACTCATCCCGCAAAGCATTTGTCAGGGAAGTCAACTTAGTGCATAACATCGCGCCTACCAAGAGCACCGGGGTCCCAATATCTGTCTCTGACAAAGACTTAGAAGGTTTCCAAACACCTCATTGTGACGCATTGGTCACAAACCTTTGCATGGCAAATTATTAAGTATGATGCATCCTTATAGACAACAACAGCTCAGTAAATATCATTTTCCTGAGCACTTTCAACGGCATCAAGCTCTCCCGGGACAGGCTTAAGCCAGCTGGCTATGCATTCCATGGCTTCTCAGGTGCACCCGTTCAAGTTGAATGAATCATCACACTCGATGTAACAGTAGGAAAATCTCCTGCAACTCAAATGGAAGCACTCGACTTTATGGTAGTCGTCGTCAAAGCCGTGTACAATGCAATATTTGGCTGTCCATGCATAACGGCCTTTCATGTAGTTGCTTCCGCCTACCACATGAAAATGAAGTTATCAACAATAGCAGGCATATGCCAAGTTGTAGGGATCCAACAAGTAGCACGAGCATGCTACACCGCTACAATGGGGGGCTCAGTTCTCCCCCTCGACGCCACAGAGCTACCGCTTGAAAGTAGTCATAGTAACTCCAAGTCCGTAAACAAGCTTGAAGCCACTACCGTAGACAATCTCGCTAAGAACTTCCAAACCTACCAAACCATCTCCCCCCAGGTCCAAGTTCGTCCTTATCAGAATACAGTAATAGACTTGAATCCCTTGCTCGAAGCCACTCCACTCATTGAACAGAAATAAATAGTCATGACTAAACACATTAGCAAACTTGAAGATCCCCCCTTCTATATGGAATACAAGGGGAGGCTCTCTCCAAAACAGGCAAGTCCAAGCAAGGTCTACCAAGTTGTTTGCCTAACGGCTCATCAACCTAAATACCCAGGGGGTAAGGAGACATTAGCATGAACTTGGAATGTGGAACACCTCATGAACTTCTACAAGGACGCTTAACGCACACCTCCTCTTTATATTATCAATATTTTCTAATAAAGGCCAGCCATTGGAGCGCCGTCTAGTTTTATTTTTCAATAAATACCGCTTTTGCTACTGGTCACTGCATGTAATAAAGGCCAGCTACTAGAGCAACCGCTTAGTTTTATTTTTCAATAAAATTCAGTATTAAGTTTTGCAATATTATTGTATAACTCTACGGATACACACAATGAGTTAAATGCCAAGCTTACTACTAAAAACGATGCCAAAAACTCATTAGAAGCTCCTTATAAGACGAGTTTGGAGTCCATACCCATGGTTCAGAGTTACTCTAGCAACCTGCAATCAAGCACGTTCAGAGCTCAATTCGCTATTCAATCTGCTCCTACAACCCCTTAAATAGTTCAACGATAGGTTCAGAGTCCATAACCATAGCTCGGAGTTGCTTTAGCAACCTGCAATCAAGCACGTTCAGAGCTCAACTCGCCATTTGATCTGCACCCGCAACCTATTAAATACCTAAAAAACAAGTTCGGAGTCCGTAGTCCTGGCTCGGAGTTGCTTTAGCAACTTGCAATCAAGCACATTCAGTGCTCAACTCGTCATTCGATCTGCTCCTACACCCTATTAAACCCCTAAATAACAAGTTCAGAATCCTTACCCATGGCTCGGAGTTGCCTTAGCAACATGCAATCAGGCACGTTCAGAGCTCAACTCACCATTTGATATGTTTCTGGAACTTAACAGATTAGATGTCCAAAATCTTGGATTGCAATTACTCCAACAAACTTGAAAAAAAAAAAAACAAGCTTCGGAGTTCAATTCTCCACTCGATGCGACTCTCATAATTCGTTGAAGGATCCATACAATAAGTTTAGAGTCCAATTTCCTCATAGGGTTTCTTTTACAACTAGCTAAGTATAAAATGACAAGTCCGGAGACCAACTCTCCCTAAGAGCGCTCCTTCGACTAGACAACCCCCCAAGACGATGAATCACAGGATAAGGTACATGCATGTAAAAGATTTCTTATTTCACAAATAACAAGTTTCGTTACAACTGCAGAATTACAATAAGTCTATGCTTCATGCCTAAGCATCACCACAAAAGTCTTGCAAACACTATACAACAAACAATCTTACAAGTTGTCCTTCCAGCTACATGATAGAGGGATGTTCGGTCTAAGAGACATAAACCTCTTCATAGGCCTCCTACCAGCTAACAGCTCCCAGGGCCGCCTCAATTCTTGATAATAAAATTCAAGACAAGCTTTCCTTAGGAGGGCAAACTCCAAGTCTTCCCTACCACCTTCACCTGAGCAAGTCCCAACTTGATCTCGCAAGATGCGCCGCACAAACGGACAAGTCCAAACTCCGTCAAGCGCAGCGTATTTACAAAGGAAAGCAAACTCGACGTCCCGAAGACCTCATTCAGTGTACACGACTACTTGTCTGCAAAATGAAGAACAAAACTACTTCAACACTGAATAAACACAAAGGACTTCACTTTAATATCAAGAAGACCTGCAACAAGTTCCTCCAACAACTCGTAACTCCGAATAACGAGTTTAATGCCCTACTCTCTGCTCAGGCACCATCAATAACTCGTTAACTCCATACAACAAGTTCAATGCCCTGCCATTTGCCCGAGTCCCGTCAACAACTCGTTAACTCTGTACGAGTCCAACTTCTTGCTCTTCGCTTGAGCTCCATCAACAACACGTTGACCCCAAACAACAAGTTCGGTCACCCGCTTACTGCTCGAGCTGCATCAATAGCTCGTTAGCTCCATACATCAAGTTCATCACCCTGCTTACCGCTCGAGATCCATCTACAACTCGTTGAACTCCATACAATGAGTTCAATTTCTCGCTCTCCGCTCGAGCTCCGAAAATAGCTCATTAACTCCAAACAATGAGATCAATGTTCTACTCATCGCTCGAGCTCCGTCAACAACTCGTTAACTCCAAACAACGAGTTCAGTGCCCCGCTAATCGCTCAGCTCCATCAGCAGTTCGTTCACTCTGTACAATGAGATCAACGCCCTGTTCTTCGCCCGAGCTTCGTCAGCAGCATGTACACTCTGTACAACAATTTCAAAGCTCTTCTATTCGCTGGAGCTCCATCAACAACTCGTTAACTTCAAACAATGAGTTCAATACCCTGCTCCTCGCTCGAGCTCCGTCAACACCTCATTAAGTGCGTACAACGAGTTCAACGCCGTGTACGTCACTCGGGCTACATTAACAACTCGTTGACTTAAAACAACAAGACCAACGCTCTACCGTCCGCTCAAAATCGATCAACAACTTGTTCACTCCATTCAATGAGTTCAAAGCCTTGCTCTTCGTTTAGGCTCCATTAACAATCCGTTAAATACATACAACAAGTTCACCACCCTGCTCTTCGCTCGAGCCTCGTCAATAGTTCGTTAGCTCCACAAAACGATTTTGGTTCACTGCATTTCGCCGAGCTCCGTCAACTATTCGTTAACTCCATACAACGAGTTCAACGCCCCACTCTTCGCTCGAGCTCTATCAACAACTCGTTAAATCCATACAACGAGTTCAATGTCCCGCTCTTCGCTTGAGCTTCATCAATAACTCGTTAACTCCATACAATGAGTTCAACACCTTAATCTTCGCACGAGCTCTATCAAATACTCTTTGACTCCATAGAAAGAGTTCAATGCCCCGCACTTCGCTTGAGCACTCAGCTCCCGAACCAACGGAACACTCGTCTAATAATAAAATGCTCAATCGACAAAACAAGTAAACAACACAATGCTTGGTCGATGAAAGAGTGGTTCAACGAAATGACTAACTGAAGACTTGTCCAACAATGGAACCTTCGATTGACAAAAAAAACAAACGACACAATGCCTGGCCGATGAAAGAGCGATTCGATGAGGATAAACAACTCAACAAACACTTGGTAGGCAAAAATTTGAGGAATCTTCGACTAACTAGTCTTGAATTCAATGAGGTAGACCAATCAACAAACACTTGGTGTGCACAAAAATCAACGTCAACAAGAAGAAACCCAAACTCAAGCTCCAAAGAGGTGATCAAATTCGAACACTAGCACATCCAAGAAACCTAGCACATCCTACCTCGGCTATGAAAGGAACACCAAAGAGACGATCGAGCCACGAGCTTCTAAACTCCATTCTGACTAAAACCAGAAACTCGAAGCAACGAAGACAAACAACACCCAAGCTTCAGAAAAGCTCCAAATCTCGTAACAGGAAGTGAATAACTGAGTTAAAAAAATAACCAAGGAGTAGAAGACATCGGGCTGAAGCCCAACATGACTCCAAACCCAAACTCGAACCCAAAATTCAATAACCAACTCTAAAACTTTGAGCTCTCCAACTCCCTAGCTCGCCCAAAGCTACACCGTCGAGCTTGTAACTTGCCACAACAACGCTCGCCAAGCTCGTAACATGCCTGAAGTGACACCGCTGAGCTCGTAGTTTGCCACAACGATGCTCACCGAGCTCGTAGCTCACTTGAAGTGGCACCGCCAAGCTCATAGCTTGCCAAAACAATGCTTGCTGAACTCCTTGCTCGACTGAAGACCACAAGTCACCGAAGCCCTACTCGCCAACTCCCTAGCTCGACGAAGTATGTCGCCGAAGCCCCGAAATCGCCGAGCTTGTAGCTCACCCAAAATAGCTTGCTAAAGCTCCGAGTTTGCTGAGCTCGTAGCTCCCCCGAAGTGAGGTCGGTGAAAAGCAGCTCGGATGAAGCTCCCAGGATGCCTGCACCGTAGCACGACGAAGAAAAATATGTGCCTCTGAAAATGAGCTCGACGAGAATACAACACACCGAAAACAAGGTCGATGACGAGCTCGCTGAGACCGGTGCTCAACCAAAGTCTAGGTCTCTCGAAATAAAAGAAATTTGAAGTGGAGGCGAAATGGTGGGGCAAGCTGAGGGGTTTTCATAGCAGGCAACAACCGTTGGATCTCTCAGAAACTGGAGCGCGCAAGCGATGGATGCACGAGATAAGGCCACATCGTGTGCCTCATCCATACTTCTTCACTTCGCTTCTCGACCACCTGATCACCCTGAAATGCGTGCTAGCACGTAAGATCATGCCATGTTGCCCCATCACTATGGTTCCATCACAGCTGCTTGATCTCACTCAACGGGCGAGCTAGGCGAGATCAACGTGCCAGATTGCTCCAAAATTCGTGCCAAGTTGATAAATTAATTGAAAACTCCAAAAATAATTATTAAATTTGGAAAATTAATTGGAGATTCCGAAAAATAATTATAAATTACAATAATTAATTAAAAGTTTGAAGAAATCATTTATTAATTGAGAAAAATTTATTAAAAATCTGAAAAATTATGGAAAACCCAAGAAAAATTCAGAAAAGTCCCAGAACATTCACTACCTCAGAAGCTAATGACCAGTTCCAAGTAACTCCAAATCGTCCCTAAAAGCTAAGATTGTACCCCAGAACTTCGAAACAAGGTGAATTACTTCTCGAACGCCAAGAGAATTGCCTTCCGGAAGTGGAGGGCTTACAACAATGGTAAAAATCTATGATACTAGCACATATCCTAAAGCTTTTACTGAATAATCAACTTTAACAAACTTTTTTAACAGGTCCGGACCTTATTCAGGCTCATATATACGACATGGGCCAGTTTTAAACCCATTAAAAGCGACTGGACCCACTAGGAGAGACACCCAGCCTATGAGGGTTGTAAGTCAAATTTCTTATCCCCAAACTAGAGAGTATATCTCTTAAGGGGGAGAATCAACATGAGATAATGAATTCATATTAATCTCCTAATTATTTCTCAAGCCTATAAATACCCTGCACTCTCCTCAGTTAGAAGGTAATCAATAAATATGCTATTTCTCTCTCAAACTCTCTCTCTCTGGTTCTGACTTGAGCATCGGAGGGTCTGTCGCCAGGACTACCCCCAACATTTCAGACTTTTTGCAGATCCATCGGTTGCATCAACTACCGTTGAATTCAGATCCAGCCATCGAATTCAGATCAAGGTGCTCTTTCAACGATCCAGATTCAATCTTAGAAACTTTAACCACTTTTTACGACGAAGATCAAAGGTTAAATCTTTACCAGTTTCCTTCAAAATATAAACTGTAATATCCTTAGTAAAAGTTATCAATATTTTGTATAATTTTTTTTAGGTAATATTTTTTTTATTTAAAATATATTGTTATTTTTTTTTGTTTTGAAACATACAATAATAAGTTAAGGATTAACCCAACCATGCATCTTTATTTATAATAAAGCCCAACATGTTTTTTTAGAGCCCAACCCAACATGGTTTAATCAAACACACAATCATGCAAATGAGCAATGTCTAGGGGGTTTAAATCAAACACACAATCATGGTATATGGAACTCGGGACGCTACATAAACCCACTATCTGTTTGCTCCCACACCAAAATAAGCAACAACATTACTTTATCTTCTACTTTTCCATGTTTGTGTGTTTAAATTTTGTTCTTAATACTTACAATTGTCTGACCAACTATTGTTTGATTTACTGAATCATGGGGGGGTGCTGAGTGGTAACTTGTGATTTAGAATTCTAGAAATGAACACCGTTACTTGATCAAAATTAGAGATAATTTACCACGATTAATGTGACTGTAGAAAAACTCATAGAACTTAATGAATCTTCAAATAATTAAATTCACATAGGGATGTGACGAATTATTAGTTTGGGGATATGTTTAGTGTTATTCGAGAGAAGACATTGAATAATGAGGGGATTTTGGTCCAAAACTTGGAAGAGTATAGTTTTGAGTTCCATGAAATTATGAATTGTGTGGGAGAAAGTTCTAGAGTTACTTTTGCTATTACTAAATCGTAAAATTTCATCTTTTGTTATTTTTAATTAGTTTAGTTTTGCCTTTAGTTTAATTTAATTTAGTTGCTGTTTTTATCAAATTTTCGATTCTTCAAATAGTAGATAATTTGGTGAATTTTGGTCTCAATAAAATAATTAGTACTTGTGTGTTCAATACTCTTTTCTTTTAAACTATACTACATGTTGCGATTTTGTGCGCTTATAAATTATACCATCAAGTTTTTGTGCCACTGCCGGGGACTAATTATTCTTTTATTGATATTAATAATAGCTAAATTGTTACAAATTTGGATTTTATTTTGTTTAGAAAGATATGTTTGATTAGTTTTCTGTTATTTAATAGCTATTTTTCAAGATGTAGAAGTGTATCAACATGGCGAACGAAGGTAATGGAGAGAAAATAAGGCTTTGATGGACTATGATATGCCCTCAGTTAATGGAGAAACATCAAGCATAATGTAACACCCCGAATTCCAAATAAGTCTGAATTCGAAGTTCCACAGGATTTTACACTTCACTTCGTACAATTTTACAAGGAATTAAAAACTTTATTGACAACAATAATTACATTAACGCAGCGGAATTATAAATTACAACATGATACATGAATTAAAAAATAACTTGAATATTTCTTTAAGCAACATTCATTCTTTAGTCTTGTCAATCACTTTATCCTACATCGAAACTGTGGGCACGTCAGTTGCATACAACTGACGCTAGGATATAATACATCAATTTCTCTTACTTAGAAAGCACACACTTGTCACAAACAAGGCTAACGGGACCATCTTATTGATGTCGTGTGTTAATGTGCGCTTAGTCCTTAATGCAGTTATTTATGTTTAATGACACTAATGCGCACTTGTTCGGATTCTATGCATCCCATACTACATAGGTCCGAGGGTAAGCCCTTAATCATTCTTCATCTTGTGGGTTGATTTCCTCACCATGAATTAAACTTCTACGATAACTACGGTAAGTATCCTAGATGTTTTATGAGTTACGAGCCCATGCCCAGATAGCCTGGAAGGGAATTCCACATCATGACATGGCACATCATGCAGAGCCTATGGAAAATTCACCTCCGTCATGGAACGATGGCACTACGTAGTCACCAAACACCCCACAAGCATCGCCACGGTCCCGATAATTCCGGAGATGCATCCACGCCATGACATGACGCATCAAGCAGGCAACCTAGAATACTCTCACACCGTAGATTCGAGGACCTCATAATTGTGTTTTTCTCTTACTTTCATCACATCTCCATTATGTGTCTAATCCTTAGATAGTTGAATCATGAATAAAATTAATACTCTAGAATTAGCGTTACCTCTACATCGGTCTTAAACATCAATCATTTATCATGATCCAATCTTGGTCTTTTATCATCACATTTCTCTATCAAAAATTTCATTTATTCCGATGTAAGAACTTAACTAAACTCTAGTGTCAAACTCGTTTCATGTTCATCAAAATGAGAGTTCATGTTCACAAATTCCATATTTCAACATATTTCTTTTACTGCATTTTCCATGCACAATTTACATAATTTAACCAACAATCTCATATTTAATCTTACTCAATTTTTATATGTCAATAATCTCATTTTGAATCTCTACCCAAAATTCTTTACATTCAAAAAAATGTTTGTTGTATTTAATTAGTAAAATCGTACTCTAAGAAACTTTATTAATTCCTTCTTCTCAAAAATTGCTTCTAAATCCCATTTTAATACGTCAAATATTGTAGAAATAATTTTCATGAAGTCTAGGTATTTTTAGAAGAATTCTAATATTTTTTCTCAATTTTTAAACAATTAAAATTACCCAAAAGAATCCAAAATAATAATAAAAAATCAAAAAAATTAAAAACAGTGGCGAAAGCCGGACTCGAACCCAGTCAAACCCCTCCGCCGATGAACAGTGACTGCCTTAAATCGCACCCAAAGACCAGAAGGTCTTAAGTGACTGACTGTTATATAGGGAACTTTAAGTGTATTTAAAGTCTGGCTCTCGGATTTGATTAAAAATTGAATTTCAAGAAAAATAGAATCTTTTACAAGACTCGAACGCAGACCCAAAAGCTTCGCTCAGCTACTGTAACGCTCCCAAAACGCACTCGAAGACCGGTAGGTCATGAGTGACTAACCGATATAGAGTCAGATTAAAATATTTTTGTATTAGACTGTACTGTTTCTAGTTCTTCCTTTAATAAACACGATTTTTCTCAATCAATTTGTACTTATAAAAATCTAGATCTTTTCCATAATCTTATTTCTTTGAAAAACAGTAACTTATCTTTTCTTAGATTGTCAAAATCTCATTTTTAAATACATAATAGACTACTTCTCTTTAGTTCTTTGAAAAAGTGGACCATGAATGCATTTTCGACATAGAAAGAATTTCATTTTTTGGGTGAATCTTTTATCAACATATTCCTCTTTCATTCACAATGTGTTCATACAACTTTTTCCTCATTCTTTAACAAAATCAAACTCTTTGAATTAGTCTTATGTTTACCAAAACTAATCTTTTTCTTATGTTTCAAAGAGACAAAAAAGATGGTAATCTAGTGAATATAATATTACTCATAAAATGCAATTAAAACACACTTATTGCAACTAATCAATTTATCCCAAATCCGTGAACATTATTTTGCATTCAACAATTCATTCACAAGAGCAATTTTTCACACATTGCATTCTACAACTCATTCATAAGCACAATTTTTCATATAATCATGTTTCATCGATCTAGCATGCAAATATATTAACCAATCATCATAACAAATCTTAATTAAGAAATTTCATTTATTTTACTAACTTTTCATGTCGTTAAACTAGTGTTTCTTTCCTTACTAGTCTGTTGAACAAGTAGAAAGCAAATTTTTCCTACTTGTTTCTAACATATTCACAATTTCAAATCCTAGCATGGTATCTATGTTAGAAGTTTGAGAAATTGCCCACCTTAATGAAGAAACAAATAGAAACTCATAAGAAACTCCTTGAATGCATGAACGACTCCCTTCTCCTCCTAATTTGCTAGTGTGAAACCCGAGCTCCTCTTGATGCAATGGCCGACCTCCAATATTGCAAGAGCACACAAACTTCAATCTTTTTCTCATACAACTCTTTCTTTTCCTCACAATTTGTTTCTTTTCTTTTCTTTTCTCTTATGAATGTTTCTAGTGCAAGTCATGAAGAAGATAAGGAAGGGGTATTTATACACAACTCAAGCTCAAATGGAGGGTTGAGATGAGTTTAGATGGGAGGTTAGGATGCATTTGGGAGTTAGAAGAACTGCCCATGATCACACAACCACTCTTCCACTATCTTCATCTCTCCCACAACCAAGCCCAAATCCGGCCACCCCTTCTCATTCACTTCCACTTGCTTGTGCAAAGTACGTGTCACACTATGCATACTACAAATTTGTTTGTACATTAAATTGTTAAATTAATTGTTACTTGATCAAGTCTACACTATAAGTTATATTAATTATTATTAAAAATAACTAATGGGCTAATTAGGTGGGCCAGAAACCATGAGCTCTCTAATTAAATTAATTAATTAATTTAAGTGGGCTAGAATAAGACTATTAGGCCTAGAGATTAAAATATGCTTTAATTTAAAAGAGAAGAAATGTTTATTCATGAAATGAGAATACTTTTTAAAGTTAAAAATACACATTAAATTGCATGTGCAAAACACGTGAAAATAAAAGAAAACTTCATATTTATTATTTGAGAAATTCAGGATGTTACAGCACTTCCTTCTTAGAATAGTTCTGTCCTCGGAACTACGCTTAAAGAGTGAGAAAACAAAACATAAACGAAAAAAGAAAAGCAATACAATCAAACAAAGAGCTCGGGATGATCCTTCAACATCCTCTCATCGGATTCCCAAGTAGCCTCTTCAACCAACTGGTTTCTCCAGACTATTTTGACCATCGGTATCGTCTTATTCCTCAAGACTTTCTCTGACGATCCACAATCTCAACCAGTAGCTCAATGTATCTCAATCTAACTGCAAACCCTCCGGCATTTCGGGCAAATGGTGACTTGGATCTGGAATGTTACCTCTCAGCATAGACACATGGAAGACATTGTGCACCTGAGACAACTCTTCCAGTAATTCCAACCGGTAAGCAGTTTTCCCAACCCTTTTCTATATCTTGTATGGGCCCATAAAACTTGGGGCTAACTTCTCACCTCTGCCAAAGCGAATCACACCTTTACTAGGTGATACCTTCAGAAAGACAAAGTCACCTTCCTCGAACTTAAGGTCCCTCCTCCGGTTGTTTGCATAACTCTTCAGCCTACTCTGAGCATCCACCAACCTCTTCCTGATCAAATCGATCTTTTCAGAGGTCTGCTGCACGATCTCGAGCCCAAACATTTGTCGCTCCCCCACTTCAAACAAGCAAAAATGTGTTCTGCACTTCCTGCCATACAGAGCTTCATACGGCGCCATCCCGATACTAGTCTGAAAACTGTTGTTGTAGGCAAACTCTACCAGAGCTAGATGCCTCTCTCAACTGCCTCCAAAATCTAGAACACAACACGAAGCATATCCTCAAGAACTCGATTGACTCTCTCAGTCTGTCTATGAGTTTGAGGATGGAAGGCAGTGCAGAAATCCATCTTAGTACCCAAAGCTGCCTGAAGACTCCTCCAGAAATGCGAAGTAAACCGTACATCTCGATCAGACACAATGGTCAACAGAACACCATGAAGCCTGACGATATCCCCAACATACAACTCGACTAACTTGTCCATAGTCGAAGTGAGTTTCATTGCCAAGAAGCGAGCTGACTTGGTTAGTCAATCGACTATGACCCAGATCACATCATTAACCTTCGAACTCTTGGGCAAATCCGTGATGACATCCATGCTGATGTTATCCCACTTCCACTTCGGAATGGGTAATGGTTGCAATAAACCTTCGGGCTTTTGATTCTTGGCTTTCACTTGCTGACAAATCTCACACCACGTCGCAAACTCAGCCACATCCCACTTCAAATCTGACAATCATAAATGTTGCTTGATGTCCTTGTACATCTTGGTACTCCTAGGATGTATCGACAAAATAATAGCATGTACCTCCTGAAGAATAATCTTCCACAAATCTGATTGATCTGGAACACATAGCCTCTCTCCAACCCACAACACTTCATCCCTAATCTGAAACTCTGACAAACTGCCAGCACCAACCTGCTCCTTCATCTTTTGAATATTTGCATCTTCCTTTTGACTCGCTATAATCCTATCATTCAGAGTAGGCTGAAGCCTCAGCTGAGCCAAAAATACTCCCAAACCTTGCACAACAACCTCAATACTAGCCCGATCCTGCTCCTCTGCAAGATGCCTCTGGGTCATAATCAACCGGGCCAAACTGGTTTTACGGCTAAGTGCATCAGCAACAACACTAGCCTTCCCTGGATGGTACTTAATCTCAGGACGAATGTCCTTAAGTACTTCCAGCCATTTCCGTTGCCTCAGATTCAGGTCCTTTTTCTAATAGATCTACTTCAAGCTTTTATGGTCTGTATACATGTTTAATTTCTCACCGTACACGTAATGTCTCCATTGCTTCAAGGCGAAGATAATCGCAACCAACTCCATATCATGAGTCGAATAATTCTTCTCCTGCGGACATAGTTGCCTAGACCCATAAGAGATTACTCTTCCCTTTTGCATTAAGACACAACCAAGCCCACGATGTGAATCATCCCTGTAAACATCATACTAAACACCTGCTTTAGGCAAAGCAAAAACGGGAAAAGTAGTCAGTTTCTCTTTCAACTCCTGAATGCTTGCCTCGCACTACTCGGTCCACTTTAAATTCACATTCTTCTTGGTCAGACCAGTGAGCAGCACGGCTATCTGAGCATAGCCTTGAATAAACCTCAAGGAGTATCTAGTTAACGCAAGAAAATTTCTGATTTCCTTCACTGTAGTAGGCCTTGCCCAATCCTTCACCACCTCTATCTTCTGAGGATCAGTTGCCACTCCTTCCTTAGAAAAGATGTGACTCAGGAATGCCGCTTCAGATTTTCGGAAATTGCACTTGGATAACTTGGCATACAACTCATGCTCTTGAAGTTTCTTCAGAACCTCAGCCAGATGCTCAGTGTGCTCCTCCTCCGACTTGGAGTACACAAGAATATCGTCGATAAACAGCACGACGAAAGAATCAATGAACGGCCTCAGAACTCTGTTCATTATGTCCATAAAGATTACAGGTGCATTCGCCACTCCAAATGGCATAACTAAAAATTCGTAATGCCCATGTCGAGTTCTAAATGCAGTCTTATGTACATCTTCGGCTTTCACTCGAACCTGATGGTATCCCGATCGAAGGTCTATTTTGGAGAAAACAGCTGCTCCTTGTAAACGATCGAACAGGTCATCAATTCGTGGAATAGGATATTTATTTTGAATAGTGACCTTATTTTGCTTCCGGTAATCGATGCACATCCTCATCGACCCATCCTTCTTCTTCACCAACAGTACTGATGCTCCCCAAGGCGACGCACTGGGCTGAATAAGGCCTTTCCCCAAAAGTTCCTCAATCTGTCATTTAATTTCATCCTGCTCCACAAGCACCATCCTATACGGTGCCTTGGAAATGGGTGCACTCCCTAGCTGGATAGTGATGCTGAACTCTACATCATGATGCGGGGGTAACCCGAGCAAATCTTCCAAGAATACAGTCGGGTAATTCCGAACCACTGGAATCTGCTGCACCTCTGCAGGAACTTTCTTCTTGCTGAAAGCTGCCACCAAATCTGAACATCTCTTCTTCCCCTAGAAAGTGACTACAGGACCTTTTGGAGCCTTCACTGTTACTTCCTTGGTCTTGCACTCGATGTTCGCACTATACACTGACATCCAATTAATACCAATGATAACATATCAACCCCTAAGATATTTAGCTCGATCAGATCAATCCCAAAAGTCCTGTCTCCAATCTCGATCTCGCAGTCTACATAGTACCGATCAGTGGTTAAAGTCTCCTCTGATGGAGTAGCTACTGCTAAGACCTTGCCTGGAACAGCCTTTGGTTCGACTCCCAAAACTTTAGCAAATTTAGGAGATACATAAGTATGAGAGGATCTAGTATCGAACAGAATAACAGCTTTCTTTCCATTTAATAATAGTTCTCCTGTTACATAACACACTCTCGTTACATAACAGTTCTTACTAAATAAACAGGGAAAAAGAACAACAGAAACTTCTAAACATCTGCCCCCGTACTAGTAATGACCTGATCCACTTCATCCGCGTCGGCCTCATTCAAGGAAAATACTCGCCTCTACTGGTATGGCTTCTTCCCAACTTGCTGCGGTGGTGCCTTCCGGACGACATCTCACAGCTTGGGGCAGTGAGATCTGTAATGACCTGTCTCTCCACAGTTAAAACAAGTCACCACAAGAGGTCTCACCCAACCATTTCTGGGTCTTCCAACCACATTGACAGCATTCGCCCCCATAGGTTTGAACCTTTGAGCTGGCGGCTGTCCTCTGACATTTTCAGAAACTGCGGGCCTCTTCCCGACAATCCAATTGTTCCTCCTGTTCTGGTCGGCATGAAACTGCTCCATATCCTCCTCTGTAGCTGTAGATCACATAACTAACTTGTCAAACCTCCTGATACCAAGGGGTATCATCCTTGATCTCAGACTCGGCCTCAATCCGTGCTCGAACTTTCGAGCTTTCTTCACCTCATCCATCACAAGTTCGGGTGCATACCTTGAGAGTTGAGTAAACATTGTCTCATACTCCCTGACATCCATGCCTCCCTACTGTAGTGCCAGGAACTCCATCGCTTTCTTCTCTTGGACATCAAATAGAAAATAGTGATTGCGGAACTCCTCCAAGAATTCCTTCCAGCCGAAAACACCATTTCCCATAGCCCACTTCATCGACTGCCACCATACAGCTGCATCCTTCTCAAGCTGCAATGTAGCCAGCTTCACCTTGCTACCTTCTAGAGTTTCCAAGACTTTAAAGATAGTCTCGACTTGCCGAATCAATTGTCATCTGCATCTGGGTCTGACTTCCCTTTAAACACTGGTGGCTTCATCCTCTTGAATGACTCCACGAGTTTGATCGCCTCAGGAACTGGATTTGCAAGCATCACCCTATGGTTTTGGTTCATGGAAACGACGTTGAGGGTCTAATAGACTCTAGCCAACCCCATTTCCAAGTCGAGTCTCCAGCTGGGTCCTTCTCCATTCCTTGATCTTCTTCTAGTCATACTCTGATTCAAAAGATCAATTAAATTCGAAGTAGAAAACATGAATTGAAATCAACTTCTTTCATTTCATTGAATTCAAACTTTGTACATTCAAATTTAAAATATTGTTTGACATCAAGTTGTTGGATCCTGTAGGCAAGGCAAATAACACTACAGGGGGGGAGGGGTGAATAGTGTTGTTTAAAAATTAATTAAAAACTTGAACTTTTCGTACTGTTAAGTCGAATGAAAATAGATATACAGTCGACTATTGAGTCAGATAAGAAGAGTATTTTACTGAAGAGTTACAAGTCTGATCAGTCGACTTATAGTGGAAAATCAGTCGACTTACCAGACAAGTTTTTGAAATAAATCCCGAAACAGAGAAATTGAAATTGCAAGTTGAGAGAATACAACCACAAGGAGTCAATCACAGCCAAACACAACGATGTATCCTGGTTCGGTTCTCTCGACCTACATCCAGTCCCCAAGTAACCCACTTGAGATTTTCCAGTATTCTTAAAAAAGTACAAGAATACTCTATGGCCTTTGACAACAACAATGTCAAATCCGTAGATCTCTCTCACCACTAGAGAGAGCAAACACACTGTACACCCTAGAGCGAAACCGACTCTAAAACCAAGAGTCCTACTCTCCAACCGAAAGGACCACTCTCACAACCTGAGAGTGAAAACAACAACGAAAATTGAGTTTACAACAACCTATAGCCTTGTATGTGATAGTGCTTTTGTATAGTGGCTATTAGGTTAACTTCTGAATTCAGTCTAAAACGAAATCAATGTTATATTAGACTGAAATTCAAAAAACCAAGTGTTGCCGCTGAATCTGGTGTGGGGGCAAACAAATAGTATTTGTGGATTCTTGGAAAACTTTGAATAGCAAACCTGTTACCTGTTCCGCCAGAGTTTGACCGTTGACCCCCGCCGTTCACCTGCAAAAAGTGTGAGACATCGGGGTTGATCCCGGCGATGCACCCTCCGACGCTCAAGTCAGTAATCAGAAATGATTATGAAAGAGCGTAAAACTGGCAAAAGATTGATTACCTCTTAATGGAGATGGATGGGGGGTATTTATAGGCACCGCTGGGGTCAAATTAGAAATGTAATCCTTGTGGTTAGATAAGGAATGTAATCCCTAATCCCCAGTGAAAGGATAGATATGAATCAGGGCCGTTGATTAGGATTAATCAGAAACCCTAATTCTATCCTTTCTGGATCGGGTTTGCTGCGGGTTGAAACCCGCACCCAGTTGAGGTGGATCCGTTCGCGGGTTAGTGGGTCTTCGAGGAGGAGAACCAGTACTCGCTTCAGACCCATTGGTAGGTGAAATTACCGTTTTACCCCTGGGCTTCAAGATTCATGCCATTTTTGTACGGTTCCGATTTAACCCCATTTTTAGCCATATCACGAGCCCCCCACTCCCGAAGACTGAGTTTGATCAGCCTTTGAGGAGTAGTTTTACTGTTTTAATGGCTGGCGGAGTTATATCGGAGTCCAAATGGAAGGTTTTGAATCTTTGAAGGAGGTAGTGTGGTGATTTTTCAAGTTGGTTGTGCTCTAAGTTGTCCTTGAGCTCTTCGGGACATTTGGTGATTTTTATCTATTTTTCGGATTATTTATTTAATTTTGCGAAGTGTCAATTCGTCATTCGGGGGTCTTAATAAATTGTCCTGGGCGATAATTATTCACTCGGGGGCTCAAAAATATTTTCACGACTTTATAATTATTTTCTAGGATTTTTAATTAATCTTCCCAAATTTTTAATCATTTTTTCACAATTTTTAAATAAATAAAATGATTTTAATAAATAAAATACCGAATTATGGCGTGGCGCGATCTAAGCCCTCCATCAGCATCGAGCACGATTTTCTGGGCGATCGGACGATCCATGTTCCTCGGCAGATAGTTTCTTCGTATGAGAGGGTCGGCAGCTCGGCTCCTCGGCTCGGAATCTGCCGAGCTACGTGGCACGATCCTGAGCGTCCATTTCAACGCGGATCCCCAAAAAATGCTATCTCATCGTTTAATGAATGTGGCAAGATCCAGGCTGTCCATCACATTGAGCACGTTTTTTGACAAGATCCAACGGTTGAGGAGGGTCGGCCTCTTTTTTCTCCATATGTGGAGGTAGTTCCTCGTCCACTCAGCTCGGCAGCTCGGCATAGTAGGCCGAATAAGTGCTCCGAAAGGACGTTCGGTTCGACCTAGTAGCTCAAAGGCTCGACCAAGCTGTTCGTTAGCTCGGCTAAGCGCTCCGGTGGCTCAATTCCTTGTCTACTGTATTATGGGCTCGGTGGTCCAGCCTAGCTGTTCGGTAGCTCGGCTCGGTGCGTTGGGATCTTCCGAGCTACGTGGCACGATCCTGATCGTCCATCTCAGCGTGGATCCCTAAAAAATGCTATATTGTCGTTTAGTGAACGTGGCAAGATCTGAGCCGTCCATCACGTCGAGCACGTTTTTTGACAAGATCCAACGGCTGAGGAGGGTCGGCGGAATTTTTCTCCATATGTGGGGGTCAGTTCCTCGGCACCTCGGTTCGGCACCGTCTGCAGCCCGGTGCGGAGCCTCAGGATCTGCCGAGCAACGTGGCGCGATCCTGAGCATCCATCACGGCGTGAATCACGAGGACAGGGTTCTAATCACGAGAAAACGTTATCTTGTCGTTTTGTGGGCGTGGCGCTATCTGAACCGTCCATCCGGTTTTGACACGAATTTTGGAACGATCCGACGGTGATTCGGCCTCGGCAGAATTTTTCTCCATATATGGAAATCAGTACCTCGGCACCTCGGGTCGGTTAGAACGGTTGTTTGGTGTCACGTCGAGGTGTTGATTGCCGAGGGATGGAGTTTGGTGTTTTGAAGAGTCCTGGTTCTGAACCGTCGCCATCCTCTGACCCAGTAGCTCGGTTGCTTAGCCAAGCTGTTCGGTAGCTCGGCTATGCACACCGATGGCCGAGTCATGGACTTAAGCGATTTGAAGAGTTTTTGTTTTGAAACGTCGCAACTCTTCATTTTGGCGTTTTGCCTTCTCTTAGTGGGCTTTTAAATGCCCAAGGAAGCCCAAACGTCGTTTTGAGGTCAAAAATTCTCACTCCCCCACCCCAGAGCTTATTTCTCACTTTTCACTCCAAGTTTTCACTTTTACTCTCTGTGTGCTCTGCTAGCGGCAATTTTAGCTCCAAGGCGGTTGCGTTAGCTGTTGCGTGGGCCAGGCGATTTCCGGCAAACTAATTCCGACCGTGAATGTCACTTCAAGGCCACATCACATCAAGGTCAGTTTATTTGCCTTTGCTTTTTTTTAGAGATGTCGAGGGTAGACTCGGGGGAGTGAGGCCTCGTCCTCGGGCGATAGTGGCGCCGAGGAGAGGAGGCGAATGGAGATCCGAAGAAAGGGGAAGGAGGTGGCCGGGCCGTCCGTGGCCGAGGTGAAGAAGACGAAGAAGAAGGCAGTGGCCCTGATCTCCTGTAGTCGAGGAGATCGTGGAGATCGAGAGGCGAGCCCCTGAGTCGGGCTGGTACCCTTGTGTACTGTCCGGCCATGCCAGGAGTCAGGCAATACGAGGGTGACCTTCTAAAGAAGGCGATCGTAGGTCGGTCGGCAGTCTACGAGGAGAACAACCCGGTCCAGACTACCGAGGTGGACGAGATTGCGTTGGTATTATCCGAGAAGGACTTGCTCCGGATCAGAAAAGGGTTCGCCATCCCTCCGGAGTACAAGCTAATCCTCCCCAGCCCTGGGATGCGAGCGAACTCCAAACTGTCGTCGGATATGTGTGTGTTCGACTACGACTCGCTGAACACCGGATTGCATTTTCCTGCTGCACCCCTTTGTGTTAAAGGTCCTCCAGTGGTACTGCCTGGTGCCGACGCAGTTTATGCCGAACACCTGCTGCCACGTGAATGCCTTCTTGTTGCAGTGCCGCAACGCCGAGGTCGAGCCAGATGTGGTGATACTTCGGAGTATGTATCGGATTCACCGGATGCACAAGACCGAGCATCGCTAGTACCTGTCACCCCAGAAAGGCGTTAGGCTCATAGAGAATCTGGACTCGATAAATGGTTGGAAGGAGAAGTTCTTTTTGTTGAGGGAGCCCTCGATGCTGAACATTCCGACTCGGTGGAAAGAAGAGGTGCCGAAGTTTGCAAGGGTCGACCCGGTACTAACAGTGGCCGAGGCGGAAGTGGCAGAGAAGATCATTGCTCTCCCAATGTTGAGCTGGAGGAAAATGATCGAGGAGGTGCTACATGGGTCGGGCCTTAGTCCAATCGACCCGAGTACGCTCCTGACATCTTGTAGCATTTTTTTTTCTAAGTTTCTTGCTTGTTTCTCTAACTTGCTATTTGTTTTGTTGTTTGGAACAGAAGCACCGAAGATGGACTTCATGGGAATGTTGAACGAGCGAGGCAAGGTTGCTGACGGAAGGAAGAGGAAGAGGCCGAGCACAACAGCTTCGTCCGGTCGACCCTCTAAGGCTCCTTCGGCAGCTGCTCCGCCTACTACCGTTCCTGAGGCCCCCTCGCCAGCGGTGGTCGTCTCTGCCGACCCCTTAGCTCCTACCGTGTCTGCCACTACCGGTGAGGCCTTCAACGTTTCGGCGGCGCTGTCACTCGAGGCTCCGCCGCTGACCACTCAGGCCGAGGAGATCCTGATCGATCAGCATAAGAAGCTGTTCGTCCCGGACTGGCGAGTCAAGAACCATGACGGCTTCCTCGGGGACTCGCACATGTGCATGCAAGCCGTCAAGCACTTAGCGAACCCAAAGGATCGAGCCGCACTGAAGGCGGGGACGACTGGCGATGACACCTACGAAGTCGCTCGGTCGCTTGTGTCGGTAAGCTTTGCATTCATTGTTTTTGAGAATTTCTTAAGTCTGCCGTTCGGCTTTCACTTTGTTCTTATTCTCTTTTTCCTTCGGCAAGCCACTTGTCACTTCGGCCACCTCATCCAAAAGTTCACCGAACAGGAGAGGGAGTTAAAGGCTGCCAGCGACAAGGACAGGGCGGAGAAGGCGAGGGCGGTTCGGCAGCTCGAGGCAGAGCAGAGACGCTCGAACGGCTTGGTGGTTCGGGTCGCCGACCTCGAGGCGGACCTAGAGCGAGCTAAGGGGAGGCTCGCCGATGAGGTTGCCAAAGTCGCTAAGGCTGCCGAGGAGTTGGCGGCATCTGCGAAGGTACTGGAGAAGGCGAAGGCAGAGAAGGATGCCACGGCGGCGAAGATAAGAGCGGAGGTTGAAGCTGAGGCAAAGGTGCACATGGCTTCTAACATGGAGAAGTCCTACAAAAGGGCACTCGACCATGTCCAGGAGCGCGTCCCCGGCTTCCAGAGAATTGGATATAGGTTGTGGCCCGGGGCCACGGTAGAGGGCGAAGAAGAGGAAGGCGAAGAGGCGGAAGGCGATGAGGAGGTGGTGGCACAGCAGGACGAGGAAGCGCCTGTGGTCCCTGAGACTGTGGTGACCGACCCCCAAGCCGGGGCAACAGGGTGCGATGGGCCGTCTGGCAAGGCGCCTGTGGTCGAGCCTCCGTGGTAGGTGGACCCTTGATCTTCTCGTCTTCTTGTATTTTTGTTTTTCTCTACTTTGAATGTAATGCCTTTTCGCGCACTGGCCACCGCTTCTGTTATGAATGAAAATTTTTTTGTTTCGGTCTTGTCTAAGTGTTTTGTTCGGATTTTTAGTCTTTCAATGTGATGCCCTTGTTTTTCCAGAACGCCGAACACGCACCGGTTACCGCAGCCGCTCGGCGCCGTGCAGAACTGTTTAAGCAGTCTCACGAGGCTTGCCTCGAGGGTGAGATCGAGCTGATCAGGAGAGTGTCGCTCAATGTGGAGAAGAAGAACAGCGAGCTGCTGGCCGAGGTACACCACTTGCGGATATTCGAGGAGGAGCTCTTGACGAAGGAGGAAGAGCTTGCCTCGGCGCTGGCCGAGCGAGACAAGCTCGCGAAGAAGGTTGAGCAGCTGCAGAGGGTCACGGTCGACAAGAGCATCTAGGTGACCAATTTGCGTCGCATTATATCTGATAGTGCTGAGTACCCGGGTTCGGCGAAACTACCTCGATTCAAGATACTTGTTAAGGACGACACTTTGAAAAACAGTATCATTGAGCTCGAGGAGGAAGTGGCTCGTCTAAAGCCTCAGCCCGTGAGGACTAACGTCTGCAGCACCTCGTGCACTCGCGAGGAGAGAGAGCGAGGGATCTCCTTTTACGAGCTCGCGACTCGTGCTCCCGTCGTTGGTCGGACTGCGGCTGATGCCCAAAGTGGTGTAGCTATTAGCTCGAGCGGAGTCTCGGTCGGAGCCACTGTTAGGGTTAGTGGCGAAGAGGCGTCCCAGTTCGTCGGCCTAGAGACGAGCTCGGAGATGAAGAGACGAAAACCCCGAGTGTCTCTGAATCGGAATGTCCCTATTCCGAGGAGGCGTTGAACAAGTTGTACTGGGCTTTTGATTTCTTGCATCGTCTTTTTTGTTGTAACTTCTTGCCTTGTAAATTTATCAAGTTGTTTTAATGAAATCGAAGTTCGTCTGCTCATTGTTGTACCTGTAGTTGCCTTACTCTTGAAATGAACCATAAGAACCAATAGTTAGCTTCTTCGAGCGTTCTAGCCATAGAACTCTTGCCTTAGCTGTAGAACATTAGCTCTTGCTTGGGGTATACCAAGGAAACTTTGCACTTCGGTATTGTGGTAGCTCGGATTTCAGACCCGAGCCACGTCGCTCAATCTGGACGGCCGATCACGATCATGGCACGAATCACGAGGCGGAAGGCTTGAGTTTTGAGAAAATGCTATCTTGTTGTTTTGTGGATACGTGGCATGATCTGATCCATTCACCATGTTCTAGTATGCATTTGAGACAATCCAACGGTGAAATTGGTTCAGCGGAATTTTTCTCCATATGTGGAGGTCGGTTCCTCGTCCGCTCGGTTCAGGATACTGATGGAGTGCAGTCGAGCCGAGCGTTGGACTCCGAACTCGCCGTTAGAGTTGTTCAACGGTTGTGGGAGCAGTTCTGAATGGCGAACTACTTCTAGCTCGCTTAAGAGCGAGCTTGCGATGTAGAATCGAGCCAAGTGTTGGACTCCGAACCATCGTTAGAGTTGTTCAATGGTTGTGGGAGCAGTTCCGAATGGCGAACTACTTCTAGCTTGCTTAAGAGCGAGCTTGCAAAGTAGAATCGAGCCAATTGTTGGACTCCGAACCATCGTTAGAGTTGTCCAACGGTTGTGGGAGCAGTTCCGAATGACGAACTACTTCTAGTTCGCTTAAGAGCGAGCTTGCGAAGTAGAATCGAGCCTAGTGTTGGACTCTGAACCATCGTTATTGTTGTTCAACGGTTGTAGGAGCAGTTCCGAATGGCGAACTACTTCTAGCTCGCTTAAGAGAGAGCTTGCGAAGTAGAATCGTGCCAAGTGTTGGACTCCGAACCATCATTAGAGTTGTTCAACGGTTGTGAGAGCAATTCCGAATAGCGAACTACTTCTAGCTCGCTTAAGAGCGAGCTTGCGAAGTAGAATCGAGCCAAGTGTTGGACTCCGAACTCATCGTTAGGGTGAAGAGTAAAAGCAGAGAGATGCAAACAATATTACAAGTAAAATATGAAAAACTTTCTTTATTGATAACTAATGGTTGGCTGCTTCTAAGTTGCGAGCCGTTATTACATGAGAGAAATAAAGGAAAAAATATAAGTAATAGGAGAGGAACGGTTCGACATTCCAGAATACTTAGAGAGGCATTAATGCCCTCTCTTGGTATTTTGAAAGATGGTCGGCATTCCAGGTCCTGGGGATCTCTCTGCCTTGGAGGTCTTCTAGTCTATATGTCCCGGGCCGAACTACTTTGGTGATCTTGTAAGGTCCCTCCCAATTTGGAGCCAGTTTACTCTTATGACTAGGAAAAGAGATTGCTAACTTTCTTAGGACCAAGTCCCCTTCTTTGAGGTCGATAGGACGGACTCTCTTATTGTATGCCAGCTCGATCCTTCTCTGGTAGCTTTGTTGACGAATGGTAGCTCTTTCACGGATCTCATCAATCAAGTCTAGATTTGCTCGGAGCTCTCTGGCATTTTGTTCTTCTTCATAAGCCATTTGACGAGGAAAGGGTATACCAACTTCTAGGGGGATCATAGCTTCGGACCCATAGGTGAGATTGAAAGGGGACTCTCCTGTGGGGTTCCGTTTTGTGGTGCGGTAGTTCCACGACACGTTGAAGAGCTGATCGACCCATAAGCCTTTAGAGCATTTATCCAACCTCTTCTTAATACCGGAGAGGATCTATCGGTTAGCATTCTCCACTTGGCCATTCGACTGTGGATGGGAGACGGAGGAGAAACGTTGTTGGATGGCAAGGTCTTCACATAGAGCTCGGAAGGCAGCCCCGGTAAACTGGGTTCCGTTGTCTGTTATGAGGACTCGAGGGACACCGAATCGGCAGATTACGTTCTTCCAGAAGAACTGAAGTACTTTGTTTTTGGTGATTGTGGCCACGGGCTCGGCCTTTATCCACTTTGAGAAGTAGTCGATTGCCACGACTAAGAATTTGAACTGGCCGGGAGCTGGTAGGAATGGCCCTAGTAAATCCATCCCCCACATTGCGAAAGGGATAGGACTTGATAGGGAAGTGAGTGGAGCTTGTGGGAGGCGACGGATGTTGGAGTACTTCTGACAAGAGCTGCATTGCCGAACGTACAGTTCGGCGTCTTGTAGGAGAGTGGGCCAGAAATATCCATAATTCAACACTTTGCGGGCTAGGGATCTGGACCCTGAATGTGCCCCGTCGATGCCTTCATGAAGTTCTTGCGGGGCGTAGTCGGCTTGTTCCGGAGAGAGGCATCTCAAATAAGGCCTGTCGTTTACCTGTGTGAAGGAGCGCTTGTATAGGATGCCCTCGATAAGTGTGTATCGCTCTGCTCGGGTTCTCACTCGGCGAGCTTCCTTAGGATCTTCGGGGAGGAGCCCATACCTCAGGAACTCAAAGAGGGGTTTCATCTAACTATCTTGAAGCAGGACAGGTAGAGACTCCATAGAATCGGAAGTTTCGTCTTTTATACTTGGCTTCAGGAGTACCTCAATCAAGACGGTCTGCTCGAGACCTTGGACGGAGGAGGAGGCTAGCTTGGAGAGGGCATCGGCCTGGGAGTTCTCTTCCCAGGGGATTCACTGGATGAGGGCTTCTTCAAATAGGGCCATGAGATTCCTGACCTTGGCTAGGTACTTAACCATTCGGTCATCTCGTGCCTCATACTCGTCCAGGACCTGATTTACGACCAGCTGAGAGTCACTAAAGATTTACGCCCCTGATTTACGCCCCTGCATTGCGAGCCATTCCGAGGCCGGCTATGAGTGCTTCATATTCTGCTTCATTGTTCGAGGCCTTGACGTTGATACGGAGGGAGTATTGGAGGATGAAATCATTTGGGCCGGCCAGAATGACCCCGACTCCGCTTCTCTCGTTACAAGAGGACCCATCTACATAAACTGACCAGACAGGTGGTCCCTTCATTGCTTGGCTAAACTCGGGGATGGTACTTTCAACTATGAATTCAGCTAAGGCCTGAGCCTTGATCACGGTCCGAGGCTGATACGTTATATCATGCTGGCTCAGCTCGATAGACCACTTCATAAGGTGACCGGAGGTCTCTGGCTTGTGGAGAACTTGCTTCAGCGGTTGTTCGGTAAGAACGACCACCGAATGGGACTGGAAATATGGGCGAAGCTTCCTTGTGGCCATGACTAGGGCATATGCCATCTTCTCTATCCTCGGGTAGCGGAGCTCGGCATCCCGAAGCACCTTGCTCACGTAATAGATGTGCTTTTGGGTCTTATCCTCTTCCCTCACGAGAATGACGCTGAGGGTCTGCTCGGAGGCTGCTAGGTAGAGGTAGAGGGGTTCACCAGGATTTGGTTTGCTGAGGAGAGGAGGATTGACTAGGTAAGCCTTGAGCTGGTCGAATGAATCTTGTTGCTGCTGACCCCACTCGAAGCCTTTAGCCCCCCTGAGAGCCTTGAAGAAGGGGAGGCACTTCTCCCCTGATTTTGAAAGGAAACACCCTATGGCTGCAAGGCGACCCGTTAGCCTTTGAACCTATTTGACATTCTTCGGAGGAGCCATGTCTAATATGGCCTTGATCTTTTCGGGGTTCGCTTCGATTCCTCTTTGGCTGACCATAAAGCCTAGGAATTTCCCCGACGAGACTGCGAACGCACATTTGTTCGAATTGAGCCTCATATTGTGTTCCCTGAGTACGTCGAATGCCTCCTGCAGATCGACCACATGATCGGCCCCGTGGATGCTCTTTACAAGCATATCGTCAACATATGCCTCCATATTCCGGCCGATTTGAGCTTGGAAAACCTTGCTGACGAGGTGTTGATATGTGGCACCTGCATTCTTCAAACCGAAGGGCATAACCCTGTACCAGTAGAGGCCCTGGTCGGTTACAAATGAGGTCTTCGGGATATCTGGGGGGAACATTCGAATCTGATTGTAGCCTGAGAAGGCGTCCATGAAGCTGAGGAGTTCATGACCCGAAGTGGCGTCAATCAAAGTGTCGATGCTTGGAAGAGGGAATGGATCTTTGGGGCATGCCTTGTTGAGGTCGGTAAAGTCGATACAAATCCTCCAGGTCCCATTGGACTTCTTCACCATCACTACATTCGACAGCCATTCGGGATAGTTTACCTCTTGTATGAACTGGGCCTTCAATAGCTTGTCCACCTCCTCTTTTATAGCTAGCTGGCGCTCGGGGGCGAACTTGCACCTCTTCTGTTGGACTGGTTTGGACCCCGGAGCAACGCTGAGGTGGTGGACCAAGAGCTCTTCGGAAATTCCGGGCATATTTGCGGCCGACCAAGCAAAGAGGTCTCGGTTCCTTCGGTTGCACTGGACTATATCAGAGCACAGGGCAGATGGGAGGGTCTTGCTAACAAAGAACTTTCGGCTTGGATCCTGCTCAGAGAAGAGCACTTCCTCCAACTCTTCCACCGGCTCGGACGTTGGTCGGGCAACATCTTGGGGGATTTCCAGAGTTTCGAGGGAGAGGACTAGACTGAGGTTAGAGGTCATGTAGCACTTGCAGGCCGTTTCCTGATTGCCTTTTACTTCCCCTACTCCTGCCCGGGTAGGGAATTTCATCTTAAGGTGATAGGCAGAAGGGACGGCTTCAAGGGCAACTAGGCCGGGCCGACCCAAAATGACATTGTAAGCTGCAGGGACATCCACGACCATAAAGTCCATCGACTCCGTTCGGGTAGTAGGAGTTTTGCCAGCGGTTACGTCGAGGGTGATCACCCCTTCAATAGTCACTGGCACTCCCGTGAACCCATGGAGTGTGTAGCCGGCGGGCTTAAGTCTGTCTCGGGATAGCTTGAGGCCTTTGAAAGTGGCGAGGAAGAGGATGTTAACGGAGCTGCCATTGTCTACTAGGATCCTTTCCACCTTAAAGTTCGCCATATGGAGACTGATGACGAGTGCATCACAATGGGGGGTGCGAACACCCTCAAGGTCTTCATCTGAGAATGTGACGGGCACTTCGAGGCCTTTAGGAGGAGGGGTGGCGCGAACCGAATTGACTTCCCTTATAAATGCCTTTCGAGAGGAGTTGGAGGAGCCCCCCATTGGGCCCTCATGAATGAGGTGTAGGACACGCTCCTCTTCGAAGTCGGGCGTTTCATTGCGTTCAGGACACTTGTTAGCCCCCCGAGGCGGGGGAGGAAGATTGGGTCGGTCCTTTCTCACGAACCTGGTCAGCTGCCCCCTTTGGATGAGGGCTTCTATCTCGTTCTTTAGGGCCAAACAATCATTGGTGTCGTGGCCATGGTCCCGGTGATAGCGGCACCACTTCTCTTTATCCCTCTTCTTGCCAGGGGTGTTCATTTTAGGTGCAGGTGGTATCACCCCCTCTTTCTCAACTTCCATGAGAATTGTGGAGATGTTGGCGTTAAGGGGAGTAAATTTTTCAAATCTGGAAGGAGGTCAGCGCTGGCCGCCATTATCCTTCTGGAGCTTCTTGGCCCCTTCCTCTTCTGTTCCCTTTCTCTTAGATTCGGAGGAAGACCTCTCCAAGTTGGGGCGGTGCTCAGCTTCTTCGGCCCGAATATACTTTTCGCTCCGGAGGAGGAGGTCAGAGAAGTTCTGTGGGGGCTTCTTGGCGAGGGAGGAGCGGAGGCTGGAGTTGAGGACATTGGATTGAAATGCTGCTGCAGCAACCGACTGGTCGAAGGATGCTATGGACCTGGCTTCCGCTGTGAACCTTTTCACATAGTCTCTCAGCTTCTCACCTTTCTTCTGGTTGAGATAGAGTAGCAAAATGCTGGTCTTCTCAGTTCGGCGGCTACTCACGAAGTGGATGATGAAGAGGGTCTCAAATTGCTCGAAGGAGAATATTGAGAATGGGGCAAGGCGAGAGTACCATTCTCGAGCCGGACCCTTGAGAGTAGCAGGGAAGGTTTTGCACAGCAGGGCATCAGAAGCTTGATGGATGAGCATGAGGGTCTTGAAGCTTTCGATGTGATTGACAGGGTCGGTCTCCCCGGAATAAGTCTCGAATTGAGGAGGTTTAAAGCCAATTGGTACGGGCGCCTCCATTATGGGTCGGGAAAAAGGAGGTCAACTAGGGCGAAGGGTCCTTCCTCTAAGCTCTTCTTCTTGGTCTAACTGACCCAAGCACCTCTCCATTTCGTGGAGACGGCGATAGACAGCGTCATCCCTTCAACGGTAATCAACCGAGCCTCTAGACTCGTCTTCGTACGAGGGTGAGCGGGGGCTACGACGACGGTAGGCTCCTGGAGCGGCGAGGACTGGGAATGTGCCGGGATTTGCTAGGAGCTGGGGGAGGAGTTAGGGACCGTCGGCAAGGACTTCGGACCGGAGGAGGAGTGGTAATCCTTGGAGCATTGGTGTTGTTGGGACGGAGATTGAGAGCTTGTAGGATGGTTGCTTGGAACTGCTGGAACTCGGCACGGGTGATCGGTGCCTCATCATTCCTTGGATGTTGCCGACCGGCAGGGGAATCGGGTCTTCTCCTGTGATGCTCGGGGGACTCTCTCCGCCCCCTTCGGGTAGGGGACCTTCTGTAGTCTCGGCAGTGAGGAGATCGCTCATCCGGACGTTGTTGGTGGGAGGCTCCCTCTCGGGCCTGCTTTTCATCCAGACGACGGCGAAGATCCTCATCCTTCTGCCGATTGAGGATGGTGTTGTGAAGGTCGGAAGCTCGGGGATTGTGGGAGGCCATAGAATCCGAAGAGGCATTATGGATGGAGACGTGGTCCTGATGGAGAGGCTGTTTCTGCGGGTTGGGATGCGAGACCCCTGCCCCGGCATTTTGAAGACCGGGGGGACCTTTTGGAGGTTGTTGACTTTGAAGAGGAGGCTGGTCCTGTTGAAGAGGGTCCTCGGCTTGTGGCGGAAGTTGCCCCTGCTGCTGAGCGGGTTGGATGGGGACTTCCTGTTGCTGATCGGGGTTGGGTCCACGGTTGGACCCTCTGGATCTTACTTTCCTAGGAGGCATTGCTGGAGAAGATCTGACCAACGAGAAAAGGGGAGGCTGCTATTCGTTTCTTCCTATAGACAGCGCCAATCTGTTGCTGCTGAATCTGGTGTGGGGGCAAACAGATAGTATTTGTGGATTCTTGGAAAACTTTGAATAGCAAACCTGTTACCTGTTCCGCCGGAGTTTGACCGTTGACTCCCGCTGTTCACCTGCAAAAAGTGCGAGACACCGGGGTTGATCCCGGCGACGCACCCTCCGACGCTCAAGTCAATAATCAGAAATGATTATGAAAGAGCGTAAAACTGGCAAAAGATTGATTACCTCTTAATGGAGATGGATGGGGGGTATTTATAGGCGCCGCTGGGGTCAGATTAGGAATGTAATCCCTGTGGTTAGATAAGGAATGTAATCCCCAATCCCCAGTGAAAGGATAGATATGAATCAGGGCCGTTGATTATGATTAATCAGAAACCCTAATTCTATCCTTTCTGGACCGGGTTTGCTGCGGGTTGAAACCCGCACCCAGTTGCAGTGGATCCGTTCGCAGGTTAGTGGGTCTTCGAGGAGGAGAACCAGTACCCGCTTCAGACCCATTGGTAGGTGAAATTACTGTTTTACCCCTGGGCTTCAAGATTCGTGCCCGATTTGGACGGTTCCGATTTAACCCCATTTTTAGCCATATCACCAAGTCTGAGAGAGTTTGTATGCTTTTGAAACACTTGTTCTTATTGAAAACAAAAGATTTGAAAGTTAAAGAATGCTTGGAACCTTTTCCAAATGATTCCTATACTCTATTTATAGGGTAAGAATCAAGGAACGTTCTAAAACAGTTCTATAAACCGTAATAAAACGGATATAAAGATTTGAATTTGAAAAACAAGTTTTAAATTCAGAATACTATCGAAACAGGCTTAAACAATCAACTGGGTTGCCATAATGAGTCGACTGGCATGAGCTTGTATGAGTACAGGTAGTTTCGTACTATGACAGTCGACTGGTTCCGAGGAGCGGTCGACTGGTACTCATTCAACTAAACTTATTCAAGCCTGTTTTGACATTTTGATTTTGTAAAACACTCAGATTATTTAAAGTATGTGTGAGTGTGTGTGTGATAAGGCTATTACAAGTTTCTAAGACTCAAAGAATTAAAAATACAATATTACAAATTTGAAGCACTTTGAATCTTGTCTTGATTTGAGTCTTTGTCTTGAGCTTGAGCCTTTGTCTTGATGTCTTGAAACTTGATCAATTACTCTTGAAAGCTTCATCAGATTGTGTTGCTTTTGTGTATTTCACCATCGTATTGACTTTGATATACTCTGCAAGAGATATGTGATAGAACAACTTTGTATTGTGTTGTAGTCATTAAAACCAAGAATCAACATTCTCCCTCTTTTTGATGATGACAACACAATAACTTATAATAATAACAATATACATAGCAAGATGTCACACATAATTTAAAGATATACAAATGTGAAATAAGCTCCCCCTAAATAATGTACAATATGCACACAATTGTGAAAAAATAATAATATATATAAAACATGCACAAAAAACTATAAAACTGTATAAACCACAAAACCATATTTTTCTCCCCCTTTGTCATCAACAAAAACATAATGAGGAAGGATACATCATAAAGAACAAAATCAACATTGCATAACCATAACACAGTTATACATAAGAAATCAACATTGTATAACCATAACACAGTTATACATAAGAAATCATGTACATTGTGGCAGATTACAAATAGAAGATAGAAAAATAACAAACATAAAACATAGTTGAAAATAAAAAAATACATCAAGTTTATTCTTCTTCTTCGTCGTCATCACCTTTGGAGGCAGGAGGAGGTTGTGGAAATTGTTGAGTGAACATGTGAGTAAGGTTAGCAAGGCTAGCCTCAAGATTATCCTGTCTACCTAGGATAAGATCGGTACGATCCATGAGATAATTAACCGAAGTATAAAGACTCTCGAGATCAGCAAAGACAACTCTAAGAAGAGAAGAACTAGAAGCAGAAGACCGACGACCAGAAGTGGCTAAAGGAATAGGAGGTACATTCCTTTGAGGAGATCAAGGAGGAGAGTTACTAGGGGGAGAGTTAAGGATCTTCATACGAGCTAAACTCGCACGATCAAAAGACTCATAGTGAGTAACAACACTCGACTCGGAATCAAAATCAACTTCATAAAAATTGAAAAAAAGAGTAAGAAGTGCACCAAAAGGAAGGAAAGAGGTGTGAGCCTTATGAAGACGATTGAAAATGACTCCACTCCAATTGATTTGAATATTGCCAAAAATCGCATACACAGCTTGTTTTAACTCATGTGAAAATTGGTCGTAACTACCCGTTTTAGGAATAATGTTATACAACAAGATTCTTGCAACGAGCTTAGCTAGCAGCGTAATCGATTTATTGGTCATAGGAGGACATCGATTAGACAAGAAAATTTTTGACAATATAGAATCCTCGTCCACCTCTATTTCACCCAAATCTAATCCTTCATTAGGGATACCCAAAATAATTCCCAATTTTTCAGGAGTTAACCTCATTCAAATATTTTTCACCGTAGTAGTAAAAAAATATTTCGTTACCATCCTCGGACGTGAAAACCTTCATATTAGTATAAAACAAATAGATAAGTTGTGGATAGTAATAGGATTGATTGACAAGGAAAAGTAATTCAAATAACCCACATTGTTCAAACAATGGGGCGATGAGGAACCTATCTAAATTAGGAAAATTCACAAATCTACCCGGAAATATTGCAATTTGACAGATGAGAAAAAATTTCTCAACAAGATTGAGATTCCTTAAGTATTGAAGGTAGTTCTAGGAAGATTGACCTTCTTCTACATTAGAACCTCTAGCTCTCTTAGGTTTAGGCATTGTTGAAAAACTAGGTAACTTGAAAAAAATTGAGAGATCAAGAGAAAGAGAGTCACCCAACAACAAGATAAAGAACCCAAATAGCTTCAAGAGACACTAAAAGAACTCAGATCTGGATGGAAATCTTCTAGCCAAGAGCAGCAAGTCGAAATCGCCAAGAACTGGAAATGGGCAGCCGACTTGAATCTTCTTGAGAGAAAAAGTGAAAGTGAAAGAGGAGTAAGAGATTTAGGGTTTTTACATTGGGTAGATGGCTAAGATGAAGACTAGTTGGGAATGGACGATTAAGATCCATTAATGGGTAAAAGTAAGAAAGAGAGATGCCTCAGTTATGTGACGATTCGGAATCAAAAAAACCAAACTAATGCCGTGACAGTCAACTGGTTTTGATATCAGTCGACTTAGTCGGAGAGAAAATTAAACCAAACGAAACATCAAGTAAAACTTCTGTCAGTCGACTGGTTACTGAAACAGTCGACTGTTCAGAACACAAAATTCAGCCAAAGTATGGACAACAAAAATACTTTACAAGTCGACTGAAAAAGACGTTTAAGTCGACTTAAACAAAATAAATTTTCAAGAAATATTATGAAAACAGCAAATTCCTAGTTCTCTTCTAAAGTTGATAAAAGTGTCTTCCTTAAGTGGTTTGGTAAATATATCTGCTATTTGTTTATCAGTAGAAATAAAATCCAAAGTTATATCTCCTTTTAAAACATGATCACGTAGAAATTGATGTCGAATATTAATATGTTTTGTACGTGAGTGTTGAACCGAATTTTTAGATAGATTAATAGCACTGGTATTATCACACATTATAGCAGGTTTTGAAAATGAAATACCATAATCTAATAAAGTTTGTTTCATCCACAAAATTTGGGCGCAAGCCAAACTTGCAACAATATATTCAGCTTCTGTAGTAGATAGGGATACCGAATTTTGCTTTTTATTGCACCAAGATACTAGTGAATGTCCCAAAAAGTGACAAGTTCCACTAGTACTTTTACGATCAGTTTTACTACCAGCAAAATCAGCGTCACTATACGACAAAAGTTGAAAATTATCGGTGCGTGGATAAAACAAATCATATTTAGACGTGTCTTTAATGTATCTTAAAATATGTTTCACAGCTTTTAAGTGAGATTCTTTGGGATTCGAATGATATCTAGCACACAAATATACACTAAACATAATATATGGTCTACTAGCAGTTATATATAAGAGTGAGCCAATCATACCTCGATAGAGTTTTTAATCGACACTCTTACCTAAATCATCTTTGTCAAGTATAGTAGTAGTAGCCATAGGTGTGGTCTTACTACTAGTGTTATCCATGCCAAACCATTTGAGTAATTCCTTAGCATATTTTTTTTGATTAATAAATATGCCATTTTGTGACTGCTTTATTTGTAGTCCAAGGAAATAATTGAGTTCACCCATGTGACTCATCTCAAACTCATTTTTCATGGTATTAGCAAACTCTTGATAGAGATTACTATTAGTAGATCCAAAATTATGTCATCTACATAAATTTGTATGATTAGAATATCTGTCTCGATTTTCTAATAAACAAGGTAGTATCTACTTTATCTATCTCAAAACCAGTTTCTAAGAGAAAAGTTTTTAACCGATCATACCAAGCAAGTGGGGCTTGTTTAAGACCATATAAAGCTTTTTTCAATTTAAAAACGTGGTTTGGAAATTGTTCTTGTTCGGAACCGGGTGGTTGCTTAACATAAACATCTTCCTTAATAAATCCATTCAAGAAAGCACTTTTAACATCCGTTTGGAAAAGTGTAAAATTCATAAAACACGCAAAAGATAATAAGATCCTAATTGATTCTAGTCTAGAAACAGGAGCATATGTTTCATCAAAATCGATTCCTTCTTCTTGATTATATCCTTGAGCAACTAATCTAGCCTTGTTCCTAACGACGTGTCCTGATTAATCTAACTTATTCTTAAATACCCATTTGGTACCAATTATAGTATGATCAGGAGGTCATGGAACTAGATCCCATACATCATTTCTTATAAATTGGTTAAGTTCATCTTGCATGGCATTCATCCAAAATTCATTCTCACAAACTTCTTGTATATTCTTTGGTTTAAAATCCGACAAGAAAGCCGTATGAGAAATTATGTTAATATGAGATCTTGTTTGAATACGACGTGAAATGTCACCAATTATTAAGTCATGAGGATGATCTCTAACTTCAACAAATGCTTTTGGTAAATTTTGAGTCATCACAACAGGATCAGTCGACATAACAAGTCCATCAGCCGACTTGAGATCCTTATCGGTCGACTTGTCTAGGGTAGTTTGCTCTAGTGATTTAATAACGTTATTTAAAGGTGATGATTCAATTTCATCATCTTTAATAATAGTAGATGAAGGCAAGGATTCATCAAATAAAATATGCATAGATTCTTCAATAGTCAAAGTTGACTTATTGAAAATTCTATATGCCTTACTCCTATTTGAGTATCCAATGAAGATACCTTCATTAGCTCTAGCATCAAATTTATCTAAATTATCTTTAGTGTTTGATATGAAACACTTACATCCAAATACTTTAAAATATGATACTTTAGGAATTCTTTCATAGAATAGTTCATAACAAGTTTTCTTAAGCTTAGGCCTAATCAATATTCTATTTAAAACATAACATGTTGTAGAAACAGTTTCAGCCCAAAAATACTTAAGCAGATTGATTTCAACAAGCATAGTTTGTGCACACTCTTGCAATGTCCTATTCTTTCTTTCAACCACTCCATTTTGTGGTGAAGCTCTAGGAAATGCAAATGAACGTGTTATACCATTTTTGTTGCAATATTATGAAAACGTTTCATTCTCAAATTCTCTATCATGATCACTTCTAATAGTGACTATGGTTAGAGATTTTTTATTTTGAATTCGTTTGCAGAAATTTGCAAATTCTTCAAAGGCATCATATTTATGTTTTAAAAAGAAAACCCATGTAAATCTTGAAAAATCATCTACTAAAACAAATACATATCTACTTTTATTTAAAGAAGCGACTCTAGTAGGACCAAATAAATCCATATAGATTAATTCGAGAGGCCTACTAATAGAAATCGTTTCTTTTGTCTTAAAAGTATATTTGACTTGTTTTCCTAGTTGACATGCATCACATAACTTATCTTTCTTAAAAGATAGTCTTGATAGTCCTTTAACTAGGTTGTATTTAGACAATTTAGCAATATTTTTCATATTTACATGGCCAAATCTCTTATGCCAAAGAATCATTGTTAGAAGCTACTAAGCAGAAATCATTAGAAAATTCATTTGTTTTTAAGCATAACTCATAAATGTTGTTTTTCCTAAAACCTTGAAAAATAACATTTTGCATAGAGAATCATATATTAAACATGCATCATTTTCAAAAACAAATTTATATCCCTTATCACAAAGTTGGCTAATATTTAACAGATTATGCTTTAATCCACTAACTAGAAATACTTCTTCTATAGTAGGGGTAGTGTTCTTACCGACCATGCCTATTTCAATAACCTTCCCTTTGTTGTTGTCACCGAATGTGACTGTTCATCTATCTCTTGTATGGAAGAAAGAAGATTAGCATGATCAGTCATATGCTTGGAGCATCCGTTGTCAAGTATCCAACGTTCTCTTTTAGGTACCTATAAAATAAACATTGTGAATATGGTACCCTTTTCATTGGGTCTGAAAGGGATTATTTTTTGGGAAACCAAACCCAAAGGGAGTTTGATTTACCACCAAAAGCAGAAATATAATTTACAGAATTACATACATTAAGAGCGTAAGAATTTATATAAGTAATTCTATCGTTTAGACTCAGGTTGACTGGAACCCAAATATTTTTAGTCTGTCCAGTCGACTTTATTGTACCTTTCAGTCTACTGTTATGAGAAGTCTGTCGACTGGGAGGTAAAATAGGTCGACTTATTTGAGGTTTTCGTCTCTTTGATTAAGACTCCAAACTTCTAGACATACGACTGACATTAGGGTTCAGTCGACTGGTCTGAACTACAGAATTACTATTTTCATGAAAAACAAGAGTTTTTGGTTTCTCAAAAAACTCATAATTTGTTCTTCACACTAGAAATAGAATCAGTCTTATTACTACTAGTATTCTTAGAAGAATAATGTTTTTCAAGAGTCTTTTGGAAACCAAGTCCAAATCTTTTATTAGATTGAACTTGATTTTGGAAAACTTCATTTAAATTCTCATTTCCTTTGTTAAATTTAGTTACATTCTTGGATATTTCTTCATAATTTTTCTTAAGAGATACAAGATCTACATTCAAATTTGAAATTCGAGAATTTAAAGATTTGACTTCAACATTTAAGTCAAGATTTTCTTGATAAATTGTTTGATTGACTTTCTCTAAATTTTTAACTCTAATTTTCTCCTTCTTAAGTTCTTGAAAAACTTCATTGAAAGCATCTAATAAGTCATTTGAATCAAAGTTTTCACTTACATCATTTTGTGTAGCCATGAAACATACGTTCGCTACTTCGTTTGACTCCTCATTCTCTTCTTCCGATGAAGAGTCGCTATAATCCCGAGTTGCTTGATATGCCTTCTTGCTCTTCATATACTTGTCTTTGTGTACTTGTCCTTCTTGAAGTTGGGAGCCTTCCATTTTGATTTCGCATTTTCTAATGGGCAATCATTCTTCATATGACCTGTCTTGTTACACTTGAAACAAGTAGAAAGTTGATTAGTATCTTTAAACTTGGAATTAAATTTACCATTTCGTAAAAATTTCTTGAACTTTCTACTGAACATGGCTATTTCTTCATCTTCTTCTTCATCTTCATAATCCGACATGGCCTTGAAAGCGAGTGTCTTCTTCTTTGCCTATTGAGTATCTAGATCCTTCTTGCGTTCTTCAAGTTATACTTCGTATGCCATAAGATTTCCCACAAGATTCTCAAGAGAGAGTTGTGTTAAATCGTTGGCTTCTTCTATGGCAGTGGTCTTCTTCTCCCATTCGGGGGTTAGGACACGAAGAACTTTCCTCACCATTTCTGCTTGCGAGTACGTCTTTCCAAGGGCCACAAGAGAATTTGTAATGTCCGTGAACCGTGTTATCATATCCGACACATTCTGAACAAGAACAGATATCTTAGATTCTTTAACCTATTTAGTACCTTCATGAGTTACCTTGAGGGTGTGCTAGATTTGATGAGTCGTTGTTGCATTTGACACACGATTGAACTCCTTTTCGGAAAGTGCACAGAATAAAGCATTCATCGCCTTTGCATTGTTCATTGTGTTTCTCTTCATGTCATCGTTCCATTGTGCATAGGGAATTGTAAGAGCGGTGAATTCTGTCTCAGTCATGTTCCAAATCTCATAGTTGATGGACTGAAGGTAGATCTTCATTCAATACTTCCAATAGTTATAGTTTATTCCATCAAATAGGGGTGGCCTTTGTGTGGATTGGCCTTCATGGTATTGGCTTGCATTTGAAGTAGATGCCATTGCACTCAAACTTGCTCCGATACCAAGTGTTAGATCTTGTAGGCAAGGCAAATAACACTAGGGGGGAGGCGGGTGAATAGTGTGTTTAAAAATTAATTAAAAACTTGAACTTTTTGTACTGTTAAGTCGACTGAAAATAGATATACAGTCGACTGTTGCGTTAGATAAGAAGAGTATTTTACTAAAGAGTTACAAGTCTGATCAGTCGACTTACCATACAAGTTTTTGAAATAAAACTCAGAGAAATTGAAATTGCAAGTTGAGAGAATACAACCACAGAGAGTCAATCATAGCCAAACACAACGATGTATCCTGGTTCGATCCTCCCGACCTACATCCAGTTCCCAAGCAACCCATTTGAGATTTTCCACTATTCTTGAAAAATTACAAGAATACTCTACGGCCTTTGACAACAACTATGTCAAATCCGTAGACCTCTCTCACCACTAGAGAGAGCAAACCCACTCTACACCCTAGAGTGAAACCGATTCTAAAATCAAGAGTCCTACTCTCCAACCGAGAGGACCACTCTCACAACCCGAGAGTGAAAACAACAACAAAAATTGAGTTTACAACAACCTATAGCCTTGTATGTGATAGTGCTTTGTATAGTGGCTATTAGGTTAACTTCTGAATTCAGTCTAAAACGAAATCAATATTATATTAGACTGAAATTTAGAGAACCAAGTGTTAGAGAGTTTGTATGCTTTTGAAACACTTGTTCTTATTGAAAACAAAAGACTTGAAAGTTAAAGAATGCTTGGAACCTTTTCCAAATGATTCCTATACTCTATTTATATTGTAAGAATCAAGGAACGTTGTAAAACAGTTGCATAAACCGTAATAAAATGGATATAAAAGATTTGAATTTGAAAAACCAGTTTTAAATTCAGAAAACAGTCGAAACGGCTTTAATAGTCAACTGGGTTGCCATAATGAATCGACTGGCCAGAGCTTGTATGAGTTCAGGCAGTTTTGTACTATGACAGTCGACTGGTTCCAAGGAGCGGTCGACTGGTACTCATACAACTGAACTTATTCAAGCTTGTTTTGACATTTTGATTTTGTAAAACACTCAGATTATTTAAAGTATGTGTGAGTGTGTGTGTGTGACAAGGCTATTACAAGTTTCTAAGACTCAAAGAATTAAAAATAAAATATTACAAATTTGAAGCACTTTGAATCTTTTCTTGAACTTGAGTCTTTGTCTTGAGCTTGAGCCTTTGTCTTGATGTCTTGAAGCTTGAACAATTACTCTTGTAAGCATCATCAGATTGTGTTGCCTTTGTG
Source organism: Hemerocallis citrina (assembly GCA_017893485.1). Taxonomy (NCBI): domain Eukaryota; kingdom Viridiplantae; phylum Streptophyta; class Magnoliopsida; order Asparagales; family Asphodelaceae; genus Hemerocallis; species Hemerocallis citrina. The sequence goes on along the minus strand of CM030359.1, from coordinate 54,379,390 downwards.
TATTTCACCATGGTATTGACTTTGATACACTCTGTAAGAGATATGTGGTAGAACAACTTTGTATTGTGTTGTAGTCATCAAAACAAAGAATCAACACAAGAGAAAAGCATTGAGAAGATACAACATTCTAATCCCTACGGTTCCTCTTAGCTTCCCTAAGCTATTCCCGTAGTTCTGCCACTTCTTCCTTCAGTACATCATACATGTTCTTTCTCTTCTCGAGTTCCCAAACACGATGACTGAGGGTTGCAATGTTCTCCTTGCACTTCGCATACTGGGCCTGCAATAGGTCTGCTCTCTCCCTCTGAGTCTCCACCTGCCTCTGAAGAGACTTGATGAGACCTCCCGGAACTGGCTCTTTCTTGTCAGATGAAATATCTGATGAGTCCGGAGGCGGAGTGATCTCTCGAGACTCGGGTCATTATCCTTCATACTCGGGATCTTCTTCGTCGGAATCTCCTTGTCCAGGGTAGTAATTCCTCCTTGAATATTTGCCAGTCATCATCGCCTACTAGGTTGTGGTGGTTCACCAGTTTGGGGAAGGGAGAAGAGAAACATCAATCATAGAGCAACACAAATGTATGTAGCATACATTTAAATCTTTATACGCAACTCACACTCTAATGTCAACTCTGGGGTGTCGTTCCTTATAAATTTATACTACTTGGAAGCGTGGCTCTAATACCACTCTTTAACACCCCGAATTCCAAATAAGTCTGAGTTCGAAGTTCCACAGAAACTTTACACTTCATTTCGTACAATTTTACAAGGAATTAAAAACTTCATTTACAACAATGATTACATTAACGCAGCAGAATTATAAATTACAACATGATACATGAATTAAAAAACAACTTGAACATTTCTTTAAGCGGCATTCATTCTTTAGTCTTGTCAATCACTTTATCCTACATAGAAACTGTGGGCACATTAGATGCATACAACTAATGCTAGGATATTATACATCAATTTCTCTTACTTAGAAAGCACACACTTGTCATAAACAAGGCTAAGGGGGTTATCTTATTGATGTTGTGTGTGAATGTGCACTTAGTCCTTAATGCAGTTATTTATGTTTAATGACACTAATGCACACTTGTTCGTATTCTATGCATCCCATACTATATAGGTCCGAGGGCAAGCCCTTAATCGTTCTTCATCTTGTAGGGTTGATTCCCTCACCATGAATTAAACTACTACGGTAACTATGGTAAGTATCCTAGATGTTCTATGAGTTACGAGCCCATGCCCAGCAGCCTGGACGGGAATCCTATGTCATGACATGACGCATCATGCAGAGCCTATGGAAAATTTGCCTCCGTCATGGAACGATGGCACTACGTAGTCACCAAACACCCCACAAGCGTTGCCACGGTCCCGATAATTTCGGAGATGTATCCACACCATGACATGACACATTAAGCAGGAAACCTATGAATACTCTTACATTGTAGATCTGAGGACCTCATACTTGTATTTTTCTCTTACCTTCATAACATCTCTATTTGTCTAATCCTTAGATAATTGAATCATGAATAAAATTAATACTCTAGAATTGGCTTTACCTCTACATCGGTCTTAAACATCAATCATTTATCATGACCCAATCTTGTTCTTTTATCATCACATTTCTCTTTCAAAAATTTCATTTATGCCGATGTAAGGACTTAGCTAAACTCTAGTGTCAAACTCGTTTCATGTTAATAAAAATGAGAGTTCATGTTCACAAATTCCATATTTCAACATGTTTCTTTTACTTCATTTTCCATGCACAATTTGCATAATTTAACCAACAATCTTATATTTAATCTTACTCAATTTTTATACGTCAATAATATCATTTTGAATTGCTACCCAAATTTCTCTACATTCAAAAAAATGTTTGTTGTATTTAATTAGTAAAATCATACTCTAAGAAACTTTATTAATTCCTTCTTCTCAAAAATTGCTTCTAATACTCATTTCAATACGTCAAATATTGTAGAAATAATTTCCATGAAGTCTAGGTATTTTTAGAAGAATTCTAATATTTTTTTCTCAATTTTTAGACTCTTAAAATTACTCAAAAGAGTCCAAAATAATAAAAAAAATCAAAAAATTAAAAACAATTGCTAAAGCCGGATTCGAACCCAGTCAAGCCCCTCCGTCGGTGAACAGTGACTACCTTAAATCGCACCCAACGAACAGAAGGTCTTAAGTGACTAACTGTTATATAGAGAACTTAAAGTGTATTTAATGTCTGGCTCTCGGATTTGATTAAAAATTGAATTTCAAGAAAAACAAACAAGACTCGAACTCAGACCCAAAAGCTCCACTCAGCTACAGTAACGCTCCTAAAACGCACCCGAAGTCCGGTAGGTCTTGAGTAACTAACTGATATAGAGTCGGATTAAAAAAATTTTGTATTAGACTGTACTGTTTCTAGTTCTTCCTTTAATATACTCGATTTTTCTCAATCAATTTGTACTTATAAAAATCTAGATCTTTTCCAGAATCTTATTTCTTTGAAAAACAGTAACTTATCTTTTCTTAGATTGTCAAAATCTCATTTTTAAATACATAATAGACTATTTCTCGTTAGTTCTTTGAAAAAGTGGATCATGAATGCATTTTCGACATACAAAGAATTTCATTTTTTGGGTGAATCTTTTATCAACATATTCCTCTTTCATTCAAATTGTGTTCATACAACTTTTTTCTCATTCTTTAACAAAATCAAGCTCTTTAAATTAGTCTTATGTTTACCAAAACTAATCTTTTTCTTATGTTTCAAAGAGACAAAAAGATGATAATTAGTGAATATAATATTACTCATAAAATGCAATTAGAACAAACTTATTGCAACTAATCAATTTATCCCCAATCCATAAACATTATTTTGCATTCTACAATTCATTCATAAGAGCAATTTTTCACATATTGCATTCTACAACTCATTCACAAGCACAATTTTTCATATAATCATGTTTCATCAATCTAGAATGCAGATATATTAACCAATCATCATAACAAATCTTAATTAACACATTTCAATTTATTTTACTAACTTTTGATGTAGTTAAACTAGAGTTTCTTTCCTTACTAGTCTCTTCAACAAGTACAAAGCAAATTTTTCTTACTTGTTTCTAACATATTCACAATTTCAAATCCTAGCATGGTATCCATGTTAGAAGTTTGAGAAATTTCCCACCTTAATGAAGAAACAAATAGAAACTCCTTGAATGCACGAAAGACTCCCTTCTCCTCCTAGTTTGTGCCATGAAGCTTGAGCCTTCTCCTTGCTAGTGTGAAACCCGAGCTCCTCCTCTTGATGCTATGGTCAGCCTCCAATATTGCAAGAGCACACAAACTCACAACCTCTCAATCTTTTTCTCATACAACTCTTTCTTTTCCTCACAATTTGTTTCTTTTCTTTTCTTTTCTTTTCTCTTATGAATGTTTCTAGTGCAAGTCATGAAGAAGATAAGGAAGGGGTATTTATACACAACTCAAGCTCAAATGGAGGGTTGAGATGAGTTTAGATGAGAGGCTAGGATGCATTTGGGAGTTAGAAGAACTGCCCATGATCACACAACCACTCTTCCACTATCTCCATCTCTCCCATAACCAAGCCCAAATCCGGGCACCCCTTCTCATTCACTTCCACGTGCTTGTGCAAAGCATGGGTCACACTATGCATACTACAAATTTGTTTGTACATTAAATTGTTAAATTAATTGTTACTTGATCAAGTCTACACTACAAGTTGTATTAATTATTATTAAAATAACTAATGGGCTAATTAGGTCGGCCCAAACCATGGGCTCTCTAATTAAATTAATTAATTTATTTAAGTGGGCTAGAATAAGACTATTAGACCTAGAGATTAAAATATGCTTTAATTTAAAAGAGAAAAAAATGATTATTCATGAAACGAGAATGCTTTTAAAGTTAAAAATACGCATATTAAATTGCACCTGCAAAACACGTGAAAATAAAAGAAAACTTCATATTTATTATTTGAGAAATTCAGGATGTTACACATAACGAGGCCGACTATACAAACTAACAAATTTTAGATTAAATCAGCGATCATTCAAATGTTTCAACAGATTATTCAGTTTGGGGGGTTGTCGCACGAGGATCCTAATGTTCACAATTCAAATTTTTTAGAAATTTGCGACACTTTAAAGCACAATGAAGTATTGGACGATGATATTCGTTTGAGACTCTTTCCTTTTTCATTTAGAGACAAGGCTTGGCTTGGCTAAATTCTCTGCCACCAGGTGTCATCACTACTGGAGAGAGATTAGCACAAAAAATTATGGCCAAGTATTTTTCTCTGGAAAAGACAACGAAGCTAAGGAATGACATTACAATATTCACTCAATTTGAGACCGAGTCTCTGTATGATGCATGAGAGAGGTATAAAGATTTATTGAGAAAGTGTCATCAACATGTACTTCCAAAATGGCTGCAAGTCCAAACATTCTATAACGGTTTGAGAGCTACAAATCAGTCTTCGGTAGATACAGCAGATGGAGGAGCATTGATAAGCAAAACTCATGAAGTGGCCTATGAGATTTTGGAGGAGATTTTGTCTAACAATTACCAGTGGCCTTCGGAGTGAGCAATGCCAACAAAGGCACTGGAATTTTTGAGATTGATCCTATTACCACATTGGTAGCACAAATGGCTACTTTATTTAAACAATGAGGTAATATGAATGTTAATGCTATTCAAACTAAAGTTGTTTGTGATCATTGTGAAGGAATTCACTCAAGTATTGATTGCCAAGTGGAAATTTCTTTTGCTCAACCAAATTCCGATCAAGAAAATTACGTGTCCAACTTCCAACATCAAAACTATCCTTATTCGAGTACATATAATCTAGGGTGGAAAAGTCACCCAAAATTTTCACGGAATAACAATCAACTAGACAACCTCAATTTTTTTTGCAGTGAGAAAAGAAGCAGACACTTAAGGAGATGATCATGCAATACATGCAAAAGACAAATTTGGCAATCCAAAATAACACGGCTTCAATTAGCAAACTTCAGACTCAAATTGGTAAGCTTTCAAATATTCTTACAGAGAGGACAGTAGGAATCTTACCCAGTAACACCATGAATAATTTTAAGGATCATGTCAAAGCAATAGCACTAAGAAGTAGGTGAACAATTGAGAAGCCACAAGAAGAAATTTCCAAACAAAACGTGACTAAAAAGCAACCTGAGTCGAAGAAAATTTTGGAGGTACAAACGCCAACCACCATGTTCGGAATTCTAAGAAGAAGAAAGTAGCTTCCGAACCCACGATTTCCCGAGTGTTTAATTTTGAAACTAATTCTAAATCTCCTTATGATTCACCGATTCCTTTTCTGCAAAGACTTAAAAAAAATAGTCTCGATAATCAATTCTCTAAATTGTTAAATATTTTAAACAGATTGCATATTAATATTTCACTTATTGAAGCTTTAGAGCATATGCCTAAATAAGCCAAGTTTTTAAGGATATTTTATCAAACAAGCAAAAGTTGGAGGAGCATGAGATGGTGATGCTAACGTAAGAGAGCAATGCAATTTTACAAAAGAAGTTGCCTCATAAACTGAAAGATCTAGGAAGTTTTATAATTCCTTACACTTTTGAAAATTCTTATTTTGATAAAGCCTTGTGTGATTTAGGGGCAAATGTTAATCTTATTCATTTTTCAGTTTTCAGAAAACTTGCCCTTGGAGAACCAAAGCCTACTACAATTTCTTTGCAATTGGCTGACAGATCTATCAAGTACCCAAGAGGTATAATTGAAGATATTGTTAGGTTTCGATGGTAATCACAGATTATATACACAGCTGAAAAATTACAAAAAATATCGAAACCTAGCCATGGATCCATGTGAAAACCATAAATCGTATCATATATATAGGTGTAGAAAATCAATCCTAAGAGAGTAATGAGGCTATTGGGATCACAATTTGACCTGGGTCAGGTTCTTGTGTGGACCTTTGAACTTTAGTTTGCCCATTTAATCTAACTAAATGTTCAACCAATGTCAGGAGTCCAAGTCTTACTTGGATCCCCAATTAAATTCATCTTATGAGTTTAAATCCCAATTTCGATCCATTTCAAGTGTGTGACCCTGTAGGTTCCCATTACGTTAACAGTAATACTAAAATGATAATCTAATATAACAAACAGTGAGCAGTCTCTAGCAATACATCACTGCTACTCAAGTAACGAGAATATCAGTGATTTGACATAATCTATCTGTGACCAATGTTACCATGTAGTCTAGTCCCTTTGTACAAATATCTTAATTGACCACAAGGCATAGAGCGTGTCACCCTTGTTTGGGTTCTTGATGTCCGATTAGACTTACTAAAAAAAATAAGCTCAATATATCATACTGACTCATTTGAGCATGACCATGCATTTTGTAGTCTCACTTGATCAAGAGGTCCATAGATATCGCTCCTGTTATGTAAGAGGAAAAATCATATCTAAGTCACTCACATCCCTTCAGATGATTTATAGTATATCAAATAGTCGACTTTATAATCACCTTGTTACAGAAAACATTTGACGACATTAAACATACAACTTCTCATGTAGGGAACCATAATGACTTCAAGTCAAAGGACTACGTACACCATGGTCATTGTGAGAACCGCTTATGGCACTCACATAACGATCCATGCAGCGTTCTCAAGGTGGGTCAGTCCAGTACATTATTACTCTAATATGTATCCATGTGAAGACTTGATGTCTCATATCCATGACCCATGAGATATGGTCATCATATCCATGATGAACATATCTCATCATGGATATGATGAGATATGGTCATCAGTCTACGCACATACTAGTCTCTATGTATTATTATTGTCCTAATTCACAATAATACTTAACTAGGGTCATTTAAGAATAATGTTCTGATTACAACCAATAGGATCTCACAATCAAGTCATGCACTTGATATCCTATGGTATTAAACTACTATTCTAAGGTATTTATTATGTTCATTTCATCACAATATAAAAAACACAATAAATAAAATGCCTCATATATGAAATAAATGTCATGATGCAATGTAAACTAGTAATGTCAATACTCAACTGGTCTCTAGGGCATACACCAACAATCTCCTACTTGCACTAGAGCCAATCAGACATACATCTAATTCTTATAGCCCTAGTGTGACCAACATGCTTTCGCTGTGCACGAGGCTTTGTAAGTGGGTCAGTGATGTTATTATTGTCGGTACTCTGTATATCTTCACATATCCTCTATCGATGATCTCTTGAATGAGATGGAAACACCTAAGTATATGTTTGGATCACTGGTGAGATCTAGGCTCCTTAGCTTGTGCAATGACTCCATTGTTATCACAATAGAGGTCCACCAGGTCCACAATGCTAGGAACTATAACAAGTTTTGTGATGAACTTTCTGATCCAAATGGCCTCCTTTGCTGCATTGGAGGCAACAATATACTCAGCTACTATGGTGGAATCGGCTACTGTCTCTTACTTCAAACTCTTCCAGCTCACAGCTCCACCATTTAGGAAAAACAAAAAAGCTGATTGCGATTTGGAGTCATCCTTATCCGACTGGATGCTAGCATAAGTGTAATACAAAAAGCTCTTCCTCGGCTCCATATACTAAGAACAAAGCCTTAGTCCTTCTTAAGTACTTAAGGATGTTCTTGACAGCAGTCCAGTAACTCTCACCGGGATCTGATTGGTATCTGCTCGTCATGCTCAAAGCATATGAGACATCTGGATTAATACATAACATGACATACATGATAGATCCAATTGCAAATGCGTATGGAATCTTATTTATGCCGTCTCTCTTATCTTGAGTAGAAGGACATTGGGCCTTAGAAAAACTTACACCACGTGATATAAGGAGAAATCCTTTCTTGGACTCTTGCATATTGAAGCGTTTCAATACTTTGTCTATGTATATACTGACACAGGCCAAGCAGTCTCCTTGATCTATCTCTATAGATCTTGATACCTAATATATAGGTAGTTTCACCCAAGTCCTTCATGGAAAAGCATTTTCCTTATAAAAATTCTAAAATATTTTCTTTTCAAATATTTTTCACACATATTTTGCACGTGTTTTCCTCCTAAACACATGCAAATTACGTTATTTTCTATTACGAAAGTTGTGCACTAAAATTTTATTAAGATTTAATTTGAGCAAATTATACAAAAATTTTGTTAAAGAAAAATAACGTAATTAATTATTAAAGAAGAGAGCTTAAAATGAAATAAAATAATAAAATAAGGGTGGAATGAAAAGTGGAAAAAACACGTGCACACGTGCACATGTGCATTGCACACCAAAAAAATCCAAACCGGCTGCTCACTCTTGGTTGGAATTGAAAGAGTGGATGGTTGCGTGTGTGAGTGGATTAGTGGGGAGTACATTAGGAGTGTGGGTAGTTTCTTTAATATCTCATTATTTCCCATATAAATACCCCCTTATTCTAACCCCAAATGAACACATAAAAAAATAAAAAATAAAAGAGAACAAGAGAGTGGCTTGCTGATTTGCTTTCGGGAATGCTAGGAGAGGGGCTTGCAGTTTTGAGAGGATCATTTTGGAGCTCTTTTGCTAAATGTTTCAAGTATATTAGGAGGCCTTTTCTGAGGTGGGTGTTTTCATTATCTTCTAATATGTTAGAAATTGTGCATGTTAGAAATATGTAGATAGATAATGAAATTGGCATGTGTGTGAGAAGTAGTTTTTTCAAAATTTTATTAGTGCATGCTTAATTATAATTATGTGGTAGATAATTGAATTAGTGTGTGTATGTTTTATAGATTTCTATCTAAAGTAATGTACTTGGAATTTCATATATTGAACTCATGAAATTAGTTATCTTTTACGGAAATTATTTATGTAATCACTCCTAAAAAATCTAGTTTTCTAGTGGGTATTTATTCATAAAATTCAAGTTATAGAACTATGAGAAATTCATGCAATTTAGATAAATAATTTCCACACTTTTCAAGAATAGATTGCTAAATGTTAAATTTTGTACAGATATAATAATTTTTTAGGACAATTGTTCTTTGGAATTGTAAAATAACGCGTAGAAATTGTGATAATGAAAATTTATTGAAATTATGGAAATAGAGAGTCGTGGTAAGAGAATTACAATAGTATTATTAACAGAATACGAGGCTTGACTGCCTGACTAGCGCATGGGGTTTAGAGCGATGTGTACAGTACACATAGGTTGGGGGGTCGAGTCTTGGGAGGCTCTGTTCTTTTCGAAATTTCAATTTTTAATATGTTAACAGTAGACGAGATTTATAAACAACTAAATGGGTTCTTTTGTCACCAACAGTGAGTTGGCTCACTGGTTGTAGGTTGTGACTGTGTTTCTACTGTGCTTGGGGTTCAACTCTGGGTATACACCTTTTTGGATTTTTTTTTTCGTTTTAAATGACTTTTCATGTCTTTAAATTAGGAGAAAAATTGTAGAATTATTCTAGCACACTATTAGAATATTTTGAAATAATCCTATACAATTTTAAGATTTATTTTAGAGATTTAATCTACATTACACATTAGATGATGTGTTAGATTGACATTTTTGGGTTTAAATTCAATAAAGATTTCCTTACTTTAATGTGAGAAAATTTGGAGTAATTGAGAGGATTAAATACCAATTCAGAAAGTTTATTTTTGTCAAAATTACTTTGTAAATTAAATTAGCTTGAGAAATAAATTTTGAGTAATTTTTTCTTTAAATTCGCTGTGTTTAAAGGATTGAAGGTAATGGTGTATTCTATATTCTTAGATTCTTATTAAAACGAGTTTAAATTTGGAATTTATGGAAAGCGTGTTATACGATGAATCAGGAGGTAAATAGAAGATGAATTTGAAATATTAAACATGTGATGTTTATAAGGGTTTAAACCCATCAAAATGTTATTAAGTGCTGCTATAAGAAGTTGGTTACTTCATAATTGGTAATAGTAAAGAGAATGGATAAAAGAAGTTTAATGATGTTTAATGAATGAAATTTTTTATGAAGAGGTTAGATGTAACCTAGTTGATCTCTATGTTCAGATGACTGGATTCTAGAGACTAAGCAAGACCCAGAGTGTCGGCAGGTCATGATATGTGATAAATAAAATTTGAGAAGTAGCCTGTGTGGGTTAACTTTCTCTTTGAGAAGTAGCTAGTGTGGGCTATGTGACACCCCGCAAAATTAAGTGATGACAATTTTGCCCATGGGTGTTACGCATTTGTATTTTGTACTGTTACGAGTAATATTGTCACGCCCCGCTTCCCAAAATACGGAATACGAGTGCATGACGAAGCCCAGCGAATGATCTTAACATCATTCATAAGCTGTAGGATCGACTCAGCATCACAACAAGTATATAACAAGAGAGATATATAAAACCAAGCATGCATGAATACTTTATTAGCAACAGAAACAACTGAAATATGATAAAACATCCAAGTAGTTTCAAGTCTGAATCAAAGTAAACTCAGGAACATCAGCCCGTTACAAATTCTCAAATCTCAAGAAATAATAATCCAAAATAAACAAATAATGCAAGAATTTAAATATTCTAGTCAGGTCCTTCTCCACTTGGAAGCTAGAACTTCTGCTCACCAATTCCAGCGGGCAGCTCGTCTCCAAAGTCTGTTTAATAAATATAAACAGGAAAACAAGAGGGAAAACAAGAGAAAATGCCCTTAGTGCAAGCTAGGGCCACAAATAGTGAAAGCAAGTACATGTAAGGGAAATAAGAACTGGAATCAAGAAAAAGCAGAGTTATAAGAAGTAGTAGGCAAATTCAAAGGCTAGCTAGCAAAAGGAAACATTTTAATAACTAGAATGGATAACAACTGCTATTAGTGTAACACATGTCAGATATACCTATAGGGGTATTTAATATCAAACGACAACCTCAAGTCTAGTGTCATATGTTATTTTGAAAGTTAGGTCTCCAATGTCAAGTCCAAGCATCAAGTTGTCTAGCTCAAGTTATCAAGTTATCTAGTCTCAAGTATCAAATTATCAAGTTCAAGTCTAGTGGTGATTACTATCTAGGTAGCACGACATGCATCCATTCTTTTACTACATGGTTGCTACAGTCAAATCAGTTGCGTTTAGACCTAGTAATGGATTTTATAGGGCGGCGTACTCAGGTATCAAGTATCAAGCAAGCCATGGTTTATGAATCGAAAATTAAATAACAAGTTCACGAAGCAAGTTTGCGAATCCACAAGCAAGTTCAAGAACCACACAACGGGTTCAAGAATCAAACAAGTTCATGAGCCGAGTAACCGACTCCATGAATCGAACAAGATACAACAAGTTCATGAACCAAGTATTGGGAAACACGGGCCCCCTTCCGAGTACACTTATCTATATTGTCCACTCTATAATCTTTCCCAAAACCCCGGCTTGTTATTTTTATTAACCCTTATCAAGCAAGCATACAAGTGTAATATATTGTGATTTAATTCTAGGAAAAATTGGGGATGTCCTATAGGGTGTCCAGCAGCTACATATAAAGTTTGGGGTCAAACGCTCGCTGTTTACACAGCTAAAATAATTTGCAAAGAAAATAATTACAGCAGTTTTTGCGAAACTGTGTCTACTGACACAGCTGCAGTATAACTGCCATAACTCCTAGACCGTAGCTCCAAATTCGATCAACTTGGAGTCTATCGATATCTACACATCCAGATCTACATTTTATATTCAGGGCTCGGGCCCAAATTCCAATGATAAAAGGGTCGAAACCGTAAAAGAATATTCAGACAGCAACACTCAGAATTTATTTACTAATGTAGATTTCTTGGAAATATGTAATTTGGTGTCTACGTTATTAAGTAGCATAAATACATAATCATGGAGGTCAAAACAGCAACTCATAAATGTTTTTCAAGTCATAATAGTCGCAAATACGTCAAAATACTAAATATATATGTATCTACAAATTTTAGGGGTCCTTACTTCATATGTCCAAGTGATTCATGTGTTCAAGGGGGTAAAAGAGTCCAATTGATTATTATTTAATACGATGAAGTTTTGTGACTCTTAGAATTGTAGGTTTGAAGGTTCAAAATTGATTTACAATGATATTTCAAAGGGAGTCACAATCTAACTATATGTGGTATTTTCAAGAAAACTTGTACTAGAGCAATAAAATGTACAAGATGAATACTTGCCTTAAATCGACAATTATAAACTCCGCTTGTTGAAGCAATTGAGAAGAAAAATCCCCGAAGATGTCCTCAAAAAGCGCGTGCAAAAATCTACTGAAGATCGAGTTTTCCCCACACACAGGATCGGACCAAAACAGCGTACAGCCGATCGGATCTGGTGCGGCACGAACACGGGACAGCGGAGACAGCGAATCAGGTGGCTCGATTGCAGCGGATCTGTGCCAGAACAGCGTGCAGCGGATCTGGATCTGGTGTGGACGAACACCGAACAGCAATCACGGCGCGGATCTTGACGCGATCTGATGGCTGTGATTCGCTCCCGCCTTTCCCTCCTTCTTCTTCGTTCGATTCTTCGAAAACAGAGCGAGAGAGAGGGGGGTGCAGCGGCGACGGCGGGGGTTCTTCGACGGCGGCGCTACGTCGGGAAGCGACGCGGCGATGGGGCGGACGACGGCGATGAGGCGGCGACGGCGGCGCGTCCTCTCTTCGGTTCAAGAACAGGGGAGAAGTGTTCGGCGGTGATGGCGAACGGTGGGGATGGCACGGAGGTGGTGGTGCTGTGGGTGTCGACGAGGCGAGGTCGGGGGTGACGAAGTGGACGGACGGAGATGGGTTGATGATGCGAGAAAGATGGAGAAGGGAAAACGGAGAAGGAGAAGTTTAGCAGCTGCGGTTTAGATAATAACAGTGATTAGGGTTTGATTAGGGTTAGGGTAGGGTTTAAATAGTAGGGTTTGCGGGTTTGTGGGTTTTGGGGATCCGTTTCAAAAAGAGCCCAACAGAAGAAATGGTCAAAATGCACAATAATGGGGATTAGAGAGATAAACGAGAAGAATCGGTCTATTTCTCATGAAGAACGGTGCAAGTGGCACACAAACGAAGTTGATAAAAGAACCCACAAATTCGAGTTGAGACAAGAATAATAATTCCATTCAATCAGAAGAAATTACATGATATCAAAATAGACGAGAGAGTACAATGAGGCACAAAACAGTACAAAATACAAATACGGAGAAATAGGAGTTACAAATCCTACCCACCTAACAAGCAGAATTTCGTCCTCGAAATTCAGACCTGTAGTACATAGGGTAACCTCCCAAAAGAAAAGAAAGAAAAACAAGACTACAGAAATAAATGCGGGAACTTCTTCTGGATCTCTTCTTCCAATTCCCAAGTCGACTCACCCGGCGAGTGAGGATTCCATGCAACCCGAACCAGCTTGATAACTTTGTTCTTCAACACCTTCTCTCGCCTGTCCAAGATAGTGACCGGCAGAATCTCACATGACAAATCTGGCTGTACCGACAACTCCGAGTAGTCAATCACATGACTCTCATCCCTGATGTACCTCCTGAGCTGGGAGACATGAAAGACATCGTGCACTCAAGATAGGGCTGGCGGCAGCGCGAGTCGATAGGCCACCTTGCCTACTCGCTCTACAATGTCGAAGGGCCCGATGAACCTGGGGCTTAGCTTGCCTCCACCTCCAAACCGAATAACGCCTCTCCACGGCGATACCTTGAGGAACACATGGTCTCCCACCTCAAATTCCAATGGCCTCCTGTGAATATCTGCCCACTTCTTCTGCCTGTCCTGAGCTGCCACAAGGTGCTTTCTAATCTGAGCTACTGCGTCGACTGTCTTGATAATCAAATCTGGCCCCAACAATTTCCTTTCACCAATGTCGTCCCAGCACACTGGCGACCTACACTTCCGACCATACAATGCCTCGTACGGTGCAGCTTTAAGACTGGCCTGATAGCTGTTATTGTACGAGAACTCAACTAAGTGTAGGTGATCCTCCCAAGATCCTCCAAACTGAAGCACGCATGACCTCAACATATCCTCCAAGGTCTGAATGGTCCTCTCTGACTGTCCATCTGTCTGAGGATGGAATGTTGTACTGTACTTCAGCTTGCTTCCAAGACTGTTCTGCAGGCTTTCCCAAAACTGAGATCGGAACCGGGTATCCCTGTCGGATACGATGCTGACTGGAACCCCATGGAGTCTGACAATCTCCTGCATGTATTTCTCTGCTAGAGTCTCAGTAGACTGGCCAACTCTGAAGGGAATGAAATGAGCGCTCTTCGTCAGTCTGTCGACAATCACCCAAATGGCATTGTGACCCTTGGGACTCCGTGGCAAGGCGGTCACAAAATCCATGGTGATGTGCTCCCACTTCCACTCCGGAATGGGAAGAGGCTGGAGCAAACCGGCAGTTCTCTGATGTTCTGCCTTCACCTGCTGGCAGATCAAGCACTGAGACACAAATCTGGCCGCTGCCCTCTTCATGCCATGCCACCAGAAATGGAGCTTCAAATCCCGATACATCTTGGTACCACCGGGATGAATAGAATAAGCTGACTGGTGGGCCTCCTCAAGCAGTTTCTGCCTGACTTCACCCTTTGGGACACACAGCCTAGCCCCAAAGCGAAGTGATCCATCGGAGTGAATGATCATATCGGTCCTCAAACCTGCTTCAACTTCTGCCCTGAACTTCTGCAACTGCTCATCACCTGCCTGAGCTTCCTTGATCTGTTCCACCAAAGATGACTGCAACTGAAGCATCATGCAACCGCGATCGGTGCCTGGCAAAATCACACTCAGGTCTAATCTCCTCATCTGCTCGATAAGTTCCTTCTGTTGAGTCAAACACATGACGGCTGGTCTCCTGCTCAATGCATCTGGAACCATATTCACCTTACCAGGGTGATACTGCAAGTTGATGTCGTAGTCAGCCATCAATTCTAACCAGCGCCTCTGTCTCATATTCAGCTCTTTCTGAGTGAAGACATACTTGAGACTCTTGTGGTCAGTAAAAATTTCCACTCGGTCTCCCAGCAAGTAATGTCTCCACAACTTCAGAGCATAGATCACTGCTGCCAACTCCAAGTCGTGAGTAGGGTAGTTCTTCTCGTGCGGCCTCAACTGCCTGGACGCATAAGCAACCACCCGACCCTTCTGCATCAGCACTGCACCTAGACCTCTGCCTGAAGCATCGCAGTGAATAACGAAGCCACCCGAACTATCTGGTATAGTTAACACGGGTGCTGACGTCAACCTGTTCTTCAACTCGGTGAAGGCTTCACCGCAGTCCTCATTCCACTCAAACCTCTGATCCTTCCCTGTCAGCTTAGTCAACGGCCCAGCAATCTTCGAGAAATCCTGTACAAACTTCCTGTAATACCCTGCTAGCCTGAGAAAACTCCTCACTTCAGAAACTGACTTTGGCACTGGCCAATCCTTCACTGCAGCAATCTTGGACGGATCAACTGAGACTCCCTCGCCCGAGATAATATGTCCCAAGAACGGAACTCGATCAAGCCAGAACTCACACTTGCTGAGCTTTCCATAGAGCTTGTTCTCCCTTAGAGTCTGCAAGGCTGTTCTCAGATGCTCCGCATGTTCTTCTCGATTCCGCGAATACACTAAGATATCGTCTATGAAGACCACCACGAATCTGTCAAGGAACTGGGAGAAGACTCTGTTCATCAAGCTCATAAATACTGCTGGGGCATTCGTGACACCGAAGGGCATCACCAAGAGCTCATAATGCCCGTACCTGGTCCTGAATGCAGTCTTCGGCACATCCGCTGCTTTCACCTTCACCTGATGGTACCCCGAGCGAAGGTCCAACTTCGAAAACACTGCAGCACCGCCCAACTGATCAAATAGGTCGTCGATCCTGGGTAGTGGATACCGATTCTTCACAGTAACATTGTTTAGTTCTCGGTAATCCATACACAACCTGCGACTTCCGTCCTTCTTATTGACGAATAGCACAGGAGCTCCCCACGGTGACACACTCGGTCTGATGAAACCCAAATCCAAAAGACCCTGAACTTGTACCTTCAACTCTGCAAGCTCGACTGGCACCATTCTGTACGGGCTTTTCGATATAGGCACTGTACCTGGCAGAACGTCAATACCAAACTCCACCTCTCGATCTGGAGGTAACCCGGGCAATTCCTCTGGGAACACATCCAGGAATTCCCGCACTACAAGAGGCGCAGCCTCACAGCCTGTGTTCAATTCCATTGCACAATCTTCATCATTTGCCACCTTCTTAACTCGCCCAAGAGGTGTTTCTCCAGCATGGAATTCAAACTCATCCTGCTCCGGAATCCTGAATACAACCTTCTTCGCTCGGCAATCGATGACAGCATGAGACTCCCCCAGCCAATCCATACCGAGAATCACATCGAAACCTGAATTGCCAATCATTATCAGGTCTGCCTTGAAATCCCTGTCCCCAATAATCAAGGGACTCTGCTTACACTCCTTGGAGCAAACGACAACACCGCCACCTGTAGTGATGTTCCAAGCTGTCTGCATATCACTGCACTCCAACTGATGCTGATCCACGAAGCGGGAGGATACGAAAGAGTGGGTCGCCCCGAAATTAAATAGGACATGGGCAGGAAAGGAATGGACTAGGATAATACCTATGATGGAGTCAAAATACGGGAAGGGATGAATATGCGGATAATAAAGGATAGTGAATACTGATGTGAAAGGAACTACACAAGGTATAATGCAAGATGAACAATAGAGCATAAAATAAATAACACGCAATAAAATACAATTATACCTGCAACGACTTCCTCCGCGGTCTCAGCTTCCTCTGTAGTCAGGTTGAAGACCTGACCTCTCCTCGGGGCAGCGGTCCTCTGACCGACGATCTGATGCTGAGGGGGAAGTGGTGGCCTGGCCTGACCCTGAGCTGGCGCAGCCCTCCTCTGCGGACAATCCCGAACAGTGTGATCTCCAGCGCCACACTCAAAACATCGACGGTTAGCCCGTCTGCAATCCTTGCGCACATGCCCGGGAATCTGACAGAAGTCACAGTAAGTCCCCCTCTGTGGAGCAGCAGGGTAAGGAGCAGTCCTGGCAGGGTGGGCTGGAACTGGCCTCCTGATTGGCCCTCCAGTGGGCCTAGCAGCGACAGGGAGTGGGGCAGACTGCTTGATAGCACGCTTCCGTTTGCTGGTCTGTTCCTGGCTCCTGGCAGCCTCTAAGATATCGGGGTAGGAACGAAGCCTCAAAGCGGCCAGGCGATCCTGGATGTCAATATCCAAGCCCAGCAAAAAGCGACGGCCTTTGGCCTCATCATCAGCCACCATAGTCGTGGCAAAATGGCTCAAACGGGTAAACTCCGCGACATACTCGTCCACGGTCCGATTTCCCTGATTCAAGGTAGTGTTTTAGTCAAGCATCAGTATATCATAGACTGACAAATGAAATTTTGCATATAAAACACTATTTGACGAACCTGGGTGAGCGCAACAAACTGTCGCTCCATCTCGTTCCTGATGACATCAGGGAAGAACTTAGTAAGGAAGCTCTCCCTGAAAACGGCCCAGGCGACGGGGCGCTCAAGTCTCTCCATCTCAGATCGCCACCAGATATGGGCGAGATCCACCAGCTGGATGCTTACAACATCCACTCGGTCCACGTCAGCTATCCTGGCAGCAAACAACAACTGCTCAGTCCTGATGAGCCACTGCTCAGCCTTCAGTGGACCTTCAGCTCCCGTAAACTTGTCGGGATGTAGCCTCATGAAATCGGCTACATTACCCGGTCTAGGTGGCAATCCCCCGGGTGCAGGTGCAAGCGGCTCTCTGTTGGCAGCTCCTAAGGCTGCCCTCATCATCTCGGCATGGTCTCGCTGCATCTGCATCATCTGCTGCGCGAGACGCTCATTCTGTTCTTGTTGCATCTGCAACAGCTGCGCAATGGCGGGCTGATCTGCCTGATCACCCCCAGTCTGGGAAGACAAAGCGTTCCTTCGAGCCATGTCCTGCACAAACCCAAAACATTCAGGATCCAGATCGAGTTGATAATAAAATTTTTCATGCAATTTCATGGCCTGTCAAATGCTGAGTTAACCCTGACTGAGTCAGGCATTTCTAATGTATTAGTTAACTAACACATTAGCCAAACCTGGCTCTGATACCACTAAAAACCTTGTCATGCCCCGCTTCCCAAAATACGGAATACGAGTGCATGACGAAGCCCAGCGAATGATCTTAACATCATTCATAAGCTGTAGGATCGACTCAGCATCACAACAAGTATATAACAAGAGAGATATATAAAACCAAGCATGCATGAATACTTTATTAGCAACAGAAACAACTGAAATATGATAAAACATCCAAGTAGTTTCAAGTCTGAATCAAAGTAAACTCGGGAACATCAGCCCGTTACAAATTCTCAAATCTCAAGAAATAATAATCCAAAATAAACAAATAATGCAAGAATTTAAATATTCTAGTCAGGTCCTTCTCCACTTGGAAGCTAGAACCTCTGCTCACCAATTCCAGCGGGCAGCTCGTCTCCAAAGTCTGTTTAATAAATATAAACAGGAAAACAAGAGGGGAAACAAGAGAAAATGCCCTTAGTACAAGCTAGGGCCACAAATAGTGAAAGCAAGTACAAGTAAGGGAAATAAGAACTGGAATCAAGAAAAAGCAGAGTTATAAGAAGTAGTAGGCAAATTCAAAGGCTAGCTAGCAAAAGGAAACATTTTAATAACTAGATTGGATAACAACTGCTATTAGTGTAACACATGTCAGATATACCTATAGGGGTATTTAATATCAAACGACAACCTCAAGTCTAGTGTCATATGTTATTTTGAAAGTTAGGTCTCCAATGTCAAGTCCAAGCATCAAGTTGTCTAGCTCAAGTTATCAAGTTATCTAGTCTCAAGTATCAAATTATCAAGTTCAAGTCTAGTGGTGATTACTATCTAGGTAGCACGACATGCATCCATTCTTTTACTACATGGTTGCTACAGTCAAATCAGTTGCGTTTAGACCTAATAATGGATTTTATAGGGCGGCGTACTCAGGTATCAAGTATCAAGCAAGCCATGGTTCATGAATCGAAAATTAAATAACAAGTTCACGAAGCAAGTTCGCGAATCCACAAGCAAGTTCAAGAACCACACAACGGGTTCAAGAATCAAACAAGTTCATGAGCCGAGTAACCGACTCCATGAATCGAACAAGATACAACAAGTTCATGAACCAAGTATTGGGAAACACGGGCCCCCTTCCGAGTACACTTATCTATATTGTCCACTCTATAATCTTTCCCAAAACCCCGACTTGTTATTTTTATTAACCCTTATCAAGCAAGCATACAAGTGTAATATATTGTGATTTAATTCTAGGAAAAATTGGGGATGTCCTATAGGGTGTCCAGCAGCTACATATAAAGTTTGGGGTCAAACGCTCACTGTTTACACAGCTAAAATAATTTGCAAAGAAAATAATTACAGCAGTTTTTGCGAAACTGTGTCTACTGATACAGCTGCAGTATAACTGCCATAACTCCTAGACCGTAGCTCCAAATTCGATCAACTTGGAGTCTATCGATATCTACACATCCAGATCTACATTTTATATTCAGGGATCGGGCCCAAATTCCAATGATAAAAGGGTCGAAACCGCAAAAGAATATTCAGACAGCAACACTCAGAATTTATTTACTAATGTAGATTTCTTGGAAATATGTAATTTGGTGTCTACGTTATTAAGTAGCATAAATACATAATCATGGAGGTCAAAACAGAAACTCATAAATGTTTTTCAAGTCATAATAGTCGCAAATACGTCAAAATACTAAATATATATGTATCTACAAATTTTAGGGGTCCTTACTTCATATGTCCAAGTGATTCATGTGTTCAAGGGGGTAAAAGAGTCCAATTGATTATTATTTAATACGATGAAGTTTTGTGACTCTTAGAATTGTGGGTTTGAAGGTTCAAAATTGATTTACAATGATATTTCAAAGGGAGTCACAATCTAACTATATGTGGTATTTTCAAGAAAACTTGTACTAGAGCAATAAAATGTACAAGATGAATACTTGCCTTAAATCGACAATTATAAACTCCGCTTGTTGAAGCAATTGAGAAGAGAAATCCCCGAAGATGTCCTCAAAAAGCGCGTGCAAAAATCTACTGAAGATCGAGTTTTCCCCACACACAGGATCGGACCAAAACAGCGTACAGCCGATCGGATCTGGTGCGGCACGAACACGAGACAGCGGAGACAGCGAATCAGGTGGCTCGATTGCAGCGGATCTGTGCCAGAACAGCGTGCAGCGGATCTGGATCTGGTGTGGACGAACACCGAATAGCAATCACGGCGCGGATCTTGACGCGATCTGACGGCTGTGATTCGCTCCCGCCTTTCCATCCTTCTTCGTTCGATTCTTCGAAAACAGAGTGAGAGAGAGGGGGGTGCAGCGGCGACGGCGGGGGTTCTTCGACGGCGGCGCTACGTCGGGAAGTGACGCGGCGATGGGGCGGACGACGGCGATGAGGCGGCGACGGCGGCGCGTCCTCTGTTCGGTTCAAGAACAGGGGAGAAGTGTTCGGCGGTGATGGCGAACGGTGGGGATGGCACGGAGGTGGTGGTGCTGTGGGTGTCGACGAGGCGAGGTCGGGGGTGACGAAGTGGACAGACGGAGATGGGTTGATGATGCGAGAAAGATGGAGAAGGGAAAACGGAGAAGGAGAAGTTTAGCGGCTGCGGTTTAGATAATAACAGTGATTAGGGTTTGATTTGGGTTAGGGTAGGGTTTAAATAGTAGGGTTTGCGGGTTTGTGGGTTTTGGGGATCCGTTTCAAAAAGAGCCCAACAGAAGAAATGGTCAAAATGCACAATAATGGGGATTAGAGAGATAAACGAGAAGAATCGGTCTATTTCTCATGAAGAACGGTGCAAGTGGCACACAAACGAAGTTGATAAAAGAACCCACAAATTCGAGTTGAGACAAGAATAATAATTCCATTCAATCAGAAGAAATTACATGATATCAAAATAGACGAGAGAGTACAATGAGGCACAAAACAGTACAAAATACAAATACGGGGAAATAGGAGTTACAAATATTCATAACATATTTTTATATAAATGTCAAACGTATTTTATATTCCGATTATTTATATGTTTTCTGTTCTCTCAAAATTAATTTTTTTTCCTATTTTGTGCCAACTCAAATATTAATTTTAATCTTTGAGTTTTTAGAGCATCCACAATCATTTGCTATATTTGTCAATTTCTCATTTTTTGAGAAACAAGGAGCTGTAGTCGTTTGCTATTTTGCCATAAAATGGCAAATTCGCTACAGTCGCTTCTCATTTTTGAGAAACGAAATTGCGATTCTAAAATTTAGGGGTTGTTCGTCCCTATTTTTTTTCAATTTTCTAATGGGATCAGAAGAGACATGTTGTTTCATCTGGCATTTTTTTTTAAAAATGATCATACGGTACAACATGTAACGTCTGGAAAAAAAATCAAAAATATGCTGAAATGAGACATGTTGTCCCGTTTCAAGCATATTTTGCTTGGACGGGACAACATGTCCCGTCCAGCGAGGGGGGGGGGGGGAATTAGGTTAGTGTAAAGTAGGTTTAGTGTATAATTAATTAGGTTTTAGGTTATATTTTATTATTTAATTTATTTAGGGGGGGGGGGGGATTAGGTTAGTGCAAAGTAGGTTTAGTGTATAATTAATTAGGTTTTAGGTTATATTTTATTATTTAATTTATTTAATTAACCTATTTTAATATCTAATCATTAATTAATTAACTGTAACAAAAAAAAAAAACCCGACGCGAAACAACATGTCTCGTCTATCTCAAATTTTAGCAAACTACCACTGCAGAAAAAATCCCTATTTTCTATTACTGTAGATGCCATTTTCTCAAAAATGAGAAACACCATTGTGGATGCTCTTACGTGTATTGCACGTGTTTTCAATACATGTTTCGATTACGTATGTTTTCCTAGTTACGTGAAATATCCATGACATTATTAATATGCATGTTCTACGTATTTTATATTTTAACTGTTTTTCGTTCTCTCAAATTTATTTTGTATTGATATGTGCAATGCATGTGTTTGTAGTGCACATGTTGGTTCCTAAAATTCTCTTGAGTCACAAATTTTTTCTCTCTCATTTTTCTAGTCAAAATTGTGTAATTTATTTTTCATTAGAATCTATTAGACCTAAATTCATTTTGTAGCCCACTAAAATTAATTTAAAGTCCATGATTGATTTTGTGTGCACTAAAGTGTACATTTAAAATATAGTTAGTTTGGTACACTTGCCATGTGTAACAAACACATCTAACATAATAAAAAAATAATAATAAAATTTGTATGAAGAGTGTGCACACACATTGACTACACGTGCACGTGTTTCTTACCATGGTTGAGAATGAGGGAGAGTGGTGTGAGTTAGTGGGAAGTCGGAAGTTATTTTGGAAAGTGGTGAGCTATTTTGATTACACAATTTTCCTATAAATAGTCCATACTTTTGTCATGAACAACACAACTCAAAACAAAAACAAAAGAGAGAAAGCGGGAGAAGAGCTTACTGGTTGTGCTAGGAAAAGGCCGGTCATTTTCTAGGGAACTTGGAGCTTTGGAGCATT
The DNA here is from genome assembly GCA_017893485.1 of Hemerocallis citrina. Taxonomy (NCBI): domain Eukaryota; kingdom Viridiplantae; phylum Streptophyta; class Magnoliopsida; order Asparagales; family Asphodelaceae; genus Hemerocallis; species Hemerocallis citrina. The sequence goes on along the minus strand of CM030359.1, from coordinate 54,356,738 downwards.
ATTTTTCTATGAGTTCTACTACTTGAAATTCTACAATTGAGGTGGGTGTTTCTCCAACTTTCTAATATAATTTTAGGCTAAATATAAAAAAAGTACACAAAATTTTGGGTCAGTTTAAAAAAGGTATACAATTTTTTTTTTTTTTTAAAAGGACACAATGTTTAAATAAACTCCACTGGGTTAGTTAGGGTTAGGGTTATGGTAGGGTTTAAAAAAACCAATTTCATCTTTCATTTGTGTTTAAAAAAACCGCATTCATCTTTTATTTGTGTTTAAAAAAACATCACTTAAGTAATCAGATGTTTTAAATAAACCCCCCTGAACTAAACCTAATCCTAACCCTAACCCTAACTTAAACCCTAACTAACCCAGTGGGGTTTATTTAAACAATGTGTCCTTTTGTTTAAAAAATTTTTTTTTTTTACTTTTTTTAAACTGACCCAAAACTGTGTTTTTTTTATATTTAGCCTAATTGTTATTAGTAGAATGCTAGATTGTAGAATGTATATATGTGAATTGTTAGATACATGATAGCCTATATAGATTGAGTATTCATGTTTAGATTATGTGTTGTTGATTAAATGTGTGAAATTATGATATGATTGATTTGGGGACATTTTTAAGTTTCTGTTTTAAGTTTTAGTTGCACTTCAGAGAATCATTTTTATTAAACTAAATGGAATCTAGAGCTAAAACTTTTATAGGAGCATCTCTTATATGTCAAGAACATCTCCTTAAAATTTCATAATATTTGGATGTCGTTTACTATTTTAATAAAATCCAAACTTAGGACAAGTTGGTAGTTGGCTAGTTGCTGGAAATTTGTACACATTTCAGATTTTGATCATTTTGGCATCTTATATGTAGTATTTTGAGAAAAGTCAAAACTAAGAACTTGATGTAGACTCGTTAACCTTTCTTCAGAGTCTAAGAAATTAATTTTCCAAGACGAACTGAATTTATAATGAATTTTACAAGTTTGAACAGTGGCAGTATGTATAACATTTCCATGTTACTGTAGATTTCGAAGAATTCAGGATTATAGACCCAATATTTTGGGGAAAATTATAACTACAAATTTATAGTAGACTTTTACACCTTTAATATTATTTAAAGAATACAAAGTTTCATGAAGTATATAATATTCTATGATTTTTACAAGTACCATGAGCTGTAGTTTTTGAATTTTGAACCTACTGTTTTGCAAATGAAATTAGACAAAGTAATTGAGGATGAATGTAGATGATCTTAACTACAAAGATGCAGTAGACTCATTCATGATTCCTATAAAACTAATAAATCTATTTTTGGAGTAGTATTGAAATTTATATATTTTTTTCAATACCATTAAGTTGATGTCTTTTATCTAGTTGTCCTAAAACTCTTACAACGTATAAATTTGGATTTAAAAATTGAAATGTTGGTAAGATGTACCTTATGAGGAATTAAGAGGTAATTAAATGATGAATTTGGATTATTAATCATGTGATGTTTATAAGGCTTTTAACTCATCAAATGTTATTGAATGTTGCCATAAGAAGTTGGTTACTTCATGATTGATAATAGCAAAGAGAATGGATAAAGATGTTTAATGAATGGAGATTTTTATAAAAGGTTGGATGTAACATAGTTGATCTCGATGTTTATACGGTTGGATTCTAGAGACTGAGCGAGACCCAGAATGCCGGCATGTTATGATATGTGAAAATTTGAGAAGTGGCCAGTGTGGGTTAACTTTCTCTTTGAGAAGTAGCTAGTGTGGGCTAACATTCTCAGTGTTTGATTTAAGTCCGGTGGGTAAGCTATCTCTAGGTGATATTATTTTTATGTTTGAACTTAAGGACATACACTAGAAAAGGAAATGTGATGAAGCTTGAGCAAACATGAGTGGGATGGCTCTGTATTGTCAGGCGGATGTATTTCTGGACTATAGTTACAGTCGGGTGAATGTATTCCGGGACTAGCTCAACATGGTCGGGCAGATGTATTCTGGAACTATGGTTACAGTCGGGCGGATGTATTCTCGGAATGGGCTCAACATGGTCGAGCGGATGTATTTCGGGACTATGGTAACAGTCAGGCGGATGTATTCCAGGATTATGTATAGTTGGTCGGGAGGGAGACGAGTCTCCAGTGTTCTGAGCTAGAGCGACGCTTACGGGAAATTTGCGCAATAAGGGTTCTGTATGGTCGGGCGGATGTACTCTAGGACTAGAACCTTACTTGTGGAATGTCTTAATCTTGTTTTCGTCACCGTCGTAGGATTTCATAATGAGGGATTGAACCCTGTAATGAGGAGTACGATAAGGGCTTGCCCTCGGACATATGTATTATGGGATGCAAAGAATTTGAACAAGTGTGCATTAGTATCATCGTAGGGTAATGTCTGCAATAGGCATTAAGTTCATATCATACACTGATATTTTTAGGATAGTCACTTTCCACATTTTTGTTTTGCATTGTTTGTGTTTGCTAAAGTAGAAGAATCGCTGTATTATAGTATTGCGTCATTTGTATGCAACTGACGTGTCCATAGTATCCCAGTTGCACGATTGGACTTAGCATGGACTCAAAGTCACTATGATGAGTTGTTACAAGATTGAAGAATTTTCATTATTGTATATTGCAATGTATTCATTTAATTCCGCTGTGCTGTTGTAAAGAACATGTTGTAAATAAAAAATTTTAAATTCCTTGTAAATTTGTACGAATTTGAAGTGAAAAGATCCTATATTTCCTACGAATTACCTATGTTCAGAATTCAGGGTGTTACAGGCTAACACTCTCAGTGTTTTGGTTTAAGACCGGTGGGTAAACTAGCTCTAAGTCCTAGTAACTATATTTTAACTTAAGGACAGACACTACAAAAAATTTTCCATATACCAACGGACACCTATAGTGACGGATCACTAAAACCGTGGGTATAGACATTGTATACCTACAGACGTATAATAAGCTGTGGGTATAGGTATCCTATAGTTTTAGAATTTTTAATCCGTAACTATAAGTTTTACCAACGGGATAAAACACCGTGGGTATATTCTATAATTTATTTCCCCCCAACTATTTCATTTTCCCACCAATTCTCAAATACCCCCAATTTATACAGCTCTCACGCTCACACCCATCTCTCTCTCTCTCCTCTCTATCTCTCACACCCGAATCCCCCATTGATCGCATCGCCGTCGTCGGTCTTCGAAGTCGCCGTCGTCGGTCTTCCACGTGGCTGCCATCGTCAATCTTCCACGCCACCGTTGTCTTCCCTCGCCATCGCAGCAGTGTCTTCCTCTCACCGTTTTCCTCCTCCGTCACCCACCGACACCCACCTCCGTCGCCCACTTCTTCATCCGCCGTCGTCTTTCGTTGTCCGCCGTCACCCACCGCTTCCACCATCACCCGCGGCCATCTATTTTTGATTAATTTTGCAAACCCTAGGTATGAATCTGGGTGCTTCCCCTTTAGTTGATGAATTTTGATTTCCATGTTGTTGTTTATTGTTTATTAATTTAGAGAGTTTGGTGATACCAGTTGGAATCTTTATCGCTGTGACCAATTTGCCATAGATTCCTAGCATATTTGCTCCTTGTCCTTTCCATCAAATGACCAAGTTGTTAGATACTGAGTCCGGTTTTTCTTATGGATCCCATTCTGACACATATTAGATTAGGCTCATTCATATTCTAAGGAAAAGTTTTCATGAATTGACTTTGAATTTTGAATGGTAAGGACCACGAATCAAACATTTACCTTCTTTTTCTTAGGATGTAAGTGTAGTTAGATTTTCTTGCCTACTTCTCTGTTTAATCTAAGCTCCATTGAATTTAAACTGGCTTAAAGTTTATCTATATAGCATACCACTTGTGTTTAGTGGTAATTGAAGAGTATTTATATTTTTGCCTATAATATTTACAGAAAAGGCTTATGACTGACGAAGATGCAAAATATTTAAGACAACTTATGTAGCGTCCAGAGCGAAAGTGGATGCATTATAATTGCTCAATTACTACATAGCAAAATTATACAGTAAAATGTTCAGATTATATCATGGATATATAGTAAAATGCCAAATAACAGATACCAATTTTGGTATCAAGATGCATGTACTATGTGGTGTAGTAGGATATATATCTTGCTTTCTTCTTTCCATTTCAACTTCAAACAAGATAATATCATGAATATTACCAATGGGGCCACATCTGAGATTCCCCGCATCAACTTGCGCTAGATCATAAAAGAGTTTTGAAAGTTCCTTTTAGTTTCAAGTAGATATTTCATCCTTTCTTATGGTGTGCTCATGATTTTTGTTTATGACATGACAAACTTTATTAGAGGAAATGTATGATCATTATTATTCCAAATATATTATATTAATTTCTCTTTATGGTATCAAATGTTAGCTATTAAGGAAGCTGGATATGGCAAACAATTGTGTCCAGTCTCCTGTTATACAAAGGATATTGTAAGAAATGGATTCTTGGTAATTTGGAAATTCTTTTTTTTCCATTATTGGTCAAGGTAATTGCCCAAAGTGCAGAAGCAAAAGATAAAAGCAGAGGAAAGAAAAGAACAGTACACACATCCTTATAAATTCTATATATACTAAATTTCCATTTTCAATTTCCAGAACTTGAAGCTCAGTCAAGTTAGTAATTTAATTTTCGTTTAAGTCAGTTCTCATAAATTAAACGAGGTGGCCTCTTGCCATCCTAGGAAGAAAAAATAAAGCATCTAGGTCCTCTGATTGAATACATTTAAAAAGAATGAGTTGAAATTCCTTTGATTGGTAGAACTCTTCTTCTCCATTTAATTTCAGTGAATACCATTTACTTCCTTTTAATAGTCTAAGCCTTTATATGGTTCGCAAAATTGATCAAAGTTGAGTTGGAAATGGAAACCAGAAATTGGAACAGATACACCTTATTTACATGGTCGACCACTCTAATTAAAATATGTAGTGATCAACTAAAATTACATGGTCGACCACTCTAGTTGGTGGTCCACACATTTCATCTTGATCTATAAGTTTGGAAGGTCTGTGGATAATATTTTTGAGTAATGAGTTTCTTAATCATCATCAAATTGTACCTTGTGCTCTATAAATAGCTATAAACTCTATTCCAAATTCCAACCATTTGAACTACATGTTGGCCACTTTAAATGATGGTTACATCATTCATCTTGATTTGTATTTTGTGGAAGGCATGTGAACTGAGATATTTAGATATTAAGTTTCTAACTCTTCCATCAAAGGATAGCTTTGTCTCAACAAACAGCTTTTTGTTTTTTGCATCCATTAATGAATGAGTTGAAAAAACTGAAACTACATATCTTTTATCATGTACTTGTGATGCCACATTGAGTGCGAATAACCTTGAGAGGTGGTCTGCCATTGATTTTGTTAGTTGGAACATGCTGCAGAGTAATTATATATATTAGGCTTATGATGAATTGCTGATATAAAGACTGTATGAACGTATGATCAACTTTGGTAGTATATAAAGTTCATAGGCGGTGTTTAAAGTGGTTAATAGTTTGGTAAAAATCAGTAGTGTACACATACCTGATGTATCTGTTTTGGTTTGTCACTGCATCTTTCGATTTCCTCCTATTATAATTTGTACTACACACACACACACACACACACACACACACACACTAGTATTTTGGGGGCTTACCTGATAGAAATGATGCTGATCTATTCTTATATATATATATATATATATATATATACTAGATTTGCCCGTGAGCACGTGCCTCACACACGCACATATTTTTATCTGTGTTGCTTACACACGCACATATTGTTTTTCTATATTTTTAATAATTATTTATATACATTTTCTTCTCTATTTTTAGTTATTATTTATTTACATTTTCAGTTAATTTTTTCAAATGGAGTATAGAGGGTGGATCCGCGATCCATCAAAACAAAGTGAAGTATATATTCGAGGGATTAATGAATTCCTCGAATTTGCTTTTCAATATTCAGAAGAGAACGAAAAAATATTGTGTCCTTGTACAAAATGTGCCAACTGTAAATAACATTCTCGCACAAGTGTTTATGAACACTTAACTGATCCACGACGTGGATTTCTTAGAGGTTATAGGCAATGGATATTTCACGGTGAGAGGCCTACAACTTCAAGTAGCACAACTGAACAACATTTAGAAATGGGGCATGACATGGATGGGTTAATTCGTGATGTTTTTCCAATGCATCCTATAGAAGAGCCATTTTGTGGTGAAGGTGAAAGGAATCCAGAAGTAGGAGAGAACATTAAGTTTTACCATTTGGTGAAAGAAAATGAGCAAATGCTCTACCCAAACTGTAAGAAGTATAGCAGGTTATCATTTATGGTACATTTGTATCATTTAAAGTGTCTACATGGGTGGAGTGACAAGTCATTCTCTATGTTACTGGATTTATTAAGAGATGCTCTACCAGAAGGAAATGTTTTGCCAAAGTCATACTATGAAACGAAGAAGATGATTTCAGGGTTAGGTTTGGGGTATGAGAAGATCCATGCTTGTCCTAATGACTGCATATTGTATTGGGATAGATATATCAAAGATGAAGTATGTCCAAAGTGCGGTACGTCAAGGTGGAAAACAACAGATGAAGATGTACAAGCTAATGGAACAGAGACTTCTGAAAAGCGAAAGAACTTGCCCGCAAAGATCCTTCGATGGTTTCCTTTGAAACCGAGGCTGCAGAGGTTGTTCATGTCATCCAAAATTGCCGAATCAATGAGATGGCACCATGAGGGTAGATTGAATGATGGTTCTCTTAGGCATCCAGCTGACTCACTTGCTTGGAAGGAATTTGACTCTCGATATCCAACATTTTCATTAGATCCTCGTAATGTTCGACTAGGAGTGGCTTCTGATGGGTTCAATCCTTTCAAGACTATGGGTATTACCCATAGCACGTGGCCCGTCATGATAATTCCTTATAATCTTCCTTCTTGGATGTGCATGAAACAATCATTCTTCATGTTGTCACTACTAATTCCAGGTCCTAAAGGTCCCGGAAATAACATTGATATTTATCTACAACCATTAGTACAAGAGCTGCAAGAGTTATGGGATGATGGAATTGAAACCTATGATGCCTGCAAGAAAGAGACATTCCAACTCTGTGCTGCTGTAATGTCGACTATTAATGACTTTCCAGCATATGCAAACCTATCTGGATGGAGTACAAAAGGTCAATATGCTTGTCTATGTTGTGGTATTGAAACAGCCTCACGATGGTTACGTCATGGTAGAAAATTTTGCTACATGCGCCATCGTCGTTGGTTAGCGCCTAACCACAAGTGGAAGTTGAATAGCAGGGATTTTGACGGAACAAGGGAGTTACGAAATCCTCCGAGAAGACATGATGGGATTGAAATTTTAAGGCAAATAAATGAAACTAGAGAAGAAGGTCTAGAGGATGGGGCACAACCTTGGAAAAAGAAGAGCATTTTCTTCACTTTGCCTTATTGACAATATAATGTATTGTGTCACAATCTTGATGTGATGCACACTGAAAAAAATGTATGTGATAACATCATTGGTACATTGTTAAACCAAGGGGAAAAATCCAAAGATAATTATAAAGCACGAGCCGACCTTGCAGATATGGGCATAAGAAGTATGCTTCACCCTCAGCCGAGTTCAAAAAGTAATACAATGCTTTTGCCTAGAGCATGTTATCAAATGACTACCAAAGAAAAGGATGCTTTTCTGAGCATCCTCAAGAATTTAAAAGCTCCGGATGAATGCTTATCAAACATCTCACGTTGTGTGCAAGTCAAGCAACGCAAGATATTTGGCTTAAAAAGTTATGATTGTCATGTTTTGATACAACAACTTCTCCCAGTGGCATTAAGGGGTTCATTGCCAGATAAAGTCACTTCAATTTTGGTTGATCTATGTAATTTCTTCAAGCAAATATGTTCTAAGGTACTTAATGTGGATTTTCTAGCACAACTGGAGTCTCAAATAGCTATAACACTTTGTCAACTCGAAACAATTTTTCCTCCATCATTTTTTACTGTTATGGTGCATTTGGTAATTCATTTGGCATATGAAGCCAAGGTTGCTGGACCAGTACAGTATCGATGGATGTATCCTATTGAGAGGTATGAATTCTTTATTTGAAGATGTTATTTTATTTAAAACTGTTAAAGAAGTTATTAGGATGCTAAGAGCATATATATCTAAAACTAAATTTACTTTCAGGTTTCTTCTTACTCTTAAGTCATTTGTACGCAATAAAGCACATCCAGAAGGATCAATTGCAGAAGGTTTTTTGGCAAATGAATGCTTGACCTTTTGTTCGCAATATCTTTATGGGGTGGAAACTAGGTTCAATAGACCTAGTAGAAATGATGATGAAATTGATTCTACATTGATAGATGATGTGACCTTTTTACATACTGTTGGAAGGCCATTAGGAAGGAAAAAAAAGCAAAAGTTACAATTAGGGAAGCGCAAGAGAGTGAGCAGAACTAAGCTTGATAAGAAAGAGTTAATGCAAGCTCATAGATATGTTCTTTTTAATCGTGACGCAGTCACTCCATTTATAGAGTAAGACACCAATCATTATTCACTATTACACTAGTTGAAATTTTTTATAACTCCTTGAATTCTATTATCATTATTTTTAGAGAACGCATTGGACTTCTCAAGAGACAGTCTCGGCCACGGCGATTATCACAACTTGAAATTGATAAACAACATAGTCAAAAATTTAGTGACTGGTTTCGAGAAAGGGTGAGCGCGAAAAAATTGAATTATTGAAAATTTAATTGTTGTTTTTATAGTGTAACTAACTTTTTTTATTGAATATTTTAGATTCATCGCCTGGATGATCAAAAGAGCCCACAAGTTACTCAAGAACTTAGATGGTTAGCTTGTGGGCCATCTGAGGTAGTAAGGAGATACACCGGTTATGCCATTAATGGTTTTAGGTTCAACACAAGGAAAAGAGAGAGATACCTGAAAACGCAAAATAGTGGAGTAGTTGTAAGGACTAAGGCATCAAAAGATGAAATTAATTACTATGGGACGATAACTGATATAATCCAGTTGAATTATTCTGGCAAGTACAAGGCTGTGTTATTCAAATGTGATTGGGTTGATATCAAGAAAGGTGTCAAGAAAGATAAGTTTGGGATGACACTTGTGAATTTCAATTTTTTGAAACACACCGGAAAAGATATTTGTGATGATCCGTTTGTTTTTGCATCACAAGCTAAAAAGGTGTTTTATGTATATGATGAGAGGAACAAGAATTGGCCTGTTGTTCTGAATGCAAAGGTCAGGGATATCTATGATATGGGTGATGAGAAACCCAATGAAATTGAAGAAATCCATGAGCAACCAATGCATGATACAAGCGAAGCTACTCAAAATGATAATGATTTAATTGGGCTTTCAGTTGATGATGATAATGATTTTTTTGAAGTTGATGTTGATGTTGATAATGATATTGATGATGAGGATGGGGAGGAAGAATGGGAGGATATGTTTTAATTGTGAATGATTTTGTACTTTTTCTATGCAATTAGACTTGACTATTTTTTTACTCATGTTTTGAATATGAATTTGATCCGTGTTATGTTTTTCTTTATCTTTTCTTTCCCTTTGTGTTTTATAGTCATTCTAATGTTGTTTTTTATGCTAATATGTTGAGTCTAGATAATTTGAAAATTATATTTCTTTCAGACGCTATTCTATGTCAGAAGCTAGTTGAAGCTTGTGTTATGATTTGATCCTTCGTTTGTTTATTTGAAAGTATACAGCAATGGGAAGGAGAAGAAAATTGAATATTGGGCGCCGTATGTTAGAAGACTCAAACCAACATATACAAGCAAGTGACAATGAAGGAACACAATCTATTCCTACTCATACAACCGCATCCCATGCCCAAGAAAGTAATGCTGAAGAAACTCGGCCTAGTCCTGGTCATATAGAAGGCGTCATACATGAGTCTGTAGAATCCAACTCCATTCCATCTAATATAGCAGCAAGAGAAGTACAAATTGAAAAAGGTATGAATTATATACATTCTATTTTTTATACTTTATTTATCTATAACAATATATAATGGTGATCTGCCATCTCAAGTTATTTATCTATAACAATATATAATGCTTTCTCCATATATATCTCTTGGTTCTCTGATCAGTGATCCTGAACCGACATAATATAAACATAGGCCTCCAAAATTCAACCAAATAATGAAGAAACCTGAATTAATTCAGCCACATATCTACTAGTCATAAATTCAACCAGGAGAGGGCTAAGTAGAGTTTCTATAGAAATTACTATGAACCATCTGCAGAAAGCTATGTTAAGATATGATTTAAAATATGGTAAGACAGTAGGATGAGCTAAGCTCAGTTCTTGGTTTATTGTTGCTAGATTACAACTTTCATGGATGTAGGATTACAAAAGTGTGCTGGTATATGATTGTCCAAAAGTTTAAGCAAAGAAACACTTCGTGGGTCTAAGGTCATTAAGCATTTGAAGTATTGGTTAACCCCTAAATAAGTTGGTGCTAAAGCTGGGCTCGACTCCTCGAGTTTGAATCTTGAAGACGGCCATATTAAAGTTACTTGTTTGAACATGGAAAAGTTTATCTAATTGTTAGATGACTTTAATAGTAGACCAACAAGTCAGGATAGTTTCCCTAGAGTGAAGTTGTGGTGGACTCTATATTTCAAAAACTTGGTAGTGTGCGTAGAATGAAAAAAATTAGTTGGATGAGATTTAACGCTCAATTAGTCTAAAGTTATAGGGCTTTTGATATATTGGTCAAGCCTTCAACACGACATGATGAAGACATGATGATTGCGGTTAATTTCAAAATGGGCAATCTCAGATAGTGATAAACAATAGGTTTAATGATGCATGTGACATTGCTTGAGATGCACTTAGATGACAATAATGAGATTTTGAAGTCACAACAATGAAAACTTACACGAGGCCTATGGTCTTTTCAGAACTCAGATTGGGCAGGTCAACGATAAGTAGTAATGTAGTACATAAGACTGCTGGTGTCTTAGCAAAATGTGATTACATTTATACCGACATCATTGAGGTAGATTGCAGGTTTTGATATCTAGAATCTTAATTGATGGTATTGGATAGTGCAAATTAGTTCATCTACAATGGGTTTTCATCTTATGTGGGTCTTTATTCCTGGAATGATATCATTTTGATTTTGATCATTGATCTGAAACTAGTAGATATGTGGCTGAATTAATTCAGGTTTCTTTCATTATTTGGTTGAATTTTGGAGGCTTGTAGGGAAGAGGAGCACAAAATTCAAAGGTTGATGCAGACATAATATAAACAAGGAGAAGTATTGACTCTCCATCATTACCCCTACTTAATGTGGATTTTTTAGGACAGTAGAACTTCTGACCTTACATGACTGAACTATCATATTTGTATAGTAATTAGTTTTATACTTATTGTGCCCTTTCAACTTCCTGCCATGAATCCCATCCAGCACCCTTGTAACTTACTCTCCATACCTATCTTTCTATAGTCATGCATCGTTCATTTCTTTTCAAATCTTCTAAAATTCACAATCTGCAGTTCAGATTTAAAAATCAAATCAATTTGCTCGATGGCTTGTTAAACTAGTTTGGATTCTACCAGTATATTTATTCTACACATCAATTTTAATTAAGACGTAGGGGTTGTGTCATTTAATTGGTAGAAATTTGAATACATTGAATACATTTATTCTACATTGTTATTCTACATTGTCTGTATTAATACAGTTTGTCGCGAAATGTTTCAGATTTATATAAGTTCCTCTCATTGTAGAATGTTCCCAATTTAATGTATCCAGCTGCATGTATTTGGTCCTATCTCAAATATTTAGGAGGTTCTAATTGTGTTAATTATATAAGTTTTGTTTTAATTATAGATGCGGAGCCTAAACGGTTGAGAGGCCCAACAAGAATGTTAGATGTATGGGACATGGAAGATGGTGATTTCATAATTGTTAATTTAGACAAGTACGATCGACCCGTTGGTGAGGAAGGGACAACTCTTACTCGTTTCATAGGCAGTATGGTTCGAAGGCATCAATATGCTCCCATCAGCTACAAATCCTGGAAAGACATGCCAAAGGAGGACAAATATGCGATGCTGGGAATAATAGAGGTATTATAGTTGTATATTTAAATTATATTGTATCAAAAGCTGTAATATGACTCATTTTATAGTTTATTTATTTAACATCTTTCTTTTTTTAGTCCAAATTTGAGTTTGTTCCTCCTATAAATGATACAACAAGAGAAATGTTGAAATCTGAGTTGAATGAAAAGTGGAGGCAATGGAAGAGCGATTTAAAGTCAATGGCATATGACCCGAGTAAAACGGAAGAAGAAGTTGCATCTGCATTACTGGATGATAGGGTTGATCAATATCGTGAATTGGTTCGTTATTGGTTTTCTGAAGAAGGACAAGTAAGTCATATAGCAAATAGATTTTTGCATATTATGAGTAATATTTTTACTTTGGTTTCTTCATTCGTCTGATAATTTGTTGTATCAATTGTAGAAAGTAAGTAAAATTAATAGACAGAATCGTGCTAAGTTTGAAGATCTCCATTGTATGGGTACAAAAAGTCTCCCAAAACTAATTGATGAAAAGGTTTGTTTATATTTGTACTTTTCATTGAGTAAAATGTAATTACAAGATACATATAACTTGTTTGTTTGATTTCAGAAAAAAAAAAAGAGCAAAGGATTATCACCTAAACGTAAAGAGATTTACATTGATACTCGCACTCGTAAAGATGGATCAATTGTCAATCAGAAGGCTGCTAGATTGATTGTAAGATTTAGTTCTCATTCACTTCTAAAGCTTTATTGTATTATTTGGATGTAGTTTAGCTTGTGATAAATGAAAACAGTCATAAAAATTCTACTAACACTTTTTTATACATTAAGAAGTTCACTGTATGATTTTGAGATAATGAGAAAATTCTTAGATGATATGCTAACAGTGATGATTCTAACATAAAATCCCCTTGTTATGCACTATGTCTATAAGTAAAAGCTACGATCCATCACTGATTTATATTTGCAAATTGAGTCAATTAACGGCAAATAGACATTTTGGGGTAGGTTGAACAAGAGAACTGAAGGAATATTTAGGTGAAGCATCAAGACCCTTAATTCTCCACAAATTATTATATGCATTCATATCAAACTTTCCTCACATCCTGATTAACAAAGTAACAACCGTTAACAATGAGGATCGTTTTGTCTATCAACATGTAATTTTGGGTGCTAATGTCGAATTGCAAAAAAAAAATTAGGAGTTTCAATCTGTGGATCCTAAAGTTTAATACAATTTACATCAGGGTTTTTTTTTCTTCTCATATTGACATAGACTGCTGCATGCAGAACAAAATGTAGATATGGAGTCACTGTATTTGATGAAAATTTGATTGGCACCCCTTGATATACTTGTTGTCCAGAGCCAGACATGCTGCCACTGAACAAGTTATGACCCTGCACCAGTATTAACAAAGAAATCAAATATACAAAAATTTCAAGATCTTGTGGACATATGGGAAATGGATTTGAAGTTAGTAATAGTAGAATATATACCTGCTAAGCTATCAGCTATCAGCTCATAGTCCATTTCTTTAGAGAAACAGGCTAAGCTATCAGCTATATACCTGCATTTTCATAACTAATAACTGAACAGAAATTTCCATTAGTCATCATGCAAACTATGAACTATTAAATACCAAATTCTGGAAGTGAAAATGATACTCTAAATGCCTCCTCTAAATGCCTCCAGTTACAATGAAGAGGAATAGTAGGCCGACTTATCAGTAACCTCCAGTTTCATAACTAATAACAAAAGAAAAATTGCAAAAGAAACATTCATTCAATCTATCAGATACTTCGCCATGGAAGTAATGATTATACTGCAATTTTTTTCAGATCCAGATATATGGATACAAACATAAAGTTATAACAAGCATGCACACACTCACACAAAGCAGAGATATGGATTATAAACCTTCTATTAAATCTTAAAAATAGATCTCACACTACTGTAGTCATTATATCTTTTCAAACTAGAATTAGCCATTCTGGACTGCCTGTGCTTCACAATTTGTGTGAAAAGGATTCGTTTCTTGGTGGTTGCAATTATTCTGTACTTGAGTACCTTCCCATTGAAGTTTCTTGCTGGTTGCAATTATTCTGTACCTGAGGACCCTCCCATTGAAGTTTCGTTATTTTTGTTTTGAGAATTTCTGTTTTTTTTGTCAAAGCAATGTCGTCTCTTCAATTTAAACTTCATTCTATCTACTAATGGGGTTATTTTCTCTCTGTTTAAACCTCATTGTTAACGCCTTTACATTTGTTTCTCTCTGTTTTATTTTTCGTCACTTTTTTTATGGATGTCTGAGGTGATATTCATAAGGTTTTTTTGAAGTTTTCTGAAGAGATGGACAACTTGTAGGATTATCTATGGTGGTGGTAGCAGTAGTAATTGCAGTAGTAATAGTAGTTCTATTCTTCACATTTATCCCCATATGAACAAATTTCACATTTTTTCTCTTCTAATTGCAGGATCTAATATTTGTAATGTTTCAGGTTGAACTAAACAAACATAATAATGAAGCTGGAACATCTCAATCAACCCAAAATACACAAATTCATATGCCTTGGAAGGATGACACATATTCCCAAGTACAAGGATCTGAAAAGAGAGGATGTGTGCGTTGTATGGGCAAGATTCCTAAGCCTAAAAAACAGAAGGTTTCTTTGTCTGAAAATCAAGAGTTACGTAATAGAGTTACGCAAGTGGAAAGCCTGTTAACAAATGTTCTGTCGTTGATTCATAATCGATTCTCTGGAGAAGATGTGAATGACATTATACAGGCTGCAAGACAGGTATATTATATTTTACTCTTGGAGTTCATATTTCAATGTTATGTTTTGTATGAGATATTTTTGTATTTATTATTGATTTTCCATATGTTTAATTCTAATGTATTGCATTTGTAATGTCTTTTTTTCCATAAATTTTTTTCTTTAATGAATGATGGAAATATTTATTAAGAAGAGTCTATAAGCTGTATTTTATTTTTAATAGGTTACAGATGCTTCAAGTGCCCCTGACCATACGCATTCTCTAAATCCAGACACTAATGAAGATATTGAAGATGGTATCTAATTAGTTTTAACTAATTCTTACTGAAATTTTTAATATTTCTTATGTTGAGTTATGTTGTGATTCATTTGTTCTTTTTGTTATTTGCAGGTGAGGATTAGAAGCTAATTTTTTCTTGATGGAGCAAACTTAGAAATTGAGTGGATGAGATTGTTACAAGACTTTATATGTTTATTATATGTCAGTATGGTACTCTTAGGTTGACTTTTCAACTATTTTGTAATCGACACTCTTGTAATACTTTATTTATTTTTAATATGATTGAAGTTTAATTTTATTTAATTTTGTTTCATAAACACATTTATTTATTTTATTGTATTCTTAGTTTATAATTGGATTAATATTATACAAGAATACATTAAATTATCATAAGCATAATTAATAAGAAAAAATTGTGTATAGAGCAAATTATGACCTATCCGTAAAATTTTGGGGGGGGGGGGGGGTATGTGTAAAAAATGTTGCTAAAACCTATACCAACGGACCGCACAAAAAGAACTATACCAACGGAATAAATACGGTGGGTATATATTCAAATAATTGGATGCTAAAACCATTGCTAAAACCTATAGCAATGGAGTTTCAACCGTGGGTATAGGAAAGCAAAAGGTGTCTTTAAAACCTATCCCAACGGATACGAAATCGTGGGTATAACACCGAGGTTTTGTCCAACGGGTGAAAAAACCGTCGCTATAGGCTATAGTGACAGCATGTTGCCGTGGGTATAGCTAATTAAAAACGACGGAAAAATATGTCCGTTGGTATAGGTTTTATGGGCTATACCTACGGTTTTTCGCCTTTTACCCACGGATTTTTGCTGTCACTATATGTCAAATTCCTTGTAGTGAGACACTAGTTGGAGATATGATGAAACAAGAGCAAACGTGAGTATGAGGGCTCCAGGATGATCCGCGGAGTGAGACGATCCCCAATATTCAGGGACAGGAGATGAAATAGGACTCAGAATGATCTGCGGAGTGTGATTGATTTCTAGTATTTTGGGACGAGAGCGATGCTCATGGGATATTTATGCAACGAGGGCTTCAGGATGACCTGCGGAGTGAGATGATCCCCAGTATTCCGGGACGATGGATGAAATAAGCTACAAAATGACCTGCGGAGTGGGATTGATCTCTAGTATTTCAGGGGCAAGAGCTAATACTTGCCAAGTATCTAAATCTCGTAGTAGTCATGGTAGTAGGTTGCATAGAGAGGAATTAAACCCTATATTGTGGAGTACTTTAACGGCTTTCCCTCGGACCTATGTAGTATAAGATGCATAGAATCCGAACAAGTATGCATTAGTGTCATCATAAGTATAAATGTCAGCATTAGGCATTAAGTTCATATCATACACTGACATAATTAGGATAGTCACTTTTCTATTTCTGCAGTCAAGTTTTTGATAGTTAAGATGGTGAAATCGCTGTATTATAGCATTGCGTCAGCTGTATGCAACTAACGCGCCCACAGTGTCCTAGTTGCACGATTGGATTTGGCATGGACTTGAAGTCACTGTAAGGGATGTTATAAGATTGAATAGCTTCCATTATCATATGTTGTATTGTACTTATTTATTTTCGCTGTGTTATTATAAAGAACGATGTTGAAAAGTTTTAAATTCTTTGTAAATTTGTACGAAGTTGAAGTAAGATATTCTTTTTTTGATACGAATTATCTGTGTTTGGAATACGGGACGTGACATTTCTAGCCAAGTCTTTATAGACTGTAAGGTATGAATGTCATTCCCAATGAGTAGTATGTCATCTACATACAATACTAGAATTACAACTGTGCTCCTACTAACCTTCTTGTAGACACAAGGTTCATCTTCGTTCTTGATGAAACCCAACTCTTTGATTACATCATCGAAACGAAGATTCCAGCTTCTAGAAGCTTACTTTAATCCATAAATGGATCATTGCTGCTTACACACCTTTACAGCATCCTTTGGAGTGACAAAACTGTAACCCCTATTTTTCGGTTTTGGATTGTATTGTATTTTATTTTCTTTTTCTTGATTATTGTATTCGAATCCCTTTTAAATAATAAATCTTGCTTCTCTTTGGACTCATTTACTCTCACTCGATCATTTTGTACTCTTTTGGCTTGAATCCTGCATTCTTGGCTCACTACAAATTTTACTCTTTTGTGTTTTGGGTTTATATTGATCTGTTATATGTTTATCCCATTGATTTCTATTTATTCTTTTTTTTTTAAGCCTAAACCCACACCCTAAACCCATTAACCCGCAACCCAATACCCAACATCTTAATTACCCCTATAAATACCCCATTAACCCTAAATATTAATTAACCCTGATTATTAATCACTTTCTCTCCTCCGCCGCTTTCTCTCCCCTCATCCTCTGTTTCGTTTTGAACCCGAAACCCATCCCGAAGTTGCTTCGCCGTCTTCTGCCACCCTCGAATTCCACCGCCCTCGTCGATGTCCCCTCGCCATCTCCTCATCGTCGCCCTCTCATCCAACCACCGAAGACCCCTTCCATCATCGTCATCAACCTCCACACCGCAACCGAAACCCATTCCGATTGTCCATCCCGACCACCGCCACCTCCTATTTCTTCCATTCTCTTCGTCAACCTCCTGCAACCTCCATCATCTTCATCCTCGTCCTCATCCGCTGCCACCCGTCGACCCGAAGCCATCGCCATAGCCGTCTCCACCAACGCTCTGTTTTCCCCGAAACAGAGCATCGCAACCGAAGCCCCAGCGCCGCTAGTCAATCCCCACTCCATCTTCGTCGAGCCGCCACTGCGGACGTGCACCGCCGCTAGTGCCGCAGTCACTGACGAGTTGAGCCAGTCACAGATCACCGCTATCCTCACCCTTCCTTTAGTTGTTGTTTGGTGTTCGGGAAGTAGGGGGAGTTGGTTTGTTGTTTTCTGTTTTTGAAGAAGGTTAGTTGCTGTTTTGGAGTAATGTTGGTGTTGCACGTAGAGCGCACGTGCTTCCGTGTTTTGTAGTTTGTTGCTCAGGATTTTCATCCCGTTATTTTGTTATATTCGAATTCATCATCTAACAGGAAAGTCTCTCTTGAACTAGTTTGATTATTTATGTTCAAGAATTTCTTTGATCCCCCAAGTAGATCACAATCCATTTTATCATATTTCTATTTGAATTCTGTTAAGTATATTGAGGGTTTACACGAGCTAACCCAGTATATTCTTAACATCGTGCTTATATCTTTGATCCAAACCCTAGTCTCTATTGTACATTGCATATGCATGAAATACATGAAAATAACTAGATCCATGTTATAGAATTGTTTGACGAATGGAATCTTCCGATTGAAACTGAATTGATGAATTAAATTTCCATGACCATGAATTGCATCATAAATCTAGAAATCTGCATGTTAATCATCCTATATCACTTTGTTTATTAATTATCATGAATTATATGTGTGTATGATAAAACTATTGTTTATTCGTATCAAACTATTTTATGGCTTGCTGCTTGTTTCTTTTTGTATCAGAATTTCGACCATGTTGTGGTTGTAATTTGAAATAACTTTGTGAACATGAATTATAGCCCCATGAGTCAATTTTTCAGAACATTTGACAGAATTGAATTTCGATATATAATCTGTTAGATATCGGTATTTTAGTACAACTGGGTCTGGATTTCCAGATTTCCAAATTCATGTGTATCTTTCTGATTTATAAATAAATAGAACATTATAAAAGTAAAATAAAAATATGAAATTAATTTTACTGAGACTAGACATATGTAGGAACTACCCTGAATTTTTGTAGATTTAATTGATGAGTTTTCTGACCTAATTCATATGTTTGAACACAATTTATAACTTGCTTCCTGAACATAAAATCTAAAAAGAATAGGACTTTCACCCTAGTTTTTGTAACTTTTATATATCTTATATATATTCGCTGGAACTGGCAGAGAGTCTTATTTTTAGAACTTCTGACGGATCTAGATTTTCTTTTCTTTGGCAGCGGGAATCTCTGTTTTTGTACAGTAACATCCTGCTGTCCAGATTGTGTGATTTGTGTTAATTTAATATGTTTTCTTCTTGTTTTGTCTGTAACGAGCAGAATTAGTCACACTTAGCATGATACAACCCTGAAACCTTCTTTCATGCTTACATAAGATGAAATAAAATGTTAACAAGCCAGGGTATTATGGGATGACTTAGTAGTGAACAATCGAAACTGTACTCGGTCGGGCCCTACTGCCTGACTTGTACTGATACTGATTGATAGCCATAAATACTTCTTGATAATTACTGTCACTGAATGTTAATCACTGATTACTGGGCCGAGTGCACGATCCTTGAATTCACCATCGGTCTAAAACGTTCACTTGTTTGCTTGCACCGAACTTATGGTATGAAACATATGGGACGCAATAGTACGTGCACTAGATAGGTTAATAAAATGATTAACAACCATCCCCTGACATTTCATGCTTGATCCCGTATACTGTCATCAACACTGGACTTGAATCAAAATTATTAATAAAATGCATGATTAAACATAGACCCTTAACATTATTGCCAATCTTTGAGTTTTGCTATTGACTTTGATCCCGTCCATTCTTTTTGATATACCATGTTCCTATTATTCCCTGTTTTGTCTACTTGTTGTCCATGATTTGCTCTAAGGATAATATTTTCTCTCTTTTTAGATCACGAATTTACAGGTACTGAAGGATCAATACCAGAAGGAATTAGTGAGCAACGATTCTAGAAGATGGAATCGAAGATTGCGCTGCTTGAATTAATTTATGCTATATTTATTTCTTTCAAACATTATCTTTTATATTATACATTGTTTTGAGCTTTTGTCCCTGAGTTTATTTATTTTCCCAGATATTGGATATTATGTTGGATATTATTTTAGATTATTTCAATATTATTGAATTGATTCATGTGATTTTATTTCCTTATGTGGGTGTGTTTGTTGTTCATATCGTTGAGTTAGACTAGTACAGCTTATAGATGGTGTTTACATCATTCGCTAGGTCTACGTTACGTACTCGTATTTTCTTATTTTGGGAGGCGGGGCATGACAAAAACCCTCAGGTTGTTTCATGTACACTTCCTCGAGAAGATTTCCATTTAGGAAAGCAGTTTTGACAACCATCTGCCATATTTCATAATCGTGATATGCTGTAATAGAAAGCAAGATCCGAATGAATTTAAGCATGGCAACTGGGGAAAAAGTCTCATCATAGTCTATGAACTTGCTTGAAACCTTTAGTCACCAACCGCCCCTTAAAGGTATGCACGTTACCATCCATGTCAGTCTTCCTTTTGAAAACTCATTTGCACCCAATAGGTTTTACCCCTTCAGGTGGGTCTACCAAGGTCCATACTTGGTTGGCATACATGGATTTCATCTTAGATTTCATTGCCTCAAGCCATTTTTCAGAGTCTATGCCTTTTACAGCTTCCTCATAAGTCGTAGGCTCATCTTGATCCATGAGCAATACATCACCATGCTGAGTCACAAGAAATCCATTTCTCTCGGGTTGATGAGGTATCCTACTACACTTACATAGGCCTTGTGCTACTTGAGCAGGTTGTTGTTCCACAACAATTTGTGGAGCCTGCTCCATATCCAACATTGGTTGGCTGCTACGTTATGAAGTTTGAATTTCATCAAGTTCTATCGTTCTCCCACTAGTTCTCTTGAAGATGAATTATCTCTCTAGGAACACAGCCGTCCATGTGACAAACACTTTGCCTTCAGTGGGATTATATAAATATTATCCCTTCATTTCCTTGGGATATCCTACAAAGAAGCACTTATTAGATTTGGGACCAAGTTTATCAGATACTTGGCGGTTTACATAGGCTTCACAACCCAAAATCTTCATAAAAGACACACTAGGATGCCTTCCAGTTCGTATCTCATATGATGTCTCTTGAACCGCTTTAGATGGAATACGGTTAAGTGTGAAAGCAGCTGTTAATAGAGCATGTCCCCAAAAGGAGCTTGGAAGATCTGCATGACTCATCATGGATCGGACCATGTCTAACAAGGTCCGGTTCCTCCTCTCAGAGAGACCATTCCATTGCGGTGTTCCACAGGGAGTGAGCTGAGATATTATCCAGCACTGTTTTAGATGGTTATCAAAATCTTGGCATAAGTACTCACCACCTTGATCTGATTGAAGGGTTTTAATACTTTTACAAAGTTGGTTTTGTACCTCATTCTTGAATTCTTTGAATTTTTCAAATGACTTTGATTTGTGTTTCATCAAATAAACAAACCAATATCGGCTGAAATAATCAGAAAATTTAATGAAGTACTGAAAACATCCTCTAGCCAATTTGTTGAAATGACCTAAAAGATCACTAGTCCTTCCACCTTTCCCAGTGAATGGAGCTTTTGTCATCTTGCTCAACAAACATGGTTCAAATACCTCATATGATTTAAAATCAAATGAGTCCAAGAATCCATCTTTATGGAGTTTGGATATGCGGTTTTCATTTATGTGGCCTAAATGACAATGCCAGAGTTAAGCTGGGTTCGTATCATTTGATTGAACATCTTAGTATTTATATTATAGACGAGCATTTCGAGGTCGAGAATATAAATTCCATTACTCAATTGTGCACTAACATAACAAATATCATTCAAATAAATAAAACAACTTTTGTCCTTTATTATAAATAAAAAACCCTTTCTTTTCCAAACAAGAAATAAAAATAATATTTCTACTAACAGCAGACATAAAATAACAGTTCTCTAACTCAATGATCAGTTTAGTGGACAATGATAAATGACAATTTCCTACAGCTAAAGCAGCAACTTTTACTCCATTTCCAACTCGAAGGTCAACTTCGCCCTTAGCCAAAGGTCCACTCCTTTTGAGATCCTGCATATTTACACAATTGTGAGATCCACATCCAGTATCTAATACCTAAGATGCAGAAGTAGATAAATTGACTTCTATAACAAAAATACCTGTAGTGGAAGTCTCACTTCCTTTCTTCTTCTTAAGCTCTTCCAGGTACTTATGGCAGATCTTCTTCCAATGTCTGGTCTCACTACAGTGGAAGCATGTGCCCTCCTTGGCCACCCCACCCTTAGGTTTCAAGGCAGAAGTGCTGGGCTTGAAATTGCCCCTGCCCTTCTCCTTACCCTTGTATTTCTTAATCTGGTTTTTGCCATTGCCCTTACCTTTGGCCTGTTGGACCATCATAATTGTCTTTTCCTTACTAGTATTCTGTTAAGCAGTTCTCAACATGCTTAGCAGTTCTAGTAGAGGTTTTTCAATTTCAATCATGTTGTAGTTCTTGATGAATTGACTATAACTTTCCTGCAACGATTGTAGGACCAAGTCAGTGGCCAACTCTTGACCCAAAGGGAAACCAAACCTTTCAAGATTCTTTATGTACCCAATCATCTTGAGCACATGAGTTCCAACAGGGCTTCCTTCTTCCAGTTTACACTAAAACAATGCCTTTGAGACTTCAAACGTATCATGCCTAGCATGCTCTTGATAAAGCCTCTTGAGGTGTATGATCATATCGTAGGGATCCATGTTCTCATGTTGCTTCTGAAGCTCAGAGTTCATGGTGGCTAGCATGAGACAACCAACATCCAAGGCGTCATCTTGATACTTTTTATGAGCATCCTTTTCGGTGCAAGGGGCACTTGCAGCAGGTGGTACAGGAATAGGCTGTTATAGAACATACAGTTTTTTCTCATGCCCGAGGACTAACCTCAGATTCCTGTACCAGTCTAAAAAATTTGTTCCAGACATTTTGTCCATCTCAAGGACAGATCATAATGATAGGTTATTTGATGTGTTGGATATCATGGTGATCTATCAACAGAAATACACAAAGTAAATATCATTTCATTGAAATATTTAACAGAAATATGAAAAGTAAGAAATATTTAACCATCAACAGAAATATGTAGAGTATGTATCATGAAAATGAAATATTTAATAAGTTCTTTTATTAAATATACTTCATACTATTTTTTGTTCAAATCAACGACCCTTAGCATTGACTCGGAAAATCCAATCGTAAGATTTTCTAGTAGGCCAAGATCCATATTTCACCTTGTTTTGAGTCAGCTTTGGTTGATCACCCAAAATTCAGTTATTTAGGTAGGGAACACTTCACAATTACATCGTATGCAACTCTTGGATAATTGAGTGAATAACACTTATTATAATCTATCTCATAGACTAAACCCCAACTCTATGCCTCTAAACTTTCAATCCTATTGAAATAGCTTAGTTAAGTCTGACCCAATGGTTGGCAGTTGAATATTAATTTTATCCCATCGTGTCTCACCATGATAGATTAAGGCACCTTGCTTTGGCAGACCTACACTTAATCGATCCTAGCCTAGATGAGTGCCACACATTGGAAGCTTATTATGACTTAATATTTACTTAGAGGGATTTTTGTTATTTATTAATTTATCTCACCAACTTTTATCTATTAGAAAGCAACAAAATTAACAGTGCATCTCATACAACACAAAAACATAAAATATATGTGACATGGTAGTGGCCCCTAACACATTTATACTCCCAAGCCAAAGAGAGTATCGATAACTAAACATATGGATTATTGTGTCTTCTACGAGCAGCTTTCCAGTCAAGTTCTTGTATGATTGTCAATTCCTTGCCTCCTCAGTGAGATTACATTTACATTTAAAGAAAGAATGTACAATCGTAGTGTAGAGAGAAAAAATTACATTGAGAATGTGGAGAGAAAGGCACGACACGTAGGCCGTATTCAAAATACCAAAATATAAACAATACATCATAGAACATAAATCATGCATCACAGAACTAAGCCATGCATGACAAAACTAAGGCTACAACCACCACTACAAAAGATACTCGATTTACCGGCGAATATTTCCCAGCGTTTTACTAGTAGCGCCGGGGTAGGGAGCGAATAGGAATGGGGTGCTAGATGGGGAGGTTATACACCGGTGGTTGCTTTAAATCGCCGGGCAATCTTCGTATTCACTGGCATTTTATTTAAAAACGCCGGTGAAGTGTATTACTCACCGGCGTTTTAATAATAAACGCCGGTGAATATACCGACACATTCATCGGCGTTTCTAATTGAAACGCCGGTGAATAAGCTGCGATAAATCCTGCGAACCCTAATCTTTCGCTCGCCATTTTCCCAAACCCCAAGAAACAAAAAAAAAGGGGCGCTTCGTTTTCCCTCCTTCCTCGCTCTACTTCCCACGCGTTTGCCTCTGCCGATTCGTCCTCTTCGACAGCCTTCGACCTTTCGTCATCGTCCCTTCTTCCCTTCGTCATTTTCGATTTCCCTCCTCCCTCTCTCTATTTGGAGGTGAATCGGCGATCGGAAACCACCGTGTCGCCCCGCTCTCTCTCTATCTCCTACACCCCCGCGCTCGTCGCCCCACTCTCTCTCTCTCTCTTCGGTATCATCTCTTGATTTCCCTTATTTTTCAAAAAAAGCATGTTTTTTCAGATTATGCATCTTGATTTCCTTAACATGAATGGTTTAGTTGGGATGAAGAATGAATAGAAAATATATGCTTAGATACTGGAAATTTTCATCCTCTTTTACTGTTAATGAAGCTTATTTCATGCATCTGATTGTCATCTTGGCATGTTTTTTTGACCAAAATGGGTTCACGGTGAACTGAGGATGGTATAGCTGTATGCCAAAATCCTCCGGATATGTACAACAATTGGGTTTTAGATTTAGTTGGGCTAAAGAATTAGTACAGCAACATATATGCTCAGATAATGGATGTTTTCATTTTCAGATATTGTTAGAGAACCTGACTGCCATCTTTGGCATGATTTTTTAACATAAAATGGATTCACTTCCAAACTAAGTATACTGCTAGCATCCTCATCTTCTTTTACTGTTAGTGAAGCTTATTTCATGCATCTGATTGACATCTTGGCATGTTTTTTTGACCAAAATGGGTTCACTGTGAACTAAGGATGGTATAGCTGTATGCCAAAATCCTCCTGATATGTACAACAATTGGGTTTTAGATTTAGTTGGGCTAAAGAATTAATAGAGCAACATATATGCTCAGATAATGGAAATTTTCATTTTCAGATACTGTTAATGAAGCTGATTGCCATCTTAGGCATGATTTTTTAACAAAAAATGGGTTCACTTCCAAACTAAGTATGCTGCTAGCATCCTCATCTTCTTTTACTGTTAATGAAGCTTATTTCATTAACAGATTGTCATCTTGGCATGTTTTTTTGACCAAAATGGGTTCACTGTGAACTGAGGATGGTATAGCTGTATGCCAAAATTCTCCAGATATGTACAACAATTGGGTTTTAGATTTAGTTGGGCAGTCGAATTAATAGAGCAACATATATGCTCAGATAATGAAATTTTCATTTTCAGATACTGTTAATGAAGCTGATTGCCATCTTTGGCATGATTTTTTAACATAAAATGGGTACACTTCCAAACTAAGTATGCTGCTAGCATCCTCATTTTCTTTTACTGTTAATGAAGCTTATTTCATGCATCTGATTGTCATCTCGGCATGTTTTTTTGACCAAAATGGGTTCACTGTGAACTGAGGATGCTATAGGTACGTATGCCAAAATTCTCTGGATATGTACAACAATTGGGTTTTAGATTTGGTTGGGCTAAAGAATTAGTGGAGCAACATATATGCTCAGATAATGGATATTTTCATTTTCAGATACTGTTAGAGAACCTGATTGCCATCTTAGGCATGATTTTTTAACATAAAATGGGTTCACTTCCAAACTAAGTATGCTGCTAGCATCCTCATCTTCTTTTACTGTTAATGAAGATTATTTCATGCATCTGATTGTCATCTTGGCATGTTTTTTTGACCAAAATGGGTTCACTGTGAACTGAGGATGGTATAGCTGTATGCCAAAATCCTCCAGATATGCACAACAATTGGGTTTTAGAATTAGTTGGGCTAAAGAATTAGTAGAGCAACATATATGCTCAGATAATGGAAATTTTCATTTTCAGATACTGTTAATGAACCTGATTGCCATCTTAGGCATGATTTTTTAACATAAAATGGGTTCACTTCAAAACTAAGTATGCTGCTAGCATCCTCTTCTTCTTTTACTGTTAATGAAGCTTATTTCATGCATCTGATTGTCAGCTTGGCATGTTTTTTTGACCAAAATGGGTTCACTATGAACTGAGGATGCTATAGCAGTATTCCAAAATCCTCCGGATATGTACATCAATTGGGTTTTAGATTTTGTTTTGCTAAAGAATTAGTAGAGCAACATATATGCTCAGATAATGGATATTTTCATTTTCAGATACTGTTAATGAAGCTGATTGCCATCTTAGGCATGATTTTTTAACAAAAAATGGGTACACTTCCAAACTAAGTATGCTGCTAGCATCCTCATATTCTTTTACTGTTAATGAAGCTTATTTCATGCATCTGATTGTCAGCTTGGCATGTTTTTTTGACCAAAATGGGTTCACTATGAACTGAGGATGCTATAGCAGTATTCCAAAATCCTCCGGATATGTACATCAATTGGGTTTTAGATTTTGTTTTGCTAAAGAATTAGTAGAGCAACATATATGCTCAGATAATGGATATTTTCATTTTCAGATACTGTTAATGAAGCTGATTGCCATCTTAGGCATGATTTTTTAACAAAAAATGGGTACACTTCCAAACTAAGTATGCTGCTAGCATCCTCATATTCTTTTACTGTTAATGAAGCTTGTCTCATGCATCTGATTGCCATCTTAGCATGTTTTTTTGACCAAAATTGGTTCACTGTGAACTGAGGATGCTATAGGTACGTATGCCAAAATCCTCCGGATATGTACAACAATTGGGTTTTAGATTTAGTTGGGCTAAAGATTTAGTAGAGCAACATATATGCTCAGATAATGGAAATTTTCATTTTCAGATACTGTTAATGAAGCTGATTGCCATCTTTGGCATGATTTTTTAACAAAAAAATGGGTACACTTCCAAACTAAGTACATTTGACAGGTACAACATGCCGAGGCGTGGAAAGAGGATAAATATAAATGATGGCAACGAGAGCTATGGGGATGAGCAGCCACTACATAATAGTGGCAGTCAAACAGATGAGGGTGAGGGTAGCACGCCACCCACTGTCAAAAAACATCGTGGGCGAACTAAGATGATGAATGTTTGGCGAATTAAGAATGACGAAAGGATAGTGGTGGAGGTAAATGGTGTCGGGCAACCGGTTGGCGATAACGCCAGCAAATTTTCTTCCTTTATTGGGGTTATAGCAAGGAACCCACGGATAATTCCTTTGTCATACGAGAGTTGGCCGAAGGTGCCAACCACGACAAAGGCCACTGCAATTACGACAATCAAGGTATTTCCCATCTAAAATAAATAATTGGTAGGCGCAAATATATTATTGAAATATGTATTTTTAGTAATGGGTAATAAATTTTGCAACAATACTTCTCATTCGCCGACTCCCTTACGCCTTGGGTTGAAAAGTCACTCTCCAAAAAGTGGAGGGACTACAAGAGTGACTTGAAGGCGAAGTATTTTGACAAAGACCTTTCAGAGGCGGAGAATGCAGGGAATGTGCCAGAAAATGTGGAGCCTTCAGAATGGCAATTCCTTGTGCACTACTGGAGTTCGATGATCGGTCAGGTATTTACATTAAAGGCACAAAAATTGGATGAGTATGTGGTTGTATGTCTACTCTAATGAATTTTTCTGCTAACTTCATTGTGGCATGTACAGAAAAGGGCGGAGGTGGGTGTTGCCAGTCGGTCAAAGCAGCTAGTGTTGCACACCGCTGGTACACAGAGCTTTGCTCTGGTTCGGGAAGAATTGGTAGGCGCAATCGTATTGAACATTTTTTACTTACAGTTATTTGCTTATAACCATTTCATCTTACTAATATATAGGAAGAAGATTTGGGGGGTCCTACGGAGTTTGGCGACATTGACTTTTTCGATGCCACCCACAAATCGAAGGATGGGACGTATGCGAGCCCTGAGGCAGCACAGATTCTGGTAATTTGTGAACTAATATCTAATGAGTAGTCGAAATCTCATCTGCTTTTAACTCTGATTGTTATGTCCTTTTACAGACTAACGCTCGGAGAAGGTATGATGAAATCACTTCCGCTTCAGATTCTGACCCTACGGCGGCACCCACAGATTGGCGTACCCGGCAGAGAGTTGCCTTGACCGAGGTTAGGGGAAAGGAGAGGCATGGACGTGTCCATGGTATGGGGCTAGGACCAACCCCCTCGTAGCTATTCAGACGGAGTGAATCTAGTTCAAGTGCCAATCGGGACGAGGAGATGACTTCATTAAAGGCACAAGTTGCACTCCTACAAGAACAAATGGCCTATTTAATAGGGCAACAATCCCAAGTCCCACCCTCGGTAAGTCTTTAAATTGGTATTTTTAAAGAGATTATGGTCTTGAATGCATGAAAGACACGTATTAGTGTTTGTGAGTCTGCATTGTGGCTATCGTCTATAAGCATTTCATCTATGTTTCTTAAGTGGGCTGTGATTAGAAAGAAAGGACTGGAGTGGTGATCTGGAAACCCAAATAGAGACATCTCGTTTATTATAATCTATACTTATTGTTGGACCAACCCCCTCTTGCTGTTGTTGCTGATGTCTCTTTGTGTGCGTGTGTTGAAGAGAATGAAGGGATGAGAGAGAGTTGAGGAAAATACCGCTATGTTAGCCTGGTGTATCCTCATTCTCTACCATCCCTCTTTCTGGCTCCATATATGGCTTCTATATTAAATTGGTTTCCTTCCACGATGACAGTCCGTAATACTACACTTGATATGAGCCTTGTTCATAGCTGCACCCTATTGCATACTCACAAACAACTAATACGTGTCGTTCATGCATTGTATGACCAACCCCACTTTGGCACATAACATGCTTAGATGACATTGTATGACCTGCAAACAAGGTTTGCCATGTTGTTGTTCTGATTTGGAGGATTTTGGTATGCTAGCAGCATACTTAGTTTGGAAGTGAACCCATTTTATGTTAAAAAATCATGCCAAAGATGGCAATCAGGTTCTCTAAATCAGCTTCTGAAAATGAAAATATCCATTATCTGAGCATATATGTTGCTCTACTAATTCTTTAGCCCAACTAAATCTAAAACCCAATTGTTGTACATATCCGGAGGATTTTGGCATACGTACCTATAGCATCCTCAGTTCACAGTGTACCCATTTTGGTCAAAAAAATGCCAAAGATGGCAATCAGATGCATGAAATCAGCTTCTTTAACAGTATCTGAAAATAAAAATTTCCATTATCTGAGCATATATGTTTCTTTAACAGTGACTTTGAACAATTGTTCTTAATTGGGCTGTGATTAGAAAGAGACGAGTTGGAGTGGAGATCTGGAAACCCATATAGAGACATCTTGTTCATAATAATTTATTATTATTGTTGTTCTTGTCGCTCTTGCTGTTGTTGCTGATGTCTCTATGTGTTCGTGTGCTGAAGGGAAAGAAGGGATGAGAGAGAAATGAGGAAAATGCCGCTATGTTAGCCTGGTGTATCCTCATTCTCTACCATTCTCTTTCTGGCTTCTATATTTGGTTTCCTTCCACGATGACAATTCCTTAAAACTACACTTGATATGAGCCCTATTCGTATTTTTCTTCAATGAAGAATTGATCTATGACTACAATTTTCATTTTCTTTTACTGTTAATGAAGCTTATTTCATGCATCTGATTGTCATCTTGGCATGTTTTTTTGACCAAAATGGGTTCACTGCGAACTGAGGATGGTATAGCTGTATGCCAAAATCCTCCGGAAATGCACAACAATTGGGTTTTAGATTTAGTTGGGCTAAAGAATTAGTAGAGCAACATATATGCTCAGATAATGGATATTTTCATTTTCAGAAGCTGATTTAGAGAACCTGATTGCCATCTTTGGCATGATTTTTTGACATAAAATGGGTTCACTTCCAAACTAAGTATGCTGTTAGCATCCCCTATCTTCTTTTACTGTTAATGAAGCTTATTTCATGCATCTGATTGTCATCTTGGCATGTTTTTTTGACCAAAATAGGTTCACTGTGAACTGAGGATGCTATAGCTGTATGCCAAAACCCTCCAGATATGTACAACAATTGGGTTTTAGATTTGGGCTAAAGAATTAGTAGAGCAACATATATGCTCAGATAATGGATATTTTCATTTTCAGAAGCTGATTTAGAGAACCTGATTGCCATCTTAGGCATGATTTTTTAACATAAAATGGGTTCACTTCCAAACTAAGTATGCTGCTAGCATCCCCATCTTCTTTTACTATTAATGAAGCTTATTTCATGCATTTGATTGTCATCTTGGCATGTTTTTTTGACCAAAATGGGTTCACTATGAACTGAGGATGCTATAGCTGTATGCCAAAACCCTCCGGATATGTACAACAATTGGGTTTTAGATTTACTTGGGCTAAACAATTAGTAGAGCAACATATATGCTCAGATAATGGATATTTTCATTTTCAGAAGCTGATTTAGAGAACCTGATTGCCATCTTTGGCATGATTTTTTAACATAAAATGGGTTCACTTCCAAACTAAGTATGCTGCTAGCATCCCCATCTTCTTTCACTGTTAATCAAGCTTATTTCATGCATCTGATTGTCATCTTGGCATGTTTTTTTGACCAAAATGGGTTCACTGTGAACTGAGGTTGCTATAGCTGTATGCCAAAACCCTCCGGATATGTACAACAATTGGGTTTTAGATTTACTTGGGCTAAACAATTAGTAGAGCAACATATATGCACAGATAATGGATATTTTCATTTTCAGAAGCTGATTTAGAGAACCTGATTGCCATCTTTGGCATGATTTTTTAACATAAAATGCGTTCACTTCCAAACTAAGTATGCTGCTAGCATCCCCATCTTCTTTTACTGTTAATGAAGCTTATTTCATGCATCTGACTGTCATCTTGGCATGTTTTTTTGACCAAAATGGGTTCACTATGAACTGAGGATGCTATAGCTGTATGCCAAAACTCTCCGGATACGTACAACAATTGGGTTTTAGATTTAGTTGGGCTAAAGAATTAGTAGAGCAACATATATGCTCAGATAATGGATATTTTCATTTTCAGAAGCTGATTTAGAGAACCTGATTGCCATCTTTGGCATGATTTTTTGACATAAAATGGGTTCACTTCCAAACTAAGTATGCTGTTAGCATCCCCATCTTCTTTTACTGTTAATGAAGCTTATTTCATGCATCTGATTGTCATCTTGGCATGTTTTTTTGACCAAAATGGGTTCACTGTGAACTGAGAATGCTATAGCTGTATGCCAAAACCCTCCTGATATGTACAACAATTGGGTTTTAGATTTAGTTGGGCTAAAGAATTAGTAGAGCAACATATATGCTCAGATAATGGATATTTTCATTTTCAGAAGCTGATTTAGAGAACCTGATTGCCATCTTAGGCATGATTTTTAACAAAAAATGGGTACACTTCCAAACTAAGTATGCTGCTAGCATCCTCATATTCTTTTACTGTTAATGAAGCTTATCTCCTGCATCTGATTGTCATCTTGACATGTTTTTTTGACCAAAATGGGTTCACTGTGAACTGAGGATGGTATAGCTGTATGCCAAAATCCTCCGGATATGTACAACAATTGGGTTTTGGATTTAGTTGGGCTAAAGAATTAGTAGAGCAACATATATGCTCAGATAGTGGATATTTTCATTTTCAGATACTGTTAATGAAGCTGATTGCCATCTTTGGCATGATTTTTTAACAAAAAATGGGTACACTTCCAAACTATGTATGCTGTTAAAGAAGCTGAATGTTTCCATTATCTGAGCATGTATGTTTCTTTATCATTTTTCTTTTACTGTTAAAGAAGCTGAATTCATGCATCTGAAGATTTAAGATCTAGGATGGCATATTTTGATTGGGCTGTGATTGGATTGTTTAGTGGTTGTTGTCTATGTTCTTAATTGGGCTGTGATTAGAAAGAGAGGGCTCGAGTGGAGATCTGGAAACCCATATAGAGACATCTTGTTCATAATAATTTATTATTATTGTTGTTCTTGTCGCTCTTGCTGTTGTTGCTGATGTCTCTTTGTGTTCGTGTGCTGAAGGGAAACAAGGGATGAGAGAGAGATGAGGAAAATGCCGCTATGTTAGCCTGGTGTATCCAATGTCTCTACCATTCCTCTTTCTGTTTCCATTTCTGGCTTCTATATTTGGTTTCCTTCCACGATGACAGTTCCCTAAAAATACACTTGATATGAGCCCTATCTTATTTTTCTTATTTTTCCTATATTTGGTTTCCTTCCACGATGACAGTTTCATGGATTGTCTGAACAATCCATGAAAGACATGCTTAGATACTGAATTTTCATTTGTTTTACTGTTTTAGATAGTGGATATTTCCAATCAGAGGAGAATATAAAGGTTTCAAGTTAGATACTGAATTTTCATTTGTTTTGTTATTTTAGATATATTTAAAAACAAAATTAAGTACTAGATTTTTAGCATTGCAATGTAATTATTTTACCTCTCTATATATCATTAACAATTCCATTTGCAATTGGCACTTTGATCTTATAATTTAAGATACAGGTAGATCTTTTTGCAAGTTCAAAAAATATGTATATTCTGTATTGTGGTCTACTGTTGAATTAAACTATTGTTTTTTTTTTCACAGAGCGGTCGCCCAGATGAAGGAAATTCTGATGATCAGAATTGAAGCTACTCGAGGGGTATGAATCTATGGTCCTCCTTGCTGTTTTTATGTCCTCCTTGCTGTTTTTATGTCCTCCTTGCTGTATGGTTGTTGTTCTTATGTCCTCCTTCCTGTTATTATGTCAGACTGTTTTTTTTTTATGAGAGTTATGTCAGACTGTTAATTTGGGATGTTTGGAATATTTGTCAGACTGGTTTATTGGGATATTTGGGATGTTCGTCGCTATATTAATTTGTTAATTATGACACTGTTAATTTTGCGGTGAATTTGGACGTTGATATGACACGTATGAAACTTTATTATCTTTAATTATTCTTGTGTTTGGTTGTGATTTGCGCATTAAAATACAACGAAATTGGTTGAATCAGTTGCAAATTAGTTTACAGGTTTTGTAAATGAAACTGTGAATTGAAATCGAACGGAAACCCGAAGCATGAAAAACAAACGGGCATAGATAGACCGGCGTTTTATAAAACGCCGGTCTATCTAATGAATTAGTTGCAGTGTGTGATATACCGGCATTCCCACACACGCCGGTGTATGCCGCTAGTTGCAACGGCACCAAGCAACACCGGCGTTTTATAAAACGCCGGTGAACCTAAATACACCGGCGTTTTTTGGTCACGCCGGTGCTTGTAAGTAGGGAAAACTGGGCACTCATAAACGCACATACACCGGCGGTCAACGACCGACGGTATACTTTCATTCTACACCGGCGTTTATATAAATGCCGGTGAATTGATAAATACCGGCGGTTTATGGCCGCCGGTGAATGTATATTGGAGGGTAAAAGAACGGCACTCAGAGACCCCCATACACCGGCGTTTTTCTGACCGCCGGTGTAGTTATAATATTTACCGGCGTCCAGTAGAACCGCCGGTGTAGACTCCTTCCTTTCCGCGACGCTCACTTCGGCGGCATTTGGACCGGCGCTATTATAAACGCCGTTGTAGGTTTCACTGGCGTAAAAAAACGTCGGCAAAGACGTAAAAAAACGCCTGTAAATCGAGTCTGTTTTGTAGTGCACACCCACCAAGCATCATATAACATAATAAACAAAGAATATGTCGTTGTGATTTTATTTAGTGTATTTAAAAATGATTGGTTTTCGGCGAATCAATATTGTCCTACGCAGAGTTTTCATGGGAGTCCCTCTCATCATCCCTAGCCATCGCCAGAACATGAACTCTTTATGTTTTAAGAAACCTTAATGCCATTGCAAACAACGCAGGTGCATGAACTCTTCATGCTTTAAGAAACCCTAACGTCACTGCAAATCACATCTTGCTGCTCCAGGGTTTTCAATGGTTCCAAACTGAGGGCTACCCTAGTGTGGCATGTGTTAACAACCAACATATAAACGAATCCTTATATTGCAACTGTTGCAAAAATTTTATCACAAATGAATCCTTCTTCCAAAAGTGTGAACATATCATGAATAATCACATATTATACATAACATAATTATTCGCAAGTGGCTCTGATACCACTGTTAGGTTTCGATGGCAATCACAAATCTAATACATGGCAGAAAAATTACAAAAATATCGAAACATAGCCATGGATCTATGCAAAAACCATAAATCGTGTTTAAGAGTTATAAAATTGAAGATGGACTTGCTGTCTCCATAGTATGCCGATCACAGCACTACAATATTGTGGTGCCTCTACGGTATCCACACGAATGGATCAAATTAGGCTTTTCCTCATACCGCAGTGCTAGCTGCGGAAAGGGGATATTCCTCACGATCTCCCTGTTTTCTCATGTGACTTTTCCATAGATACGTATCATATATATATGTAACGACCCGAAAAATAGCATATGGCTATTTTGCATCGAAATGTGTGCGCGATTGAGAATTTCGCACGAATATGTATTTTCCGATAATAATTATTTTATCGAGAAATATCAGATATACTGTCTATCTTATTTTATGCTTTTGGAGGGTTATTATGAGATAATTTTATGTATTTTTGATTGTTAGTATTTTAAAGAGTGAGAGTTGGGGTTTATTTGAAATGTATTGGGACTTTGGGGCTTATATGTAATATTCCCCTTATATTAATTATTTATCTATTATTTATTTATTTATTTATAAAACCCCCTCCCACCTCTCTCCTTCTTCTCCCTTTCTCCTTTTCTTCTTCTCCACTCCCGTTCGTTTCCCCATCCCGACCCATGGAAACCCCCGACCTCCTTCACCCTTCTCCTCCTCCCGTTCACACCAACGATCGAAAAAAACCCCGACCGCCCATTCCCTTCTTCCTTCTTCTTCTCCTTCCTTTCCCCTTCCATTCCGAACCAAACGAACCCATCGACGATTCTTCCCCACCTCAAAATCCACCTCCATTTCTTTGTCAATTCCAAATTAAAGTAAGGAGTAGACTGATGGAGGGATTCTCTACATGGTGGTAGCGTCGGATTTTCGAATGGATTCGGGAAGATAAAACCCTAACTATTGTATTGTATAAAATTTAGTTGGGTTAAGTTTTATTGAGTAGGAATATTAGGGTAGAGAGATTTAGAGATATTGGAAATTGTAGATATGAGAAATTAGTAGGTTATTAGAGAGATTGTGAGTTGTTAGTAAATTAGGGTTTTGGGTTTGTAAAAGAGAATTATAGGGATATGAATTAATTCTCGTATAGAAATAGAAATTGTAGTTGGGCTATTAAAATATTTTGGGGGCAATTTAGTAATTGTTTGGAACTAAGAATCTCGTTGGCACTAGTTTATTACGTGCATCGCACGTGTATATCCCAAGCGTTCAATAAACACTTGTGTGATATTTGGGATGACGTTATTAGCTTTTGTATTGGTTTGGATGATTGAGTTTTAACTTCTTTGAAATTGATGATAGGATATATTCGCGACTTCGGATGCGGGATGGCATGGTGACGCTTCGAACCTTCGCGAAATCTGGTGAGTTAGTTTATTATATTTTTGTGGTTCGAAGAACATGTGAGTGTTGATTTATTATGTATTCTTGTGTGTTAAGATTCATGTGAGTATAAATTTATTTACGTATTTTGTGTTTTTAAGAAAAATTTCATAATAACCTGAATGGTTGGTATGAGTTACGGATAAGGCGTGTTTGGATCAAGGGTATCAGAACAACGTATATGTGTATGTGGGGATGAGTTATATTTATATGACGATATCGAATATGGTGATGTATTGTGTAGATATACATACATGGCGTTGTGATGTATATGTGAATTCTTAGCTTGTGAGAACGTTTGGGAAATTTTGATTATCATTGTATGATAAGTGGAATGCTAAGAAGGATAGTTGTATGGTAAAGAACAACTCATTTTTATATGAGCTTGTTAAGAAGCATGTTTATGAGGGTAAGTTGGGAAATTCTTGCTCTAAAAATGGTTAAGAATTTGGAAAATTGACCAACTAGAGAGTCGTAGTAGGGAGTCATAGATTTCTAACCCATCTGGAGTTTTGTAATTCCAGTTTATAGGTTGAGAGTTATGATTTTCCAAAGATGGAACAGACCCAATCTTAGTTAAAGTATTATTGGCTAAGAAAACCAGTTACTCTCTGTTTGTACACCTGATGGAACTTGTGTTTTCGAGAACTCAAATGATAGAGTCTGAAAGAGTCAAATTAAGAAGTCGGAATAGACACTCCCACCTTCCCATAGGACTCGGAATCGAGAATTTTCGATGAGTGAGCAAACTCTTATGATATTGGAAAGGTGCAGCGAGTGCAAGAAAAATGTACTATTGAGAGTACATGAGGTTTTATAGTATCAAGTAATTTGTATTGTATGTTGGAAGTTATGGACGTGCAAGCTAGCGACCTGTTGATTAGACTAAACTTCAAGTTTAAGTTGACTGCAGAACGGTAGGACCGTTGTCTGCTATACGGTGGGACCGTATACCTTTATCGTCACGGTTGTTGACTGCAGAACGGTGGGACCGTTGTCTGCCATACGGTGGGACCGTATATCTTTATCGTCACGGCTGTTGACTGCAGAACGGTGGGACCGTTGACTGCCATACGGTGGGACCGTATATATTTATCGTCACGGCTGTTGACTGCAGAACGGTGGGACCGTTGTCTGCCATACGGTGGGACCGTATATCTTTATCATCACAGCTGTTGACTGCAGAACCGTGGGACCGTTGTCTGCCATACGGTGGGACCGTATATCTTTATCATCACGGCTGTTGACTGCAGAACGGTGGGACCGTTGACTGCCATACGGCGGGACCGTATATATTTATCGTCATGGCTATTGACTGCAGAACGGTGGGACCGTTGTCTGCCATACGGTGGGACCGTATATCTTTATCATCACGGCTGTTGATTACAGAACGGTGGGACCGTATATCTTTATCGTCACGGCTGTTGACTGCAGAACGGTGGGACCGTTGTCTGCCATACGGTGGGACCGTATATCTTTAAATTCGTCACGGCTACTGACTGCAGAACGGTGGGACCGTTGACTGCCATACGGTGGGACCGTATATCTTTAAGTTCGTCACAGCTGTTGGCTGCAGAACGGCGGGACCGTTGACTGCAACCTCATTGCCACGATCTATAGGGAATAGGAAGTGGACCGAATTAGAATGCATTGCGTAGCGAGGGTTCGAATCCCTAAACTTGGAGACAACGGCTTGATTTTGGAAAGTATGTAGTATGGGATGCATACATTTTCAAAGTCTCGCTTGCATTAGACTAAGTATGTTGGCTTGACCTGGATCACATGTAGTATGGGATGCATGTGCATCCAGAATCTTGCTGACATTAGATTAAGTGCATCTGTTCTATATTCTGTATTGTTGCATTAGACTCAGGTCATGGCATACACAAACACTAGAAAATTAGGATACACGCTTATTTTCCATTTAAGATGAAGTATGAGTGTGGAAGTGATGTATTGCGAGACGTGATGATATATGTCGTAAGAAATGAATGAATGTGATGTTATGTGATATGAGATTGCGAAGGAATTTACGTCGCGAGCATGTAATTGCAAATGAATGGTAAATAAGACGCAGTTATGTGGAAATAGAGTGCGTGTGATTGTAAAGCTTTATGGAAAAAATAAAGCTATAGGAAGATTTGCATATTAAGTTTAATTTATTTGCTTATTAATACATTGTACTCACACCAGAAATGGCTAACCCCTTAGTGTTTGGGAGGTTAGGGGGTCTTTGGACTACCCTAGCCCCTACTGTTACAGGTCCTCAGCGGTGCAGAGGTGAGGTATAGGTTCAGGTTCCGGTGGAGTGGAGCTTCACCTTACTATTGTTGTTATGGTTTAATTGTAAATAGTAAAGGTTTTATGCTCTAAATTGTATTTCTGATGTATAAGTAGGCGGATGATATGGTTTGGACCCGTGCCCATCTCGTTGTGGAGTACCGGGCGCTGTGGTAAGCTTTTACAAGTTATTTTCTAAAAACTTACTACGTTTTCAAAAGGATTTATGGTTTTTAATTGATAATTGATAAACCGTTATGAGTTTGGCCCTCAGAGCATATATGTATATTGCCTGTGTGATGATGCTCATTTTGGCCTGGGGAGCCCGTGATATTATTGCATGTGATGTGAGCTACGGAATTTAGAGCAGAATTCCGTAAGCTTTTTGTGTTTTGGGGTAGAAATTACAGGGAAAACTCTGCCGAAATTTTCCCTGAAACACTACTATCTTAGTTTATGGTTAAAGTGATATAGAAATTGGAAGAATTGAGGTTGGGGTCAAAAAGGAAAAAGGGCAGGCGCTACAGTTGGTATTACAAACTGATATTTGTAATTACTGCGTGGTAACTCTATATTGAATAAAAAGTTTTAATTCCCAGCATTTTGTGTATCGTGACTAATTGAAGGAAAGATCTTGGCATGTGTCACGGTTTTCCAGTTATATGGAAATCGGGGCGCTACAATATAGGTGTAGAAAATCAACACTAAAAGAGTAATGATGCTATTACGATCACAATCTGACCTGGGTTAAATTCATATGTAGGCCTTTGAACTTTATCAGCCCATTTAATCTAATTCAATGTCCAACCAATGTCAGCAGTTCAAGTCTTACTTGGATCCTCAATTAAATTCATCTTATGAATTTAAATCCCAATTTCGATCCATAATAAGTATGTGACCATGTAGGTTTCCATTACGTTGACAGTAATATTAAAATCATATTCTAGTATTACAAATAGTTAGCGGTATCTAGCAATACATCACTGCTACTCAAGTAACGGAAATATCATTGATTTGACATAACCTATCTGTGACCAATGTTAGCATGTAGTCTAGTCTATTTTTCTAGATATCTTAATTGACCACAAGGCATAAAGCGTGTCACCCTTGTATAGTTTAATCTTTGGGTTCTTGATGTCCGAGTAGACTTACTAAAACAAATTAGCTCAATATATCATATTGACTCATTTGAGCACGACCATGCATTTTGCAGTCTCACTCAATCAAGGGGCTCATAGATATCACTCATATTATGTAAGAGGAACAAATCCAATCTAAGTCACTCACATCCCTCCGCATGATTTGTAGTATATCCAATAGTCGACTTCATAATCACCTTACTACAGGCAACGTTTGACCACATTACAACATACAACTTCTCATGTAAGAAATCATAGTGACTTCAAGTCAAATGACTACGTACAACATAGTCACTCTGAGAACCGCTTATGACACGTAACGATCCATGCAGCGTTCTTATGGTGGACCAGTCTAGTTAATTATTACTCTAATATGTACCTATATGAAGACTTGATATCTTATATCCATGACCCATGAGATATGGTCCTCAGTCTGCGCACATACTAGTCTCTTTGTATTATTGTTGTCCTGATTCACAATAATACTTTACTAGGGATATTTAAGAATAGTGTTCTGTTTACAACTAATAGGATCTCACAATCAAGTCATGCACTTGATATCCCATGGTATTGAATCTACTATTCTAAGAACTTTATTATGTTCATTTAATCATAATAAAAAAACACAACAAATAAAATGCCTCATATATGAAATAAATGTCATGATGCCATGTAAAGTAGTAATGTCAATACACAACTGGCATCTTGGGTATACACCAACATATGTTTTGGTGAAGGTAGACAAGTTCATATTCCTACATGATTTCATAGTGCTTGGCATGGAGGAAGATGAACAAATTCTATTAATGTTGGAGTGAACTTTTCTAGCTACGAGGAGAGCTTTGATTGATGTCCAACAAGGAAAACTTATCTTGAGGGTTGATGTCCAACAAGGAAAACTTATCTTGAGGGTTGATGATGAGCAAGTAACGTTTAATATTTTTACATCCATGGAGTTTCCTGCCAAAGTCCACTCATGTTTTTAAATTAGTGAAATTGATCTAGTTTTGGTTAAGACACATAGGGCTGAAGTTGCAAAGTTACGCTAGAAGTATGTGTAACAAATTCAGCAACTCTTGAATCCAACAATTAAGAGGTTTTGGAATATGTTTGGGATTTGGAAGTTGCACCATCTATTCATCTTTTTTCTCAATTGAAACTCTACGATGTGGGGATATCAAAGATGTCATCTCAATTAAGAAACCACTCAAACTCGAGCTTAAACGACTGCCATCTAGTTTGCAGGATGCAGAGCGAAAACCTAATCCACACATGAAGGAAGTTGTTAGAAAATAGGTACTTATATTTTTGGATTTTGGCATCACCTAACCATCTCAATTTCCATGTCCTGCCGAAAACTTAAAACTTAGCACTTCTTGGGAGGCAGCCCATATTTTATTTTCCTTTCTTTAATCTTGTTTTTTCTTTTTGTTTAATTTACTTTTCTGTTTGATTTCATTTTATAGGATTGCATAAGTTTAAAGGTTTCCAGGCAGAGTTGTTTGCTAAATCTATCTTAATGGCTGATTTTGGGCAGAATGGAGTTCGAATATGAAAAAATGTGTCAAATACCGATCGAAGAAAATTGTATTAGCTTTCAATTTCAAAAAGAATCAGGGAATTTGGACATCTATAACTCCAGATATCACTGAAAAAATTATTAGGATTGTGGTCTCAAATACACGTAGGCATTGAGTACTTGAAGTTGGAGAAGAAGAGGAGATGACGAAGACAACAACATAAGACAGTAGTAAGTAGAAGATTGAAGCTGGAAGGGTTGCGGTCGACCGGTCCTAGCTGAAAGGAGTTCTTCGAGTGTACAAGGTTCAACAGAGAAGGGGACGGTCGACCGTGTAGTCGACTGATCATGCCTCAGTGTGGACTTGACACGTTATGGTCGACCGACATCAGTGTTGTGTGTTATTTGGGATGACGAATTTTAGGTCCAATAAGCTGTATTTGTGTTTATCTTTTAGGATTTACTTGATGGATATATAAGTGGTTGTAGACTCTGGGATTTCTATAACTGATTAGAGAGAATTGGTGAGCCATTATCATTGTCCAACTTCAAGAGGAGATTTTCAAAGGTGAGAGAGAGATTGAGAGTTGTAATCTCTTTGTAATCTCTATATTTCTTGGGGAATAAGAAGTATTGGTTATCTCTGCATATTGATTATGTTCTTGTGAGTTCTTATATATATCGTGGTGCCTTGTTCTTGGTTCATCTAGTTCTTGGAAGTTTCTATTGCTTGTGGTATGTGAGTTTTGCTATTAGCACTACGAGTTATAGGTAGATTATGCAACAAGTGGTATCAGAGCACTAGGTTCGGGGTGACCGTTAGCACGTCGAAGATCGAGAGGTTCGGTGGGAGTGACTTCACGATGTGGAAGATTCATATTACAGCGTATCTTTGTCAGAAAGATCTAGATGGTCCATTGTTTGATAAGAATCCGGAAGGTGGAGACAATGATGTGAAGGTCTTGGCGGAGTGGAATCGTTTGGATCAGAAGGCGCTAGGGCAGATTCAGTTGCGACTGAATAGGATGGCATTATTTCATATCTTGTAGGCAAAGACCACTCCGTGGAGGCTATGGAGATTCTCACGGATGTGTATAAGAAATCGTCGGCATCTAATCAAATTCTTCACTTAAAAAATGTGTTAATATGATGTTTAGGGAAGGGGGCTCAGTAGCAGTACATGTGAACAATTACTGTTTGGTTTATAACCAGATAGAAGATGCGGGATTCAAGTGTTCAAAGAGGGGATAGTCATTGTTACTTCTATCTAATTTGCCCGATAGTTATGGTACAGTAGAAAAG
Organism: Hemerocallis citrina; assembly: GCA_017893485.1. NCBI lineage: Eukaryota > Viridiplantae > Streptophyta > Magnoliopsida > Asparagales > Asphodelaceae > Hemerocallis > Hemerocallis citrina. The sequence continues at coordinate 54,314,612 of CM030359.1, read as the reverse complement.
ACTTTTACATGCACTATGACAGATTCGACGACTCTACAGGATGTGATAAGTAGCATTCTGAATGAGGAGGTGAGAAGGGGGAGAAACGGGGGGATTTCCATCATCATCTTCTAGAGATTCCACAATGACATTTGATAAGAGACGTGGGAGATCTAAGAGCAGTCGAAGAAGAAATGATCATAGTAGTTCATCTGAAGGTGGGTCTGATGACAGCGAAAGGTGACATGGACCTGAGTATTGTATTGTCACAAAAGGGGTGACATGATGCGTAGTTGTAAGGCCTATATGAAGAGGAAGTAGGAGAAACCGAAGAGAGATAACCCAAAAGAAACTCAAATAGGGCTTGTTGAAGAGTTTGCTTATCAGCTCAGAAGGAGTTGGACACTCAAGATTGGTGTATTGATTCAGAAGGTTCTTTTTATTACACTCCGATGAGAGACGTGTTTGATGACTACAAGGAGGGTTCTTTTGGAGATGTGATTGTGGGGAGTTGTCACAGATATCCTGTACGTGGGGTTGGTACTGTTCATGTGAAAGCTAATAATGATCAAAGTGTTTTCTTGTGGGAGACAAGTCATATTCCAGATTTGAAGGAAAATCTTATCTCAATTGGAAGCTAGACAAAGAGGGGTTGTCTACTACAGTTGGTAGTGGGGAGTGGCATATAGCTGCAGGTTCAAGGGTGATTGTAAAAGAGAAGCGTGAGGGAACGCGATATTTTCTTAGAGACGTGAGGGGCATTTCTCCTGTAGTTGACTTTCAGCCAGAATTGAGTAGTAGGTTGTGTGGCTTGCAACCGAGTTCTTTCAGTTGTAAAAGGGGCATTACTAATATAGTGGGAGCTATTGGACATGGAAGTGATCCTAGAGAGAAAGACGTTTTTGCAGTGAGGGTGCTTTACGATATGGCAGATGAAGCTTCAAGTCGCTCTTATGAGGTAGAGAGCACTGGTATCGATATGCGGGGTGATCTCGATAAGGATAACTGAAATGGGGTTGTAGGTGTTGAACAGTCTGCAAATATTGTGGAGGTGTATTCATAGACTTTTAGTGCAAAGGGTGCATTGTGAGATTTTGAACCATGTCCAGTGTTAATGGATATTCTGCGAGTTGGAGTCTTGTAACACAGAATTCGACACAGGAGGTTTTTTCTCCGGTATTCGAGCTCTATGTGATTGGTGGAGTGCATCCTTCATGAGGTGAGTAGGGGTGATTGGTGTACTCAACGTGGTGGATTGGCGAAGGTGCTCTTCATGAGAGTGAGGAGTACTTGGGTCTTCTATGAAAGTGGGAGATTGACAGAGATAATGTGATGTAAAGATTACAATAAATTTGAAGTGTTTTGTATTTGGTCCAAGTGGTAGATTGTTAGGATTGTGGCCTCAAATACATGTAGGCACGGAGTACTTGAAGTTGGAGAAGAAGAGGAGAAGACGAAGACAACAAGAGAAGACAGCAACAATTAGAAGAATGAAGCTGAAGGGGTTGGGGTCGACCAACCGGTAGTACGGTCGACCAATCCTTGCTGAAAGGATTTCTTTGAGTGTACAAGGTTCAACATAGAAGGGGACGGTCGACTGTGCAGTCGACCGGTCATGACTCGAGTGTGGACTTGACACGTTGCAGTCGACCAACCCAAAGTGTGGTCGACCGACATCGGTGTTGTGTGTTATTTTGGCTGACGAGTTTTCGGTTCAATAAGCTGCAATTGTGTTTATCTTTTAGGGTTTACTTGAGGGCTATATAAGTGGCTGTAGACTCGAGGATTTGTATAACTGATTAGAGAGAATTTGTGCGCCGTTATCATTGTTCAACTTCAAGTGGGGATTGTGTCGAGTGTTTCAAAGGTGGGAGAGAGAGATTGGAAGTTGTAATCTCTTTGTAATCTTTGTATTTCTTGGGGAATAAGAAGTATTGGTTATCTTTGTATATTGATTGTGTTCTTATGAGATCTTGCATATATCATGGTGGCTTGTTCTTGGTTCATCTAGTTCTTGGAAAGTTTCTATTGCTTGTGGTGTGTGAGTTCCGTTATTAGCACTATGAGTTGTTGGTATATTCTACAACAACATTGAATTTCACTCATCTAGAATTTCAACATGAATCAGGGGAGCATTTCTAAACTTTTCTCATTCTTTTTCTTTTTCTTTTTCTTTTTTCTTTTCTTTTCCTATTGAGGAAAATGTGATATTTATGTTGGGGGGAAGGGGTATAAAATGAATTTTCAAATTATGTTTTTGTTCTTTAGAGAGAGAGAGAGAGAGAGAGAGAGAGAGAGAGAGTGAGTGAGAGACTTAATAATTAGGATTATCATTATACTTTTGGGTTCTTTATTGTGCTAATCATTTCAATTTTTTATTTTTTTTATTTTTATTTTAGGATATACAATATCTTATAAAGTGAGATTAAGCATACTTGTTTTTTAAAGGATTATTTAAGTACACATTTCCTTGCAAAGTGTGAGTCATGTGACTATGCATAAAAGAGGTGTGATGCTTTGCTTCTGATTATCCCCTTTGATCTAGTCCTAAATAGAGTTTAAGTAAATAGAGTGATAAAAATTAAACAATTGAATAAATAAAGTTCTATCCACTCCAATATTTTTAGTTGCTCAGTAACTAAGGGTATTCACCACTAATGTTTACTTTTAGTCAAACGACAACTTGAAATATGAGTATGCAAAAGCACTCTAAGCGTGTTACTTGTTGAGTAACTGGGTGCATCGATCACAAATGTTTGCATTCACATCAAAAAGCGAGTGACAACTTAAAGACAAAAAAAAATCACTAGTTTGCTACCCTATTTGTAGTAATAAGAAGGGTTTATCGCAGATAGAGATGTTACATGATTCAGTTGTGTTAATCGCATGACAAAATGACTGGATTAGGAATTATATATGAATAATGGCACGGGAGAAAGCGGGTATGCTTAGTTTTTCATTGTTTGCTATTGTTTATGTATTAAGCTGAAGATTCGATGCTTGCAATGATAAGTCCTTTGGGTGCGATGAGTTGAGCCTAACTATGATTACTATTCTTTGATTTATGGTTTTCCTTTTTGCTCGAGGACAAGTAAAATCTTAAGTTTGGGAGGTATTTGATGAGTGTAATTTCTACATGATTTTATTACTCATTTTACGCATAAAATTGTCAGTTCGCGTTTATTTCTTTGAATTTCATCTTCCTTCTTCTTAGTTTTATGTATTTGTTTGTTTTTGAAGGAATGAGATGGTTGTTAGATTGTGGACTCAAACACACGAAGTCACGGAGCTTGGAGTTGGAGAAAGAGAAAACACAAAGCATGCAAAAAAGTAGCAATAATAGCACCATGAACTTGCATGGCTGCTCTGAACAAGAAGATTGGCGGATATTTACTTTTGTTCTAAATCAAAGATATCGGTTGTCGAGTCTTCTTCAAAACGAGTACTCATAAGTTACGAATGGAATTTTGTAGCTCCCAAAAAATGATTTTTTTCTATAGCTACGCACAGAAAACATCAAGTTAGCAGTCGACCATAGAAAAGCGCAGTCGACCGCTAAACTCTCTGTTTGGATAACAGAAAGACGTAGTCGACCGTGTTGAGGCTGATGTTATATTTTGGGTGTAGGTTTCGGGTCCAATGGGCTGTATATGTGTTTATCATTTTAGGAATTCTTTGAGTGCTATATATAGATTCTGATGTGAACTCTACAGAAATCGAACATGGTTGGAGGCGAAGAGAATTGGAGGATACTTTTTTTCACACCGTTGGAGAGGAAGAGTCATAGCGTTCGTCAAAATCGTCTAATGTTCTTTCTTGTCTATTATTTTTCGTTATGCAATCCAATACAATGTTTGTTAATTTCAAATTTGCTATGAACTAATTTTATTTTTCTAGAATTTCGATGTAGCCTAACTTTGAAAACATAATTTGAATTTCATTGTTACTTTACTCTCCTACTTTTCTACAGTTGTGTTTAATTTTTGTTCTTAAGCCTTACAATTGTTTGACCAACTATTGTTTGATTTATTGAATTATGTGGATGCTGGTTGGTAACTTGTGATTTAGAATTTTAGAATTGAAACTTGAGCCAAATTAAAGAGATAATTTAACTCAATTAATGTGATTGTAGAGAAACCTTTTGAACTTAATGAATCTTCAAATAATTAAATTTGCATAGAGATGTGATGAATTATTAGTTGAGGATATGTTTGGTGTTATTCGAGAAAAGACATTGAATAATTGGATAATTTTGGTTTACAACTTGGAAGAGTAGATTTTTAAGTTTCATGGTGTTATGAATTGCGCGAGATAAGCTAGGTGAAACAGAAAGCTCTAGAGTTAGTTTTGCTATTAATAAACCCTAAAACATCAGATTTCGTTATTTTTAATTAGTTTAGTTTTTCCATTAGTTTAATTTAATTTAGTTGTTACTTTTTATCAAATTTTCAATTCTCCAAATAGTAAATAATCGGGTGAATTTCGGTACTCAATAAAATAATTAGTCCTTGTGGGTTTGACGCTCTTTTCTTTTAAACTATACCATTTGTTGTAATTTTGTGCGCATACAAATTATTCCATCAACATCCAAGATCCAAAAGCGAAACAAAAAAAATTACCAACCAAAACATGGTAAACAGTAAAATGAATAAAACATATTAGTATTTAGAATGGAACGAATCATCACATTGATTCATCTTAAAGGAAAGTGTCACCCACCCTTTACGAGTGAGTACGGTTGTTGGCAAGCTTTGCCAGGCTACGGTGACCAACATCTTGGCGTAGGCGAACTCCAAATTCCTGCATTCTTTGACTATGGTCTTAAATAAACTATGAGAAAAATACTGGAGAACTAAAAGCTGATGAATACCGAAGAGATGTTTCTTTCATAGAGAGCATGTGTTTTCCGGCTGCAACCCCTTATATGTTTATATAACAGAAAGTAGATAAAGTGTGTAGCAAAGTATGAGAGATTTTCTCACCCACTTTTTCACGTATCTGCCAACAGTGCAAAATATCTTTTTTCCTTTTAAAACTAAAAAATAAAAATAAAATTTTACCTTTACGACAAGACCCTAAGGGCCCAAGGACTTACCCACACCCGATATAACTTTTTTTTTGTTCCGTAATAACTTAACCCTTCAATGGTATTGATATGGCTAAAATTGGGGTTAAATCGGGACCGTCCAGATCGGGCACGGATCTTGAAGCACGGGGGTAAAAAGGTAATTTCACATACAGAAGGATCCAAAACGGGTATTGGGTCTCCCTCTCATAGAACCAACCATCTACAAATGGACCCACTTCAACTGGGCACAGGTCCCGACCCGATACAAGCCCGGTCCACCAAGGGAGAATCAGGCCACTGATTTGATTAGATCAAATCAATAAGCTTGATTTGCTCTCACCAGGGAATCAAGGCCTACTTTCCTAAAACAGAATAGGAGGATTTTGCTCCTGACTGTTAGCCAGGAAATCAGGACCCTAATCATTCCAAAGGCGACTATAAATACAACCCCTCTACCACCAAGACCAGGTTAATCAATCATTCACCACTTTAAGCTCTTTGTTAATCTTTTTCTGATTACTGACAAGAGCGTCGGAGGGTGCGTCGCCGGAATCAACCCCGGTGTTTCGCACTTCCTTGCAGGTAGCGTCAGGAGCGAGAAGGCCGAGTCAACTGTTCAGGTTGTTCCCGTACTCACAAGTTCTATCTGTTTACCCCCACGCCGAAATCAGCGGTAACAGATTGGCGCCGTCTGTGGGAAACCACCACACGAACAGCCTCAGCTATTCCTCGTCGTCCGCTGCAGCCATGCCTCCGAAGAAGGTCAAATCTAGAGGGTCCAACCGGGTGGCCAATCCCGCCGACCCTACGGAGGAAGCCCCGGTCAACCCTATTCCACAATCCAATCTCCCTCCGTCGGCACAGCAGGTCCCTCCTCCTCATCCCAATCAGCAACCCAACAACGGTCCGTCCGGTCACAACGGTCGGAAGGGAAAGCAGCCCCTCAATCCAGGACATGTCTCTGTCCATAATGGGTCCTCGGACTCGATGGCTTCCCATCATCCCGACCTCCGCATCACGCTTCTAAACTGCCAGAAGGACGATGACCTCCGCACTCATCTTGACGAGAGGCGGGCCCGAGAGGGAGCCTCCCGCCAGCATCAAGGTGAGCGGTCCCCACGTCGCCGAGACGGCAGAAGGTCTCCAGACCGCAGAGGCAGAGCGGCGTCCCCCGATCGCCAAAGGAGGAGGTCCCGCTCCCCCAGGGATCGACGTCATCCGAGGGACCGGGATGTGCCAATCAGCCGCGCCGAATTCCTCCAGTTTCAAGAGACCGTTCTGCAGGCCCTCAATCTTCGGCAGAACGTCCAGAATGCTCAGAAGGCTCCGACGCCCCCCAGGGATCCCAGTCCTCGGCGCCGAACACGGAGCCCTTCCCCGGCTCCCAGCCACCAGCAGCGGGAACAAAGCCCACGCCGGTCCCAGGATTACCGGCACCGCAGTCCACGCTCCCCTTCCTATGAAGAGGAGTCCGGAGGGTCATATGACTACCAGCGGAGGGACGACGCCCTCATCCGCCGTATCCATGAGGTGGAAAGGCGCATCGGCTGCATGGACAGGGAGGAAGAGTCCCGAGCCGGAACCTTCCGTCCCAGCCGACCTCCCTTCTCACGGTCGATCATGGAGGCCCACATACCGAGGAGTTTCAAACCACCACAGTTTGAAACATACTCAGGGGAATCCGACCCGGTCGACCACGTCGAGAGCTTCAAAACCCTAATGCTGATCCATCAAGCCTCCGACGCTGTGCTCTGCAGAACCTTCCCTGCCACCCTCAGGGGGTCGGCTCGGGAATGGTACTCCAGGCTCGCCCCTTCATCCATCTTCTCATTCGAGCAGTTCGAGACACTGTTCATCACTCACTTCGTGAGTAGCCGGCGAGCCGCGAAGACGAGTCTTTCCCTACTGAACCTGCGGCAGAAGAAGGAAGAAAAGTTGCGGGACTATGTGAAAAGGTTTACCGCGGAAGTCAGGTCAATCGCCTCCTTAGACCAGTCTGTGGCCACCGTGGCGTTCCAGTCGAACGTCCTTAACGCCAACCTCCGATCCTCCCTGGCCAAGAAGCCCCCGCATGACTTCGCCGACCTCCTCCTGAGGTGCGAGAAGTACATCCGAGCAGAAGAGGCCGAAGCCCTTCCCAGCTTTGGGGGGCCCTCTGCAGGGTCGAAAAGGAAGGCAACAGGGGAGGAAGGGTCGAAGAAAGCTCAGAAGGACATGGGAGGTCAACGTCGCCCTCCCCCCAGGTTCGAGAAGTTCACGCCCCTCACCACTAATGTCTCCAATATCCTCATGGAGGTGGAGAAGGAGGGGGTCATCCCTCCAGCTCCGAGGATGCACACCCCGGCGAAGAGGAGGGACAAAGACAAGTGGTGTCGGTATCACCGAGACCACGGGCACGATACGAATGACTGCCGGGCTTTGAGAGATGAGATCGAAGCCCTCATTCGAAGGGGGTAGTTGGCCAAGTTCGTGAAGGCTAACGATCGGACAGACCGCCACTCCCCTCCGCCTCGGGGGGCTAACATGCGCTCCGAGCGGCGCGAGGGAACACCCGAGTTCGAAGAGGAACGGGTTCTGCACCTGATCCACGGAGGTCCCATGGGGGGCTCCTCTAACTCCTCCCGGAAGGCTTTCGTCCGAGAGGTCAACTCGGGTCCATAGTGCCCCTCCCCCGAAAGGACTCGGCGTCCCTGTGTCTTTCTCTGATGCCGACCTCGAAGGAGTCCGAACCCCCCACTGCGATGCCCTCGTCATCGACCTCCGCATGGCCAACTTCAAGGTGCAGAGGATTTTGGTAGACAACGGGAGTTCGGTCAATATCCTTTTCCTCTCGGCCTTCCGAGGCCTGCAGCTGTCCCGAGACCGTCTCAAGCCGGCCGGTTATACTCTCCACGGGTTCACGGGGGTCCCGGTAACCGTCGAAGGGGTGATAACCCTGGACGTTACTGCGGGAAGCGCCCCTACTACCCGGACCGAGCCAATGGACTTCATGGTCGTCGACGTCCCGACGGCATATAATGTCATCCTAGGCCGCCCCAGCCTGGCCGCCCTGGAGGCTGTTCCCTCGGCATACCATTTGAAGATGAAATTCCCCACTCGATCGGGAGTAGGGGAAGTCAGGGGAAGCCAGGAAACAGCTCGGAAGTGCTACATGACTTCCACCGGGGGACCAGTGCTCTCGCTCGAGACACTAGAAATCCCCGAGCCGAAGGCCCGCCCAACGTCCGAGCCGGCGGACGAGTTAGAAGAAGTACTCTTCTCGGACGAGGATCCGAGCCGAAAATTCCTCGTCAGCAAGTCCTTGCCGACCGTGCTGTTCTCAGACTTGGTGAGGTGCATCAGGAATAACCGCGACCTATTTGCTTGGTCAGCCGCGGACATGCCCGGCATCTCCGAAGACTTGCTCGTCCATCGCCTAAGCGTCGAACCGGGGTGCAAACCGGTTCAGCAGAAGAGGCGAAAGTTCGCTCCCGAGCGACAGCAGGCAATCAAGGAGGAAGTAGATAAACTGCTGAAGGCCAAGTTCATCCAGGAAGTAAATTATCCCGAGTGGCTGTCGAATGTTGTAATGGTCAAGAAGTCCAACGGCTCGTGGAGGATATGCATCGACTTCACTGACCTGAACAAGGCGTGTCCGAAGGATCCATTCCCGCTCCCGAACATCGACACCCTAATTGACGCCACCTCGGGCCATGAGCTCCTCAGCTTCATGGATGCCTTCTCGGGGTACAACCAAATCCGGATGTTCCCTCCGGATATCCCGAAGACCTCCTTCGTCACCGACCAAGGCCTCTACTGCTACCGGGTCATGCCGTTCGGTTTGAAGAACGCAGGCGCCACCTACCAGCGCCTCGTCAACAAGGTCTTCCAGCACCAGATCGGCCGAAACATGGAGGTATACATTGATGATATGCTCGTCAAGAGCATCCACGGCACTGACCATGTAGCCGACCTCCAGGAGGCCTTCGGTGTGTTGAGGAAGTACAACATGCGGCTGAACCCGAACAAGTGTGCGTTCGGGGTCTCCTCGGGAAAGTTCCTCGGCTTCATGGTAAGCCAGCGAGGAATCGAAGCCAACCCCGAAAAGATTAAGGCCATATTAGACATGGCCCCGCCTCGGAACGTCAGGGAGGTGCAGAAGCTCACTGGTCGGCTCGCAGCCATCGGGCGGTTCCTCTCCAAGTCGGGGGAAAAGTGTCTCCCCTTCTTCAAAGCACTCAGGGGGGCTAAAGGTTTTGAATGGGGCCAAGCACAGCAAGAATCGTTCGACCAGCTGAAAGCCTATCTGGTGAACCCCCCTCTGCTCAGTAAGCCGGTCCCGGGCGAGCCCCTCTTCATCTACTTGGCCGCTTCCGAGCAGACCCTGAGCGCTGTCTTGGTAAGAGAAGAGGACCGGACCCAAAGGCCCATTTACTACGTGAGCAAGGTGCTTCGGGACGCCGAGCTCCGCTATCCGAGGATAGAGAAGATAGCCTACGCTCTGGTCATGGCAGCAAGAAAGCTTCGGCCCTACTTCCAATCTCACTCGGTCGTTGTCCTCACCGACCAACCCCTCAAGCAGATCCTCCACAAGCCAGAGACCTCGGGCCGGCTGATGAAGTGGTCCATAGAACTGAGTCAGCACGATATCTTTTATCAGCCTCGGACGGCGATCAAGGCCCAAGCCCTCGCCAACTTTATTGTAGAGTCCACTATCCCTGAGGTCAGCCACGTACCGAATGGGCCTCCCGTTTGGACAGTCTTCGTGGACGGATCCTCTTGCAATGAAGGAAGCGGTGCCGGCATCATCCTGAACGGCCCTGACAACTTCGTCCTCCAGTATGCGATCCGCATGAACTTCAAGGCCTCGAACAACGAGGCGGAGTACGAGGCTCTCATAGCTGGGCTCGGACTCGCCCGAAGTGCTGGGGCGCAGCGCCTCCGGATTCACAGTGATTCCCAGCTAGTCGTGAATCAGGTCTTGGGCGAATATGAGGCCCGGGACGAGCGAATGGCGAAGTACCTCGCCAAGGTCTGGGATCTCATGGGCCGGTTCGAAGAAGCCATCATCCAACGGGTTCCTCGGGAGGAGAACTCACAGGCCGATGCTCTCTCCAAATTGGCCTCGTCTTCTCTACAAGGTCTTGAGCAGACCGTATTGATTGAAGTCCTCTCTAAACCGAGCATCGAAGACGAGACACCTAGCTCGGTGGAGATATTGCCGGTCATGCTGCAGGACAATTGGATGAAGCCACTGGTGGAATTCTTAAGGGATGGAGTTCTACCCTCGGATCCCAAAGAAGCACGCCGAGTCAGAACTCGGGCCGAGCGCTATGTCTTGATCGAGGGCATCTTATACAAGCGCTCCTTCTCTCAAATAGATGGACGACCATATCTAAGGTGCCTTTCTCCGGATCAGGCCAAATATGCCCTACAGGAGCTTCACGAAGGCATCGGAGGGGCACACTCCGGATTTAGGTCCCTGGCCCGAAAAGCTTTGAATTATGGGTACTTCTGGCCGACCCTTCTCCAAGACGCCGAGCGGCACGTTCGGCAATGCAGTTCCTGTCAAAGACACTCTAATATCAGACGACTCCCTCAGGCCAACCTCGCCTCCCTATCAAGTCCCATCCCCTTCGCAATGTGGGGGATGGATTTACTAGGGCCCTTCCCTCCAGCTCCGGGTCAGTTCAAATTCTTGGTCGTAGCCATCGACTACTTCTCCAAGTGGGTCGAGGCCGAGCCCCTCGCCACCATAACCGAGAACAAGGTGGTTCAGTTCTTCTGGAAGAGCATCATATGCAGGTTCGGCGTCCCCCGCGTCCTCGTGACGGACAACGGGACCCAGTTCACTGGCACGGCATTCCGAGCCCTATGCGATGACCTCGTCATTCAGCAGCGCTTCTCGTCCGTCTCACACCCTCAGTCGAACGGACAGGCCGAGAATGCTAATAAGCAGATCCTCGCAGGAATCAAGAAAAGGTTGGACAAGTGCTCCAAAGGTTTGTGGGTCGACCAACTCCCTAATGTGTTGTGGAACTACCGCACAAGCAAGCGGACGCCCACCGGAGAGTCGCCTTTCAACCTTACTTATGGGGCCGAGGCCGTGATACCCCTCGAGGTCGGAATACCTTCCCCTCGTCTCACAGCCTATGACGAAGCGCAGAATGCCAGGGACCTCAGAGGAAACTTGGATCTGATAGATGAACTAAGGGAAAGGGCATCAATCCGGCAGCAGAATTACCGAAGAAGGGTCGAGCTAGCGTACAACAAAAAGGTCCGACCCGCTGACTTTAAGCAAGGAGATTTGGTCTTGAGAAAGATAGCCATTTCCCTCCCCAGTCAGAAGAACAAGCTAGCTCCGAACTGGGAAGGTCCGTACAGAATCACAAAAGTTGTCCGGCCTGGGGCGTACCGTCTCGAAGACATGGAAGGCAGAGAGCTTCCGAGGACTTGGAATGCCGACCACCTCCTAAAATACCAAGAGAGCGTTCCGACGCCACTCTAAGTAACAGGGGGTATCGAGCCATTCCTATCCTCCGACTTGTAACCCATTTTTCATAAATTGTACTATGTAAAACGGTTCGCCGTCCATTATCAATAAAGAAAGCTCCCTTCATGCTTATGAATTTATATACTTCTCTCTGCTCTTGTCTTGTGATTTCTAAGCTGTGGCTAACACCAATGGTTCGGAGTCCAACACTCGGCTCGACTTTACCTCCTCGGCTCGTCTCCGGACGAACCAGGGGTAGATCGCCGTTCGGAATTGCTCCCACAACTGTTGAACTAACACCAATGGTTCGGAGTCCAACACTCGGCTCGACTTTACCTCCTCGGCTCGTCTCCGGACGAACCAGGGGTAGATCGCCGTTCGGAATTGCTCCCACAACTGTTGAACTAATACCGATGGTTCGGAGCCCAACACTCGGCTCGACTTTACCCCCTCGGCTCGTCTCCAGACGAGCCAGGGGTAGATCGCCGTTCGGAATTGCTCCCACAGCCGTTGAACTATACCGATGGTTCGGAGTCCAACACTCGGCTCGACTTTACCCCCTCGGCTCGTCTCAGGACGAGCCGGGGGTAGATCGCCGTTCGGAATTGCTCCCACACCCGTCGAGCTCCAACGATGGTCCCGGGGGCCAACACTACCCCGGTAGATCGATGCCGGAACCTTCGTTCGAACACAAAAGTCCGAACTCTCCTAACTATTAGCCGAAGACCGAAGACCCGGAAATTCGGTCGGATTCCGAGCAAGTGGCTTCCCGAGCGTGTAAACGGGGAAAACACACTTTCCCCTCAACTTTCGTACGTGATCTCGATCAGACGGCACAGATCATCCCACCTGCGCAAAACGACAAGATAACGTTTTCTTGGGAACTGAGCCGCCTCGAGATTCGCGCCTACATTCGACGGCTCAGATCTCGCCACCTGCTCTAAGCGACAAAGTAACACTTTCTTGGGTACAGAGCCGCCTAGGGATTCGTGCCGTACCGTGTCAGAACCACTAAACGACAAAGGTGCCGTACCCCTGGGGATCCATTCGGCTAAACAGACACGCTCGGATCAAAGGTCTCGGCGCGACCAACATGGTTACAAGCAAAAACAAATAGCGAAGCAACGAAAGGAAATTTTATTAATTGTCGGCGCATAATACAAAACATTCCATTACAAAGTGTTGGCAAACAAAACACACAATGCCCGACCCACTACACTTGTCTCTCATATAAAAACATCCTCACTAAATTGTTCATCCTCCTCAGCTGACAGCTCCTCTTTCTCCCCCCGGAGCTTCGCCATCGCAGCACGCAGATGCCACATCTCTGAGAGCAGGTCATCCCGCTCGGCGACAATCTTCGACTGAATGTGCCGAATGCTTTTGACCCGAAGAGCGTTGCTGAATGCGGTCTGCGAGTCTTCATCCTCTCCTGCGGGGCTCAGCTCGACGATCTTATTCTCCAAGCGTTGGATCTCGGCTTCCCTGAGACTGAGGACCAACGAAAGGTGGTCCCACTCACTCTCGGCTCGGCGTAACTTCATATCGGCGCTCCTGGGGCTCAGAACCACTGTTCCAGAGGTGGCCTCGGATTCGGAGTCATCATTCGAACGCTCGGAGTCCGAGCCATGGATCGTCACAACGAGCTGAAAAGAAGGGAAAACGAATAACACAGTTTCAATACACTGCCGAAGTCTAACACTTGAAAATTTTTCAGAACTATTTGCATTCAGACATAATAGTGTTACAGACGGTCGACCGACCCTACAACTAAGTTGTTACAACGACCAATAAAAATGGAAAACAACGTAATCAGGGCCTCTTCGGAAGGGGAATGCTTCGGTTTAGGGAAACGCGGGGACGACGAGGCCTACCCTCCGAGCTCGACCCTAAACCAACAAAGCGCGACCCCCCTTCGCTGCTAGCTCTAACTGCGACGCCGGCCGAAGCCCCGCTCGACGAGGCGGCCGCACTACTCTGAGCATCGGCTGGACTCCGCCTGGTCACCGGCGAGCACATCGCAAGTTCGTGAAACGTAATCCCCCTCTCGCTTTCTTCGCGAGTGCACGAAGTGCTGCGAACGTTAGCCCTGACCGGTGCCGGCTTGAGCGACGCGATTTCTTCCTCCAGTTCAATAATCCTATCCCTCAAGACGTCATCCTTCGCCAACCTCTTCGGTCGAGGAACCGTCAACGAGCCCGAAGTATTGGCATTGTCGGTCGCGAGCCGTCGGTAATGGGTGACCTCAATCCCCCTATCTATTGTGATCCTTCTGAGCCTGTCGACTTCGGCCGACAGCTTCTTGCGCCCGGCCAACGCCTCCTCCAGCTCGGACGCCAGCTTCTCTGCCTCCGCTGAGCGCTCCTTCTCCGATAGCTCCAAGTATTGGACCTCGGCCAAAAGGTCGTCATTCTTCTGCTCGGCGGCAGTAAGCTCTCTACGGAGATTCTCGACTTCGCCTTCAGGATGGGGAGCTGAAGAGCGCTTCCGATACTGGTACAGCTCGCGGCCATACCTCCGCAGAGCTGCCTTCGTATCCTCCAGCTTGCCGAGAAGGAGATATCGATTATACCGGCTCTGAAAGAGCTCGTCCTTCGTTTTCGCCAGCTCCTTCCGAAGGTATTCAACCTCCGTGATCGGACCGAATCTCACCTGAAATGCAGAGATAAATCCGAGGCCCAACACTGGGAGAAATTTACGCCAAAACAAACACTAAGTCCGAGACTCAACACTTGGACAAATTTTGGCCAAACAAAACATTTCTTCATTCAAAATTCAAAGAGTTCTACAACAGCGGTGGCCAGTCCGCAGTTAGACTTACAAAAACAAAAAAAAAGAAAAAGAAAAGAAGACAACCGAGTCAGGGGTCGACCTTTTTGTCGTTCGGGTCCGTCGACCCCTCGGCCTTGTCCTCGCCCTCGCCTCCACCTCCTCCTTCGCTCCAGCTCTCCTCCTCGGAGTCATCCTCCTTCTCCTCCTCGGCCGCGACCTTCCACGGGTCCTCGACAGGTTCCGTCTCCCCCTCGGGGCCGATCAACCTCTCAGGGACAACCTCCTCCCCTTCCACGAGGTCGTAGAAGTTGTAGGAGGACGTGTCGAAGCCCGGGTTCTTGGCGACCACATGTTGCAAGGCCCGGCCATAGGCATCCACCATATTCTGGAGCATGTGCATCGCGGCCTCCTCCTGCACGGCTTTCTTCACCCTCTTCACCTTCCTGAGGTGTTTGGCCTTGATCTTCTCGGCCCTCTTCTGAGCATCCTCCGCCTCCGACCGAGCCTTGGCCAGCTCCTCCCTCAGGTCGGCAGCCTCCTTCACCGACACCTCGAGCTTGGCCACCGAATCCTTCAGCTCGGCCACCTCCTTCTCCGAGGCCTCGAGCTTGGCCGCCGTATCCTTTGACAGCTGAACAGCATCGGCCAGCTGCTTCTCCAGCCCCTCCACTTCGGTGGCCCTCTTCGTCGAAAGAAGCAGCTCGGAATCAAGCCGCTTCGCGACCTTGATGCGTTCCGCCCTCTCCTTCTCCTTCTCCTGATCCTTCTTCGCCAACTCCTCGACCAAAAAATTGAAGTGGCAGAGGGTCTGGAAGAGAACAGCACGTTAAAATCCGAGTCCAAGAACTTAGAAAAATTCTAAGGAAGAGATTTGAACAAAGAATAGCTCAGCATACTTACCGACATGGTGTTCCGGGCTATCTGCATCACGGCGTCCCCTGCCATCCCGGCCTTCAGGGTCGCTCGATCCTTCGGAGTCGGCAGGTGCCTCACCGCCTCCATGCAGATGTTTCCGTCGCCCAAAAAGCCGTCGACGTTCATCACCTGCCAGTCGGAGACGAAGATCTGCTTATGACGCTCGGTCAAGATCTTCTCCGCATCGGCAGTGAGGGGCGGGACCTGCATGGACAGCGCATCCTTCACCCCGAACACTCCGCTCGACGAACCCGGAGCGTCCGCCCCCGGGGTCGGCACAGGTGCATCCGAGGTAGGGGGATCGGAGACAACGGCCCCCCCCTGCTCGGGGACCACGACCTTCGTCGGAGAGACAAGGACCTCGATCTCCCCCTCCTTAAGGACCGCGACCTTCGGTTGGTCGGCAGTCTTCACAACCGAGGCCTTCTTCGATGCCCGGCTGTCCTGAGGCGCTGCCGACGGCCTCTTCTTCTTCTCCTGCTCTGCCCTGCCCTTCGCCACCAGAGCCTTGTAATCGAGCTTCATCGTCTCTGCAAAAGCCGAACGAAAAAACTTAGCAGAATTTTCATAAACTTTAAACAAAGAAGTATAAATACCAGAAGCATACGAGGGTCGATCGGACTGAGACCCCCACGGAACAGGTGCTCCTCTGTGATATCTTTCCAGCTTAGCGCTGGCAGGGCAAGAAGCTTCCTCTGGACCTCAGCCTTCTCAGCATTCAGTGGGACGTCCTTCTTTGTACGCTTGGGCAGGCCGTCCTTCGCCAAAATTGTCGGTATCACCCACGGCGTCAGATTTCGGACGAGGAAGTATTTATCCTTCCAATGTTTGATCGAGTCCGGGTTCTCGATCAACTTAACTCCCGTCCGAGGTGAAAGAAAGAACCTCTGCTCCTCCCGCCTCGGCTGGCAAGGTCGGAAGAGACTCCGAAAGAGGAACATAGTCGGCTTGGCATCGATCTCTTGGCATCGGAGGAGGAACGCCACGACGTGCCTCCATGTGTTCGGCATCAGTTGGGCGGGACTCAGACCGTACCAGACCAAGACTTCGACCACGAACGGGTGGAGGGGAAAGCGGAGCCCGGCGATGAGGGAGTCGATCGGAAAGACACATACGTCCGACGAGGACTTTGTATTGGCTCGGAACCCCGGCCCAGGAAGGAGCAACACATACTCAAGAGGGATCTGGAAACCCTCTCGGATCAAACGAAGATCTACCTCGGTAAGAGTCGAGATTCTATGATCAACCTCGGACAGCTCCCTAGGCTCGTTCTCCTCCACCAGTTTAGCCGTACCTTGAGTAACCCTCTCCAAGGTATCCTCGGCGTAATCTCGGATGCCTCCCACACTCGACACGGCGATGGGCTGCCGACCAAATGCCCCCGCTCTCTTCGGCGTCCCCACTATCGTGATTACGGCTTTACCCTTTCGGGACTCCGCCGCGACTTCCTCGGGCACTTCGGCCACTTCACCCTCTTTATCCGGACGAACAACATCTTGCTCGCTCGGCTCCATTACTCCCTTCCCTTTATCCCCACGGCCAATGGCTTGCTCCGAGGCGGGGGTCTCAGCCGAAATCTTAACCATGTTTTTCTAAAAAGAGAAGGGAAAGAGACTGACCTTGAAGTGACAGGTGCGGTCGGAAAGTTCGCCGGAACTAAGAACGCTACCGCGACAGCTAGCAACGCCACCAAGGGAGCTAAAAACTTCGAAGCAAAGTAAAAACGGAAGAGAGAGAGTAAAAGTGAAAAGTGAAGACTTGGTCTTGGGGGGGTGAAGATTTATAGTAAAATTGGGACGTCCCTTGGACTTCCAATGAAAGTTCACGACCTTTGGGCTGCTCTCGAAACGTCGCGAAGGCCCATCATCACTACCTCTCTCACCAAGACAACTGGCTCGGCCCCAAGGGTTCCAAATCCGAGCTACAAGCGATCCGAACACGCCGGCTGTAGGGTCCGATCGGAATCCGAGCAAGTGCCTTCCCGAGCTGGTAAACGGGGAAAACCCGCTTTCCCCTCAACTTTCACGCCTGGTCTCGATCAGACGGCTCAGATCTCGCCAAGAGCACTAAACGACAAGATAGTGTTTTCTTGGGAGCTGCGCCCGTCTTGAGATGCGCGCCATCATCCAGCGGCGCAAGGTGCGCCACGTCGCTCGGACTATTGAACCCTCGGACGCCTCACCTATGCCTAGAGGAACCTGGAAAAATTTTGGTTCAGTTTTGAGGCGCCGCCTTCGGCGGGCGCCCCCCAGGTCCCGTGTTTCGGCTGATATTCCACCGACCCACGGGCCCCGGCCAAAAACAGATCAGCGCCCCCCTCATCTCTAACTCCTCCGGGCTGACATCCATCAGGAGCCATCAGCCCGGAAGGAAGACAGAGATGAGAGGGGACCCATCAACACTCAGAGACCAAGAGAAACGCACCGTTCCGAGCTAGTTGTTTCCAACTGGAAGGCGCGGCTTGTCAGAGGGCTCTGACCGCAGCGCCTTCACAGTTGCAAACAACAGACTCGGACGGTCCAGAAGCCCGAGCTGCAACTCATGATGAAGCGCACCATCCCGAGCTCGTTGGCTGCAACTGGAAGGCCCAGTTTGTCAGAAGACTCTGGCAGCGGCGCCTTCACAGTTGCAACAAACAGACTCGGATGGCCCGGAGACCGGCATCGGACATGGATCATCACTCTCTCACCAAGACCTCCGCTCACTTCGACACTCACTTTGGAGCAACCAAAGAAAGCAGAAGATCTTGGTGAGAGAACGACCACCTGTCCTTCCGAAAAGACCCACACACCCCGGTCCGGACTATGGTCGTCGCCTCTACTGCCTTATCCCCTCCCGCTCCTGACATCCCCTTCGGAGCAGTGAGGAACGGGAGAAGAATAAGACAACAGAGCGACCACCCGTCCTTCTGAAGTAACTCATCCCTCGGATTCGGACCACGGTCGTCGCCACTACTACCTCGTCCCCCCTCGCTCCTAACATCCGCTTTGGGGCCGTCAGGAACGAAGGGAAAACCAGGCAGAAGAGCGACCACCTCTCCGAACCTCAAGAGAGAAGCTACCCAAGGCAGATGCCTCAGAGGTCTGGAACTCAATTTGGTTGTGACTAAAATGACAAAGGGAGTGGAATACTTATAGCCTGCCTCCAAGAACCCGCCATTATGGCCCTCGGAAGTTGAAACGCCACGCATTAATTAAAGGAATTATCCTTAATGACATCGGGAAGGCGAAACGCCACACAAGTCACGAAGCACCATTAATGCCCTTGGGAACAGAGCCATCTCAGATTGCCAAAAACCACATGCCCTCGGTCGGCTGCCGAGCAAGTGCCTTCCCAAGCGTGTAAACGCGGAAAACTCACTTTCCCCTCAACTTTCGCGTCTGATCTCAATCAGACGGCCCAGATCTCGCCGAGAGCACTAAAAGACAAGATAGTGTTTTCTTGGGAGCTGCGCCCGTCTCGAGATGCGTGCCGACATCCAACAAACTCAGATAGCGCCACGTCGCTCGGCCTGCCGAGCCCCCCTGCCTTCGGTCGGCAGCCGAGCAAGTGCCTTCCCGAGCTGGTAAATGGAGAAAAAAAGACACCGAGCTACGTGGACCGCTGGATCTCTCAGAAATCCGCGCTCCAAATGATGAACAGCCCAGATTGCGCCACGTGCGCTAAAAGACAAGATAGCGTTTTCTTGGGAGCTGTGCCCGTCTCGAGATGCGCGCCCAACATCCGACGGCTCAGACAGCGCCACGTCGCTCGGCCTGTCGAACCCCCTGCCTCCGGTCGGCAGCCGAGCAAGCGCCTTTCCGAGCTCGTAAACGGAGAAAAACGCTGCCGAACGGTAACAGCCGTCAGATCTTTCCCGAAGTTCGCACCCGTCCACGATCGACGGCTCAAATCGAGCCACGCCATTAATCGGTATTTAAATCGTTTTTTATCTATTTAAATCGTTTTATTTGTTTAAAAATTGCGAAAAAATTGCTAACAATTCGGGAAAATTAACCAAAAATTCTGGAGAATAATTGAAAATTTGGGGGCACATTTTCGAACCCCTGAACGAACAATTATCGCCCAGAATGTACAGTTAAGGCCCCCGAACGATTAGCGAACACGTCGCAAAATTAAATAAATAGTCCGAAAAAATAGATAAAAACCCTTGAATACCCGATGTGGCCAGAGAACAGCCAGCGGCGTCAAAAGTTACCTCACTACCACCTTTCTAGATTCAAAATCCCATATTTGGACTCCGATACAACTCCACCAGCCACGGAAACAGCTGAACTACTCCTCAAAGTCTGATCACGCTCAGTCTTTAGGAGTGGGGGGCTCGTGATATGGCTAAAATTGGGGTTAAATCGGGACCGTCCAGATTGGGCACGGATCTTGAAGCACGGGGGTAAAAAGGTAATTTCACATACAGAAGGATCCAAAACGGGTATTGGGTCTCCCTCTCACAGAACCAACCATCTACAAATGGACCCACTTCAACTGGGCACGGGTCCCGACCCGATACAAGCCCGGTCCACCAAGGGAGAATCAGGCCACTGATTTGATTAGATCAAATCAATAAGCTTGATTTGCTCTCACCAGGGAATCAAGGCCTACTTTCCTAAAACAGAATAGGAGGATTTTGCTCCTGACTGTTAGCCAGGAAATCAGGACCCTAATCATTCCAAAGGCGACTATAAATACAACCCCTCTACCACCAAGACCAGGTTAATCAATCATTCACCACTTTTAAGCTCTTTGTTAATCTTTTTCTGATTACTGACAAGAGCGTCGGAGGGTGCGTCGCCGGAATCAACCCCGGTGTTTCGCACTTCCTTGCAGGTAGCGTCAGGAGCGAGAAGGCCGAGTCAACTGTTCAGGTTGTTCCCGTACTCACAAGTTCTATCTGTTTACCCCCACACCGAAATCAGCGGTAACAGGTATACTTAAGTATATTTTCACTATTGGATCCTAGTGAATCCATCCATACATCCAATAACTCTCCATACTCTCTAAACTAACATAGGAAGGGGTAGTATATATAAGGACCTCCACATCCAGTAATCCCCCTATGTGGTGCAGTAAATATTTTTCCATATTTGGACCACTTATAAGAACAAATTCATATAAGACAAAACTATCTCATATAAGAATTGTGGATTTTCTCTTATTTATCTTCATCACTTTTCAACAACCTTATACAACATCTTCAGCGCAAAAACCACGGCAAAAAGGCAACTTCTCTACCACTCTCTTTTCAAATATTGAATTCGGAAGTCTGAAAATTATAAACTAAATAAAAGAGCAATAGTTTCATACTTGAATTGAGAGAGAGAGAGAGAGAGAGATTGTGGGTTGATTGTCGACCGAAATGGATTTGGATTACTTCATGATGAATCAAGGGGTTTGATGAAGTAGGAAAACCCAAAGTAAAAGCCTTCACCACCACAATCCGCTTCCCCTTTTGCCTCAATCTTCTATTTCAGACTTGATTCTCATCTTTGTTATGCTGAGGATGTTCTCTTTATTTGTGGGATTTTGGATGAATATTGGTTTCCATGTAAATGTTCTTGAAAATTATTGATTCTTCAATTTGAATGAGTTGGAGTTCTTTTACAGCATATGGAATTTTAATTATTTAACTTGTTTCTTTATTGAATTATTCTGTACGTGAAGATTTTCCTTTTGAGAAGGTTCAATATATGAAATACAAGAAAATCAATATTTAAATCAGCAGATTAATTTAATTTTTGAGATGCTTCAATATAAAATAACAATTTAATTTAGGATGCTAGGGCTTTTAGTATTTATGAAAATCATCAGGTGTAAAAATAAATCAAAGCTTTAGCCTTGAAATAATTTCTGCTAAAAAATAAATAAAAATAAATAGAATTTAACACAATCTTATCAAGAGGTTCTATGTATAATGATTTTTGATCCTTGGCCTAATATGTGAATCAATGTGCTACATCGGCCATTACCAAAAGTTACAAAGAAATAAATTATTGAGGTAGTCACCTAGACAGCTTACTCCCTCGAATGGTACAACCAATGCACTCTCAAAGTTGAAGGGAGAGAACTATGAAGCAGTAAGTGATGATATTTTCTCTGCGAAGCAGGGTTAAACAATAGAATCACATTTATTGTCTAATCAAGTGAAATGAACTATACGCACACAGGAAATCTGGCTGAAGTGTCCAACCAAGTATAAACTACTTGCACAACTACGAAAAATAATGAAACATGTGACGATACAAGAAATGTCCAAAGCAAATGAACTAAAACTAAACCAGAATACAAAATATAGTTACAGTTCGAACCTTGATGACCTCATCAAGCAACTCAACGTCCAAATTGTTTCGCACATAACCTGAAACGAAGTATATATAATAGAAATTCAACAAGCAGGGGCGAACCCAGAAATTTTTTACCGGGAGGGCCAAAGTAAAATTCTATGATTACATGTAAAATATAGAGATTTTTTCATAATTTTTAGGGGGTCAAACAATAAAACTTCGTTTTCATAGGGGTTAAATCATAATTTTTTGAAGGGTTAATAAAATTTTCAATAGTGTGAAGGGAGTTTTTAAAAATTCTGGAGGGGCCCGGACACCCCCGGGCCCTCACTAAGCTCCGCCCCTGTCAACAAGTATGCATTCAGCATGAAGTAGGCCTCTGTTACTTAAATACATACCTGGATGGTCAATAGAAAATGATGAGTGTTAGAGCATATGTAGTCGTTGGATTTTTACCCAAAATTCGGGGAAAATAGAAAAAATGGGTGCTGTAGTCATTTGCTATATACCCAAAATTTGGGTTGGTAAACATTGGTCTACTATATTTGGCAGAATATATAAAAAGAATATGGAAAAAATAGGAGACGAAAGATTATATTTCGTCTATTTAATCGGAAGAAATATCATTTTTCATCGTAGACAATTTTTTTTAATTAAATAATCGGACGGGTAATAATTTACCGTCCGAAACAATTTTTTTTAAAAAAACGATCTGATGTTTTTTTTTATATAAAAAAATCGGGATGATAAATGATTCACCATCCCTCAAATTTTTTTTACATAGCGTCGGACGGGAAATGTTTTCCCGTCCGTTCGTTTTATTTTAAAAATAAATAAATAAATCGACGGACAGGAAATCATTACCCATCCATTTAATTATATTTTTAAAAACATCCAGCGACGCTTGATGATTTTTTTGTTCGAGATTTTTCAGCATAAAAATGTTTTTTTTTGGACCCAACATGATTTTTCGTCTGTGGATGAAAACCCCAAATTTTGGGTTAGAACGACTACAGCTGAAATGCATATTTCCTATTTCTGTATGCCAAATACCCAAAATTTGATTAGCAACGATTACAGATGCTCTTAGGAGCGATAGTCAGAGTAACAAACAAGGGGCCAGGACTGATCACTCCAATTTCCATAGGTCCATGGCTAAGCGAGGAAGAGAGGAGGTCAACCTTTGCTTGGAGCACCGGGGAGCCACCGGTAACTTTGGAGGTAAAGATCACCTGAGGGGTAGACATCATTGTTCTAACAGGGGCTTGCGCCCTGACCATAGAGGTCAGGTGCTGAGGCCGAACATAGAGGGCAAGGTTAGAAGCCAAGGGGAGCGAGAGCGCACTAGAACGCCGGCGAGAGGGAGAATAGATCTCCTCACTCTGACCACGTATAAAAGATCTTACGTAGAGGTGACTAGAGGCAGAACAGAGTTTCAGGTTAGGGAAATCTTTGACGAGATAGAGGCTCGCCGAAGTTGGAAGTGGGTATGAAGAAAGAAGAAGAGGAGGGAGAGTGGATTTTATATAAACAAAAAAGAATAAAAAAGCAGAGAAATCAGTGGAGAAGAGGAAGTCGTCGTCATCAAGAATGACAGCAGGCTACCCTAATGCCATAAATGTGCTGGTAGAGTGCATACAGTTCACGAATGTTTGAATAATTGGTTTTGCTATGTTTGTACACATTTCGAAGGCGTGTCCGACTCTGGTGGTGGCGGCGAATGTAAAAGGGAAGTCGATTGAGGTAACAACATTTACAAAGAATGCGACTAACTCGGAGAACTGCGTGCCATCGGAAGAAAGCTCCGATGATCATGGACGTACTATGAAAGCGACGATAACACCAACTCCGATGATGGCGAAGATGGATAGTAGATTAAAGAATTGTATTCTTATCAAAGAGCTCCTCATCACCAACACAGAGGTTGCTCTGAAGTGGGAATGGGTGGTTGATAAAATTAAGCAAGATGTCATGCTCGTTCACTGTGAGAATGAGAGTAGAGTTAATGAGGTACTCCTCTTGGGGGTATTGAAGGTGATGACTTTTACATTACGTTTTGTAGATGAAATCGCTACTACGGTGAATTAATGGTCAATCAACTCCCTAGAATTTGGATTCGTCTTTGCAACCATTCTTTTCACTTTTGGGTAAGGTCTAGATTTAACAACATCGTCACTAGATTTGGTCATGTTGTCGCCATAGATCAGAACACCCATCGTCAATCAAGATGAGAGTATGCAAGAATTCAAGTGGGAATAGATAGTTTGGCCTCCATCCCGTCGATCATCCAAGTTAGGTTTGAAGATACTTGCCATGATGTAAAAGTTATTGTGGAGAGGAGGAAACAGGTGTCATTACATGAGTCACCGGAATCCAATTCCGATGGGGTGGATGTGCGGTCGATATTGAAGCAACCTGAGGTTGAAGATACAATCGAGCCACACATCAAAAAATCCAGAGGATCAGAGCCATCCAATTCGAAAGATAGGGAAAAAGAAGGCGGCAGATTACACACCTTTCAATCTTTTCCCTGCAAATCCCATCCGTCCAATATAGTAAACAGCTGATGCTATCATTTCAGCAGTTCCAAAGGAGGGCTTTAGGGAAAGCATTCACGTGAAGGGCAATGCTTCGCAAGTTTTTAGGAAGTTGATTTCTGGCAATAGAGCATTGGGTTTGGCATCGCTAGGGGGGTGGGTGTTCTGACTCAAGAGGTGCCTCGGGTTGCGAGTGTACAATCTACTGTACACCCAATAACGATGGTGACTGGTGTGACTGGGTAGCTGGCGACAAGTTCGAGGTTGTCAATGGTCCCATCATAGACGCGGAAGGGTAAGAGTTGATGACATTGAGTAAGAGGGAGTTCAATGTGGCTGTGGAGCCTGTGGTTAAATTGTTAGAATAGAAATTGGGCCCTGCTAGGCCAAGCAATACGACAAATGGCTCAATTAACAATGAATTGGCTGTTCAAGAGGTAAACAACAATATGGTATTATACGGAGATTTTAAAGAAAATTTGGTTGAGGTAGAGCCCAAATTGGAGATACAAGAGGAAGGAGTGTTGCAGCAACCGTTAACATGCCAGGTTCAAAACAAGGATGAGGAAGAGGAAGGAAGGATTGAAGCTCTAAAGGATGTTCAAGAGGAGGAGTTGGAATCCGATAGCGAAGAAGCGAGATTTTCAAGTCAGGTCAAGTCTCTTATAGGAAGACAAGACAAAAGTAAAGCACAGGGAACTGACGAGTCTACAAGCAAAAGTAAGAGGCAATTGGATCGTTGGGGGGTCAAGTGGACCGAGTGAAGAAGATCTTATCAAATCGGCAGCTAAATCTAAGGAACCGGTGTCGGCATGTTAATATGTTAATTTTAAACGTTATTTTGGATAATATGCTTCTCTATTATGCTTCAATGTTTGGTCGAACCATGGGGTCCACTATACATGAACAAATAGAAAAGGTGAGGGCCATTAGAGGAGAGGCTTGTAAATTAAGCTTACAGACTTCCATCCTATTGTAGGATTAGAGGACCTTAGATGATCCTGTTTATGCATGTGATACATGTTTTGGAATGTTAGAGGGATGAGGTCTAGAGTTAAAAAAGACTTGTTAGCGATATGATTGCTAAGAGGAAACTGTCGTTTTGTGCTATTCAAGAAACTAGAATTGTGAATCTGCTATGTACGGATCTAGTTAATCTTTATCTTTCGAGTGGCGCTTACTTTCGGCCAGTGGTTTGTCTGGGGGAATTGCTTGAGGCTATGACTCGAACCTTTTGGACTGCATCAATGGTTTCATTGGGATTTTCACGGTCACCATTAGGGTTAAAAGGAAAAGTGACAAAAGGGAACAAATGATCACCTCGGTGTTTGGCCCCGTACTCGAACTATAGGAGGAGTCAATTTTGGACTGAACTTATTTTGATTCGTGGAAGATGGGATGGACCTTGGGTTATGGGGGGGGGATATTAAGCATCCAAGAGTGAGAGGCAAGATTTCAATTGAGTTATTACTGTACTAGATCTAGTTGAATTAGAGGCGACGGACAAATGATTTACTTGGTCAAATATGCAGGCCAATCCAATATTAGTGAAGCTGGATCAGATTATGGTGTCTTCAGACTGGGAAAGTCTTTTCCCACTAGCAAGGACTAAAACCATTCCTAGATTCACATCGGATCACACACCATTGACTCTGTAATGCGCGAACGAAAGTTGTACGGAACCACACAAATTTTGATTTGAGAAGGTTGGGCTTAAAATTGTTAATATCAGAGGGAATATAGAAGAGTCATGGAACAAATCAACAGTGCAAAATAATGCATTATCAAAATGGATTTTGAAGCTTAGACACCTGTGCAATCACCTCCAAGTTTAGGCAAAAAGTGAGTTTGGTGATATTAAAAGAAATAAGAAGAGGATAGGAAATAGAATATAAGAACTGGAAAAGTTAGAAGAAGTTTTAAACCTCGACAACCTGGAATATGATGAATTGGCGTCTAGTAGACTCGAATTACATATATTGGGAGAATGGAAGAATCATACTGGAGACAAATTGCAAAAGTGTAATGGATGAAGAAGGGGGATTCAAACACGACCTTCTTTCACAAAGTTGCAAGCAGAAGAAGAAGACACAAATTCATTTCTGGTCCGTATGTGGAGGAGACTTGGACAGATGACAATGCTTTAATCAGTCAACAAATTGATTCTTCTTTTAGGGATCTTCTGGGAAAGATAAGAAGGGAACGGTGTGTCCTTAACAATGAAATGTGGGGTGATTCGAGAACAGAGGACAATGATGGTTTAGAGGGTCAATTCATGGAAGATGAGATTATCAAAGCCATCAAGGCACTAGGACAGGATAAGGCACTAGGACCTGATGGATTTTCGATTTTTTCTATAAAATATATTTGGACATCATTAAGAAAGACTTGCTCGATATCTTCCCCGAACTAGACCAGGCCTGGGGTGCAGTTAGAACGATTAAACTACGCAAACGTTATCCTTATTCCTAAAAAGGCGGGAGATACAGAGAGTATCAGACCTCAGACCCATAAGTCTGTTAAACAGATCTTTCAAAATAATCACGAAGGTGCTAGCAATGAGACTGGCTCCTCTCCTTTGCGAGATCATAGATGATTCACAAAGTGGTTTTTTGAAAGGAAGAGATGTTATAGATAGTATTGAATCGGCTCGTGAGATGGTGTTTAGAGGTAACAAGGACAATGTCAACGGCTTCTTGCTTAAAGTAGATTTTGAAAAAGCGTATGATGCTGTAGAATGGGACTGTGTATACGAAGCGTTAGAGTTACGAGGTTTTGGGCCGAATGGAGATTATGGATGAGAAAGTGTGTCAGATATGGGAAATCATTCATCTAAATTAATGGTAAATATGGAAACGAAATTCAATGTTGTAGAGGACTGAGGCAAGGGTACCCACTATCACTATTAATTTTCATTCTGACTGCAGACGGACTGGCAGAAATGATTAATAAAGGAAGAGAGGCACAAATTATTAAGAGGGTGAATGTTAAAGGTGTTTTCGAACCGATGTCGATATTTCAATATGCTGATGACACCCTCATTTTTGGATAAGCAAAATGGGATGAAATCATGGCATTGCGGGTAATTCTAAGATGCTTTGAGTATTGGTCCGGATTGGCTATGAATCTGCATAAGAGTTGTGTGATTGAACTTAGTACTAATACTGGAAACCTTGCCCAAGGAATAACAAATGCGATGGAGTGTGCTAAGGGAGACTTCCCTATCAAATATCTGGGAACGCCTATCAAACTAGGAGACTGCGGAAAGATGACTGGATCCCATTGGTGGAAAGAACTGAGAAGAAATTACCAGGATGGAAAGAAAAATTCCTCTCCCTGGATGGAAGAATTACCCTAATCAATATGGTTCTTAGTAATATTCCGACATACTTAATGACTATATATGAACTTCCAAGCTGGGTCATCGAACGGATAGACAAATGTAGAAGATGTTTTCTTTAGAAAGGCAACAAAGAAAACAGCAAAGGGTTTTACTTGGTCAGATGGAAAAGGGTTTGTAAGAAAAAAGAATTTGGAGGACTGGGAAAAGTCAACTTAAGGGACATGAATAGAGTCCTCCTTATCAAATGGTGGTGGAAGATGAATAAACATCACAAATCATGGTGGTGTAAATCGTTTGATTTATGTAGGAGAAGGAAAATATATAGATTTGGTGGTAGGAGCGTGCGGGTGAAGACGTCACATCTGTGGAAAGGAATTGCAAAGGGGGGGAGAAGTATTTCATACAAACACTAGATCGACGATTAGAGATGGTAAAGATATAAGATTTTGGAAGGAAAAATAGTGTGAGGATAACACACTACAATCACTGTTTCTACTATTCGCTAACGAAGCGAATAACGAAAATCTGCTAGTGTGTGATATCTGGCAAAATGGTAGATTAAAGATTGACTTCAGGGGAGCTCTATCGGCTTCTAATCGTATAGGGTACCAAAGACTTACAACGATGGTTAGTGAATGAGGTCAATATTCATACGGAGAGAAGGATTCAAGGGAGTGGAATCTGGATTCTAACATGACCTTCACGGTGGCATCTATGCATCATCATCTGAATGATGGGCGTGTGAGATGTCAAGAGGAGAACATTATCTGAAAATCGGAAGCTCTGAATAAAGTTAAAGCCTTCTTGTGGTTAGTTATGAACAACGCTATTCTCTCAAAAGTGAATCTTAGAAAATGAAACCTACCGATCGACAGTGCGTGCCCGAGATGTAACCAAGGGGAGGAGGATGTCAATCATATTTTTTAGAGTGCCCTAGGGCGAAATTGACATGGGAAATTCTGGTTTTGAGTTTCGGTATGGTAGAAATTCCTAGTCAGGTCGAGGATTTCTGGGGTACTTGGAGATCAAAATGGGTTCGAACGGAGCGTAGGGACATGTGAGATATCACAGTGGCAGTTAGTGTATCGTCCCTATGACTAGACAGAAATAATACATGTTTCCGTAATACTATATGTTGATTAAATATGATGCTATATAAAATTCAGAGTCTTATTAATGTCTGGGTAGGTAAGGCAGGTGTTAAGTGAAGGTTGCAACCGGATCTTGCCGCGTAGTTAGTATATGGAAAGGAAGGGGTGCTACCGGAGAAATTTTTGTCGTACTGCCCCACTTTTAGAAAATATTTGGCGCCTTGCCCCACTTTCAAAAACAATTAGTGATATGCCCTTGTTTAGGACACGTCAGCAACAAACGTTATTGGGAAAAACGGTATTGGTTATTTCCATGCCGTTCTTCCCAATAACGGCATCTGTTTGGAAAAAAGTTTCATGTCGTTATTTGGAATAATGACATCTGTTACTTTTAGTCTAAAGATCTAACAATCTCAATTGTGAGCTGAGAGAAAATTGTAAAACTAAAATAACCTATGCCGTTCTCCGAGAGAACGGCAACGATTATACTGATGCCGTTATTTCAAATAACGGCATCAGTTATTTTCATTTTGCACAATTTCCTATATTCAATAACCCCCAATCCTTTCTCCTACCTCTTGTCATTCGTTTTTTTCTCTGTATCTCTCTCTTTACTCCTGCACCCACAAAACCTAGATCCCAAAATCAAAAAATTCCAACCATTGGAGTGCTCTAAAATTTCGTACATCCTACCTCCTTACTCCCACTCTCATTTCATTCTTCATCCACAACGATTTTTCAAGCTAGTGGCGGTACGGTTTAATTTGAAGGTATTAAAATCTTAACCGTATGTTTGA
Organism: Hemerocallis citrina; assembly: GCA_017893485.1. Classification (NCBI taxonomy): domain Eukaryota; kingdom Viridiplantae; phylum Streptophyta; class Magnoliopsida; order Asparagales; family Asphodelaceae; genus Hemerocallis; species Hemerocallis citrina. The sequence continues at coordinate 54,285,360 of CM030359.1, read as the reverse complement.
TATGTATTCCCATGTTATGCTTATTGTGAGTAGTGAATGACTTGAATATGTTTGAAATTTTATGCATAGGTATGGAATTTGATATCCCTATTTGGTATATTTTGGGGGTGAAGTAATTAAGGATCCCAAGATTGGATATTCTTATAGTGATGTTGAACTGGTAATTATTTGGGCTTCCCGCAACTTTATATATGCAGAATTAATAGATAAGATATATGAAGTCACGAATTGGGATAGAAGTGAAATGAGTCTGAAAATCAGAGCCTGTTATGCTACTGGTAAAGGGGATGTGCAATATTTCATGTTGGTACCCGTAGACAATGACAATTCTCTGAGGTCTATGATGCTTAGGACACTTGATCCAAGTTATAGTTAGAACACAGTTGAGTTATATATCGATCAAACGAGGCTTCCAAATACTACACGAGTTGTTATTGAAAGTCCAAGGCCCGCACGGACTTTGAAACCATCGGCCGAGTCACATGTTAGAATTTCAAATACAGACGAAGATACTAGCACAACTCCAACGGAACCTGTTCCCTCCGAATACGAGCAGGTACTGCCGCCGTTATTGTCACAAAATATTTTGCTAGCTGGCATGGCAATAGAAGATTTTGACAACGCCGTTGTAAAGAACGATTTGGTCGAAGAGGAAGAAGATGAGGAATGCGGTCTCGAAGATGATGAGGAGGAGGTTGTCATTGAAGCTCCGGTTGTTGATGTCAATATTGATGTGCCGGTTAACAATGCCCACGTGTTGCCAAGTCAGAACATAAGTGCAACGATGCATGGAACTCAATCCAATGAATGGATGTCTCGTGCCACCATACATGAACATGGATCGTCTTCTGTTGGTTCTTCCAACTTGGATGAACTCTTCATAGGTCAAAGATTTCCAACCAAAGATGCTCTACAACATCAAGTGAAGATCTACGCCGTGAATAACCACAGAAAATTCGTGACGGTAAAATCAGATCGTGGTCTATACTATGTGAAGTGTAAATACGCACCCATCAACCATTCAGCTGATGACATTACAAAAAATCCGTCACTTCAAAATGTAGTTGGTTGTCCATGGCGGTTGCATGCAATTGTTCCCAAAGGCCGTAATTATTTCGTGGTAAAGAAGCTTGAAGGTGCACACACATGTGTGAATCCTACATTGACTCAGGATCACAGCAAAATTGACTCCACGGTAGTATCGATGGTCATATTAGATGTTGTGAAGGAACAACTCGTAATAACACCAAGAGCCATAATTGGAATAGTGAAGGGAAGGTTCCATTACACAATTTCATATTGGAAAGCTTGGAAGGCTAAACATAAAGCAATTGAGCGACTATACAGTTCTTTTGAAAACGCTTACACTAAATTACCATATATACTCAATGCAATTCAAGTCTCAAATCTGGGTACGGCTGTACATTGGGCGAAGATTGTGTCCAGTCCGGGCATAGAAACTTTTAAGGGTGTTTTCTGGGTATTCGGTCCTTCCATCGAAGGATTTAAGACATGTAGACCAGTTATAAGTGTAGACAGCACTCATTTGTACGAAAAATATAAAGGTTGTTTGTTGATTGTTGTTTCACCAGACGCAAACGGTAGGTTGTTTCCGTTTGCGTTTGCACTAGTTGACGGTGAAAGCATAGAGACGTGGACATGGTTCATGAACTGTATTCGGTGCTTCGTCATAGATCGTGCAGGTCTATGTGTCATTTCTGATCGGCATGCCGGTATTTTATCAGCAATGCAAAATGAGTTCGGTACATGGAAGGAACCATTTGCATATCATCGGTTCTGTATGCGGCATTTTGCTAGCAATTTCCATAAAAAATTTGGATGCAAATTTTTGATGAGTAAGTTGAAGGTAATCGCGTGTCAAAATCAGTGGAAGAAGTTTGAGGAAAAGATGGCACAACTTGAAGCGAGCAATGCTGATGGAGCTAATTGGTTGAAGGAGAAAGCAATTGAGAAGTGGGCACTTACTGCCGATGGTGGGCGTAGATATAGTATAATGACAACAAATCTATCGAAAGTTTTTAACTCGGTCCTAAAAGGTGTTCATAGCTTGCCTGTCACCGCAATTGTAGAACAGATATTTTTCCGTCTGAACATATATTTCACTGATCGGCGTGAAGCCACGCAGACACTTATCAGTGAAGGTAAATTATGGGCACCACGGATTCAGGATCTTATTGATGTACGTCGTGAAAAATCCAGTTTACATGAGGCAATAATGTTTAATAATCGTTCATGTATTTTTGGGGTGAAAACGGGCATTAGAATGGATAGTGGATATCAAAAGGGTGGACAATGGCACACGGTAGACCTCGAGGGCCGAACTTGTACTTCTGGCAAATTCCAACTATATCACATTCCATGCTCTCATGTGTTAGTAGCATGTGCTTCCCGTGCGCTTGATTATCAACCATACATTGATTCCTTATACTCTACTGGTTTGTTAGCAAAAACGTAGGCACCAACTTCCAATCCTATACTAGACGAATCTTATTGGCCGACTCAAAGTGCACCAGTGCTCATAGCCGATTCAAGTCTTCATCGGGTAAAAGGTCGACCAAGGAGTACTTGCATCCGCAATGACATGGATGCTTGAGAAGGTCGGAGCAGTGGGAAAGTTTGTTCGAAATGCGGAGTGAGTGGACACAATAGACGGAGTTGTAAGAATACACAAAGTGTGGGTACTTCACAGTCTACCGGCAATTGAACTTGTATCCGGTTATTGTATTAATGTTGTAAAATCTATCGCTAAGTTAGTATGAATTAGAGAGTTTATGTTTTATCGTGAGTAATTTAAGTTTAGCCTATTAAGCATGAGATTTGGGGAATGAATTGTCTGTGAAATTGAATTAATTTTGATTTTAGTTAGAGATCTCCACAAAACATGCACTACTATTCATATAAGAGATGCCGTTCTTCTGAATAATGGCATATTCAGAAGATGTCGTTATTCAGAAGAACGATTGTGAAGACAGAAAGAATGGCAGAAGTGTAAGTTAATTCAGATTTTTGACACATAAGAGATGTCGTGTTTGAAGATAACGGCATTGTTAACACATGCCGTGATTCAAGATAACAGCATACCTCGCAGAATTAATAGGAGAAGCCGTGAATCAAGATAACGGCATTCTTTGGAGATGCCGTTATTCAATATAACGGCATCAGTTAAGGATGCCGTTATCTTGAAAAATGACTGTGAAGACAGAAAGTTTGACAGATATCCCAAATTTCCAAATTTTGCCTCTTAACTGATGCCGTTATCCGTAAGAACGTTACAGGATTGAGATGCCGTTATTTGCAATAATGACATCTATTATTCATGTTTTTCAATAAAAACATTCACAGACATGCACATACCATATACTACACTTCAATACATGCACAGAGCACATTTCTTCAACATTTTCGCCACATTTCAACACATCAATTCATCACTTCGATTCAAGTTTTTCCAACTTATTAGCTCATGAACTCATTAATCAAGTTTTTCCATATACTTTAATTGAACAAAAAAATTATCTTAATTCACTTCAACAAAAAAAAATCAAGCACATACTTGATTTTCAAAACATCTCCTTGAATCAAGGACACACTTGAACAAAAAAAATTCTTTAATTCACTTCAAAACATACATTTACAAAACATCTAACAAATAGTCATCAACATCTCCCCAGAGTTACTTGAAAATCCCATCAAAAGTACAATTACCCACACATAAAGTACAATATTGGAAAAATACTAACTAGGCGTATATTTTGTTGGGGCTTTTTCCTCTTTCGAACCGGGACTTTCCTCCTACGTTACCCAATCTCTTGAGTTGCAGGAGCACTTGGACCAACACCTCCTTCTTGATCACCTCCAACTACTTCAATCTCCCTATTTGCCAATTCACGTTGTGTAGGAGGAAAGCGAACACTCTTACCCCTTCTTGGTTGATGTGAAGGAGTTTGTGGTTGACTTCGAGGTGGGGCGGTGGGTTCTTCTTCAACTGTTTGTTGAGGTGGAGATGGTGCTCGGCTTACATTTTATCGCGCCGTTTGAGTTGGTATTTCGGTTGAGTGTAGAAGGGCATCGAAGCGCGAACCGTCACCAAATTCTTCAAGAGAAGTACGACATGGAAGTAAGAGTTCTCTTGCCAATTCCTTGCATGCCTTCGAAGCGTTGATCTTCAAGACATAACCACATTTTCTCGCAATGTCCCAAGTGTTTTCAATCTATATTAGGAAAAGAAATCATTAGTAGTAAACCAAACTTTTGTTAAACAAACATAAGCAAAAAGATGTCAATAAAATCAATTAACACTAAAATTGCATTACCATTAAACGATAGGAGGAAGCTTTTGGTTGATACATGGGTTGCGATGTGGAATGTGCGGGTGGCGGTTCCACTTGGTGTGCGGGTATCAGTTGTTGGATACCCGCAGGGACATCCGTTCTTGGCGCTACATACAACCGTGTGATACGACGGTACCATGCCATGTACCCGGTTTGCAATGATCCGTCGTACGGTACAATCCCTTCTACAACCAAGTCATACTTCCTCTCATTCTAACATGCTACATGAGCACGGTGGTGATCAGCCCAATCCATATTCGGTAAACGACCTTGGCCCGTAATGTTGTGAAGTCTACGGTCGTACATTGAGTTTACGGGTACGGGCTGCTGTGCATTGAATTGGCAGAGGACACGACCGGGGTAATAGAACTCCACAATTGAGAAATTTATAAGTTGAGCTAATGTCAACCATAGTTGATTATTGGCAGTGCAAATGGGGGGTAGACGTTGTAGCCTATCCTCTGTGTACGGTGTCTAGTGGATGTACTCTTCCTTCAACTGATCGTGTTCGTCCCTGTAATATGTGAACACACCACGTGGGTTATCCCTCCACGTGAGCTTACCCGTCTAGTAGGCACCAAGAGGAGCTTTCAACACGGAATTTTCAGGTTGCACTCTCCAACTTTCTGAAAGTACCGTTACCCCAGGTCGGCCAAGGTGTATTCGTTCCCTAACACCATATTTGCAATATCGGCATTGGCCCGGTCATTTGGATCGACCCCATCGAACAATTGCACAGGGCACGGTAGAGGGAAGCCAGAGCCACACTTTCTCAACTATATCGGCCGGCTGTTTGTAGGTCGGCGATCAATAGAAGGTACATGAGATGCACTACATCACTAAAAGAATTAGGGAATAGAATACCTCCAATCATCGACAATAGATAAGCCCACGTATAACGCTGGAGTTGGATGTCTGTCGGTACGTCTGCCAATTGATTATTGAACTCTGTATAAAGCCAAGAACGTCTAACTGATTCCTCAATGAATACTCCCTTATCATCTTCATCCACCTCGTGCCCAAGGTTATCTCATATCAATGCAACTTTATTGAACATTAAGTTGCCCATGACGGTCACCCCACCGATTGAAAGACCCGCAATGACGGCTACATCTTGTAGGGTGACCATCATCTTCCTAACTGGTAAGTGAAACGTATGTGTCTCCGGCCTCCAACGCTCCACAAGAGCGGTAAGTAGTGCGTGGTCACATTTGACTTTCGCCAACTTTGACATTCCGTAAAATCCGCTGCTTACCAAATAATTTTGAATACGAGGGTGCGTCTCCATGATGGTGTGCATTCGGAAACTCATTTTTTCGACATCTCCTTTCCAAACTGCCTGCGACCTGTGATCTTCTTGCAGATAAAGAACGGTAGGATCTATTGGATCCGGATGTCCCCGTGGTCCATGCGAAGTACTAGATGAAGCACCTACATCATGGGAAGAAGATGGTTGTGTAGGATCCATTTGCCTGTCAACATTAAATATAATGTGTCAACTACAATATTAATAGACATTATTACAAGACTAGAGATACTAAAATTTATACTAAGTTTTTACTAAACATTACTAAACATTAACAAACATTCACCACCACAACATCTCCACACAATACAAATAGATGAATCTAACTTCGCAAAGATAGCAATATAGGTAATCCACATCTCAATTTCCTATAAAAATAACTTTACATATTTATTAGTTACGTGGATCTATTCTACATCAGTTTTACTATACTACCAATATAGCTCTTGATAATCAACAACAATTTCACAAACCCTAGATCAACAATTCAACATTTCACATACCCTAGATCACCAACAATCCATAAGTACTTTTCCACAATTACTACTTAGATAACACAAATCTACATCACTTGTACTATACTACCAATGTATATATCTCTCATAGATCAAAATCAACATTGTAAAAAAAAAATTAGGGATTTTCGAAACTTACCACAAATTTGGATTCCGGTTGATTTCGAATAATCAATGAGAGAATCAAAAGTAGAGTCTAGGTATAATTGTTGTTTGGCAACTTACAAATCATTCAAATAGTTGGGATTTTAGGAATTTTTATTTTAGGGATTAGGGTTACGAGAGTGAAGATGAAGATAGAAAAAATCGTAAGGCAAAATGGGGAAGGAGAAAGGTTATTGAATATAGGAAACTGTGCAAAACGAAAATAACGGCATCAGTATAATCGTTGCCGTTCTCTCAGAGAACGACATAGGTTATTTTAGTTCTACAATTTTCTCTCAGCTCACAATTGAGACTGTTAGATCTTTAGACAAAAAAATAACAGATGTCGTTATTCTAAATAACGGCATGAAACTTTTTTTCCAAACATATGCCGTTATTGGAAAGAACGGCATGGAAATAACCTATGCCGTTTTTTTCAATAACGTTTATTGCTGACGTGTCCTAAACAATGGCATATCGCTAATTGTTTTTGGAAGTGGGGCAAGGCGCCAAATATTTTCAAAAAGTGGGGCAGTATGGCAAAATTTTTGCTACTGGACTTGTGCACTTGTGCCACTCGGCTTGGTGTTGTGCTTGCTGTATGCATTATGTTGTTTTCTTATTGTACTTTGATGTATTTTGAGTCTAGATGATGTGATCTAAATTGAACTCTATGAGGTCTGTAATATTTTGTTTGACTGTATTTCTTTCACTACTCATTAATGAAACAGGTGACTGAGGTGACTGATGGGTCACTTTTATCTTCAAAAAACAAAAAAGACAAGACACAATTACAATGTTATAAGGGTAGTTCACCAACTGAGGTCTAAACCAGAAGGTCTCAAAGAAAAGAGCGTAACAAGGATGAGCAGGATTAGTAGTACAAACTGCTCATATAGAATTGAAAACCATGTCAAATATGGAGCACTTGCATACTTAGAACTTATTGGCATTGATGGAATCATGTGTAGTGTATATAAGAGATATTAAAATAAGAATCCATGAGATAAAGTTTTTGGCAGATGAGATGAACATCCCTTTAAGTGATTGTACAAAACCAGAAATGAAACTCATTGTAAAAGTAGGTATAAGTTTGTTGGTAACGACCTAATTTGAATGCTGCAACTAAAGCTGCAAGGTGGGTAGAATAACAAGCAACCTTACTATCTAAATAATAAGCTATAGAAACCATGGTTAGAGTTATTGTTCGTTGTAATGCAGATAAGACAAAGAGTGTTTGCTAGAGAAGTTGAGCATCTCTTACGTGATTGTCCAATGCCTGAAGTAGGCATTATACAAATAAGTCTATATTTGCCAGTACCAACTGAAGAGTGCAAAAATAGCGAACGATCTGCACCGCTCGATTTTGGCACGAATCTCGAGGAAATCTTATAACAGCTTGTTGGGCCGACTATAGGCCCATCACCAAAATCCAACCTAACGTGAATCGGGTCACATACCCTAATCAGTGGATCAGGGAATATTCCCTAATCAGGCTCTCACGCCTATAAATATAGCCCTAGCTCTACAGTAACCAGGTAATCACTATTTCACCTCTTAAGTCTCTCTTAATCCTCGGGTTATTGACTTTAACGTCAGAGGGTTCGGCACCGGGAGTCCTCCCAGTGTTTCAAACTTTTTTGCAGGTATTCGGCGACGGTTAATCTCTCCCAGTCCACCAGATCCAATCACATCAGCATCACAGTAGGGTCAGATCGGCAGCCGAGATCTGAGTTTCCTCTTCATCAAAAGAACTCACATTATCTGTTGCTCTCACATCCGAAAACAAGCATCATCAGAGGTGTCGTTTGTAGGAAACACAGATTTGAGCCTTTTCTTCAGACTTTACTTCATAACCAACACTTCCTATGGCTCCCAAAGCCAAGAAGACCTCACCCGGGGGGCATCAGTCCGACCGTCCAGTCCAAGGATCTCGATAGCCGCAGGACCAAGTGCTGCAGAAACCTACCCCATGCACATCCCGCTCGGTAGCACGAGAGGTCACCTATCCGGTGGTGTTCAACTAAGAAATGTCACCCACAACTGATAGAAAGATGATCACCTCCGAAAACGTCTCAACCGATCCCGGAATGGAGAGGAGCCCTCGAACCACAATCCATGTTGAAGCCACCACTCCTCTCATGGTTGAGACAGAAAACACAGATGCTCCCCGAGGAACTGTCAACCCTCGAACAACCGCGGGGACAAAGGTCATGTGACAAAGGCGGAGTTCCATGAATTCTAGGACAAAATCCTCTAGGTCCTCCAAGGTGGGACCCGGACTGAGCAACGCACCGACCGAGTAGGAGGATCTGAGCACGGGAACGACAAGTTCCACAGGTCAAATGATCTGAGGGATGGGAGGATCCAATCCTCAAATGACTACAAGAAATGGAAGACCACCTTGCTCGGATTGGCAAAGGTGGGAGGCAGTCTGAACAGAGATATCGGCCGAATAGGCCACCCTTCTCCTCCAATATCCTCAATGCACCCGTCCTGAGGAGTTTCAAACCTCCACCGTTCGAAACCTATAACAGAGAAACAGATCATGCTGATCACGTTGAGAGCTTCAAAACCCTAATGATGATTCGCAGCTTCTCGGATCCTTTTCTCTATGTGAGTTCCTGGCCACCCTGAGGGGTCTCGCTTGGGAATGTTTCAAACTCACCCCCGATTCAACTTACTCCTTCAACCAGCTCGAGGAGAATTTTTTTGCTCACTTCATGACCAACCGAAAGGCTGGGAAGACGAGCGCCTCCTTACTGGAACTCAGACAGAAGGACGAGGAATACGTCTGAGATTTCGTCCAGAGGTTTAGGTCCGAAGTATGGTCGGTCTCATCCCACGACGTCGGGGTAGCAGCAGTGGCTTTTCGACACAATGTCCTCCACGACTCATTAAAGGCCTCCCTGGCCAAGAAGCCTCATTGACTTTTCCGACCTTCTCCATAGGAGTGCGAAGTACATCCGGGCCGTGGAGGCCCTCCACCCCGGGGTTCGGAAGGGATCCCCCGCTAAAGGAAAGAGGAAGACGATCAACTCTGAGCTTCCCAAGAAGGTCCAAAAAGACACGTCGGGGCAGAGGCACCTCCCCCACATTCGCGGTTCGATAAGTTTACTCCGCTCAATGCAAGTGTGTTAGCTATCCTGATGGAATATAAGGTGAAGATATACTTCAATGCCTTCCTCGGTCCAACAAACCCAACAAGAAGCGAGACCAAAGGTTCTACTATCGTTTCCATCAGGACCACGACCACGAAATAGATAACTACTGAGCTCTGAAGGAAGAAATTGAGGCCTTCATCCGGAGAGGATATCTTGCCAAGTTCACTTGGAATTGTCCAAGAACCTCTCCCCCTCCCCGGGGAGCGAACAAACGTCCAAAGCTAGAGCAGAAGCCCATGGGAGGAGAGTCAAGTTCCTTCCGCAAGGCTTTCATCTGGGAGGTAAACTCCGTTCACAACTATCCCCCTCCTTAAGATCTCGGGTTGGCGGTCTCTATCTCGAAAGAAGACCTCGAAGGTGTCTGAGTTCTGCACTGCGACGCCTTGGTCATCAGCCTTGCGCTGGCCAATCATGAGGTCCGTCGCATCCTCGTCGAAAACGTATGTTCGATGAACATCATGTTCCTAGCAGCCTTCGAAGGGTTAAAGCTCTCTCAGGAGAGACTGAAACCAATGGGTTACACTCTCCACGGCTTCTTCGGTACCCCAGTCCAGATCGAGTGAATTGTTACCCTTGACTTCACCGTAGGGAAATCCTTGACCTCCCGAACAGAGGTGATGGACTTCATGGTGGTCATTGTCAAAGCTACCTACTCGCTTCTCTCCAGGACGTACCCTTAGCCTACCACATGCGCATGAAGTTCCCTACCAAGTCGGGTGTCGGGGTCGACAAAGGAAATCAGCATGCGGCTGGGTCTGTTACACCGCCACGGTGGGGGGTGCCATCCTCCCTCTCAAAGTAGTCAAAATCCTGTCGGACCAAAGTTCAATATGCTCTGAGCTGGTGGACGAGTTGGAGGAAATTTTGTTCTCTGAGGCCGACCCCATCAAATGCTTCAAGGTGAGAAATTCTATCCCCCTTGCCCTCAAGGGAGAGGTTATCTATTGTATCCGTCGGAATCGGGACCTGTTCGCTTGGACACCATCGGACATACAGAGAATATTTGAGGACCTCATCATGCATAAACTAAGTGTCCACCCAGACACCAAGCCGGTGCAATAGAGATGCCGAAAGTTCGCCCCCAAAAGGCAACAAGCGATGAAGGTGATGCCGACAAAACTCCTCTCTGCCCGCTTCATCCAAGATGTCAACTACCCAGAGTAGCTGGCTAACGTCGCGCTGATCAAAAAGTTTAATGACAAATGGAGGATGTGCATCGACTTTACCCACCTCAACAAAGCCTGTCCAAAAGATCCCTTCCCGCTCCCCAACAACAATGCTTTAATTGATGCTACCTCCGAACATGAATTGTTAATGTCACACCCCGCTTCCCAAAAAGGAATACGGAATATGGATAAATGACACAATTCCAGCGAATGGTTTTCACCATTCATAAGCTGTAAGGATCTTTATAACATGTACAAGAATAAACAAGAGATATACAGGAAATAATCAACCACACATGCATGAATAAATTAACATAACCAACAGGATTACTTGAAAATAAGAATACTTAATTTCAAATAATCAGGTATGGAAACAAGACATAAATCCTCGGACAAAAATGCCCAATACAAAATCCATGTAGCGATTATAATTTATTCAAAGAGGAAATAAGCTAATGCAAGAAACTCCAGCCAGCCTAGAATACTTGGTCACTTACCCCCTCGGGCAGCTGGTCACCAAAGTCTGCAAGTTTAAAAAGTTGCAGGAAGAGGAAAGAGAAACAAAACACCCGACAGTGCAAGTTACGGGCCGCTTGTTGTGCAAGCAACAAGTACAGAAAATGAATAACAAAGATACAGAGTAGCAGCAAGAACAATTACTAAATAAGCATGTAATGGATGTGACAGCAAAGTAGAGTATCCAACTCCTAATCAAGAAACAGAATCAAGTAACATGATGAGATAACAGGGTGCATGTAACATGTGACAGGTATCAGGTAGCATGCATGCAGGTAAACATGTAACAGGTGTCAAGTAGCATGTACAGGTAACATGAATATGCAGGTGATCATGTTATTCTCAAGTCTTGTATTAATCCTATCTAGGTAGCACTTCATGCATCCCAAATTTTACCACATGGTTGCTACAAACATGCAAGTTACATTTAGATCTAGTCAGGCGTCATGCATAGGTAACTGGTAACAGGTAACAGGTTCATGAATCAGGTAGTAACATAACAGTTTCATGAATCAACATAAAGTAAAACAGGTTCATGAATCAAACATAAAGTGGGAAACACAGGCCCCTTTCTGAGTATACATACCTATATTGTCCACTACTAAGGTTTTTCCCTTAACCCCGGCTTAGTTACTTGTTATTATTATCAAAATAGGCATACGTGCACAAAACAGGGCAAGAAGAACATGACAAGAGCAAGAGACAGGTTCAGGTCGAACAGAAACATGCACGGGTGACAAACAACTCATAAAAGGCTAGGACAATGAGACTTGCAATTCTGGATAGCAAGACATGACTGCACCAAAACCAAGATTTCCGTTGCCACAAGGATGCAAACCTGGATGCGTCAGAAAATCTTGAAAATAGACTCTCGGCTGAATCCATTACATATACACAAGTCATATAACAACTATAGAAACAGGGCTCAAAACAGCATTTTATAAAGAATTCATGTTCAGCCAGAAATCACAAAGTTGTATTTATCGGCATGAGAATAGCATAAAAACTTACTGATTAAATCTAAGAAAAATCTGGAAGATTTCCTAGTATGTATAGTATCATAAAATAAATTTTCATAATAATCCATTACAGATAGCATAGTCAAATAAATTCGGAAACCAGAAAGATACAGCAAGTTTATGAATTTGAAATTTTAGACGCAGCAGTACTAAAACAGTCATAGATCACAAAGTATAAATCAAAATCCAAATCCGTTAAAAGGGTTGTAAAATAGAAACAGCAGGCTACATTTCGTATTAACAAAGTTTTGATCAACAGCGACTGGAATCAGGTTGAAAATAGAGTTCTTCACCGAACAACATGCAGTTTGGAAATATCTTGGTTTGTTCACAAACATGGAACAAATTATAATAGTCATTAAATAAATCTATAAAAATTAGGGTTGATCCCAGTCATGTTTAGTCATACCCAGAAAAATATTAGATCCAAATCTTACTTATAACATCAGTTTTAAATAGATAACTATAAAGCAATCTCGTAAAACAGAATCTGGAAATTTCAACACAGCCACAGTAAAACAGCAATAACTCACACATCACAAATCGAAACTGAGATCTGTCAAAAGTTCTAAAAAATAGACAACGAGGCCTACGAATCATATTCACAAAATAGTTTTATTTACTGACCTTAACAGGGTCTAAAATACTGAACCAAAACAGGGAAGCAGCAAAACGAAAACTCTTCTCATGCATTTAATCAACAACTCATATGCAATAAATCCAAATTAGAATATAATGCAAAACATGGTATATTAAATATTCAAAACAATATGGTATGAGTATTTAACAAGTCTATTACAAGATAACACAACTAATACACCAAGCATGCAGCAAATACACCACATATCATGGATAACGAAAAACATATATACATGCATCAAGAGTCTAGTTAGATCTAGATTATTTTCATGTCGTGTGTGTAAAAACTAAATATGATGGATCATGACTACGAATGGGTCAATGAATGGATCAAGATTTAACAAGAGATCTTCACAAAAAACAAAAGCGAGACTACAGGCAGCATTTTATACTTGTATATACAACAAAAATTATACAAGTTACTTGCCTTAGGGTAGCCGACGAATCCGATGAAAAGATGAGAATAACGGGAATGGATCCTGGGCAACGAACACAACACAAACGGATCTTGATGTTGAAGAAGATGATCAAGATCACGATCGGATGGCTAGATGTGCTTGAAGATCAACCGCGTGCACAACAAACAATGGCAGCTGGGGGGTGGTGGGGGGGAGGGGTGCTCTGTGACGGGAGGACGACAGCAGACAGCAGCACGACATCGGGAGTGGGGAAGACCAAGAGGGAGGCTATCGACGTGGGGTGGTGCTGCAACTTCGGAAGGAGAAAGGGAGAGACCGGGGGCTATCGTGGGTGCAAGACACACGACGCCCTATCACGAGGGTGGTCACGGCGGTCGGGGCACACGGGGAGAGGGGGAGAGAGATGAGTTGGAGAGAGAGATAGATTAGGGTTGAGAGACTAAGGTTTAAGAGATAGAATTTGTAGGTAGCAGTGCAAACAAATTTTGTTGGGATTTTAATAATAAGATTTGGGGTAAGTTGGGATTTGAAGAATCAAGAGAAGATATGGGGAGACATGATCTGCTTGTTAGGTAGATGGAGAACGTGAAGAAATATCTAGCAGATACTAGGTAAAAGAAGAGGGTATTGGGTAGCGGGTTAGGATCCAGTAGGGCAGATAGAAGGGTTCAAATAGGGTAGACTGGGTAAAAATCGGATCCAATATGGTAGAAAACAAATAAATAAACAATTAGGCCATGAAATGAAATAGATTAGAATCAACAAATCATTCAGGGACAAAATTGTAATGCCCCGATTTCCATACATTGGAAAACCATGACATAAGCCAGAATCTTTTCCTTCAATTAGCCACAATACACAGAAAACAGGAAAATTTAAAACTTTTTATTCAACACAAATGTATTACAAGTCCGAATGTTATAAAACTGCAATACATTACATCAGTATGCCATACATGCCCCAGTATTACAAACTTTCAATAAAAATTACATCAGAGTATAATGAATAATATATAATACTTGGTACTTTCACTTGGATGCTTCTCAACTTACAATAGATGTTACAATGGTGACCAACATATATTACAATTGAAATCAACACTTTGCTTCTTTTGTCTTGAGTCCTCCTGAATCCTGTACCTGTAGTTTTGCAATCCAGTACCTGTAGTTTTGCAATCCAGTACCTATTGAAATGGGGATGTCATTACATATACTGATGCTTTAAGGCTGATGACTCGCAGCGATTCTCAACTTTAAACAAATATAATGATGAAAAGAGAAACATGTATATATAATTGATGTGTCAGTGTATGCTATGACTTAAACTCTAATGCAAGATTAACTAATGAAAGGATGCTCTTATTCTAATGCAAGCAAGTCTCCGGAACAGTATGCATCCCATACTACATACGCCCATAACAAGCTGTTTCTTCATATATAGGGATTGAACCCGCATCATGAATTCTACTTTTGTACCCTTCCTGTTCCTGACAGATACAACGTGACTGGTGAGGTTGCAGATACGGTCTAGTTCCGCTACTGCGGTACAATAGTGGTGTCTATATTTGCCACTATTTACCCGGCAAACCCGACCTCACTCAAAAGCCAACTCGAACCCCAAGATACTAGACAACCTTGTGTCCTGCCCTCAACTCATCATGAAAAGGCATAGAAGTTGACGAAATCGTAGGGTCTATTTCCTTAAAAAACCTCTCGTTCTTATCATGGCACTTCAGGAATTAACAGCCGAGATACGGATCCCGTGCTTCCAACTAATCATGAAAAAGCACCGCCCATATCCCATTGACAGGGGATACATCCCAATAACACCACCTAGTGTCAGCCTATAGGAGAAGTCGGATTATAAGGTATCACCCCTAACACCAACTCTCACCTTTTGGCAATTCATAGATAAAAATGGTTAAGTAACAGTTACTACCCTAACGATGTCACTAACCCTAACCAATCAAATGGGGCCATACGAGCTACAAGGTACTCTTAAACTAGAGTCGTACTCTCAAACTGCCATGAGACGGCATCAAAAGATTCAAACAAGCGAGACATGCCACTGTGCTTCCAACTTATAATGAAAATGCACCGCACGTGTCCCTCTTTAGAGGAGTGTAACAATTGTTGACACAATCAACCAAGTCTCAACCTAGACTTCACAAGATATCATCGGATCAACTCATCACCTATCTATTTAAGACAATTACTCCATACGAGCCTAATGAGCTACGCATGAACAAACAACTATATACGAGCTAGGTAAGCTATGTATGAGACGGACCAGTACTTATTACATGACTTATGAGCACAAGGAATACTTATTACTCATAATCAAGTACATGATTCAAACTACTAAAAATTCACGACAACTCTAGTTAACATAAGCTATAATTACGTGTATAAGCTTTCTAACAAAAACTTGATCTTTTATACACAAAAGTTACATAAAAAGCCTTCGAACAACCTAGAAGCAATTAAACATGCTACTTTTATCGAATTTCAACAAAATTATAATTTTTAGAAAGGTGAGAAAATCTACTACAACTCTCTAGTTGAAAACTTTCTCAGATTAAGTCAATAAGAGGTAGAAAAACTTTGAACAACCTAAACAACGAGGTTTAGCTAAAAAGGCCAGCTACTGTGACTTTGTAAAGGTCATAACTCCTACTCTGCTTATCAGAATCTAACCAAATAGGACATTTTGGAAAGGTGAGAACCTCTACCACAACTCTTTTGTTGATGAACTTCTCAGATTCAGTCATTAAGGGGTACAAAAACTTCAAACAATCCAAACAACGAGCTTTCAGCCAAAAGGCCAGCTGATGTAATTTTGTAAGGGTCATAACTCTTGCTCCACTTATCAAAATATAACCAAATAAGATATTTTAAAAAGGGGATAACCTCTACTAAAATTGTCTAGTTGATAACCTTCCCAGATTCAGTTATTAAAAGGTACAAAAACTCGAACAATCCAAACAGCGAGCTTCCCGTCAAAATACCAGCTGCTGTAATTTTGTAAGGGTCATAAATCTTGATCTGCTTATCAGAATCTAACCAAATAGGACATTTTGGAAAGGTGAGTACCTCTACTACAATTCTCTAGTTGATAACCTTCGAGAATTCAGTAAGTAAAAGGTCCAAAAACATCGAACAATCCAAACAGCGAGCTTTCAGCCAACAGGCTAGCAGCTGTAATTTTGTAAAGGTCGTAACTCCAACTCCGCTTATCGGAATCTAACCAAATATGAAATTTTGGAAATGGGAGAACATATACTACAACTTTCAAGTTGAAAACTTTCTCAGATTCCGAATGGAACTCAAAATCCAACTCTTTACGCATAATACAAAGACAACAAAAGCACAGTCAAAAGCTGAAACTTCTAAAGCTCGTTAGTTTTTCTATACTTGTCGGGACCTAACAAAATGATATTTTATGGAAAGGTGGGAACATATAATACAACTCTCTAGTTGATTACTTTTTCAGATTCCTTATGGAATTCAATTCCCCGTTCTTTGAACACAATACAAAGACAACAAAAGACAACCAAAAGCTACAGCAAAAGCTGAAACTTGTAAAGGTCGTAACTTTTGCTATACTTATAGAAATCTAACAAAATTATAATTTCTGGAAAGGTGGGAATATATACTACAACTCTCTAGTTAATTACTTTTTCAGATTCCTTGTGGAATTCAATTTCCCATTCTTTGAACACAATACAAAGACAACAAAAGCACAGCTAAAAACTGAAACTTCTAAAGCTTGTAACTTTTGCTATACTTGTCGGAATTTAACAAAATTATACACTCTGGAAAGGTGGGAACATATATTATAACTCTCTAGTTGATTACTTTTTCAGATTTCTTATGGAATTCAATTCCCCGTTCTTTGAACACAATACGAAGACAACAAAAGCATAGCTAAAAGCTGAAACTTCTAAAGCTTGTAACTTTTGCTATACTTGTCAGAATCAAACAAAATTATACTTTCTGAAAAGGTGGGAACATATACTGCAACTCTCTAGTTGATTACTTTTTCAGATTCCTTATGGAATTCAATTTCTCGTTCTTTGAACACACGCAAAAGTTAACGAAAATAGCAGGTTTTGACAGAAAAGCTGAAACTTGTAAATGTCGTAACTTTTGCTACACTTGTCGGAATCTAAAAAAATTATACTTTCTGGAAAGGTGGAAACATATACTACAACTCTCTAGTTGATTACTTTTTCAGATTCCTTATGGAATTGAATTCCTCGTTCTTTGAACACACGTAAAAGTTAACGAAAACAGCAGGTTTTGACAGAAAAGCTGAAACTTGTAAAGGTCGTAACTTTTGGTACACTTGTCGGATTCTAAAAAAATTATACTTTCTAGAAAGGTGAGAACATATACTACAACTCTCTAGTTGATTACTTTTTCTGATTCCTTATGGAGCTCAAAATCCAGCTCCTTGAACATAAGCAAAAATAACAAAAAACAACAGATTTTGACAGCAAAAGCTGAAACTTGTGAAGGTCGGAACTTTTGCTATACTTATCGGAATCTAGCAAAATTGGCCATTTTGGTAAGGGGAGAACATCTACTACAACTTCTATTTGACCACTTTTTCAGTTTCCGTAAGGAGCTCAAAAATCCAGCCCTTGGATACAAGTCGAATCAACCAAAACAGCGATTTCTTTTTTATGCTCGCTTTTTTGGGGAAACGATTTGTTTCACACATCAAATTAACCCAGAAAATTCTATAAAAGTTAGAGCATTATAATAACACATATGAGAAATTCTAAAATTAATTTGGAGTCAAAATTCCAATTTTAGCACAAGTAATTAATTCTAACCGTCTAAACTACAAGATTGAATCTTTAGTGTGTTATTTTGTATTTTACCACTTCAATCTTTATATGCAAGTTTATTCTAGTCCATGATTATCATATGCACATGAAATTAGTCCAAGATCTTCACATAATAAGAAAATAAAACAACAAAGCAATAACAAATGAGTTGAGAACCCCCACCCAAATTTGTTGGAAGAACTTGCTTGATTTTTTCTCCTCCTTGCTCCTTGTTCTTGCTCCTCTTCAAGAACAAACTCAAGAATGAACCCACTCTTTCTTTTGATTTTGATCTCTCTTTCCTTTTCTTTTCTTCTCAATTTTTTTCTAATTTTAAAACAAGTAAAAGAAGGAGAATGAGATGAAATGAGATGAGAAGAACACAAAAATGAAAGGGCTTCTTGCTCTTCTTGTTGTGGCCGGCCATTTTGTAGGAGCGGAAGAGAGATGTGGTAGAGACAGAGTCACTTGTCTCTCTCTCTTGTGACTCAAAACAATTGGAATCAATTTGCAAATTTAAATTGCAATCAAACCTTAATCCGTTCAATTTGCAAATTTAAATTGAAATCAAACCCTAATCCAATCCTAACCTTCTATTTGATCATGACTGATCAAGAATAAGAGGTATTTTCTCTAAATCACATACTACATGATTTCGTACAAACGTACGAAATCGATACGGTACATGTACGTAGCTATATCTGTCTATACAGATAATTTTTATTAGTTAAAATGAATAATCTCTACCAAAAATATTTTAATTCAAAAAAATTAATAAAAATAATCTTATTACTTGCTCGGAAGATTCCAGTATCAATTTGATATAATACAGATGTATGCAGACTGGTATATATATATATATATATATATATATATATATATATATATATATATAATGTTTATTAACAAAACCGGTAATATCCAACAAAAATATTTCAATTCTAAAAATAAAAATAAAATAATAATAAAATAGTAATTTTTAATATCAGCCCGAGATTTTAGAGACATTTTCTCAAAAACGTATTTTACAGGATTTTGTACAAGTGCACAAAACCGATACAATACATATATATATACACTTACTAGTATATATATACAGATAAGTTTTTATTAGTAAAACCAAGAAATTTCCATAAAAATATTTTAATTTTAAAAATAATAATAATAAATATAATATCCGACAAGGATATTACAAAAATAATTGGCAGACAATTTCGAATCAAGAAGACCAAATCACAAACGACAAAACAATAGATGAATTTATATTGAGAATGAATAACAAATACATGGTTCAGAAAAATGAAAGAATACAATCAGGTAGAATAAACTGGGAAGAAAAATACAGTACAAAAACAAGAAATGGGATACAGGAGTTACAGTTAAGCTTCATGGACGCCCAATCCGGTTACAACCATATTCGGGTGTTTCCTCCAGACATCTTGAAGACGGCTTTTATCACAAATAAGGAACTCTACTGCTACATGGTCATGCCCATCGGGCTGAGGAATGCCGGTGCCATTTATCTGATTCTCGTTAACTGGGTCTTCAAAGAGCATATCGGTTGGAACATGGAGGTTTATGTTGACGACATGCTCGTCAAGAGCCTCTGGGACCAAGATCACGTAAACGGCTTAGAGGAGACCTTTGGGGTCCTGAGATAATATAATATGAGACTCAACTCCTCTAAGTATGCCTTCGGCATCACTATAGCAAAGTTCCTCGACTATATGGTCAACCAACAAGGGATAGAAGCTAATCCTGAGAAAATTCAGGCCATCCTGAACATGGCCCCTCCCATGAGTGTCAAGGAAGTACAACGGCTCACCGATCGTCTTGCAACCATCGGTCTTTTCCTTTCGAGGACGAGGAGAAGTCCCTCCCTTTCTTCAACGCCCTCCAAGGGGCAAAGGATTTCGAATGGGGGAAGCCTCAGCAACAGGCTTTCGATCAACTCAATGAATACCTCTCCAACCCCCCTCTCCTCAGCAATTCGGAGCCAAGCGAGGTGCTATACCTCTATTTGAAAACTTCAGATCAGGCCCTCAGTGTGGTCCTAATCAGGGAGGAAGACGGAGCCCAAATGCCTATTTACTATGTCAACAAAATCCTCCGCGATGCTGAACTCCGATACACAAAGATGGAAAAGGTCGCCTACGCCTTCATGGCTGAACGAAAACTCCTTCCGTATTTTCAAGCTCACTCTATCCAGGTCCTTACGGATCAGTCGTTAAAGCAAGTCCTCTATAAACATGAGACCTCCAGCCGCCTAATCAAATGGTCCATCGAGCTGAACTAAAAACTTGTCACGCCCCTCTTCCCAAAATACCGGAACACGAGCACGTAACGAAAGCCCAGCGAATGATTATACATCATCCTTAAGCTGTACCAGTCTAACTCAACAATATACAAGAGAAACAACCACATGGCAAGGAATATAATCATATAAACAATAAATAAACTCAAAGATAATCATGAAATAAATTCACCAATAATATTAATTCAACATCTAGGGTAAAACAGAATTCGGGTCATAAAGCCCAAGAATACAAAGTATGATAAAAAGAAATACAATAAGCAAATAACAAAAGATAGCTAAGCAATCTAATCGTCCAGCTCCGATCTTCACAGAGTTTGCTCACCAATTCCTTCTTGTATTGCTCCTTCGGTACCTGTTAATACTGGATCTAAAAATAAAGAAAATAGAGCCCTTAGAGCAAGTCGTGGGCAGCAAGTAGAGAAAACAGAGGATAAAGGAAAGTATGAATATCAAAGAAAAGGAATAGGATCAAAGTCAAAGAACAAAGCAAAGACAGGCAGTAATATCAAAGGGTTACAATAATCACACATGTAATATGTGATGTCAAGTCAAGTTCAATACAAGATCAAGTATGCAGGTTATTAGTCATTTTATAAGCCTATCTAGTGCACGTACTACTGCATCCCATACTACAGGTTCCGCACAAACACACAGTGATCGTTTTAGACCGATGGTGAATTCACAGTTCGTGTACTCGGCGTAACTAGATAACGTGATAAACAAGATAAAGAGATATCGAGATAACGAGATAACAAGATAATCTTCTTCCAAGACAATCTCCTCCTTCCATGTTAAGTATTCGTGCGAGCGAGAAGGCCTTACCGAGTACATTTCCCGATCGTTCACTACCAAGTCTACACATAATACCCCGGCTTTTTATTAAGTCATTTTCATCCTATGTTAGCATCCAAGAGGGTGTCAATGTTGCATATTATGTGTGACTAATTCTAAGCATTACAGACAAAGCTTGAGGCAAACAGGTCATTTACACAAAATTCCATAATCAGGACAGCATGACCTTGCTGTACTAAAATATGGATTACAACCACTACAAAATAGCAAAACTGAAACCGCCGAAAGATCTGGAAAGTAGACTTCCACACAGTTCCAGCGAGTATAATTAAAGCATATGAAAGATATAGGAACTAGGGCGAAAACTCTAATCTAATCAGGTTTTATGTTTAGTCAGCATGCAGTAGATTATGTTCAACTAATTATTTCAGGTCAGAGAACTCATTAATAAAATAAATTTAGGAAAGTAGCTATACATGTCCACGTCCAGCCTAATTTATTTCAGATTTTTCTTTTACTGTTAACAGGGTCAAATAAAATAAGAAAACAGCAGGGTATACATGAAATTATGAGTCTGAAATTACTAACACAGTTGCAGTAAAGTAATGTTATCTAATAGATGACATTTTGGAATTTAAATCCAGACCAGGGAAAAATTATCTAGACATCAAGTTCTACGTTTTATGTTCAGTAAGTTCTTTCAAATTATGTCATTAGCATTGTCAAAAATCTAATTCAAAATGAATCCTACAGCAGTCCAGAAATTGTCTTAACATGAATAGGCAAATAAATAAATCATATGGCCACATCTAGCATGCAAATTTGTAATCAAGTGAATCCTAGCTGTCAACATGCAATTTCTAAGGGTTAAGATACATTTATCATGGTCATGGTATTAATTCATCAATTAAATTCAATTCTAGCATGTTCAATTTCAATGTCCAATCTATCAAGCAGTCCTATGCATGAATCTAATTGTTTAATTGTGCATATGCATGAACAATGGGGACTAGGTTTAGATCGAAGAGATAGCACGATGATAAGAGTATGTCGGGTTAGCTCGTGTAAACCCTCGATAATCTTAACGGAATTGTCGAAAGCAGTTTTGATAGTACAAAAGACAGGATCTACTTGTAGGAGATCAAATAATCTTGAACATAAATAATAAAAAGGGTTCAAGAAGAGACTTGCCTTTTATTGCAGATATAATTAAAATAGAAATAACGGGATCAGAATCCCGGGCGAAAATCACCAAAAGCACGTGCGAAGAACCACAGCAACAAAGCACAACAACAGCAAAAGCTCCACACCAGATCTGGGCAGAACACCAAACGGCGAAGTGGGATCTGCTGTGTACAAAATAGCAAACACTTAAGTCCTCCATTGGCCTCTCTCCTTCACACTGGATCTGCCGTAAACACGGGACAGCGGATGGAGATCTGAGGCGCCCGAACACCGAACAGCGGAACGAACCACTCACGATCCGTATTCCCCAATTCGATAGAGAGAGAAGGAGAGAGCGGGAGAACTAGCGGCGACGGCACGGCACGGTGCCGGGGCGACTGCGCCGCACTGCGGCGAGGCGGAGCAGCGGCGGCTGGTCGGGAAGCGACGCAGCGACTAAGGTTGACGGCGAGTGACTCTATTCTCCACAAAAACAGGGGATGCGTCGACAGGGCTTGGACGGCGGTGCTAGGGATCTTCGGTGGAGCGGCAAGGGACAGCAAAGGCAACGGTGAGGTGCACGAGGACGGATAGGGCAACGGCGAGGAGTTACGGCGATGGAAACTCATGGAGGATTGGGTCGAGCGATGGGTTCGGGGGTGAAGACGACGGGAAAGAGATGATAAGGACGATGAGAGATGGAGACGGGGATGGTGGTGGCGAGGGCGGAGCAATGACGAAGATGAGGCAGGTGGTCGGAGGAGCTAGGGGCGATCAGGAGTTGGGATGTGGGTTTGGTTGAAGGGAAACAGAGAGAGCGGGAGAGAGACGGGGGTAAGCACAGTAAACTAGGGGATAGGGTTAAAAGATGGCTAGGGTGATAGGGATTAGGGTTAAAATGAGGAGATTAGAGTATTTATAGGAAGGAGATAGTATATTGGGTATTTGGGTATCTGGGTATAAGATCCAATAAATAATATAGATTTACATGAATAGAATGGATTAATATAAACCCAAATACAAGAGAATAAGCTATCTGATAAAATGCGATTATAACAAAATACAATTTGTTTCACATTACATAAATTATTTGAGACAATTATTGAAACAGTAATAATAATTAATCATAGTACCCATAAGAATATAAATAATAACCATGTCAATAATAATACTGGTAATATCAAAATAGTAATAAATAATAATAACAACGACAATAGCAATTATCAAAATAGTAACAGTATATAAAAATAGGAATTTATGGAAATAGTTCCAATCAGTAATAATATTCTTTGAGGGTTAAAACGCATATAGTTGATCAAGTAGAAATAGAAACAAGATTTATTCAAATAATTATAATTATTATTTACAAAATTTTTTAACTAAGAACTCAAAACGAATTTAACAATAACAATTTTATAAATCTCAAAATATAGAAAAATACTCAGAAAATATGTATTTGGGGATCCCCCATGGCCCTCGGCCTCGGATCAGAAAATACTTATCTCTTCAATTCTTTATCGAGTCTGGACAGCTGACTAACTTCGTCCCGAACCTCGGAGCCAGGTAGAACCGGTACACGTCCTTATGCTGCTGATGCATCCGGTACACAGTTCGGAGCACACTCAGCCTCGGCTCGAGACTCACCGCCTGACAATGCAGGATGAACCCGTTTATCACCTTCCATACATTCGGCATGTACTGAACGGGGCTGACATGGAACACCTCAGCACCTCGGCGACGAAGCGGTGCAGTGGGAGCCGAAACCCTGCCAAGAATGCATCGACCGGCCAGAAGCACATGTCAACAGGTGATATGGCTAAAAATAGGATTAAATCGGGACCGTTCACATCGGAGACGAATCTTAAAGCTCAGGGGTAAAACGGTAATTTCACCTACTAACGGGTCCGAAGCGGGTACGGGTCTCCTTCTCACAGATCCAATAACCCGTGAACGGATCCACCTCAACTGGGTACGGGTCCCGACCCGATACAAACCCAGTCCGACAGGATAGAATTAGGGTCTCTGATTGAACCAAATCAACGGGCCTGATTCGCTACTATCCTCTCACCGGGAATTAAGGGATTACATTCCTAATCTAATTACGAGGATTTTACGCCTTATCAGATCACAGGAATAACATTCCTAATCTGATCCCAACGGCGACTATAAATACCCTCCACCTACCACTGTTACAGGTTAATCACTTTTTTGCCAACTTAAGCTCTTTTTTAATCATCACTGGTTACTGACAAGAGCGTCGGAGGGTGCGTCGTCGGGATCAACCCTGGTGTTTCGCACTTTCCTTGCAGGTGTACGGTGGGAGCTCAACAGCCCAACTCCGACGAACAGGCCTGGGGTCGCTATTCAAGTTTTTCCACGAACCCACAAATTCTATCTGTTTACCCTCACACCAGATTCAGCGGTAACAGATTGGCGCCGTCTGGGGGAACCCATACGAATAGCCCCCGCCTCTTCCTCGTCGACTAGCTCTTCTCCAGCCATGCCTCCCAGAAAAGTAAGATCCAGGGGGTCCAACCGTGGACCCAACCCTGTTGATCAACAGCAGGAAGTCCCCGTCCATCCCGCTCCGCAACAGGGGAAACTTCCTCCTCCGGCCGAGGACCATTTCCAACAGGACCAGCCTCCTCTTCTAAATCAGCAACCCCCTAACGGTCCCGCTGGTCCTAACCCGCAGAAGCAAAAGCAACCTCCCTATCAGGACCGCATCTCGATACACAATGCCTCTACGAACTCTTACGCCTCCCACAGTCCTCAGGCCCCCGACCTTCGAAATACCGTCCTCAACCGGCAGAAAGATAAGGATCTTCGCTGCCGTCTGGATGAAAAGCGGGCCCGAGAGGGAGCCTCCCACCAGCAACGTCCAGATGAGCGAAATCCTCACCACCGAGTCTACAGAGGGTCCCCTACCCAAAGAGGACGAGAGAGTCCCCCGAGCATCATAGGAGGAGACACCACTGCCCTACCGGTCGGCACCAGTCAAGGAATGATGAGGCACCTATCACTCGTGCCGAGTTCCAGCAGTTCCAAGCAACGGTGTTGCAAGCCCTCAACCTCCGACCCAACAATAACAATGCTCAGAGGGCTCCTACCCCTCCACGGGTCCAAAGTCCTCACCATCGGTCCATAACTCCTCCCCCGGCTCCTAGCAACCAACAGCGCATGCCTAGCCCTCGCCGCTCCCAGAGCTACCGTCGTCGCTCCCCTTCCTATGAAGATGAGTCCAGAGGCTCGTTTGACTATCGTCGAAGGGATGATGCTCTCTACTGCCGTCTCCACGAGATGGAGAGACACATCGTCCGAATAGACAATGATGAGGAGTTAAGAGGAAGGATCATCCGCCCGAGCAGACCTCCCTTCTCCCGGACCATCATGGAAGCTCCTATCCCAAGAAGTTTCGAACCCCCAAAGTTCGAAACTTACTCGGGGGAGTCGGACCCCGTGGACCACATCGAAAGCTTTAAGACCCTCATGCTAATCCACCAAGCTTCCGATGCTTTGCTGTGCAAAACCTTTCCCGCCACTCTTAAGGGTTCGGCTCGGGAGTGGTACTCCCGCCTCGCCCCGTCTTCCATATTCTCCTTCGAGCAATTCGAGAGCCTCTTCATCACTCATTTTGTGAGTAGTAGACGCACGGAGAAGACTAACATCTCGTTACTCCAGCTCCGCCAGGAGAAGGGAGAGAAGTTGAGAGACTATGTGAGGAGGTTCACTGCAGAAGTGAGATCCATTGCTTCCCTTGACCAGCCTGTTGCAGCGGCCGCCTTCCAATCGAACGTCCTCAACTCTAGCCGTCGCTCCTTCCTTGCCAAGAAGCCCCCACATAATTTCGCCAACCTCCTTCTTAGGAGCGAGAAGTACATTCAGGCCGAAGAAGCCGAGAATCTCCCGGGCTTTGAGGAGACATCTTTCGGAAACAAACGGAAGAGCACAAGCGAAGAGGGCTCCCAAAAATCCCAGAAGGATGGCAATGGACAGCGTCGCCCGACTCCTCAGTTTGAGAAGTTCACCCCCCTCAATGCCAATATATCAGAAGTTCTTATGGAGGTGGACAAGGAAGGGCTCCTCCGTGCTCCCCTGAGAATGAATACACCTGGCAAGAAGAGGAACAAGGATAAGTGGTGCCGCTTTCACAGGGACCACGGCCACGACACGGAAGATTGTCGGGCTCTGAAGGAGGAGATCGAAGAACTCATACAGCGAGGGCACCTGACCAAGTTCGTCCAAAAAGAGGGGGCCAAGCTTCCCCCTGAGGAGCCAACAAACGAACCGAAGGGCCCGCCGAGCTTTAAGACTCAGAATCTCCCAGCTCCTCCCAAGAGGTCTTCACCTTATTGTAGAAGTAGGACCGTGATTTTCAATAAGGCCGATGCTTGTAACCCGGCCGATAGCATGTAATAATGGCTCGCCCTATTGAAGCGGTCACTTAGTTTATTTCAAACTTTACATCTTTTCATTGAAAATTATTGCTCTTGCTTCTCTCTTAAATGGTGGGTTCAGAGTCCAGCTTCTTCTACAGGGCTGCTCCCGCAACTTACTAACCTTAAACAATGAGTTCGGAGTCCAACACTTGGCTCGATTCCTCTTCAAATAACCTGCTCTTCAGCGGGTTAGAAGTGGTTCGCCATTCGGAATTGCTCCCACAACCGTTGAATACCTCTACCGATGGTTCGGAGTCCAACACTTGGCTCGATTCCTCTTCAAATAACCTGCTCTTCAGTGGGTTAGAAGTGGTTCGCCATTAGGAATTGCTCCCACAACCATTGATTCTCTCACATAAGCAGCGAGTTCGGAGCTAAAGCTCTCCCCTAGAGTTGCTCCTCACACTCGTCTCACAAATGGCTCTCTTCCAGAGCCGAGCTCTTCACTCCGCTCGCCCCCGAAGCGGACCTCTTCTCAACGAGTTCAGAGCTCACAACTCTCTCCTAGAGTTCCTCCTCACACTTGTCTCACAAATAGCTCTCTTCCAGAGCCGAGCTCTTCACTCCGCTCGCCTCCAAGACGGACCTCTCCTCGACAAGTTTGGAGCACAACTCTCTCCTAGAGTTTCTCCTCACACTTGTCTCACAAATAGCTCTCTTCCAGATCCGAGCTCTTCACTCCGCTCGCCTCCAAGACGGACCTCTCCTCGACAAGTTTGGAGCACAACTCTCTCCTAGAGTTCCACCTCACACTTGTCTCACAAATAGCTCTCTCCCAGAGCCAAGCTCTTCACTCCGCTCCATCTAAAGCGGACCTCTTCTCAACGAGTTCGGAGCTCACAACTCTCTCCTAGAGTTCCTCCTCAAACTCGTCTGCCAGATGGCTCTCCTAGAGCCGAGCTCTTCACTCCGCTCGCTTCCAAAGCGGACCTCTTCTCAACGAGTTTGGAGCTGACAACTCTCTCCTAGAGTTGCTCGTCAAACTCATCTCCCAAATGGCTCTCTTCCAGAGCCGAGCTCTTCGCTCCTCTCATCTCCAAGGCGGACCTCCTCTCAACGAGTTCGGAGCTCACAACTCTCTCCTAGAGTTGCTCCTCAAACTCGTCTCCCAAATGGCTCTCTTCTAGAGCCGAGCTCTTCACTCCGCTCCCTCTAAAGCGGACCTCTTCTCAACGAGTTCGGAGCTCCTAGAGTTCCTCCTCAAACTTGTCTGCCAGATGGCTCTCCTAGAGCTGAGATCTTCACTCCGCTCGCTTCCGAAGCGGACCTCTTCTCAACGAGTTCGGAGCTCACAACTCTCTCCTAGAGTTGCTCCTCAAACTCATCTCCCAAATGGCTCTCTTCCAAAGCCGAGCTCTTCGCTCCGCTCATCTCCAAGGCGGACCTCCTCTCAACGAGGTCGGAGCTCACAACTCTCTCCTAGAGTTGCTCCTCAAACTCGTCTCCCAAATGGCTCTCTTCCAGAGCCGAGCTCTTCACTCCGCTCGCCTCCAAGACGGACCTCTCCTCGACAAGTTTGGAGCACAACTCTCTCCTAGAGTTCCTCCTCACACTTGTCTCACAAATAGCTCTCTTCCAGAGCTGAGCTCTTCACTCCGCTCGCCTCCAAGACGGACCTCTCCTCGACAAGTTTGGAGCACAACTCTCTCCTAGAGTTCCTCCTCACACTTGTCTGACAAATAGCTCTCTTCCAGAGCCGAGCTCTTCCCTCCGCTCGGATGCCGAGCAAGTGCCGATCCGATCCCAACATCACAGAGCCCGGTCGGCTAACCGAGCAAGTGCCCATCCGAGCCCCAAAACGGAGAAAAATCACTTTTCCCTCAACATTCGCGTAAGATCTCGATCAAACGGCTCAGATCGCTCCAGCAGCACTAAACGACAAGATAGTGTTTTCTTGAAACTGTGCCCACCTCGAGATCCGCGCTAGAGATCAACGGCTCAGATCGCTCCAGCAGCACTAAATGACAAGATAGTGTTTTCTTGCAAACTGTGCCTGCCTCGAGATCCGCGCTGAGATCCAACGGCTCAGATCGCTCCACGTCGCTCGGTATTCCGAGCCGAGCGACTAGCGATCCGAGCCGCTCGTGCCCCTTCTTCGCCCCTAGGGTCCTCCTAGCACATCTTGCAAGGGCCTTCCTTGCACAAGGGTCTTCCTAGCACATCTTACAAGGGTCTTCCTAGCACAAGGGTCTTCCTGGCACATCTTCTCCGCCCCTAGGAGTGGAGCTCCTCTGCCAAAATCCCCAAGACCAAAACACTCCTCAACTTCATGAAGACAAGGATGTTGCGGGGCTATTTTGACCATGATGGAGGGTGAATCTTCATCCCACTCCTAAAGAGAAGTTGTAGATCTTCGAATTAGCTTCGAAACGAGGGGTCGCACGCCCCGATCGGACCTCCGTAGCACCAGGAAAGTGGATCTCAATACAGCTGTGCCGAATAGCTCGGAAATCTGAGCCGAGCCACTTGCGTGAGGGAAAAATCCGAACCGAACCCGAGCAACTGTCAAAATCGAATCCAAGCTCTTCCCTCCGGTCGGCTAACCGAGCAAGTGCCCATCCGAGCCCCAAAATGGAGAAAATTCACTTTTTCCTCAACATTCGTGTAAGATCTCGATCAGACGGCCCAGATCTTGCCAGCCTCGCTAAACGACAAGATGGTGTTTTCTTGGAAACTGAGCCCGTCTCGAGATTCGAGCCACGATCGTGATCAACCGTCCAGATCAAGCCACATAGTTCGGATCTCCAATCCGAGCTACTGTCCTACCGAGCTTCAAAGTTGCAAAAAAAAGTGCGCCTCAAAATTTGCGCTCGGATTTGCCGAACAAGAAGCCAAAAAAAAAAAGGGGCACCAGGGTCGGGTTCGGACCCGTTAAGGGATCCAAACCCGAACACCTATCCCCTTCCTCTTCTTCAACCGGTTTGGCGCCAAAAACCAAACAAGAACAGAGCCCAACATCTCCATCACCGAAGTCCCAACTCCTCCCTCATCTTCGATCTCCAAACCAACTGCCTCCGACGAGCTTCTCCTCGCTGAAGCTCAGGCGCCCCTAATCTTCACCAAGCTCGGCAGCCGAGCTTCTTCTCCAAACTCTCTCCCTCGCTGACCACCACATCGCGAATACCCGACGTCCAAGCTCGACCTCCTTCGTCGAAGCTCCGAGCTCCTCTCACCTTCCATTCGTTGACGAGCTCCCCTCTATCCGTCGAAGCCCACAAGCGACCACCGCTCCGCTCGTCGTTCTCCTTCGACGAAGCTCCGAGCTCCATTATCTCCGAGCTTGACCCATTATCAAGCTCCGACGAACTCCACCACCTCCATGGCCGAGCTACTTCGTCGAAGCTATCCTTGGCTCCGAGCTCCGAACCCAATGACGAGCTCCGAATGCCACCATCATGCGCTCCGTCGGCTGCCTCGAGCGAGCTCCGCCGACCACAGACAAGCTCACAACCGAGCTCCTTCGTCGAAGCTCTCCTCGGCTCCAAGCTACGAGCCCAATGACGAGCTCCGAACGCCACCATCATGAGCTCCGTCGGCTCCATCGAGCGAGCTCCGCCGAAGACTGTCGAGCTCACCGCCTTCCCTCATCGAGTTCCTTCGTCGAAGCTCCGACCACCTCCATGGCCGAGCTCATTCCGCACCCAAAATACGAGGCCCACGCCGAGCTCGAACCCACCGTTGAGCCCCACCATGCTCTCGCCGAACTCTACTCTTCATCGAAACCCACCTTCGTCAACACTTCATCAACAAACTCTCCTCCGAAGCTCCGATCCCATCTCCTTCAGGCTCCACGTCACCGAGCTCCATTCCCCTCGTCGTCGACCTCCTCACCAGACAAAGACGGAGAGGTGGACAGTTTGGAGGCGAGGCGGTAAAGTCGAAGAAGAATAGAGAAGATGAGGCAAAGAAGAACGATGGAAAGAATAAGAGAATAAGTCGAAGAAGGAAACAGAGGAGGCGGGAAGGAAAAGAAAAAAAAAAAAAATTTGCCACGTGCCCGGTCGGACTGCCGAGCAAGTCCCCATCCGAGCTCCACAAACGGAGAAAAAAGCCGCTGAGCGACTACGACCGTTGGATCTTCCAGAAATTCACGCTTCTGGTGATGGACGGTCCAGATCGCGCCACGTGCGCTAAACGACAAGATAACGATTTTTTGGGAAACGCACCTCCTCGAGATTCGTGCCGGGATCCGACGGCACAGATCGCACCATGTGTCAAGTAATATTTAATTAATTAATTAATTTATTTAATTGTTTTAATTATTTAAAAATTCCGAAAAAATATTTAAAAAATCGGAAAAAATTAATTAAAAATTCTAAAAATAATTATTAATTCAGAAAAATTATTTTAAAATTCTGGAAAAATAATTATTAAATTATAATAATTAATTAATATTTTCGATAATTAATTATTTAATTCGGAAAATGAATAAAAAATTCAAAAAAATGAGAAAAAATCCAGAAAAATCTGGAAAAATCACCAAAAACCCAAAAAATTCTGAGAATATTTTTGGGCATTTTACAAGCTCAGAATAACACCGTTACACCCCAAGCAAGATCCAAAACTCCCTTAATAACACCGATAAAATCCCGTACGCCATTAGAACAGTAAAACTACTCCTCAAAGACTGAAAAACTCAGTCTCTAGGAGTGGGGGGCTCGTGATATGGCTAAAAATATGATTAAATCGGGACCGTTCACATCGGAGACGAATCTTAAAGCTCAGGGGTAAAACGGTAATTTCACCTACTAACGGGTCCGAAGCGGGTACTGGGTCTCCTTCTCACAGATCCAATAACCCGCGAAGGGATCCACCTCAACTGGGTACGGGTCCCAACCCGATACAAACCCAGTCCGACAGGATAGAATTAGGGTCTCTGATTGAACCAAATCAACGGGCCTGATTCGCTACAATCCTCTCACCAGGAATTAAGGGATTACATTCCTAATCTGATTACGAGGATTTTATGCCTTATCAGATCACAGGAATCACATTCCTAATCTGATCCCAACGGCGACTATAAATACCCCCCACCTACCACTGTTACAGGTTAATCACTTTTTTGCCAACTTAAGCTCTGTTTTAATCATTACTGGTTACTGACAAGAGCGTCGGAGGGTGCGTCGTCGGGATCAACCCCGGTGTTTCGCACTTTCCTTGCAGGTGTACGGCGGGAGCTCAACAGCCCAACTCCGACGAACAGGCCTGGGGTCGCTATTCAGGTTTTTCCACGAACCCACAAATTCTATCTGTTTACCCCCACACCAGATTCAGCGGTAACAACAGGCATTGGCGAGTTGGCCCTCACCCTGGCCCGGGGAGCATCAAGTCGAACTCCCGCAAAATCTGAAAGCATACCCTGATCCTCGCTAAGTCCTCATCGGTAAGAATGGAGATCATCTCGTCCACTTCCGATGTCTCTCTGGCCTCATTTTCCTTGAAGCTCCGAGCCATCTCATACATTATCCGCTCTGCCTGGTCCCCTAAAGGCTCTCGAACCCTCGGCAGTCCTGTCAAGACCCCAGGCAAACTTCCGAATGCCCCCAGCCTCTGATCCTCCTCGATCCTCGTCTCAACGACCACCGAAGTCTACCCTACAACGGCCTTGCCCTTGTCGATTGGGGGGACCTGACTAGAGGAGGCCTCGGGGGCGAGAAGGGGGGAGTTCTCCTTCCTCGAAGGGTCGATAGACATTTTCTAAAAGCGAAAAATAAACTAAGTATGGAGTTACCTTGATTTGAAAGCAACGGTCGGAAAACACGCCGGAAGACGGTGAAAACTCGCCGGAAGCTCTCACAGAGTTAAATTCTTGCCTGAGTAAAAAACAAGAGTAATGAGCAAATGACTATGGGGGTGGAGATTTATAGGGACTAAGGTTGGTAGCACACCTACCGAGGCAAAAGGGCCCCCAAGAGTACAAAAGCCTGGCCCATTCAGTGGCGAAACATAAGAAAATGTGTTGACTGGTCAACGGTCCCTGGGTCCCACAGGCCACGTGGCGCTCTCTCATTCGTCCACAAGGGTTCCGAAGTCGATTGCCACCAACGTCGAAACACAAGAAAATGCATTGACTGGTCAACTGTCCCTAGGGTCCCACAGGCCACGTGGCGCTCTCTCATTCGTCCACAGGGGTTTCGAAGTCGATTGCCACCGACGTCGAAACGCAAGAAAATGCGTCAACTAGTCAACGGTCCCTGGGTCCCACAGGCCACGTGGCACTTTCTCATTCGTCCACAGGGGTTCCAAAGTCGATTGCCACCAACTATCAAAACGCAAGAAAATGCGTTGACTGGTCAACAGTCCCTGGGTCCCACAGGCCACGTGGTGCTCTCTCATTCGTCCACAGGGGTTTCGAAGTCGATTGCCACCAACGTCGAAATGCAAGAAAATGCATTGACTGGTCAATGATCTCTAGGTCCCACAGGCCACATGGCGCTCTTTCATTCGTCCACAAGGGTTCCGAAGTCGATTGCCACTGACGTCGAAATGCAAGAAAATGCGTTGAATGGTCAACGGTCCCTGGGTCCCACAAGCCATGTGGTGCTCTCTCATTCGTTCACAGGGATTCCGAAATCGATTGCCACCGACATCAAAATGAAAGAAAATGCGTTGACTGGTCAACGGTCCCTAGGTTCCGCAGGCCACGTGGTGCTCTCTCATTCGTCGGTAAAGGTGCCGATGTCGATTTCCACCGACGTCGAAACGCAAGAAAATGCGTTGACTGGTCAACAGTCCCTGGGTCCCACAGGCCACGTAGCACTCTGTCATTCGTCGACAGAGGTTCCGAAGTCGATTGCCACCGACATCTGAACGCGAGAATAGCCAGGGTCCCACCTACCACGTGTCGCTCTCTCAGACTTCGGCAAGCTTTCCGAAGTCACTTTCCCTGGCCACGTGTCATTCCCCTGGACCTCGGCGAACGCCCCGAGGTCGGTTGCCACCGACCCCCAAACAGGCAAAGTTCGCTTCCTTTACGACCGTCAAATCACCTAGATCTTCGCGCCCCTAGTTGATGGACGACCCAGATTTGGCCACATCATAAATAGGTGATTAAAATTATTCTTTTTTCAATTATTAATTCGGATTATTTATTTAAAAATTGCGGAAAAATGCCCAAAAATTCAGGAAAATTAAGTAAAAATTCTAAAAAAATAATTATAAATTTGGGAAAATATTTTTGAGCCCCTAGGTAAATAATTATTAGTTCGAACAATTAATTAGTGCTCCTGAAAAATAAACCATTATTTCGCAAAATTGGATAAATGGTCCGAAAAATAGTTAAGAAATCAAGAAAAATCACAAAAAGT
This sequence comes from Hemerocallis citrina, assembly GCA_017893485.1. Classification (NCBI taxonomy): domain Eukaryota; kingdom Viridiplantae; phylum Streptophyta; class Magnoliopsida; order Asparagales; family Asphodelaceae; genus Hemerocallis; species Hemerocallis citrina. Next base: position 54,251,267 of record CM030359.1, on the reverse strand, counting down.
CCAGAGCAACCAAGAAGCAACTTTGATCATGCTACCAGCTCAGGAAAGCACCGTCCCCCCACCGATGGGATTCAGACACCCTTTGACAACTCCGATAAAACCCTATACGCCATTAAAACAACAAAACTACTCCTACAAGGCTGTAACACACAGTCTCTGGGAGTGGGGGGCTCGTGATATGGCTAAAAAGGGGGTTAAATTGGAACCGTTCAAAGTGGACATGAATCTTAAAGTCGCAGGGACAGGATGGTAATTTTTTCTACAGACGGGTCCGAATTGGGAACCGACTCTCTCCTCTTGGGCCCACCGACCCCTGAACGGATCCGCTCAACTAAGAACGGGTCCAAACCTATTCAGGACCAATTCAAATAGGATAGAAGGAGATCCTGGTTTGTCCTTATCCGCTGGAGGTGGTTATAACCACTTCAATCCAGTCACCCCAAGAAGTAGGGATCCATCCTTATCCTGAAAGAGATCCGTATGGCGACTATAAATACCCCCTACCTCCTACTGTCAAAGGTGATCACTCTTTGTGCACTTAACCTCTTTTCCTTTACTTTTTTCTGTGTATTGACAAGAGCGTCGGAGGATTCGTCGCCGGGATCCATCCTGGTGTTTCGAACATTTGCGCAGGTTCATGGGAGCACCCAGGAGTCAACTTATCAATAAGGAAGAAGTAGGATTCCACCGGTTCGAGTTCCTACGAATCTACAAATCTCATCTATTGTCCCCACACCAGATTCAGCGGCAACATCCACAATTGCCAAATACAACAAAACAAGTAAACTACCACCTAAACCCTATTATGGCTGTCTCGCACTTCAGCACTGGCTATCTACACCCGTCGGATGCCATGTGGTCATATCACACTTCAGCATCAGCCCGGGACCACTTGGCGCCTCGGCTCATTGCCATCTCTGATGCATCGAGTGCAGAAGAGGAATCACAGAGACGGAAAGGGATGATGATGAAGGGTACCCAATCGGCCGAGCAGGGAAATGATCCCTACAAGGGATTAACTCGTCGTGTAAAAGAGGCATCATATACGTATGAGGGAGAACTAGGGAACGACGTCAGGCCAAATTGATAGATCATGGTGAAGTATTTGTCAAGCTTGGACGGTTTATTAGGTGGTTTTGTATATGAAATTGTTTGTAAATGACCGAGGGGGATTTATTAGCATTGCTTTTGAGGGGTCAGACTTGTGAGATTGTATCAAACTCGTTTGTTTCTATTTTCATGGAGTTGTTTCGTTAAATACTTATTAATGAAACCTCGTAGAAATCTTGACTTCAGAAGTTTCTCAAACAAAAAAAAAAATTTTAAAATAATATTTAGATGGAGATTTGTAAAACTTGCAACATACTTATTCCGAAACATGCTTTTTCCGAAATGGAGTAATAACATACTAAGAAACTTATTTATAAGCAACACTAATAAAATGTATCGACAACTAAATTAAATTATACGGATACGCACAGTGTTATATTTAACGGTAAATTCCCTTTAGGTCCTTGGCAATTAACATCATTCCTTTTAACCCCTTTGACTTTTCAAACTACTCTTTTAATCCCTAGGTATATAAAAGTTTCTAAGAGCATCTGTAGTCGTTTGCTATATATCGATAATATCGATATTTGGGTTAAAAAGCAGCTGCAGTCGTTTGCTATATATCGATATTATCGATAAATCGCTACAGTAGATTGCTATAAATGAGAATCGATATAGCATTTATCGATATCTGAGGGACGGCGTTCGAAGAGCCGTCGCACTAAAAAAATTATTATTATAAGCGTCGAACGGCACTTCAAGTGCCGTCCGTTTGGAGAAATTATATTTTAATCGGCAGAAGCCACATATCCCGGACGGCACATGAAGTGCCGTCCGTCGAGTTTTAATAAAAAAAAAACATTCATGTGCTTAAGTGAGGTTTGTCAGTGTGTCAGTGCTAATTAATTAAGTGTGTCAGTGTGCTTAAGTATGCTTAAAAGTGTGTCAGTGTGTCATATGAGAAAGCAGTGTGCTTAAGTATACTTAATTCTTGGGTCAATTAAGCAGTGTGTCGGACGGCACTTCATGTGCCGTCCTAGACACACGGCCGGGATTTTTTTTTTTTCTTTTTATTAAACGGATGGCACTTCATGTGCCGTCTGACGAATGGGACCCAAATTTTGCGGTTTTTTCTCCTCCGACGGCACATCAAGTGCCGTCGCTTAATATTATACTATTGATTGCTATAAAATAGCTTTCGACGAGTGCAGCGAAATCGAAATTTCTATTTCTATTTATCCATATATGGATAATTTTACCATAAACGGCTACAGTTGCTCTAACCAGCCTCTAAAGTTGTGGTTGTTTTGAAATGTACTATTTTGAAATGTATTGTTTTGTTGGAAGATATGCTGTTCTATTTGGAAATGAATTATTTTTCTGATATATACTATTTATGTCTAAACCTTACTATTCCTAGTGGGTATGAACTATTCCCATGGAAGCCAAGCTGTTTCGTCTTCAAATGAACTATTTTTCATATACTTAGACTATTTATTCCTGAAACTGACCATTCTTTTGAAGAAATGAAACATTTTTATTGAAGATAAGTTGTGACAAATGAACCACTTTTATTTACATTTTTTGTTTTTTGTTTTTTTTTAAAGCAAAAAACTGCAAGTTGTATATATAATAGTGGACATTTTTCGTCTAACGAAAAAAGTGCAAAATATAATTTTCTTAAAACACAGCTCCGATATTTACAAATGGTATGAAAAGATGTACTAAGGAACTTATCAGTAACTTTTCATATAATGAAGAGTTAAAAGAGTAGTTTGAAAAGTAAAAGGAATTAAAAGGAAGAACATCAATTATCAGGGCCCTAAAAGGAATTTACCTTATAATTAATCATATAATATTTCAATATTAAAATCCGTTATAAATTGGATTAGATTTATTATTCAAAACATAAACATTACTTTCTCTATGGAATAAATCCAACATTGAAAATTCTTGTAAAATACTCTACAAAAAGACTATTGTTATTACGGGAAAATAAAAAAAAGAACACCACACTGAACTACTGCTCGTTTTAAAAACCCCCCACTGAACTTTTTTGTAATATATAAATCGTACTGAACCACGTGTTTCAAATAACCCACATTCACAGAGCTAGTTTCTGTTAGGGTTTTGTCACGTGCAGCACACGTGATTTTTTTGGGACCAAAATGCCTACTGATTAGGATCGCTGGATCTCCCAGAAAAGTGTGCACATATAATCAACGGTCCAGATCTTTTCAAAGTATGATTTATTTTTTTAATTCCTTCCTATTAATTTTTAATTCGGATTAATTAATTTGAAATTCCAAAAAATAATAAAAAATTCGTATTAATTAACTAAAAATATAAATATATATATATATATATATATATAAATTCGCAAAAATATGAAAATATTCCAAAAAAATTTGAAATTTAGAATAATTAACTAAAATTTCAAAACTAATTAAAAAATAATTTAATTTAATTTAAATTTTTGAAAAAATGACTAAAATTGAAAAAGAATGTTAAGGAAAAATCTAAAAAAAAATGGAAAAATTCCAAAAAATAATTAGAAATTTAGAATAGTTAATTAAAAATCTAAAAAGTTAATTATAAAAATTGGGAAATTTGATTTAAATTTTTGAAAAAAATAATTAAAAATTGAAAAAATAAAAAATAGGAAAAATATAGAAAAAACTGAAAATTTTTCTAGAAGTTTTACAAAGATGCAACTACTTTCAAAATCTCAAAAAAATAATATAGCCTCTCCAATATTTTTAGAATGGGAAAGGAGAAGATGGATACAACTACTTCCATAATATTTTAAAGAAATTTTTTAATGAGATCTTTATTTTGAATTTTATGAACTTTTTTTACCAATAACCAATTGATTACGGTAAACTGTGAAAAATACCTCTGAAGTAAGCATTAAAAGCTAACCTCCTGTTTTATGGTGTTCTCAGAGACTTGGTGCAATCAGTTTATGGTATTTTTTCTTCATATACTAGTAATCTGCCTGTCTGATGCACATTTGATTTCTTCCTTCAGCTCATTTTTTCACAAACTAATTCTAATATGGGCAATTTATATTTTACTCGGATCGGGGGATTTAATCTGTACATGTGATGCATGTTTTCAATTTTTTTTGAGCTTGTGTATTTATTCTAGGGCATTTTGGTCCAAGATAATTTTTTTGAGCTTTTGGATTGAAAAACCATCTTAATTGGGACCAATTTCTTTTTAGCTTATGGACTTAATCTAAGGCATTTTGATCCAAAATAATTTGGTCCCAATTAAGACGGATTTTTCAATCCAGAAGATTAAACAAATTATTTATTTTGACCAAAATGCCCTAGATTAAATCCAGAAGCTCAAAAAATTTGAAAAATGTGCATCGCATATACTAATTAAACAACCCAATTCATGTAAAATATAAATTGCAGATATTATGGTTAATTTGTGAACCAATTAGCTGAAGGAAAAAATGTGCATCAAACGTGCAAATTAGGGGTGGACAACTATTATTTGAACCGACCAATCCGAACCAATCCAACCCGAACCGACTGGTTTTTAACCGAACCAATTGGGAGTTTGGATTGGCTCGGTTCTTGATATTCAATAACTAACTGGACCGGTTCGGTTGTTGGATGGGGCTTTCAAATAACCGATGAAATCGAACCGACCGTACCTCTATTCATAAGTCCATAAAAAATATAGTTCTCCTTTAATTTTTTGAATATAAAAATAGTCTTTTTTCATTTTTTTGGTGATACAAACAGTCTTCTTTAATTTCTTTAATACAAACCGAACAATTGTTTTACCTATGTTTTGATTCTCCATAATCCTGTGTTATATTGTTGAGAAATGCTTGATTTACAGTGTGGCCCAACATAATAGAATCATGAAGTTGATATAACATTTAGTAGTTACTTTAATCAAGTCAAGTAGAAATTGTAATATAATTTTTTTCTATTGTACCTCATATTCAATTAGCTATGGTTATTTAATGTTTCTTTTATGATAATAAACTAAGATTACAGAAGTATGCAAGTGAAAAAGTAGTTTATCTCACCCATTTAAACGTCATAATCTCAAACAATTAATGCAAAATTTATTAACAACTTGTGGTTTTATGAATCTTCATTTTAAATTCATTTCTGAATAACAAATAGCAGGTTGTTTCTTAAGTTTGATTGAAGTTGATCTTTTGAATTTTAACAAATTATGAATGATGTTAAAGGTGAAAAGTAGCACGCCAAACCGAACATCCAATCCAATCCAAACCGAGCTTAATCGGCTTGGATGAAAACCGATCCAATTAAGGTTCGGATTGGTTGCGGATGAGAAAATTAAAAAACCGATCTTCTTTGGATCGGTGGTGGATGGTCCATATTAGGTCGGAAACCGACCGATGCCCACCCCTAGTGCAGATTACTAGTATATGTAGAAGCAACACAAAAATAATTTGGTTCCAATTAAGATGGATTTTTCAATCCAGAAGCTCAAAAAAATTATTTTTTGACCAAAATGCCATAGAATAAATCCAGAAACTCAAAAAATTTTAAAAATATGCATTACATGTACAGATTAAATAACCCAATTTGGGTAAAATATTAATTTCACATATTAGGATTAATTTGTGAAACAATGAGCGTAAGGAAAAAAAATGTGCATCACACGTGTAGATTACTAGTATATGTAGAAACAACACCATGATCTTAGTTTTTGGAAATAGGTTGCATCTTTGTAGAACTTCTAGGAACTTTCCAAATTTTCTAGACTTTTCCTAAAATTTTCAAATTTTTAATTATTTTTTCAAAAATATAAATCAAAATTTCCAATTTTTATAATTAACTTTCGAATTTTTAATTAACTATTCAAAATTTCTAATTATTTTTCCAGTTTCTTTTTTTGACTTTTCCTTATATTTTTTTTCAATTTTTAATCATTTTTTCAAAATTTTAAATTTCTCTATATTTGTAATTAAGTTTTGCAATTTTCATTTATTATTCTAACTTTATAATTATTTATTGGAATATTTTCATATTTTTCCGAATTTATAATTATCATTATAATTTTTAATTAATTAATACGAAATTTTTATTATTTTCAAAAAACTCTAATCAATTAATCCGAATTAAAAGTTAATAAAAAAAATTTTTAAAAATAAATCATACTTTGAAAAGATCTAAACCATTTATCATAAGTGCACGCTTTTCTGGGAGATCTAGCGATCCTGATCGGTGGGCATTTTGGTCTCAAAAAAAGTCACATGAGCTGCATGTGACAAAACCCTAACAGAAACTAACTCTGTCGATGTGGGTTTTCTGAAACACTTAGTTCAGTGCAGTTTATTTATAAAAAAAGTTCAGTTAGGTTTTTTTAAAACGAGCAATAGTTCGGTGAGGTTTTTTAAAATTTAGCATTTTATTAATGAAGATTTTTTCCTAGATAAAGGGAAAAAAGAATCATTGTTCCATAATTAATCTTACATTAAAGGGTGGCAAAAATCTCTAATATTGTAATGAGAGAGTTGGGGTTGTCATTTGTAGACAACCTGTAATTTGTAGACATTCAACCATCTAATCTCAACCATTTCTTTTTTAAGTGAGATTTATATTAACCATTCATTTACTCAACTATTGTTAGTTACCATATAGCCTCAAAGTTAGATTACGTCTTATTATTTACTATATAAAAAAATAATTATAATGTGCATTGCACGTGCAGATTACTAGTATCCATAACCCGATAACCTGATCCAAATCCAACCCGAATTTTATGATACAGATCCTCCATAATATATCCATTGTCTTATTAGCTCGAGATATGGATCTTTGTGGACCAGAGTCCGATAACCCGATGGATAATCGGAACTATATACGTTTATTTATGTTAATTTAAACATATATCGTAATCCATAAAGATTTTATTGCTTTGACATCATATTTAATTTTTTTTTAGGTCTAGTAGGAACGGATTTTGTATTAGGAAATGCAAATATTAATATACTATATATTTCATAATACACATACACTAATAATTTATCATTTTCTTAGATTAGAAAGTTGACCATTTATGTGTAGATATTAAGATAAAAAAAAAATTTCAATAGTTTTTATTTATATGCTTATTTTAGTATTTTGAATATGTCACAAGTAAATTCTACCAATTAGTTTCATGGGTTGAGAAATTCTTTTCTCAAGAAGTTATTAAATTATGAAAAAATTGGATCACCGTTTGCATTCAGACTGAAAATGTGAGGGGTGAGGAGAGTAAGAGAGCTAGCGCCTTGGGAAGGGAGAAGATCTCATTCCTATGTAGTTCTCACTGCCACATGCTCTCACCCATCACATCGCCGTCATTTGCAACCCCTTCACATCCCCCACCTCCACATGATTCCCCACTCCTAACACCAAAATTGCCCCATCTCCATTCCCAAACAAACCCCCAAACCTGACCTTCAAGCTACCCCAAAACTCAATTTTCACCCCAAAAACCAACCACCAAATCGTTGGTTCTCTAAGATGATGGAGAAACGATGCATCAAAGTGCAGTGAGGGCGATCACTTAGCGGCCGAATGCAAGAAACTTGGTTTTCACTGCTTTAACTGCAAGAAGTTTAGCCACAAAGTGCGAGAATGCTCGTTGTTCAATTGGCACGAGTCCTTGGAGGTTCAGGTGGCCCACAACTTTGCCTCGCTGAATCCCTCCCGGCATTACATGCCAGCGCTTTCCTTCACCTGATAAACCGAAGGACTTCCCGTTGACTAGTGATATGGAATGAACCCTGAAATTCTCTTGGGAAGGCCAGGGATGGTGGTGGCACCTCAAAAGGTTGGTGATGGAGTATTTCATGTTCAGTTCCCAATGGCTGCAAGTGCTAGTAAGGCGGTGGACGAAGGGCTCTTCTACTTCTCTGGCTTCATGGCAACCTTCCCACCTTGGTCCATGGATTATTATGTCAAGCTGAAACCCAAGCCATGCTTCATATGGATCAACATTACCATGCTCCCGTTCCACATGTGGAATCGGGGATCTCTCAAGTCAATGATCAAGACATTCACCAAGCTGATTAACCTGGGCACACTACAACACACGCAGGATTTACCGGCGTATATTCTTCGGCGTTTTATCAATCGCGCCGGGGTAGGATAAGACCAGGATAGGGTCACAAAAATGTATAGTTATACACCAGCGGCGTCTAAAAAACGCCGGTGAATTATAATATTCACCGGCATTTTTATAAAAACACGCCGGTGAATAGAAAGCGGAAATATATCCCCACAAATCCTCTCCCATTCACCGGCATTTATTAATAAAAATGCTGGTGAATATACAGAGATAAATCCCCAATCCTACTGTGAAACCCTTAGCACATTTCGTTTTTTTACCAAACCCTAAGTTTCCCCGCGCCGTCGCCATTGGGCCTCCTTCCCTTCCTCGACAACTCCTCCGTCATCGTCGCCATTGGGCCTCCTTCCCTTCCTCTATCCCGCTCAGTCATTTCTCCCTCATCGCAAGTACTCTCTCTCTCTCTCTCGCTCTCTTTCTCTCTACTTCTTGATTTTGTGATGGTAATGGTTAGATTGTAATGGTGCAATTTTGTGATGGTAATGGTGCGATTGATTTTGTGATGTTTATGTTTGTGGGAATTTTGGATGGTAATGGTTTAATACTCAATTTAGGAGAGATCTCGATTTAGGGTAATTTTGGATGTTATAGACTTGGGTGGTAATGATTCTGTGATGTTCTTGTTGGATCTTGTTGATTATCGGCTGAAACTGTAGCAAAATCTGAGCATGATCGTAAATTAATAAACTAGCATTGGTTCTTGTTGGTTCTTCTTGTTGGTTCTTCTTGTTGATTTTCGGCTAGGCTAGCTTCTTGTTGATTCTTGTTGATGCTAGAGAGCTTTAAGAAGTTGAACTAACTGGCTTGGATCTGAGGAGTTAGTGAACATAGCATGAGAATACTAACTCGTTTGAGTTTGCTTTCTTATGCATTTGGAGATGGGTTAGTTGCTTTTGGGGATGGGTTATTATGCATTTGAGTTTTAGTTTGGTTCAGAGTAAACTGGAATTATGATGCATTTGGAGATGGGTTAGTTGCTTTTTTGTCTGAATTTGGAGATGAGATGGATCATATATCTGAAGTTGCACACTATGATTTTTTGAGGAGCGACTAGCGATGGAAATTTTTTATTCAAACTTTATATACAATTATATCATGAAAGGGGATTGCTTGGGTTTGAAAATGAGATTGTTCATGCTTGTTGCTTGGGTTTTAAGTAAATTTGGAGATGTTTATTGGTCTGAATTTGGAGATGAGATGGATCATATATCTGAAGTTGCACACTATGATTTTTTGAGGAGCGACTAGTGATGGAAAATTTTTATTTAAACTTTATATTCAATTATATCATGAAAGGGGATTGCTTGGGTTTGAAAATGAGATTGTTCATGCTTGTTGCTTGGGTTTTAAGTGAATTTGGAGATGCTTTTTTGTCTGAATTTGGAGATGAGATGGATCATATATCTGAAGTTGCACACTATGATTTTTTGAGGAGCGACTAGTGATGGAAATTTTTTATTTAAACTTTATATACAATTATATCATGAAAGGGGATTGCTTGGGTTTTAAAATGAGATTGTTCATGCTTGTTGCTTGGATTTTAAGTGAATTTGGAGATGCTTTTTGTCTGAATTTGGAGATGAGATGGATCATATATCTGAAGTTGCACACTATAATTTTTTGAGGAGCGACTAGTGATGGAAATTTTTTATTTAAACTTTATATACAATTATATCATGAAAGGGGATTGCTTGGGTTTGAAAATAAGATTGTTCATGCTTGTTGCTTGGGTTTTAAGTGAATCTGGAAATGCATTTTTGTCTGAATTTAGAGATGAGATGGATCATATATCTGAAGTTGCACACTATGATTTTTTGAGGAGCGACTAGTGATGGAAATTTTTTATTTAAACTTTATATACAATTATATCATGAAAGGGGATTGCTTAGGTTTGAAAATGAGATTGTTCATGCTTGTTGCTTGGGTTTGAAAATGAGATTGTTCTTTGCCAAATAGGCTTGTAAGTGATGATGAGATGGATTATGTAACTGAAGTTGCATACTATGATTTATAGAGGAGTGACTAGTGATGAAATAATCCTGTTTGAACTTACGTTATGGTTTCAATTGACAGTTATCTCATGAGTATTATAAAAGTATAAGATTCATTTCAGTTAGTAGCATTTTTGCCTGAATTTGAGAGTGAAAGTATTCTCTTTCACTGTTTGTAGTTCAATAATTTGAACTCCATATTTTGGTTTTGATTGTAAGAGTGCTGCATGTTTTTTTTTATTTTTATTTTTTTAAAATTATATACCTACACCGGCGTTTTAACAAATGCCGGTGTAGATTTTAAACAAAATTACAGCGCCTACGGCGGCGTTTGTATAACGCCGGTGAATGTATATCAGCTGAAAATAGGGCACTTAGAAATACCCATACAATGGCGTTTTTACGGCCGCCGGTGTATACACAAGATTTACCGGCGTTCTGTAAAATTGCCGGTGTAGACCTATAGTATTCCGCGATGCTCGCTTCGGCGGCATTTGGACCGGCATTTTTATAAACGCCGGTGAATGTTACACCAGCGTTTTTAAACGCCGGTGTAAATTCGAAAAAACGCCGGTAAATCCAGCGTGTGTTGTAGTGGCAAGGAAATGAGGGATGCAGAAAATAGGGATCAACCTCTGGTCCTCATTGAAGTGGAAGATGTCATGCTCATTCCCAAAACCCTAACTATCCATTATACAGTGCATTGGTCTCTTGAGAAGCAATTGTTTGACGTCCATGTTCTCCTTGCTGGACAACCCATAATGGTGGAAGATGTTCAAAGTGGAAAAGATAATCTGTCCACCACTTTCAGTACCAATGTGTAACCCCCGTTCCCATTTATACGGATTGATATTTATTTTTCTGTTCTTCGTATTCCTGAATTTCAACTTCCCAAATAAATCCTACTATTCTTTTGGATCAGATTTCTTTCTTTTGGATATTTAATTTTTATAACCTAGAATTCAAATCTATACTATTACTATTATTATTATTGGATTAATTTTAATAACCGTGTTAAACCCAAATCTATTTTTTTTATATATTATTATTATTATTATTATTATTATTATTATTATTATTATTATTATTATTATTATTATTATTATCGTTATTCTTTCTTGATTGTTTATTAATTTGTGAAAGCCCATAAATCTTAATCTGTATTTTATTATTATTATTTATTATATGAAGCCCATATATTAAAATCCAAATTCAAAGCTCAATTTCAACTAAAAGCTTATCATTATTTTTATTTGTTTTTGTAAAAGAAACCCAAGCCCAAACTTTTGTATTATTATTGTTGATATTTTAAATCATGAGTTAGACCCAGCTTTTCCCCAAACCTAGTCATATTTAAATCACCTTTATATATTATTCTATTTTAATTAAGCACAATCTTATAGCCCACTCTAAAAATTAATTCCTTATTTTACTGTGAGCCCACAACTCAAGCCCATACCCTATTTTCTACCAAAACCCAAATAAAAACACAACAGCCAACCCCCCCCCCCCCCCAAACTCTTCATATTATAACTGACCCCACTCTCTCTTATTTACAACACCATCAAAGCTATTAATCAAATCTTATAATGTAATATCCCAGATTTTTAAATAATGTTTTTAAGATTAATAAATGAATTAAAATAATTTTTGGTGATTTAATAAATATTTTTCTGAAAATTTATCTTTTTACACGTGCAAATATTTTCTTGGGAAGTTCAAAATCAAAAATTATTTTGGGAAAACTATTTATTTATTATTAAATATTATTTGTGAATTTTCTGAATTTTTTTGATATTTATTGGACCTATTTGCAAATATTACAAAAAGGACTTTCGTGCAAAATTACCAATTGGAATGAAAACTCCAAATTCTCATATTTATGGGCTGAGCTTGATGCCTAGTCAACTCAGGGTTAAAAAGTTTACTTTTTTTAGATGAATTTGGTTTATTTTGCAAGTTTTGATAAAAGATGATTTTTTTTGCAAAATTGCCATTTAGAAGGACAAAAATGCAAATTCATTTTCTGGGTTTCTCTCAAACAGTGTCGGTTGGTTATAGGATGGTTATTTTTTATTTTAAAACTCAATTAAGTTGGTTTTATTTAGTTTCCAAGTATAAGGATTTATATATGTAAAGATATATCTAAAAGAGGTATTTTACAAATTTGTTTACAAACCCTAAAAACCTATATTCCGGCCTATTTAAAAGGTGGAGTGCAGCCGTCTTTTGCTGCACAACACAAAGGATTTTATTATTATTATTATTTCTTGTAATGAAAAGATCTTGGATTTCTTGCGAAGGAGGGATTTTTCTTGTTCTTTATTAACTTCGTTTGATTTCTTCAACAAGGTGAGTGACATGTTTTGTTTTCTTTTGTTCTAAGCATGTTGTATGTGATGATTTGTTGATTAGAAAGTATGTTAGGGGATTGTATGTTGATATGATGAATTTTGATATGTAGATGACTTAGAAATTGATTCTTTCATGAAACCTATGCTTGAGGATTAAAACCCTACGATTTCATGAGTAGGATGTTTTCAATTATTTGTTGTTGTTTTGACTATATACAATGGATTGTGTGATGTTATTTCATGAAAAACAAACAAGTTGAACAATGGGGACCTGTTATTGTTGATATATGCTTACACACACTGTTGATGTCTAAAATTGATTGAAATGTCATTATAATTGTTTATAATCATGGATAAACTGATATAGATGATTGGGGGTATGCATACAACAAGTTATTGGTTTTAAAAGAAACAAGCTGAAGTGAAGGAAGAGTTTTTCCTTTCGGAATCTGTGTATGTGCATGTTTTATTGATTTTGGGCAAAATGAGGACTGTAATGGTAGAACTAATTGAGTTTGAATTTGGCAATCACACATAATGAACTTTGAGAGAAAAATCAGGTTTTTAAAGTTGAAGACCTCATGTGCAGGTTGAGTTGTCCTTGTTTCAAAACTGATACATAAGTAAAGAAGCTAATTGAATCGGTTTTGGTTGAAGTATTGGACTGACTGAACGGAGTGTGAGTTTTCCATTGCATTTTGATATAGTATATATATATATATATATATATATATATGAACGTGCGAACCACTTAATCCGTCATCCACAATGACGGGTTAAGGCAAAACACATAACCCGTCATTGGTGATGACAGGTTATGTGTTTTGCCTTAACCCGTCATTCCCAATGATGGGTTAAGTGGTGTGGACGAGTTCGCACGACATTTGCGTTTGCAATGGAAGATAGCCCATATATATATATATATAGAGGGTTTCAGACTCAGTATAGGGCACTGAAGTAGCAGGTTACTGTGTGAGCCTATATGAGTATGTATATACATATATAATTAAGTCATATTAGAGTAACACTGATACCTTTTGAAGATCCTAATATACTTTAATTACCATCAAGAAAATCAGTCATATACCCCTAATTAACTAGTAAATGATCTGGGTACCAAGGCATCTAGCTGCAGATTGCTGCTGCATCTGTTGTGTAGGTGCACACATGAGCAAATCCATTTATACACATCCAGTTTGTCTGTTAAGTAGTAGTTGTAAGTGATGGGTTTTGGTAGTCTCTTTGTGTGAACATTGAAGGCATTTTTACATTATACACTTACTGCATATGTCCTATTTTTTATAACCTGCATGTGATTAAATTCCATAACTTGGATTTGAATAATTTCTCTAACCTGCATATGTTTCATTTCCATATAACTTGTATAGGCTACTTCAACAAAAGGGGTTTTTGATACATCATATACACACTATTATGTATCAGTTATATGAATTATCTGCATATACACCTTATATTAGTACTTCTTCTATGTATCAGATGCTTTCATTTTTAACTGCATATATACTTCAAATCAGTAAAGAGGATTCCTATATATATATCATATATGTATACACCTGCCTCATATCAGTGTAGAGGATTTATCTCCATATCAGATAACTGCATATGCTTCACCTCAACTCAAAAAGAGAGATTTTCTATTTATATATCATATATATACCCACATACTTATATATTAGTAAAGGGTTTCTATATATATATAAATCTATTATATATAATCTTCATATGTTCTCTTCAGCTCTATAAAGGGTTTACCTATATATCAGACATACATATATACATACTCCATAATCAGTAAAAGGAATTTTCCATACCTTCAATAATCTGCAATTGGTTCATCTTCCATATACACTGCATTTGCTTAATTTCGACAAAAGGGCATTTTATATCCATCTGCTTATGATCCATTTTCCTATATATCAGCTATAGATATATATACATATGTTTCAACTCAGTAAAAAGAGAGATTTTATATATACATCATATATATATACATATATATCTCATCTCAGAAAAAGGGTTTCTTCTATGAATCAGATACATACACTTCATGCTAGTTTAAGAGATTACTATATCATATATATATACTCATGTACAAACATTATGAATGAATGAATTTTCTGTGAGTAAATTAACAAAGAAATGAAGAGATTATAAAGAAAGATTTAACTTCTGTTGATGGTCGAATTATGAATCTCTAAGAGTTGAGTGGGAGTCCTGTGAACCGGCAGATGAGATTTTTGTGGATATAGACCAGAGGAATCTTGGGTTTGTTTTGTGGAATTAAGTCTGGTAGGATACACTAACTCTAGAGAGGGGGAATTCATGTTCTTTTGATAATAACCAACTTAAGGACAAGCATTAGTGGAGATGTGATGGAACTTGGGAAACGTAAGGATATGCTCTTGGTTTTGTTAGTCCAATGGATGCGTTCCAGGAATGTTTATTGTTCTGTCTCGAGAGGACATTTGTATGTTTGCGTGTTGAGGGTCTGCAGGCCTATTCACGGAGCATGCAGGGTGTATTCGCGTGTCGAGGGTCGGCGGGCCTATTCACGGAATGTACCTGGTGTATCTGCACGTCGAGGGCCTCGCAAGCCTATTCATGGGGTATACGGCAGGAAGATGATTCTCCGGTTTTTGAGCTATTCTTACATGATGCTTGTGCATCGAGGGCTGTGGTGCCTATTCGCAGAGTATTCTGGATCTTGTTTCCATCATCTAGTAGGATTAGTTGAATAACGAGGGATCTAACCCTATAAATTGTAGAACGATAAGGTCTTGCACCGGACCTATATTGTATGGAATGTATAGAGTCCGACAAGTATGCATTAGAGAGTCAGTATATAGCAATTGTATTTTCTTGACTTGGTTTTATGCATAATGATTTCTGTTTTTCCTACACTTGACACTTAGTCTAGATTCACTTGATGTTTTCATGTGTTACTTATTATTATCTTATATTCCGTGATGATTTCATGTTTTATTTATTGATATTTCCTATTTCAATTGTTCTTGTTGTTGATACTTGTTGTTATGAATCCATGTTTATATTTTATTCAAGTTGCTTTTGTTTTTATGTCACTCACACTGTTATGGCTGACCCCTGTAGTTTTGGGGGTTAGGGTTATCTCTAGCCTCATATTTTACAGGTAGGTGCCTATAGCTTGGGATTTGGATGCTTGTGCTAGAATGATGTTATAGATCTTATGTAAATTTGTAAAAGAAGTGTTGTAAGAAAGAAATTTGTAAATCAAGGTGTTTTGTATTCCGCTGTATTTTGTAAACAATTATTGTAATAAAAGTTGAAATAAAAATTATATGTGTTTTTGGCTATGTTTAATATTACAATTGAAGTTGATGCTGGGAATTGTGCCACGTATTTCTGAGATATCATATTGAAAATTTGGGGCGCTACATATAACCTAACCCACTAGCCCTAAAGTAATTTTCCCTATTAAAACACCCATTAATATATTTTATAATAATAAGCTAATAATAAACCCCCCTGCTCTCTCTCTCCCCCGCTGCCCTCTCTCTCCTCTCTCTCTCCCTCCTCTATTTTGGAAACAGAGCACCCATCGAAGTCGTCGACTGCACCACGCTGCCTCCACCATTGCCCCGCCAACCACCTCCCTCGACGCTCCTCCTCCCTGCGGCAACCATCGACCACCTTGTCAGCCCGCGATGCTCCTCCACCGGTGCTGCCCTTCAACCTCTCCTCCATCGCGAACGCCATCACTGCCTCCAACACCGCTCTCCATCTTGCTGCCGAACATCACTTGCCTCTCGCCTGCTCTAAGCGCCACCGCTCGACCTCCTGAACCTATCGCGACCCTTCCCCTTCCACACCTGCAGCTGTCTCGTCATCACCTTCACTGCCATTGCTGTCGCTCTCCGTCAATGCCTGCGACCTTCCCTCATCCCTGCCAATGCCACCTGCACTTCGTCCCTGCTGCCTTCCTCCGCTCGACCACCACAGTCGAGCATCGTGACCCTCCGCCTTCCTCTACTCTCCTGCCATCGCCACTCGACCACTGCTCACCATCACCAAAGCACCCCCACCCCCCACCATTGCCACTGTCGAGCCCCTCCTCACCAACATCCCCACTCATCCACTGCCGTCCTCTCGCCATTGCTCCTCCATCTCCTCGTCTTCAACCTCCAAGCAACTACTCTGCACCCATCGCCTCACCCCCGCTGCCTTTCCCCTGAGTCGCTGACTCCTCACTGCATCCCTTCAGCTGCCGCCCTCGCATACCCCAAGGTGCGCCTGAACCCATCGCCAACATCCCCTCATCCCGGGCCACCACTATTGTGTTTCCTCGCCATAGTGCCACCCTTGCTGCCGTTTCTTTTGCTGTTGTTGCCGTCGTTGTGTTTTCGATGTCGCCTCTTGTGTTGTCATTGCCGCCGCTTACTGTTGTCGTGGCTCTCGCTGTTGGTGTTGTGTTTCTTACTGTTGTTGTTGTGTCTCTTGCTGTTGTTGAGGTACCTCTTGCTGTCGTTGTTGTGTTTGCTGTTCTTGCTGTTCTTGATCTTGCTGTTTGCTATTCTTGTTAGGCTTGCTGTTGCACGCGCTGTTGTTACTATCCCCGTTTTTGTCCACCGTTTATAGCACGTGTTGCAATTTACGTGCTTTGCATGTGTTGTTGTGTGCGTGGCTTGCAAATGTTTTTGTCGGGGCGCTTGTCCCGTTATTCTCATTATTATCGGAATCGTCTTAATCTATAAGGCAAGTATCTTGTACACTTTATTGTTCCGTACAAGCAATTTATTTGACCTCCCGCAATTAGTAGTTATATTTATTATCATAATTGAACCTCGTTGCCGTCCATTCTCATGAAAAGTGTTCTTTATAAGTTTCAATAGATTGAACCATAGTATTATCATGCTTTACAATCTTTCCATGGTTAAATCAGTCGTCATATATTGAACTGAATCAATCTATTTACCTGTGTGATTCGATGCCCATCAAAAGATCATAAATATAGATTTGCATGTTTCTGCCCTGCTATTTTCTCTGACTTGTGGCCAGATTTTGACCCAGTTCTTGTTCAAATAAGTTAGAACTTTATGAAAAAGAGTTGTATCCCCCTGAGTCTAGTTCCCAGAACTTTTGATGAATCTGAAATATGATGTGTAGTTTGCAAGATATATTGTTTTTAGTGTTGTGGCATTTTTAATTCAAGATTACTATTTTGAAGCGTATCAACTCGATTAACTAATTTAAATATCATGCT
Organism: Hemerocallis citrina; assembly: GCA_017893485.1. Taxonomy (NCBI): domain Eukaryota; kingdom Viridiplantae; phylum Streptophyta; class Magnoliopsida; order Asparagales; family Asphodelaceae; genus Hemerocallis; species Hemerocallis citrina. The sequence goes on along the minus strand of CM030359.1, from coordinate 54,233,496 downwards.
AAAAGTATAATTAAGACCTGATATTTACTAGTATGTTACTAAACATGATTATGAATCAATTTATAATTTTTGTGAGAATTTTAAATGAATTTAAAGCTAAATTTTATATATAAGAGTTTGACCTTGGTCTGCTGCCTGAATAGTAGATCAGTAAAGAACTGTCTGGTTGACCTATTTTCCGTATTTATAATATGTCGTGTGAATATTCGTTGGAACCGGCGTGAAGTCTACTTTCTGGAACCTCTGATGATACCTGATTTGCTTTCCTATAGCAACGGAAAAGTAGATTTTTTTTGCAGCAATGTGATGCTCTTCAGAATTGTAACTTCATGACCTTGATTGTAAATATATTTATTTCTTGAATTTAATTAATTAAATTGCATATCATGTATTGCATAGCCCTTGATACTCCGTGGTCCTGTCCTGACACCCGGTCTCATTGTGCATGTTCCTGATAATTATTGTAAAAAGTATAACAAGCCAGGGTAATAAGGGGAAATAATCTAATGGTGGACAATATAGAAAAGTGTACTCAGAAGGAGGCTCGTGTTTCTCGTAATAGTGACACTATATATGTTTACATGATATGATATAATTCCTAGTTACATGATACGATATGATATGATATAATTACATGGTATGATATGATTTCTATTAGTGTCACTAGAAGACCCGAGTACATGACCCTATAGAATTCACTATTAAAGTCTAAACGTTAACTTGATTGTATGCACCCAAACCTGTGGTATGGGACGAAGGATTGCGTGCTTTAGTTAGAATTTATAAAAGATTGCTAGACTTGAGATTAACACTTAACACATGCATGCATCATGATTCCAGTTACATGATAACTATTTGCAAGATTACATGATTCCTCTTACAAATTACAAGATTCCTTTTACACGACACGTTTCCTGTTACATGATTCCACGTTCCCGATTAGTTATATTTTAAGACTTTTTCTATTTGTCACTTTCATTACACTTGATCATGATGCATTACAATTACATTGCCAGTTCTTATTGCTTTTCTTGTTATACCTTATTCTCATTCCTATTTTGGTTGTACTACTTGCGGCTCGTAGCTTGCTCTAACGGGTACTCCATCCATCTTTCTTTTGAGTTATGTTATACAGGTACAATGATGGGTTACTGAAAGGAACTCGTTGAACTGTTACTGCATTGCATATTCTCGAGCTATTTGGTAAGTTCTTGTATCCCAGATTTGGTTATTGAATTATATTATTGTTTATGTGATTATTATTGCATTGTTGAGCTTACTGGCATTGTACAGCTTATGGATGATATGAGTTGACATACTTATATCATTCGCAGGACCTTAGTTACGCACTTGAGCTCCCGTATAATGGGAAGCAGGGCGTGACACAATGTGGAGAGGGGCCAGGGCTCTTTCTGGTGTAAGAAGGGGGAGGATACACCATTGGTTGAGGTGAATGAATCATCGGAGAAGGCTAACCAAGTTGAACAAGCAACACCAAATTTGAATCCACCATCCTAGTCACCATCAACACAGGTGAAGGAGATCGCCATACCCCAAAATTTTTAAACTCAAACTGAGAGGGAGAATATTCACCATGAAATCAGGGAAGGGAAGCAAGTGGTTGGCTAAGATCCCGCGCCCGATTTGGTTTCCAAAGATAGCTGCTCCGGAGAATCTGCCCTTAAAAATTGCCACATCAACACTTCCAACAGTAGAGCCGAATAGCTCCGATGATAGCTCAGGCATTTACATGTCTATGGTTTGGAGCAACAAAGTTGTTAATTTGCCAACTTCATTATTCCAACTCATCAAGCTATGATCGAACAAGCCTTAGCCCACAAAATTAGTAAGGATGCCCTTAACTTATCCTAATGCCGAGTAGTGTGCCAAGTAGCATCCCTCCCCATCCTCAACCAGATTCATCAAATCAGCCTCTTCAACGCATGGAAGCTCCCATTATTACTGCTAGTATACCCCCAGGTTTTGAAGATATGGCTACCAAAAACAAGATAAAAACAAGCATCTCCAACTCTCTCAAGAGTCCTGTGCTCCCTCTGTTCGGGGGATAAACCTCCACCAGGAGCCTGGCTCATTGGTCTGATAAGAGGCCTGTTGCTGCTTCCAAACGAAGGGAGGGATCTTCTTTTAAGCTTCTTTTTGATAATGATCTACTTGGTGTTACTCAGTCAGTGGGGGTGGAGGCGAAGGGGCCTCATGCCATTGCGAAGGTCAGAAATTCTGAGAGGACTGTAGTTGGCATCTCCAAGCCAACTGCCTCCTCGAGATGAATTTCTCTCCCTTTGTTTTTTGTATGTTGTTATTTCCCCTATCTTGGTTGTTGTGGTCTCAATTTCACAAATAAGGATCGGATGTTAGAATGTGAGAGGGCTTGGTAGCCCTGAAAAATGCTCCTTGATTAACGATGGACTTTAAATGGCCAAATTATCAGTTGTATATATCCAAAAATCTAAGTTGTCCAACCCTAGTAGCAGAAAGCTTGCATCCATAGGGGGGCTTACTATCACTAAGTGGGTAATCCTAGATACCATTGACAGTTGTAGGGGTGTTATGGTGGGCTGGAATGATAACCTATATGAAGTCTTCTACTTAGATATTGATATTTTCTGTTTCTGTATCCCTTAGAGAGAGGCAGTCAAGTTCAGAGTGGTATTTAACTTATGTTTATGCTCCATTTGAGAGGATGATCAGGATGTATGCTGGCATGAGATCATTCAACGCAGATGCTTCTTTTGCCCTTGTTGGGGGCTATGTGAAGACTTCAATGCTATACTCTCTGAGGAAAGGAGAGGTAAGGGCTCATGGAGCGACATGTGACAATTTGCATATTCTTTTGCCCTATTGCAGCTTATTGATGTACCTCTTTCTGGAAGGAAGTATACCTGATCCAACTTAAGAAGTAATCCAACCATGGCTAGGCTAGACAAGTTCCTTATCACTCAAGAGTGGGACTCCACCTTCCTAACTCCATCCCGTCCACCTTGACAATGGTTGATTATGATCATTGCCCGTTGCTCTTGAAACACTTGCCATTCCCCCAAAAGCCAACTTTTTCAGGTTTGAAAATGCTTCATTTTCTGACCCCCAATTCCCAGGCTTGGATGCAGAGTAGTGGAATTCTTTCAACTGCAAAGGTTCACCAATTGATATTTTTGGCCAAAAAATTACCTTGCTAAAAAGGAGGATTAGAGATTGGAGTTATAAAATTTTTGGCAGTATAATAGCAAAGAAGAAGAAATTGCTAGACGTCATTCATGCCATAAACCTAGAGCAGGAGTCTAGGGTGCCGAGTGACACTAAAAAATTGCTGAGATTGTATACTGTTCAGGAATATGAGAGGCTAGTGAAGGCAGACACCACATATTGGAGACAAGGGTCCAGGGAGACATGGCTCAAAGAAGGAGATGCTAATTCTAAAATTTTCCACTACATTGCTAATGGCAGAAGAAGGAGAAATTTTGTGTACTCTTTATCAGATTAGGACCAGGTTATCACTGATTAGAAGCTTATACGGGAGAAGTTTCATAAGTATTGTACTTCAATCTATAGCTCTACAAACAGTTCAGATTTTTCAGATTATTGGCTTGTCCTGTATCCAAACCTATATAATGCACGCAATCCTGTGTCACATACCACAGGTTTGGGTACATATCAATCAAGTAACGTTTAGACTTAAATGGTAAAGTCTAAAGGATTATGCACTCGGCAATTATGTAATCAAGAATCATGTTTCATGTAATCAAGAACCCAGTAATCAAGAATCAAGAATCAAGAATCAAGAATCAAGAATCATTATTATGGAAAACATGGGCCCCTTCTGAGTACACTCTCTTATACTGTCAATGTAAGCCCCCGCAAAATAGTATATCTCTATTTTGTATTTTTAATCTGTGCACGGTTAAGAGTTGCACGTATTAATGGAATTTTCTAAATTTTAATTGAGTAAGTATTGAAACATATTAATATTCGATATGTTTTGAACTCAATGAAGGTGCAATTGTGAACCGAAGTTGAGATATCTTCTCAGTTAAGTAGTATATTAGTCCTAAATATAATTGAGTTCCGACGTATAATATTGAATTATTATTTTGTATGGTGATAATACGATTTCATGTGTGTTATTACAAATTGTATGTACAAATTATATTGACATTATTTGTGTGTATTTCAATTTCTATTTGATTGAAATTGTGTGTGAGATTGTTGTGATTTAAATCATCTAATTAAACCCAATATGACCTAACTAAACCCAAACAAACAGACTCTAGCTTGAACCCAAATTGACCCAACCTAACTTAACTTGTTTTGTGCATGGCATGATGAACAAAATTTTGTGCACATGCACTAGTTTTGGCCAGCCATATGTTGGAGGGAAAGAGAGAGAGAGATGAGTGTAATTGTTTTGGATTTAAATGTCAAGGAATCTAGGGCTTTTGATGGGACTCAAAACACTTGAGTCTTTGAGAAACCCTAAGAGACAATACCACTCTCACACTCCACCTCCTCTCTCCTCCAATGCATGTTGGCCTCACCCTCACACTCTCTCTCTACATCAGGCCAAAGTCCCTTTATCTCTATTTATACCCCTCCCCAAAAGCCCTAGTTCACTTCATCATTTTCTACTACATCCAACTATCTCTCATATTCTTAAAACCACTCCTACCCCTCCCCAAAAGCCCTAGTTTACTTTCTCATTTTGTACTACATCCAATTATATCTCATATCCTTAAAACCACTCCTGTACACTCCCCTACTTCTCTATATTCTGAAATTAAAGACAAGAAGAATCCAAAAGGAGGCAAGGAGAAGAAGAGTAGGAGAAAGAAGTGCTAGCAAGGAGGAGCAAGAACAATGAGGTCAAACTTGGAGAGTACATTTTATCTACAAACAAAAGGTGGGTGTTTCTAAACCTTTGTGGTATTTAAATTTTTGTGATGAAATCTTGATGTAGTCTTGACAACATGAGTGGGTCATGAAGTGTGTGATTTAGTATTTAAATTCTTTGCATGCTAGTTTTATTAGTAGAAGACTAAATAAAAACCCAGTAAAAAGCTCAACAAACAAGTGTTAGGTCTGGATGCTATAACTCAAAAATTACTTGAATTTTGAGTTTAAAATTTTAAATGAAGAATCTTATGCATGTTATAGACCTTGATTCCAAATTTCATAATTTTTGGAATTTATTTACTATTTTAATTAAATATGAACTTGAACACTGACTGTGCAGAAAACAGATTTAGCATAGGTTCTGACTATGATATTCCAAAGCTCATAACCTTGTAACCACTTGAGATCTTTTTCTAAAAATTTAGTATGTACTTCTAATATGTGCTTTGTACTTAAATATAAAAGTTTATAATTTTTGGAAATATTTTTCTATTTTTATTAAATCCGAAACCATTGGCTGTTCTGAAAAAAAAAGACAGAGTGAAGATGATCTCATCTGTTTTTAGCAAATTTTCAAGGAATCATAAATTGAAAAATACTAAGTAGAATCACTTAAAATTTAAATATGTTCTGTTACCATTTATGAAGAACTTATGTTTCAAATTTCATAAAGTTTAGAGATCATTTGATATTTTTAAAGTATGAAGAAGCATGTATGTTGCTCTGGTTAGTTGTTGCTCTATTCTGAAAAATAATTGCATACATGTTAAACAATGATTCATTTGATCACTTTAATGACTCAATATGAAGAAGCATGTAACTAGAAAGTTGTATTAGAAACATATATCTTTCTGTAACGCCTAACAACTCAAGATTTGGATAAGTACACGAATTATAATGAATTTTGCAAGTGATAACAGAAACACACAGATTCTTAAAGCTCACTGTTTGGCACTATGCCTGGAATTGAGTTAGAACTTGTAGAGTTGAGTTTTAAGTTTGTGTATTATAAATCATGTTGTGGATGTGGAAATAAATTAAGGCTTAAACTTACTAAGTTTTATGTTGGAGTAGATCACATATGCTTTGTAGAGCTACAATTTAGACATACTTGTTCAATGTTTTGAAGTGGATGTTGTGTTAAGTGATTGTATGTTGATGTGGACCATTTTAGGATGAGATTCATGCTCAATTGGTGCTTATGCTTGCTGTCTACTTTGAGTAGAAGCATGGGGAGCACCCGATCGCGTTTCTCCAATGAAACGGGATCGGGAACGACTCCGTTTTGGCATGAATGCCAACTGTATGCTTGCTGTTTGGAAATTTAATTTTCTATTTTTAGAGCTTTTTGGCACTCTTTTTGGGTATTCATGGTGTAGGGTGTATTCCTATAATGTTTACCCTTGTTGAGCTACATTGGTTGAGTTTGAGACTCTAGGATTAAGTCCGATGGTATATCTAGATGAGTAGAATAGGAACCCGTGTCGCATCGAATGCGTGGGAGGAGACAACTCGTGCACCAACGTGCTCGCGGTTCATGGAAGGATTCTGTAGTTGTGTTTGATGCTACCACTTTTCGAGAACCGTGGAGCGTAAGGATGGTGGGAGCAATGTGTATGGCTCGGTCCGAGGTTGCGATCGAATTCCAAGCGTAGATGGCAGTTGATGCGATTGATGACGGTTCGTCGTTGGTTCGGGCCAAGTGTGGGCCGAGGCGGGCTAACCCTTGGGCCGGATTCGAGGGCTAGATTGAGTCATATTGTGTGATGGGTTAATTCCTAATATTAGAAAAGGAAATTAACTAGAAAAGAGTCTACAAGTAGACCTTAACTAGTTGTTCATAATAAACAAAGTTGTTTACTAAGCTATGGCTTGGAAATACTTGATAGATCATCTAACTAAGAGAATTGGTTAAAATGAAATAGACCTAGACTCGCCTAATAATTCATATATCTAATGAGATAAAGAAAGTGTAGCATCCCGTGTAATTTACTTTAATTAAAAATACTTTTTTTAAAAATTATTTTTGCACGTGCAATACACGTGCAAATTTAATCTTTATTTTTCGTCCCTCTCATTTAAATTTACGTTGTAGTATGCATGAATCCTTTTATTTAGTCTTTTATTAAACTCTTAGACCTAATAGCCCATCAAAATATAAAAAATAAATTAATTACTAATAAGAGCTCGATTATAAAGGCCTACGAATAATTCTACATTTATTTTGTGCACTTTTCCTACACTTGTTTTATAACAAACACCTAGACTATAACTAGGAGAAATTAATTAATAAATTATTAGCGTGCTTTTGCACTGTACGTGCACGTGTTGGTGAGTGAGTGGAGAGTGGCATGCGGTTGGAAGGTGTGGGCCGCAATCGTGTGAGTCGTGAGGAGTGGGAGAGGGATTATTGGAGAGTTGGTTTTATAACTAAAATTAAAATCCCTGTATATAATCCTTAAGTCTATCTTTTCACACTTACCCATTCACTGTTAAACAAAACCTATTTTTCACTATTGCCGAGAGCGATTAAGAGAGAGGAGGAAGGAGCAGAGCATGGGAGATTTCGGTGGCTTTCGGAGTTGGGGATTTGGCTCGATTTCGTGGAGTTCGAAGGATCTTTTGAAGGCGAAACTATTTTAGTACTCTCCTAATAGGTGGGTGATCCTTTATGCTTTCTAAATTATTGAGTAGTTGCATGTGTAGATTACCCTAAAAAGTAAATTGCCAATGTAGAATTATTTAGTTGCTCTCATGAATTGAGATGTGTGTGCTAGTAAATACTCTAAAAATTTAAGTAAAGTGCATGTTGATTAAAATGGACTTGAAGGAATGAAAATTTGTGTTAATTAGCATGTGAATTGTTGACGTGTGTTCACTTTACAAGAGTAGATGTTTTATGAATTTATTCACCATGAGAAAGATTCTCGTATTGCTATTGGACATGAAAAAGTATATTTATTGAGTAAAATTGACATTTCGTAAGATATAGCGAAAATTGGGTTACCCTTCACACGGTGGAAAATTTCAATTATGTGAATCTATTATTTGCACTAGAATCATTTTGCTGTTCTCGAATTTTTTTGTTTTTTTTTTTTTGAGTGCGGGGATTCGACTATTTGTGTCGTGAATCGGTTTTCGGAAAAGTAAATATTTTAACAGTGTATTGGGGAGAGGTTGGGTATTTAAAACCCATTTGAATATCCAACCCGTGGGCGCTCTTGGCCTTGTGGCTTGGGCGTTAGGTTGTTTCCTTGCTGGTTATGGGTTCGAATCCTTTTGAGCTCTCTGACTTGCTTCTGAGTTCTCTGACCTCGGTTCTAAAACACATTTTTGAGTTGTGGGTTCTCTGACTTGGGTTCTAAAACACATTTTTTGAGTTGTGGGTTCTCTAACTTGGGTTCTAAAACACATTTTTTTGGTGTGAGCTCTCTGACTTGATTCTAAACATTATTTTTTTGTGAAGTTCGGACTGGGTTTCTCAAACTCCTTATTAAATTTTTTTTAGAACTGGAAGTGTGAGAAGAACCTAATTAAAAGTGGAATTGAGATAAGTGATAAGTTGATGAATTTGAGAATTTATTCAAGAGTATGACCTTGAATTATAGGAACATGAAATTTTGGACAATGCAGTTGATTTTTTTTTATAATAAGATTTTATAATTATTTTGGTTGATTAAGATACGGTGTGTGATTAAATTATGAAGTGATTACTCCATATTATGAGCCATGAAATGAATTGTTCTTTTTGAAAGAATTGTGAATAAGTGAATGAATTGAATTTCATGAGATTGATTAAGTTGAAGATATAAATATAATGAAGTTTAATACATGATTATTGAAGGGTATGAGTACCCATGGATTCTATTACATGAAAGATTGTGATCTAGAGATTTAGTGAGACCCCGGGCACCGGCAAGTTGAATTAAAAGATTGAGTTATTTTGAGATATGGCTTTGTGAGCTATCTCGGTATTTTGTGTTTAAGTCCGGTAGGGGGTAAAGCTAACTCTAGGTGTTGTAATTGATTCATGTCTTGAACTTAAGAACTAGGCACTAAGTAAAGATATAGTAAACCTGGGCAAACATAAGTGGGATGCTTCTATATAGTCGGGCGGTGGATTTCGGGACTGTGGTTGCTTCGATGGAGACGAGCTTTTATTTTAAATCCGAGACTATTCGTAGTCGGGCAGATAGTTTTTCTTCCTCTAGTTTATATATGTATACCAGGGCTAGAGGGGAACTTGCGGGATGTTTGCACGATGAGGAGTCTGTATAACAGTCAGGGCGGTGGACTCTGGAACTGGGATCCGTACTTGTGGAATGTCCAAACTTTGTTTTATTACTGTGTAGTTGTCATGGCGAGGGACCGAACCCTTTATTGTGGATTACGTAGGTGCTTGCCCTCGGACCTATATAGTATGGGATGCATAGAATCCGAACAAGTATGCATTAGTGTCATCTTAGTGTAAATATCTGCAGTAGGCATTAAGGCATTGCATAGACTTATATGTTTATAGTAGACACTTTCACACTTTGTTTGCTTTCAAGTTTTTGGTTTGTTAAAGTATTAAAGGATTGTTATACTGTTCAACATAGAGAGGATGACCACGTATAATATTTCGTCGGTTGTAAGCGATTAATGTGCCCACAGTTTTATATGCAGGATTTTGATTTTTCAAGAAGATATAAAGTTGACTTGATGCTGATAATCATTTAAGTGTTAAAGTTGTTGAAATTGTAATTTTACATTGTTGTATTTTATTTCTTTCCGCTGTGTGTTAATGTAAAAGACTCTGTTGTAATAAAAGTTTTAAATTCCTTGTAAAATTGTATGAAATGAAGTGTAAAGTTCCTGTGGAACTTCGAATTCGGTCGTATTTGGAAATCGGGGCATTACAGAAAGGGAATTAGAGATTGAATAGAGTCGTGGAACTTGATAATCAGATGATAAGATAAAAAGCTAGTAATCCTGTAATTAACCTCATTATTAATCTTGGTCCTAGAGGGGATTAGCAGTATTATCTTGGGTTCGTGATGTTGTAGGATTAGTTCGAGTCGTTGTTGAAAGTAAGGAAAGACACCAGTGGCTGTTGTGTTCGCCGGATGCATGGCATCTTCACGCCTGGCTGAATCATAGGTTCGTTTAATGCTGATAGGGGAATTGGAGACTGCCATGTGAGTGAACTCTTTGGGGCTCTATTGTCTTTGGCGGGAGTGCCTTCATGTCCGTAACATCCTTTAAAGAGGTTTGGAGTGGTGATATCGTCTCGATTGCAAGTTCTGGTCTAGTGTAAGGATGAGTGCAGCGAAGAGTTGGGGAAACCCTAATATCTGTCAGGTCCTATAATGATCAATGCAAGCAGATGATTTAGAGACTGCCACGTGAGTGAACTCTTTGGGGCTCTACATAAAGTTCTTGGCGGGGAGCCATAGTGTCCGTACATCAGCTTTTGGTGAGTTTTGGGGATGCGGAATTACTGCGACCTACTATGGATTTTAGCCGCGACGGAAGAAGCCGTGCAACTGCGACCCCGGACACAGTGGATAAAACATGAGGAATTGGACACCACTAGCATGGCAGCGACTGGAGTAAACCGGGCGACTGCAACCTCATCATCACTAGAGTATTAGAGATAAGAGAGAGCACAAGAGTAGGATGAATTGTAGGAGATCGAACTCCTTCAATTGAAGAACGGCATTTGGTTGGGGAATGTGTAGTATGGGATGCATATCTTTCCAATCAAGCGTGCATTAGCTTTAGGAGCATGTGTGCATAGTGTGTGCATTAGATCTAGGCCATGGCATATACCGACACTTGTTTGACATCACTTTTTCTTTTGCATCAAATTTTGGTTGTTGATGTTTGGAATCGCTATATTATGGCATAGCGAGGATCGTTGTATTATAGCATTGCGTCAGTTGTATTCAACTGATGTGCCCATAATCTGTTTAGTTGCAGGATTGCTAATCTTGGAGTAAGGAACTCGAGCTGCGTGGAGCATTCAAGTAAAGATTTCTGGTCATTGTAATATGCAGATTATCAACGTAATTCATGATGTAACATTTTGTTGTAACCAAATGAATTTGTAATAACATTTGTGGCAATAAAAGTTTTTAATTTCCTGTGATTTTACTGTGTCTGGAATCATTTGAAGGAAAGATTCTGGCTTGTGTCATGAGTTTCTGGTTAGAGAATTCAGGGCACTAAGTCCATTATTAGGTCGTGCCCTTGTAACACTGGCTTATTATTCTTTTATCACAGTTAATCATGAACATGCAGTCGATGCAATCAGTGAAGAGGACAGTAGTATCAAGATAGTTATATCACTTCTTAGGGTATTGGATTCTAGAGGTAGCTCCTGGCGATTCTACAACGTGAACATTAGTTCCACGTGACACTTAGTTTTAAGTGACATTTAGTTCTATGTGGCACTTAGTTTTGTCATCCAAAAGAATAGCAATGACTATAACAATAATGATACATGTAACAATAGTAGCAATATGGTAATTGGGAAGATATCAAGAGATGATGCAATACATGATATAGAGCCATGACTGTAATAAAAAAAGCTTCAAGCGGTAGATGCAAATGTATGACATAGAAACATCCTATTGATCTATTGTATCAGTACAATTATCAATCATGAATAACAATATATATATATATATATATATATATATATATATATATATATATATATATATATATATATATTGTGAATATTTGCAAGTGTACAAAATTGCAACAAGTAGTATAGTTCAGTGAAAAGAGTGTCGAACCCACAGGGACTAATTATTTTATTGAGTACTGATATTACTAGATTAACTACTATTTGGAAAATTGAAATTCAATAAATAAAGCACTAAATTAAATTAATCTAAAAATCTAACTAAATTAATTAAGAGGTGCGGAATCTGAAAATTTGTTGTTTATTAGTAGAAAAACTAATTCTAGGGCTTTTGATTTCACCTAGTTTATCCCACACAATTTATAACTCCATGTGAATAAAAATATTGTTTTTCCAAGTTGTAGACCAAAATCCCAAATTTATTCAATGCTTTCTCTCGAACAACACCAAAAATATCTCCAACTAACAGTTTGTCATAGTTCATGCACAAATTTAATTAATTGAAGACTCATTAAGTTCTATGGATTTCTTTAATGGTCTCATTAACAGTAGTTCACTCTTGTAACGTTATTTAATTTTATAAATTCAAAATCACAAATTACCAGTTAGGTCTCTCCATGATTTAATAGATCATACCAATGTCGGTCAACCAATTGTAAGCATTAAGATCAAAAATCAAACACACAACTATGGAAAATAGAAAAATAACATGGAATTAAAATTTTGTTTTCAAAACTAGGCTACATCGAAGCCCTAGAAAAATAAAATTTAGTTCATAATAAATTTGCAATTAAAAATACTGTTTTAGATTGCATATTAAAAAGCTAGAGAAAGAAAAGAGATACAAAAAAAGAACTGTTTTTGTAAAAGAAATTGCAAACCGGACGCTTCGAAATCAGCGCCCCAAACAGTGCTTCTCTGTCTCTTTCCTCGCCTTAAAAACCGTGCTGCAATAACTGATCTGACCCCTCTCTCTCCTCTACTGGCGTCACCCGAACCCAGACCCACCTTCTCTCTGTTTTGCGTGTGGACTCAGTGCTGATATGGCATCTCGGAACTCGAGCCCGCAGCACACAGTCAGCGCCTCTGCTTCCATTCTCTTTCCTGTGTTTCACCTGGGAGTAGCCACCGCCAACGTCAGCATCACCCACGTCCTCCTCTCTTTTGTCTTGAACTACACGCCACAGAGAGAGACAGCTCTTTGTTTCTTTTTTTTTTGCTTTTTTTTTAGAGTAGCCGTCGTTGTGTTCCCTTGGGGTGCGTGTTTTCTCTCTTCAATCTGCATTTGTATTTATAAGAGTAGAAGACGTAGGAATTAGGGTTCACTTTTGCAGAAAACCCAAATTCTTTATTTAATTTGCTCTTTCTTTCTTCTTTTTCTTGAAACACGTGCTGCATACATAGAATAAATTCAGAATTTAGGATTTAAAAATAAAACTAAAATTAATTAGTTTAAATTAATTAAACTAACTAAAAATCATATTAGCTCATTTCAATCCTTCTAAAATTGTTTATTGCACTTTTCAGCTCAATTAACAAATTAAAATTTTTATCTTGTTTTTCACACTGCCAAATTGTAAAATTTAAATTCAACAAATCAATAAAAATAAATAAATCATTCTGTTTGTTATGTTTGCAGATTTTTACTGAAAATCTTTACATTTTGCATCAAAAATCTTATTCCTTCAAAATTAATTAATTAAATGAAATCTATGGAAATAAGATGAATTATAAACAAAATAAACGAAAACAAGCAATTATTATGGGTAAATGAGTACAAATATTTATATAAAAATTAGACACATCAATATATAACAAAAATAATTATTATAATTATAATTATAATAATTATAATGCACAATTAACAAATCTGGACAGCAACACGCATCTGCACTTAAACTCACTTTCCCTCTTCTACTTTAATGCAAATCTAGTTTTGTTAGAGAATCTAGAAAGTAGACTCTCTTCTGAATCCAACACCTACTCACTCGATAAATTCTAAGTCCAGTAGCTATGTCTATCGTTCTATTCTTTGCGGGTCTAGTACACATGCAGTACTCTAAAATTTTAGATGTTATAGTACTAAAACATCGATGTCTCGTAATCTATAAACTAATTTACAAAACTGTAAGATGTTCTTGATTCTATACTCGAAGGGTTACAACATGCATATATAAAACTCTAACTTTGATTATAGGGAACTAGGTCTAATCTTAGTACAAAGCTAGGCATTCAAGAGGGTAGAAATATGAATATTTGATAACACAATGAATTGATATGAAGAGATTAACAGTTCAAGATTTGAATCAATACATGGAACAAATAAACTACAATAGAGTTTGAAGATAAAATTTAATGATAACAAAGGATACTTGCTAAGAGCTCAAGAGACGCTTGCCCTGTTCGAATACCGATTCTTCGTGTGCATAGGAACTTCGCGGCTCGTTACTTGTGCTCCGGTTTGTGCTTGACTTGTGCTCGGATTTTTGCAAGAGGGGCAGTGACTATGGATACAATGGCAGCAAGCGACAACAACTATTATAGCAAGCACGGCAGCGACAATGACAACAACTACGGTAGCAAGGAGTCAGATTCAAGGGGTTGTTCGGGGCTGATGGATGGCTGTGTTGGAGTGGGATTTGGGTATGAGGGCAACAAGGAGGTGGAGAGGGCTGCGTGGGCTGTTGGGTGGTCGGGTGTAAGGTGGTGGAGTGGTGTGGTGCTGTCGGGAATGAACAGTTAGAGGTGGGTTTGTAGGAGCTTGAAGATGAAGTGGAGGTAGTCAGTGATGGAGTTGGGTGTTGTTGTTGGTTTGAAAGAGTAGGAGGATGGAGTATATATATATATATATATATGGAGGTGGGGATGATTAGTGGTGTGTGGTTGGTATTTGAGTGGATGTGAGTGAGGTTAATATATAGGGATATGTATATAGGAAGTAAGGGTTGAAAATTTGATGGAGGTGGTTGTTTTATAAAAGGTGTAAGGCTGGTGTTTGAGTGGATGTGATATGGATGGAGGTGGAGAGTTGTTGGGTGTTGACTTTGTGTGGAGGTGGCGTATATGGAGATGAAGAAGAAGTTGACGAAGGGGTTTTAATAAATAGGTATATGTATATAGGCTGTAGGAGGTGAGAAAAATGGAGGTGGAGTAATGAAATTGTAAAAAGAGATTGGGGAGGTGGCTGTTGGAGTTGTGGGGTAATGGATTAGGGTTTATATAATAGGGTTTCGGGTTGGGTTTCAAATGAGACTGGGGTAAAGAATGAAGTATAAGCCTTCACATGAATAATAATTAACTAGATAAAATGGAAATGAGCCCAAAAGAAGGGAAAATATAGTAGATGACTGAAATAAAAATTCACGTAAGAAAAATATGTATGAATGGATAAGAAAATATTTGGGCTTTATCAAGAATCAAATAGCACATGATAAAGAGTCCAAAAAGAGGGGGGAATTGTATGATAAATGAAATACAACATTCACATAATAAAATACGTACAGATGAAACAGGGAGTTACAGATGGCCATTGGGTGTGGAGACCCAGGTTGCGAAGGGTTTTGGTATGAGAATTGGCTGAAGAAAGGGAAAGATTATTGGAAATTCTTGCTAACTTTTCTCCTTTAGATAACAAAGACATTCCTAAATGAAAATATTCAGCAACAGGTTCATACAAAGTCAAATATGTCTACATGTTTTTCATCAATAGAGGAATAGTATCTCCTTATGTTGCAGTCACCTGGAGGACCTATTCTCCCCTCAAATGCAAAATCTACCTATGGATATTAAGTTGGAATAAGCTTTCCTTTAAAGCAAAGTTATGGAGAAGAGGTTGGGTTGGAGATGAAGCATGCACGACTTGTGCATGCTTAACTGAATCCTGGTTCCATATCTTTTTTGTTTGCCCCATGGCTAGAGATGTTTGACTTCACTTTTGCACCCTTCTACACATCACTGCACTCCCCCACTTCACTGTACTCTTGCTTCTCTTCTTGGAGTTTTGCTCCATTTAGGCCTCAAATTGGAAAAGTGTGGTGTCCGTTGGTTACTTGTATTTTCTGGGTGCTTTAGGTAGAGAGAAACAATAGGATCTTTAATGTTGTATCTCCACAGTTGAAAAGCTTATAACCGATGTAAATTTTCACTTTAGTTCTTGGTTGCATGCAGCTCCCCCTAGCCGCAAGACGACCAAGCTATTTGAAGCACTTCGAGAGCATGGAATCCACAACCTACTCCAGACTCCAGATACCTATGTTGCAGCTTTACTAGTTGTGACAGTGGTGGAGATCAGCGACGATGAGCCACAGTCTACCCACACCTGACAGACTTGCAGACTACAACCCTTATTACAGTTTCAGCTGCATTTTTTGAAGCATTGAGTGCTTGTTTTGTTGTGTTAGTTTTTGCTACTATGTGTTGGATTTGTAATAACTCTACTACTGTATTCCTTGCCTTGCTCTTTTTTCATGGTTTTCGGGCACTCTGAGATGCCTCTGTGTGCGAGGGAACTTGATCATGGGGATGTTGGTGTATGAGCTCAACTATAGAGCAAGTAGAGGTATACGACAATAGTCCTCTACCCTCTCTTTGCCCTAGGCTTGAGCGTCATCTCCTCCACTCTCCCTATCTTCCTTAACCCAACATTGGTTCTTCTCTTGTGCCCCCAAGCCGTTGCATTGTATATAGCATGCCTTAATATATGCTAATATATATTTTGAGATAAGGTTTCTCTCAACCTTTCCTTGCTCCCCCCCCCCCCCCCCCAAAAAAAAAAAAAAAAAAACATCTTTGGTTATTCCGTAAACCCAATCCAAATCGAAAAATAACAGAGGGATCCGACCCGAATATGCTTGGATCTGCATTTGGATTTTATAGGATCCGACCCAAATCTGACTCGTTGCCACCCCTACTTAAGTAGGCACAAAAAAATAGCAATTCAGTTATTGATGCATTACCCCTTAACACAGAATAAGGCTAATTACCTCCTCAGAAAAGAAAAAAAGAGAAGAAAAAAAAAACATCTTTGGCTAATTCCCCCTACCTTTCCTCCCCCCCCCCCCCCCCCCCCCCCCCGCACACACACAAAACAAAAAAAAAAACATCTTTGGTTATTCCGTAAACCCAATCCAAATCCGAAAATAACAGAGGGATCCGACCCGAATATGCTTGGATCCGCATGTGGAGTTTATAGGATCCAACCCAAATCTGACTCGTTGCCACCCCTACTTAAGTAGGCACATCAAAATAGCAATTCAGTTATTGATGCATTATCCCTTAACACAGAATAAGGCTAATTACCTCCTCAGAAAAGAAAAAAAAAAGAAAAAAGAAAAAAACAGAAGAAGTTATAAAACCCTTAACGTTCTCTGAAATTAAGAGAACCCCGATGGTTAAATTTTATTAACTCTACCACCAAAATAGTTAACCTTTTATTCATTTTTATTTTTATTAAAAATTACACTTGCAGCCAATAGGAACATGCACTTCACATAAGTTGGGTGCAGTGCTACTGCATCCTCGGTAGTCTCTTTTCCTATGAGAAAACGGGGGGTGTAGTAGTGATGCACCCAAAGTGGGTGCAACACAACCCTCCTATTGGTGATTTTTTTACCAAACTATCCCTCTTTTTGTAAGTATGTACCAAACTGTCCCTGTTTGAAAATTTAATACCAAAAAGTCCATGTCGCTAACTGAGTTAGCGCTCCTAGTAATATTATTCACGCTATCTCAGTTAGCGTGTGCTAGGGGACACCACTTATCCTCTCAAGTAGGGGTGAGAAAAAACTCACCAAATATAAACACACAAACAGAGTTAGCGTGCCTATTTAAACCAGTCGTGCTAACTTTGTTGGCGTGATAGGTGGACAGTAGGGGACGCTACTCCTCAAATAGGGGTGTAGGGGAAAAAAAATCAGTATAGACACGCTAACCCCGTTAGCGTGCCTCTTTATATCAGGCGCGCTAACCGGTTTAGTGTGCTATGTCGTTTGGGACCATATTAAATCACAATTGCTGACACTATCTGATTATATTTATAGTGTCTCTCTCTTTTCTCTTTCTCCCCCAATTTCGAAACCTAACTCCAAAACCCTAGCATCCCAATTGTAGATCTGACTCAAAAAAACTCTACAAAATCTGAAAGGATCTTCTTCTTCTCTCACATTCATCTTCTTCTTCTCTCACATTCATATCTCCTCCCACTCTGAAAACCCTAAATCCATCTTCCAAATTTCTTTGTTTGGGGATTTCCATAGCAAATTTGTTATCAACCCATTCTCTACGCCGTATTCTCGAAGCTCGAAATTGCTCAACTTTTCTAATCATTAATTTCAAGGTATGATTTGTATATCATTTTATCACATATATTTTGTTTAGTAGATAATGGTTAATTTTTTTATAAATATGTATAGGTATGGATTATGATATTCCTATTTAGCTTTATTTTGGTGGTGAAATTATCGTGATCCAAAAATAGGTTGTTGTTATAGTGTCGTTGATTCCAAAATAATTTGGGTACCCCTTAAAATCACAATGGAAGAACTTGTTTAAAAGGTTTATGGGGTAACTAATTGGGATACAGAACGATGGAATTTTAAAATTTTAGCACGTTATGCAGCGGGAAAAGGTGATGGTCAATATTTTATGACTGTTCCCGTAGGAAATGAAAACTCTGAAGTCCATGATTCGTAGAACACTTGATTCGAATTTTAGTTGGTCTGCATTAGAGCTATATATTCAGCAAACCGAAAATATTAATACCTAACCGCATGCTAACCCTGGTTCAAGCTCCGCATGTGAAGTGTCG
The DNA here is from genome assembly GCA_017893485.1 of Hemerocallis citrina. Taxonomy (NCBI): domain Eukaryota; kingdom Viridiplantae; phylum Streptophyta; class Magnoliopsida; order Asparagales; family Asphodelaceae; genus Hemerocallis; species Hemerocallis citrina. The sequence goes on along the minus strand of CM030359.1, from coordinate 54,215,155 downwards.
ATCCATAAGATCATTTCGAATCCAGTTCAAACATCCGATGCAATCCCACCATCCTCACAAGAAGACACGTTTACAAATACTATAAGCCCAGATCCTACTGAATTTAAATTGCCACGTCAACCAAGTTTGGTTAATGATTACGTTCCGAATACCAATATTTTCGGGATATTTTAAAATGCTACTATTAATAATGATTTAGTTGATGATGATGAAGAAGACGAAGAAACAGACGATGAACTTGAAGAGGGATTACAAAATGAAGACGAGGAAGAAGAAGATGAATATGTAAATATTAATATAAATGGGAGTAATGATGTCGATGTGAACCTTACTGATGGTTTCAATAATGTCAACGTTCATGTTACTGAGAAAATGTCACAAAGTGTGAGAGTAAATCATTCGTCTGGTTCATCCACCGTAGATGAGTTCTACATTGGGCAAGAGTTTCAAATTAAAGAATCGATTCAACATGCGGTAAAGCTATACTCCATCAACAAACATCGAGAATTTATCACAAGGAAAATCTTCACCGACCATCTTTGCTGTAAAATGTAAATTGGCTCCGAGAAAACGTTCACTTGAGGAGATGGTGCAAATCCCACCGGTTGCAAGTAAGGGTGGTTGTCCGTGGAGATTACGTGCAATCTTTCCGAAGGGCCGAGCAAATGTTGTAGTTAAAAAACTAGTAGGGCCACATACATGTGTAAATCCCGCATTAAATCAAGACCATTGCAAAGTTGACGCTAAACTTGTATGCAATTTGATTATGAATGTTGTAAAGGCTCAGATAGGAATTACACTGCGGGCCATTATTGAGATAGTCAAACTACAATTGAATTATCAGATATCTTATAGGAAATCTTGATTGCAAAACAAAAATCTATTGAGAAGTTGTATGGATCATTTGAAGGCATGTATACTAAGTTGCTGTTACTTCTATCAGCGATACAAGCAGCAAATCCAGGAACTGTTGTCCTTTGGAATAAGTAAGATTCAGGTCTTGGAGGAGAAACATTCAGGGGAGTGTTTTGGGCATTTGGTGCTTCAATCGAAGGGTTCAAGTCATGCAGACCTGTTATAAGTGTTGATCAGACACACTTTTGAGTTCCCATCGACACTCGCTAACCCCGTTAGCGCGCCTGGTTTAAATGGGCGCGCTAACGGGGTTAGCATGTCTATACTTGGTATTTTTTTCGCACACCATAGTTGAGGAGTAGTGTCCCCCCTACTGTCCTCCCTATCACGCTAACCCGGTTAGCGCGCCTAGTTTAAATGGGCGTGCTAACGGAGTTAGCGTGTCTATAGTTGGTGAGTTTTTTTGCACATCACTACTTGAGAAGAAAAGTGGTGTCCCCTATAACATGCTAACTGAGATAGCGCAACGAATTTTACTAGGGGCGCTATCTCAGTTAGTGACAGGGACTTTTTGGTATTAAAATTTTGAATAGGGAAAGTTTGGTACATACTTACAAAAAGTGGGATAGTTTGGTAAAAAAATTCCCAATTGGTTGCAGTTTTTTTATTTATTTATTAAAAATTGTAACCGCAACCAATAGAAAGCTGCGGGTGCAGTGCCACTGCAGCCCCTGTATTTAGTTTTTGTAATTAATAATTGCATTTACTCATGCTCCAAGTGCATGAAGCTTTTGCGTATTTTTAATATTGTATATTTTTTAAATGTTTATACCAATTAAATATTTTAATAATGTTATATCTTGTGGGGACAATTAATCATAGAAATCATAGAAGTAATTAATAAATTTATGAATAGTATTTTATCAAGGTTATAACCCCTAGATAGCACATGTCCTTGAATATCTCTCATGTACACATTCATCTCACATTCTTAAAAGAACAGTTTTAAAGTTCTCTTCATTAGGGCTGTTCATACTTTGGTTAAAACCAATTACCGAACCGAACCGAAATTTACCAATTCGGTTCGGTTTTTTGAATTTTCAGTTCGATTTTGATCCAAACAGGAGTATTGTTAGAGAGTTCGGGTCGGTTTTTGGTTGGCTTCTAAATAAACCGAACCGAACAAAAAACCAAACTTTTTTTGGACCAAAATAAATTCTACCCCTAGGATCTAGGGTAAATGGGATCTAACGGCTAAATGGCTCCCGACTTCTCAACTTCTCTACTCTTTGACCTAGACGTTCTCACTTCTCATTCTATTAATGACTTCTCCAGTTCTCCTTCTCAGTCTATTAATTCTTATTCGGCCTCTCAACTCTCAAGTCTCATCTCAAAATCAGATTCTCTATTTCACAGATCGATTCCTCTCTCTCAATTCTCAATTCCTTTAACCTTAGACGTTCTCGACTCTCGGTCAGTCGATCTCCATCCTCGGCTCTCGACTCTCGATCTCCATCCCTCCTGGCATGCTCGCACTCTCGACTCTCGACTCTCGATCTCTATCCCTCCTGGCCTCCTCTGGTGCCGTTCCCTTAACCGCCCTCCTCTAGTACCTTGGTTCTCGCATCGCGATTCGCAGTGCCTCTCTCCTTAGTCCTTGGCTCCTCGCAGTACCTCTCCATCTCAAACTAAGCTGCTAAGGTATAAATTAATCTTGATATTTATAAGTCTTAAAATTTTAAATTTGTAACTAGAAAATAAGAAGTTCTGGTTTATACTTTTGTTTGGTTTAAATTGGTAGATTTGATTCGAAGACTTGCTGTACTATCAACTGTGAACTTTTCTACTATTAGTATGGATTTTGATATGGATAGACAGGATAGTAGGGGTCGTGAGGATTCAAATTCCATTAGCATTGATAATTTAAGCCGAGTAGAAGCAAGTATGCAACTGTAATACCCCGCAAAATAGCATATGGCTATTTTTGCACTGTAATTCGTGCACGTCTGAGTATTGCACATGATTACATATTTTTCGAGGCAATTATCATATTTAATTGAGAGATTTCAGACACATGAGTTGTTCTGAATTCGATGAGGTAAACTCGGAATATCGTCTCGATTAAACTGTGGTTTTGTCCCGATTGTTTTGACCAGATAATTTTTTGGAGAAAATTATAATTTCTATAAAACATATATTTTTATAGGATTTTAATTTATATGTATTGGTTATTTCAATTAAGCTAGGCTTGAATTGAATGTGAGTTGTATTTGTACACTAGGGTATGGTGACCTAGGGTTCCTTGACCTAACATAGGATTAGGAACCCTAGCATCAGGATGATCATGGCTTGATCTTGATGAAGATCCAATGGTGGAGAAAATTCACCATGTGTTATGTGGGTATGTTGACTTATGGAATAGGAAGTTTCCAAGGAGTTTCAAGGAAGCTTCCATGAAGCTTCTACTTGGAAAGTTGGCACCCCATCTCACCATACATTCTCCCAAAACCCTAGCCCTCCCATCCTAGCCCTCCACCTCTCAAAAATCTGGCCAAACACTCCAAACCCTAGTCCTCCATCTCCTATAAAGACCCTACTCCACTTCACTTCTCATTCCTTCTTCTTCTTGACTTGGGATTGCTTCAAAAAAAAAGAGAAGAAGAAATAAAAAGTAGAGAAGGAGAAGTAGGAAAAGAAGGAAACCTTGAGTAGTGGTAAAGGAGAAGAGTGGTAGAGAAGGAGGAGGTATTGGCCAAAGCTTCTACAAAAGCAAAGGAAGGAAAGCAAGCAAGCAAAGCTAGGAGCCAACACTACAAAACATACTCGATTTGCCGGCATTTTTTTGTGTCTTTGTCAGTATTTTTTTACGCCGGTGAAACCTTCACCGGCGTTTATAATAGCGCCGGTCCAAATGCCGCCGAAGCGAGCGTCGCGGAAAGGAAGGAGTTTACACCGGCGGTTTTACTGGACGCCGGTAAATATAACAACTACACCGGCAGCCAGAAAACGCCGGTGTATGGGGGTCTCTGAGTGTCGTTCTTTTACCCCCAATATACATTCACCGGCGGTCATCAACCGCCGGTATTTATCCATTCACCGGCGTTTCTATAAACGCCGGTGTAGAACGAAAGTATACTGGCGGTCATAGACCGCCGGTGTATGTGCGTTTATGAGTGCCCGATTTTCCCTACTTACAAGCACCGGTGTGACCAAAAAACACCGGTGTAGTTAGGTTCACTGGCGTTTTATAAAACGCCGGTGTTTCTTGGTGCCGTTACAGCTAGCGACATACACCGGCATGTGTGGGAACGCCGGTATATCGCACACTGCAACTAATTCATTGGATAGACCGGCGTTTTATAAAACGCCGGTCTAGCTATGTCCGGTTGTTTTTTATGCTCCGGTTTTCCGTTCGATTTCAATGCACAGTTTCATTTACAAAACCTGTAAACTAATTCACAACTGATTCAACCAATTTCGTTGCATATTACTGCGCAAATCACAACCAAACACAAGAATAATTAAAGATAATAAAGTTTCACACATGTCATATCAACGTCCAAATTGACCGCAAAATTAACAGTGTCATAATTAACAAATTAATATAGTGACGAACATCCCAAATATCCAAACAAACCAGTCTTACAAATATCCCAAATTAACAATCTGACATAACTCTCATAAAAAAAAACAGTTTGACATAACAACAGCAAGGAGGACATAAGAACAACAACCATACAGCAAGGAGGACATAAGAACAGCAAGGAGGACCGCAGATTCATACCCCTCGAGTAGCTTCAGTTCTGATCATCAGAATTTCCTTCATCTGGGCGACCGCTCTGTGAAAAAAAAACAATAGATTAATTCAACCGTAGACCACAATACAGAATATACATATTTTTTGAACTTGCAAAAAGATCTACCTGTATCTTAAATTATAAGATCAAAGTGCCAATTGCAAATGGAATTATTAATGATATATAGAGAGGTAAAATAATTACATTGCAATGCTAAAAATCTAGTACTTAATTTTGTTTTTAAATATATCTAAAACAACAAAACAAATGAAAATTCAGTATCTAACTTGAAACCTTAATATTCTCCTCTGATTGGGAATATCCACTATCTAAAACAGTAAAACAAATGAAAATTCAGTATATGAGCACACCCTGTTCACATAACCCTAAACTAAATCTTAACACAATCTACTCTATTCACATAACCCTAAACTACCTTTTGTGGAAATTATCACAACCACCTTAGTGGTATTTTATCGCACACCCTGTGTTCGAGTGTAATATCAATTCGACTATAGTCTCCCATGTATTTGGCTTTCCGTTCAAGGAGATGATGATGGTGAAGGGTATTTTGCTGAGGAAGAGGAATCGGACGAATAATGAGCGTGTCGTGCTGTAACTACGGTAACAAGAAGATCTGATGACTCATGAACTATTCTGTTCATGGCTACTAATAATCACTTACTTATCTCATAATAATAATAATAATAATAATAATAATAATAATAATAATAATAATAATAATAATAATAATAATAATAATAATAATAATACTAAACAAAAGAAACTAATATGGCTACTAAGAAGTTTTTCTAAAATAATTCTTCATCCCAACTAAATCATTGATGTTTGTAGCGCCAAAAGAAACCTGCACAAGGTTTGTTCAGCCCAATTCTTGTACAGATTTGGAGGATTTTGGTAAAAAACATGCCAAGATGCCAATCAGATGCATGAAATCAGCTTCATTAACAGTAAAAGAAAAATGATAATATCCAGTATGTAAGCATATATTTTTCACAGTGAACCCATTGTTGTACATATCCGGAGGATTTTGGCATACAGCTATAGCATCCTCAGTTCACAGTGAACCCATTTTGGTCAAAAAAACATGCCAAGATTACAATCAGATGCATGGGATAAGCTTCATTAACAGTAAAAGAAAATGAGGATGCTACCAGCATACTTAGTTTGGAAGTGTACCCATTTTTTGTTAAAAAATCATGCCTAGGATGGCAATCAGGTTCTCTAACAGTATCTGAAAATGAAAATATCCATTATCTGAGCATATATGTTGCTCTACTAATTCTTTAGCCCAACTAAATCTAAAACCCAATTGCTGTACATATCCGGAGGATTTTGGCATACGTACCTATAGCATCCTCAGTTCACAGTGAACCCATTTTGGTCCAAAAAACATGCCAAGCTGACAATCATATGCATGAAATAAGCTTTATTAACAGTAAAAGAAAATTAAGGTGCTAGCAACATACTTAGTTTGGAAGTGTACCCATTTTTTTGTTAAAAAATCATGCCAAAGATGGCAATCAGCTTCATTAACAGTATCTGAAAATGAAAATTTCCATTATCTGAGCATATATGTTGCTCTACTAATTCTTTAGCCCAACTAAATCTAAAACCCAATTGTTGTACATATCCGGAGGATTTTGGCATACGTACCTATAGCATCCTCAGTTCACAGTGAACCCATTTTGGTCAAAAAAAATGCCAAGATGACAATCAGATGCATGAGATAAGTTTCATTAACAGTAAAAGAATATGAGGATGCTAGCAGCATACTTAGTTTGGAAGTGTACCCATTTTTTGTTAAAAAATCATGCCTAAGATGGCAATCAGGTTCTCTAACAGTATCTGAAAATGAAAATTTCCATTATCTGAGCATATATGTTGCTCTACTAATTCTTTAGCCCAACTAAATCTAAAACCCAATTGTTGTACATATCCGGAGGATTTTGGCATACAGCTATAGCATCCTCAGTTCAAAGTGAACCCATTTTGGTCAAAAAAAATGCCAAGATGACAATCAGATGCATGAAATAAGCTTCATTAACAGTAAAAGAAGAAGAGGATGCTAGCAGCATACTTAGTTTGGAAGTGAACCCATTTTATGTTAAAAAATCATGCCTAAGATGGCAATCAGGTTCTCTAACAGTATCTGAAAATGAAAATTTCCATTATCTAAGCATATATGTTGCTCTACTAATTCTTTAGCCCAATTAAATCTAAAACCCAATTGTTGTGCATATCCGGAGGATTTTGGCATACAGTTATACCATCCTCAGTTCACAGTGAACCCATTTTGGTCAAAAAAACATGCCACGATGACAATCAGATGCATGAAATAAGCTTCATTAACAGTAAAAGAAGATGAGGATGCTAGCAGCATACTTAGTTTGGAAGTGAACCCATTTTATGTTAAAAAATCATGCCTAAGATGGCAATCAGCTTCTCTAACAGTATCTGAAAATGAAAATATCCATTATCTGAGCATATATGTTGCTCTACTAATTCTTTAGCCCAACTAAATCTAAAACCCAATTGTTGTACATATCCGGAGGATTTTGGTATACGTACCTATAGCATCCTCAGTTCACAGTGAACCCATTTTGGTCAAAAAAACATGCCAAGATGACAATCAGATGCATGAAATAAACTTCATTAACAGTAAAAGAAGATGAAAATTTCCAGTATCTAAGCATATATTTTTCCATTCATTCTTCATCCCAACTAAACCATTCATGTTAAGAAAATCAAGATGCATAATCTGAAAAAACATGCTTTTTTTGAAAAATAAGGGAAATCAAGAGATGATACCGAAGAGAGAGAGAGAGAGCGGGGCGACGAGCGCAGGGGCGTAGGAGATAGAGAGAGAGCGGGGCGACACGGTGGTTTCCGATCGCCGATTCACCTCCAAATAGAGAGAGGGAGGAGGGAAATCGAAAATGACAAAGGGAAGAAGGGATGATGACGAAAGGTCGAAGGCTGTCGAAGAGGACGAAGCGGCGGAGGCAAACGCATGGGAAGTAGAGCGAGGAAGGAGGGAAAACGAAGCGCCCCCCCCCCCCCTTCTTTTTTAGGGTTTGGGAAAATGGCGAGCGAAAGATTAGGGTTCGCGGGATTTATCGCAGCTTATTCACCGGCGTTTCAATTAGACACGCCGGTGAATGTGTCGGTATATTCACCGGCGTTTATTATTAAAACGCCGGTGAATAATACACTTCTCCGGCGTTTTTAAATAAAACGCCGGTGAATACGAAGATTGCCCGGCGGTTTAAAGAGACCGCCGGTGTATAACCTTCCCATCTGGCGCCCCATTCCTATTCGCTCCCTACCCCGGCGCTACTAGTAAAACGCCGGGGAATATTCGCCGGTAAATCGAGTATCTTTTGTAGTGCAAGCTAGGAAGGAGATTTTTGTAAAACTTCATTTGGGTGATCCCTTAAACTCTAAACTTAGAATTTATTTTCTTTTGGCATGAAATGGATGTTTAGTAGTAGTATTCATGATGTTTTTACCATATATGAGCATGAGAAGTGCTAGGAAAAGATAAGTTGTATGGTAAAGATAACTCTTTTATGAGTTTTATTAAGTAGCATGGTTGTGAGGGTATATTTGAGAATTTCTTGCGCCCAAATGGCTCAGAATTATGAGCTCAAATTTTGGGAAGTTGTTCTTCTATGTTTGTAGAGTATCCATAATTATTTTCATAATTTATGAATGCATCTTAGTAGCCCAAACAATGGGTCCAAGTCAGGACAGTGAGCAGCCAGAATGGCTGCTGGCTGTGAGAACTTTTGTGTCTTTCCGATGTTGTATCTCGGAAAGGACAGGGTATTTTGAACTGAGAATTTTTTTGGATACTTTTATATGTGTCTAAAATTATAGTTTTAAATTTCATGATTTTCCGAGGTCGTTTGATGCCTCGAAAAAATGTAGAAGGCGACTGGTCTGGAGGTGTTGGCTGAAGATGACTGTGTTTTGGACTGAGATTAAAAAGGCCATAACTCCCTGTACGTTCATTATTTTGCTGTGAAATTTTAAGAGTAGCTTACAGTATGGGTCTAGTTGATGAATCTCAAATTTTAGAATTTTTAGAGGTTGTTTGATAAGGTTTCAATTATAAACCGTACACAGTGGCAAAAGCACTGCTGGAAGAGCAGCTGGAAATTATGCCATGTTTGAGGAGTCGTAGATCATTGTGTGGAGTAAATTTGAATGTAAATTTTGGACACAATGAAAAGATATATGTGTGGATTAAGAATCTCAAATTTCATGAGCATTAGACTTAAGGTTGATTTATTATTGAATTTCGAAGTAGGCTATGTTCGGCCTAGTGCAAGTTGTCTAGTCCGTGGAGATGGATATTCTTGGATTTATCGGTTAAGAATTTGGACGACTGGACAACTAGAGATTTGCAATAGGGAGTCAGAGATTCTAACCCAATTGGAATTTTATAATTCCATCTTGTAGGTTGGATGTTATGATTTTCCAAAGTTGGGATAGATTCGGCCTTGCACTACAAAAGATACTGCTTTTACCGGCGATTATTCCCCGGCGTTTTACTAGTAGCGCCGGGGTAGGGAGTGAGTAGGAATTGGGCGCCAGATGGGATGGTCATACACCGGCGGTCGATTTAAAATGCCGGCGTATGTTAGTATTCACCGGCGTTTTACTTAAACACGCCGGTGATGTTTATTATTCACCGGCATTTTTTATTATAAACGCCGGCGAATATACGGACACATTCACCGACGTTTCCAATTAAACGCCGGTGAATAACTGGGATAAAACCCGCGAACCCTAATCTTTCGCTCGCCATTTTCCCAATACCCCAAAAAAAAAGAAAGAGGCGCTTCGTTTCCCTCCTTCCTCACTCTACTTCCCGCGCGTTTGCCTCCGCCGCTTCGTCCTCTTCGACGGCCTTCGACCTTTCGAAATCGTTCCTTCTTCCCTTCGTCCTTTTCGATTTCCCTCTTCCCTCTCTCTATTTGGAGGTGAATCGGCGGTCGCCCCCTCTCTCTCTCTCTCCTACGCCCCCGCCCTCGTCGCCCCGCTCCCTCTCTCTCTTCGGTATGATCTCTTGATTTCCCTTATTTTCCAAAAAAAGCAGCTTTTTTCAGTTTATTCATCTTGATTTCCTTAACATGAACGGTTTAGTTGAGATGAAGAATTAATAGAAAAATATATGCTTAGATAATGGAAATTTTCATCTTCTTTTACTGTTAATGAAGCTGATTTCATGCATCTGATTGTCTTCATGGCATGTTTGTTTTTTTACCCAAAATGGGTTCACTGTGAACTGAGGATGCTCTAGGTACGTATGCCAATATCCTCCGGCCGGATATGCACAACAATTGGATTTTAGATTTAGTTGGGCACAGTGAATTAGTAGAGCAACATATAAGCTCACGTAATGGGAAATTTTCATTTTCAGATACTGTTAAAGTAACCTGATTGCAATCTTTGGCATGGTTTTTTAACACAAAATGGGTTCACTTCGAAACTAAGTATGCTGCTAGCATACCCATTTTCTTTCACTGTTAATGAAGCTGATTTCATGCATCTGATTGTCTTCTTGGCATGCATGTTTTTTTACCCAAAATGGGTTCACTGTGAACTGAGGATGCTATAGGTACGTATGTCAAAATCCTCCGGTCGGATATGCACAACAATTGGATTTTAGATTTAGTTGGGCTAAAGAAGTAGTAGAGCAACATATAAGCTAAGATAATGGAAAATTTTCATTTTCAGATACTGTTAAAGTAACCTGATTGCAATCTTTGGCATGGTTTTTTAACACAAAATGGGTTCACTTCCAAACTAAGTATGCTGCATAGCATCCCCAGTTTCTTTCACTGTTAGTGAAGCTGATTTCATGCATCTGATTGTCTTCTTGGCATGCATATTTTTTTACCCAAAATGGGTTCACTGTGAACTGAGTATGCTATAGGTACGTATGCCAAAATCCTCCGGCCGGATATGCACAACAATTGGATTTTAGATTTAGTTGGCCTAAAGAAGTAGTAGAGCAACATATAAGCTCTGATAATGGAAATTTTCATTCTCAGAAACTGTTAGAGAAGCTGATTGCCATCTTAGGCATGATTTTTTAACAAAATGGGTTCACTTCCAAACTAAGTATGCTGCTAGCATCCTCATTTTCTTTCACTGTTAGTGAAGCTTATTTTCATGCATCTGATTGTCATCTTGGCATGTTTTTTTTGACCAAAATGGGTTCGCTGTGAACTGAGGATGCTATAGGTACGTATGCCAAAATCCTCCGGATACGCACAACAATTGGGTTTTAGATTTAGTTGGGCTGAAGAAGTAGTATAGCAACATATAAGCTCTGATAATGGAAAATTTATCATTTTCAAATACTGTTAAAGTAACCTGATTGTCAATCTTTGGCATGGTTTTTTATACCAAAATGGGTTAACTTCCAATCTAAGTATGCTGCTAGCATCCCCATTTTCTTTTTTTGTTGTTAGTGAAGCTTATTTTCATGCATCTGATTGTCATCTTGGCATGTTTTTTTTACCAAAATGGGTTCACTGTGAACTGAGGATGGTATAGGTACGTATGCCAAAATCCTCCGGCCGGATATGCGGCTACAATTGGGTTTTAGATTTAGTTGGGCTGAAGAAGTAGTAGAGCAACATATAAGCTCAGATAATGGGAAATTTTTCATTTTCAGATACTGTTAAAGTAACCTGACTGCAATCCTTGGCATGGTTTTTTAACAAAATGGGTTCACTTCCAAACTAAGTATGCTGCATAGCATCCCCAGTTTCTTTCACTGTTAATGAATTGAAGCTTATCCCATGCATCTGATTGTCATTTTGGCATGTTTTTTTGACCAAAATGGGTTCACTGTGAACTGAGGATGCTATAGCTCTATGCCAAAATCCTCCGGCTATATACAACAATTGGTTCACTCTGAAAAATATATGCTTACATACTAGACATTTTAATTTTTCTTTTACTGTTTCTTTTGTTTAGTAGTATTATTATTATTATTATTATTATTATGAGATAAGTGATTATTAGTAGTCATGAACAGAATAGTTCATGAGTCATCAGATCTTCTTGTTACCGTAGTTACAGCACGACGCGCTCATTATTCGGCCGATTCCTCTTCATCAGCAAAATACCCTTTACCATCATCATCTCCTTGAACGGAAAGCCAAATACAGGGGAGACTATAGTCGATTTTTTTTTATGCTCGAACACAGGGTGTGCGATAAAATACCACTAAGGTGGTTGTGATCATTTCCACAAAAGGTCGTTTAGGGTTTGGTGAATAGAGTAGATTGTGTTAAGATGTAGTTTTTTTTTGTACATTTTTTGGAGCCACAATTTCTTTATTTTACAGTTAAAGATTATATCGTTTATTTATTTGCAGCTAGGGATGGTTTTCAAATAGGTGAAATTTAATATACAAAATGCCTTTTACTGTTATTACTATTTAATATATCAAATTTTAATTTCAGACTTTGTGCTATTGATATAATGGATAGAAGTTGGATTAGTAAACCACGATTATCCAAGGAGTACCGTGATGGTATTAAAGATTTTATTATTTTTGCCAAACGACATTCCCGTGATCCCAACCTAATCCTTTGTCCATGCCTTCGCTGTACAAATTGTATGCTGAGGACATGTGACGTAGTACATACACACTTGGCTGTCAACGGTTTTCTTCAAGGGTACACAAGGTGGTTTTGTCATGGAGAGGATCATACGGCAGCTCCTGTTCGTCCGGTTGTATTAGAAAATGAAGCTGAGCCCTTAGTGAACGAAGACTTATCAGATGGTCAAAAGATACGAAGGATACATATTCAATGGTTTTAGATTTGCGCAAAATTAATAGGTACATTCTTTGGGTCCTGAAGGTGCGTCATCTGAAATACAAGTACTTGCCAAAGGTCCCTATCAGATGGTCAAAAGATAAGGAGGATACATATTCAATGGTTTTAGATTTCGTACTAAGGATCGTGAATCTAATTTGAAGTCTCAAAATAGTGGAATGGTAGTGACGTCTAAGACTAGAAGTTATGCTTCCAAATCGGACACGAGGCCTGTAGATGGAGATCTCGACTACTATGGAGTGCTCACGGATATCATTGAGTTGAATTATTTTGGCCATTTTCGTGTTGTCTTATTTTGTGGGGATTGGGCTGAGTTTGATAGGAATTTTGCTAACAACAAGGATAAGCTTGGCTTCACAGTTGTAAACTTCTCAAAATTGATTCACATCGGTACACACATTAGCCATGAGCCATTTGTGTTTCCATCCCAAGTGCAACAAGTGTTCTACATTGAAGATCCAACCCTGCCAAAATCGTATGTGGCTATCCCTATGCAACCAAGAGATGTATTCCAACTGGGCGATACTTCAGACGATGAAGACGGTGAAGACATGAACAGTTACATTGCTTCTGAGTTTCCTGTGTTTGATGTAAACACAACCGATGTTGGAATTTGCGGGACTTGGCTCCGCAAGGATGGAGAAGAGGGCGATGTACTGGAAGATGTCGTATTGTAGTTTACATGATTTTCAATTGGTTTTATTATATGTCTGTAATTTTATGTCTTAAATCTTGTTGTAATATTATGTCTGTAATTTCGAATATGTTCATTGTGAATTTAATACACTGGTTTAATTATCTTTCTATTTTCTACTGCTTGGTATTATTTACATTAAACTATGCTTAGTGTCATTTGAACCAAACTATCGTTGTAATTTAATCTGTTACAAATCTATTTTTTTTAATTTTTTTACAATTATGTTGGTTTGTTAATCCTACTAAAGTACAAATTTTATGATAGTTATTATAAACATGTTATTAATTAAATTTGCATATCTAAGGAAATTATCGAATCCTTAACAGGTACAACATGCCGAGGCGTGGAAAGAGGGTAAATATAAATGATGGCAACGAGAGCCATGGGGATGAGCAGCCACTAAATAATAGTGGCAGGCAAACATATGAGAGTGAGGGTAGCACGCCGCCCACTGTCAAAAAACATCGGTAAGTCTTAAAATTGGTATTTTTAAAGAGATTATGTTACTTGAATGCATGAAAGACACGTACTAGTGTTTGTGAGTCTGCATTGTGGCTGTCGTCTATAAGCATTTCGTCTATGTTTCTTAAGTGGGCTGTGATTAGAAAGAAAGGGCAGGAGTGGAGATCTGGAAATCCAAAATAGAGACATCTCGTTTATTATAATCTACACTTATTGTTGGACCAACCCCCTCTTGCTGTTGTTGCTGATGTCTCTTTGTGTGCGTGTGTTGAAGAGAATGAAGGGATGAGAGAGAGATGAGGAAAATGCCGCTATGTTAGCCTGGTGTATCATCATTCTCTACCATCCCTCTTTCTGGCTCCATATATGGCTTCTATATTAAATTGGTTTCCTTCCACGATGACAGTCCGTAATACTACACTTGATATGAGCCCATGTTCATACATGCATCCTATTGCATACTCACAAACAATTAATACTTGTCAGCCTTGCATCGTATGCCCAACCCCACTTTGGCACATAACCTGGTATAGATGACATTGTATGACCTGCAAACAAGGATTGTTCAGTCGTGTTGTTGTACTGATTTGGAGGAGGTGAAAATGGGACCATAAAATAGCTTAAGAAGACCATCAGGTTTGTGAAATAAGCTTCACTAACAGTGAAAGAAACTGGGGATGCTATGCAGCATACTTAAGTTGGAAGTGAACCCATTTTGGCTAAAAAATCATGCCAAAGATAGCAATCAGATGCATGAAATCAGCTTCTTTAACAGTATCTGAAAATGAAAATTTTTCATAATCTGAGCATATATGTTTCTTTAACAGTGACTGTGAACAATTGTTCTTAATTGGGCTGTGATTAGAAAGAGACGAGTTGGAGTGGAGATCTGAAAAACCATATAGAGACATCTTGTTCATAATAATTTATTATTATTGTTGTTCTTGTCGCTCTTGCTGTTGTTGCTGATGTCTCTATGTGTTCGTGTGCTGAAGGGAAAGAAGGGATGAGAGAGAGATGAGGAAAATGCCGCTATGTTAGCCTGGTGTATCCTCATTCTCTACCATTCCTCTTTCTGGCTTCTATATTTGGTTTCCTTCCACGATGACAATTCCAGTTAAAACTACACTTGCTATGAGCCCTATTCGTATTTCTCTTCCATGAAGAATTGATCTATGACTACAATCTCCATTCAAAACCCAATTGTTCTATATTTGGTTCCCACTTGCTGTTGTTGCTGTTGTTGAAGTGAACCCATTTTGTTTTATTGTAACCCATTTTGATATGCACAACACTTGGGTTTTGCGATATAGTTTGGCTAAAAAAGTAGTAGAACAACATATAAGCTCAGATAATGGAGAAATTTTTATTTTCAGATACTGTCAATGTAACCTGATTGCAATCTTTGGCATGGTTTTTTTAACACAAAATGGGTTCACTTCCAAACTAAGTATGCTGCATAGCATCCCCAGTTTCTTTCACTATTAGTGAAGCTTATTTCACAAACCTGATGGTCTTCTTAAGCTATTTTATGGTCCCATTTTCACTAACTGTTAGTGAAGCTGATTTCAAGCACCTGATTGTCTTCTTGGCATGTTTGTTTTTATACCAAAAATGGGTTCACTGTGAACTGAGGATATTATATAGGTACGTATGCCAAAATCCTCTGGCCGGATATGCACAACACTTGGATTTTGCGATATAGTTGGGCTAAAAAAGTAGTAGAGCAACATATAAGCTCAGATAATGGAGAAATTTTCATTTTCAGATACTGTCAATGTAACCTGATTGCAATCTTTGGCATGGTTTTTTTAACACAAAATGGGTTCACTTCCAAACTAAGTATGCTGCATAGCATCCCCAGTTTCTTTCACTGTTAGTGAAGCTTATTTCACAAACCTGATGGTCTTCTTAAGCTATTTTATGGTCCCATTTTCACTAACTGTTAGTGAAGCTGATTTCAAGCACCTGATTGTCTTCTTGGCATGTTTGTTTTTATACCAAAAATGGGTTCACTGTGAACTGAGGATATTATATAGGTACGTATGCCAAAATTCTTCGGCCGGATATGCACAACACTTGGGTTTTGCGATATAGTTGGGCTAAAAAAGCAGTAGAGCAACATATAAGCTCAGATAATGGAGAAATTTTCATTTTCAGATACTGTCAATGTAACCTGATTGCAATCTTTGGCATGGTTTCTTTAACACAAAATGGGTTCACTTCCAAACTAAGTATGCTGCATAGCATCCCCAGTTTCTTTCACTATTAGTGAAGCTTATTTCACAAACCTGATGGTCTTCTTAAGCTATTTTATGGTCCCATTTTCACTAACTGTTAGTGAAGCTGATTTCAAGCACCTGATTGTCTTCTTGGCATGTTTGTTTTTATACCAAAAATGGGTTCACTGTGAACTGAGGATACTATATAGGTACGTATGCCAAAATCCTCCGGCCGGATATGCACAACACTTGGGTTTTGCGATATAGTTGGGCTAAAAAAGGAGTAGAGCAACATATAAGCTCAGATAATGGAGAAATTTTCATTTTCAGATACTGTCATTTACAAATGGGTTCACTGTGAACTGAGGATACTATATAGGTACGTATGCCAAAATCCTCCGGCCGGATATGCACAACACTTGGGTTTTGCGATATAGTTGGGCTAAAAAAGGAGTAGAGCAACATATAAGCTCAGATAATGGAGAAATTTTCATTTTCAGATACTGTCAATGTAACCTGATTGTTTAACACAAAATGGGTTCACTTCCAAACTAAGTATGCTGCATAGCATCCCCAGTTTCTTCTTTTGTTGTTAGTGAAGCTTATTTTCGTGCATCTGATTGTGATCTTAGCATGTTTTTTTGACCAAAACGGGTTTACTGTGAACTGAGGATGCTATAGGTACGTATGCCAAAATCCTCCGGATACGCACAACAATTGGGTTTTAGATTTAGTTGGGCACAGTGAATTAGTAGAGCAACATATAAGCTCAGATAATGGAAATTTTCATTTTCAGATACTATTAATGAAGCTGATTGCCATCTTTGGCATGATTTTTTAACAAAAAATGGGTTCACTTCCAAACTAAGTATGCTGCTAGCATCCTCATTTTCTTTCACTGTTAATGAAGCTTATTTCATTAAGATCCAGGATGGCAAATTTTGACTTGGCTATGATTGGATTGTTTAGTGGATGTTGTCTATGTTCTTAATTGGGCTGTGATTAGAAAGAGTGGGCTCGAGTGGAGATCTGGAAACCCATATAGAGACATCTTGTTCATAATAATTTATTATTATTGTTGTTCTTGTCGCTCTTAAGGTGGTTGCTGATGTCTCTTTGTGTTCGTGTGCTGAAGGGAAATAAGGGATGAGAGAGAGATGAGGAAAATGCTGCTATGTTAGCCTGGTGTATCCAAAGTCTCTACCTTTCTTCTTTCTGTTTCCATTTCTGGCTTCTATATATATTTGGTTTCCTTCCACGATGACAGTTCCCTAAAAATACACTTGATATGAGCCCTATCTTATTTTTCTTATTTATCTTATATTTGGTTTCCGTCCACGATGACAGTTTCATGGATTGTCTGAACAATCCATGAAGGACATGCTTAGATACTGAATTTTCATTTGTTTTACTGTTTTAGATAGTGGATATTCCCAATCAGAGGAGAATATAAAGGTTTCAAGTTAGATACTGAATTTTCATTTGTTTTGTTATTTTAGATATATTTAAAAACAAAATTAAGTACTAGATTTTTAGCATTGCAATGTAATTATTTTACCTCTGTATATATCATTAACAATTCCATTTGCAGTTGGCACTTTGATCTTATAATTCGAGATACAGGTAGTTCTTTTTGCAAGTTCAAAAAATATGTATATTCTGTATTGTGATCTACTGTTCAATTAAACTATTGTTTTTTTTTCACAGAGCGGTCGTCAAGATGAAGGAAATTCTGATGATCAGAGCTGAAGCTACTCGAGGGGTATGAATCTGCGGTCCTCCTTGCTGTTCTTATGTCCTCTTTGCTGTATGGTTGTTGTTCTTATGTCCTCCTCCTTGCTGTTGTTATGTCAGACTGGTTTTTTTTATGAGAGTTATGTCATACTTTGAATTTGGGATATTTTGGATATTTGTCAGACTGGTTTGTTTGGATATTTGGGATGTTAGTCTCTATATTAATTTGTTAATTATGACACTGTTAATTAATCAATGAATTTGGACGTTGATATGACACGTGTGAAACTTGATTATCTTTAATTATTCTTGTGTTTGGTTGTGGTTTGCGCAGTAGTATGCAACGAAATTGATTGAATCAGTTGTGAGAATTAGTTTACAGGTTTTGTAAATGAAACTGTGAATTGAAATCGAACGGAAAAGCGGAGTATCGAAAATAAACGGGCATAGCCAGAACGGCGTTTTAAAAAACGGTGGTCTATATAATCTAATTGTTGGAGTGTGCGATACACCGGCGTTTCAACGCACGCCGGTGAATGTTATCAGCTGTAACGGCATAGACGTACACCGGCGTTTTATAAACGCCAACGTATATAACTACACCGGCATTTTTTGGTCGCGCCGGTGTTCGTAAATAGGGAAAAGCAGGCGCTCATAAACGCACATACACCGGCGTTCCTTGACCGCCGGTATACTTTCGATCTACACCGGCGTTTTCATACACGCCGGTGAGTGGATAAATACCGGCGGTTTACGACCGCCGGTGAATGTATATAGGTGCACAAGAACGGCACTCAGAGACCGACATACACCGGCGTTTTATGACCGCCGGTGTAGTTCTAACATTTACCGGCGTCCACCAAAAACGCCGGTGTAGACCCCTTCGTTTCAGCGACGCCCGCTTCGGCGGCAGTTGGACCGGCGCTATTGTAAACGCCGGTGAAAGTTTCACCGGCGTAAAAAAACGCCGGTATAGACGTCAAAAAGCGTCGGGAAAGCTACTTTCTTTTGTAGTGTTGTCGAGGTAATGTTTGCTAGAGAAGTCAACTTCTCCTTTGTTGTGCACCCGATGGAAATAGGTATCTTTGAGGACCTTAAGGATTGATTCTGAGGACGTGTCCAACTAGGAAGTTAAAGTAGACACTCCCGCCTTTTCATAGGACCCGGAATCGAGCAATTCCGATGAGTGAGCAACTTCTATAATGTTGGGAAGGTGCAGCAAGTGCAAGAAGGAATATACTGCTGAAAATATATAAGGGTTATTTGGGTGCCAAGATGATAGAATTTGAGGAAATGGTCATCAGTAGAGTTGTAGACTAAGGTCTCACCTCTCCAAGATGGGAGATATCAAGCTAATCTGAGCTGTGTGCTGGAAGTTATGGACATTGCAAGCTTAGCAGCCTGTTGTTAAATTGACCTCAAGCTTAAGTTAACCCGGGAACTTGAGTTCCTTAAGAAATTTGAGGAAATCGTTAACTGGGGGATTGCAGTGGATCTCCCTACCCTTCTAAAAAAAATTCTGAGTGCGTTAGGTCCCGATGAGCGTAACTGGGGTTACAGCTATTGCTATTTCTTAAACTGTTTCATCGGAAAACTGATGAGGAACCTTCTGCATACCGCAGTGTGGTGATCAGGAGCTATCAGTTTTAATGATGGGTCTTAGCATTTTGTGTGGAACTTGGATAAGTTCATGTGCTTAGTACTCATGGTGGACATAAGTAAGTTGGGGTATAGCTTTGGTCGGTTTGTGTGGGTGTCTCGATGCCTGAGTCTGTCAATGGTCAAGAATTGTTGGTCATGTGTGTGCTTACCTTCATTTGATTTGTATTGCATCCTTGGGGCATCGTTGGACCACTCGCTGAGGGTTACGGGCCAGGATTATTTGGTCACGAACCTATGAAGGTATTGGAAACCAGTGGATATGATTCTTGTGATGATTGTCGTCTGACAGACCGGACAGACTCGACATGGTTGATCGACACCAAGTATGATCTGGGTGATAACTTGTTTTCAGTAAACTGCATTGATTAGGTTTTCTTTTATTGTTTCGCTTGAAGACCGAATTGGTGTTATGGATGATTCCCTATAATCCAACTCGTTCTGAGAGTTAGCACTAGGTGGTGATACTATGGGGTTGTCTCTTCCTGTCATTAGGGATACGTGCTGTAGGCGTATCTTGCACTGTTGATTCCTGAGGTACCGTGGTAAGGTTGGATGGGATCCAGGTACTTGCTCGTGGACACGAACGGGTCGTATGGGATACGACGCTATAGGTATGTTGCGGTATATCTTTAAGTTCGTCACGGCTTTCGAGGAGGGTCTGATGCAATGATTATTGGTGACAACGGGGCAGCGCCCTGAAGTATTTATGTTATTTATCTCCTCAACCATGTCATACTATCAGGAACAGGAAGTAGACCAAATTAAAATGCATTGCATGACGAGGGATTGAACCCTATATTCAGAAAAACGAACTCTTCGGAAAGTATGTAGTATGGGATGCATACATTTCCATCGAAGTTGATTTTGGAAAAGTATGCAGTATGGGATGCATGCGTTCCCAACGAATCACATTAGAGTAAGTGCATCATGTGCATTCTTGTCTCATGTATTAGATTAGACCATATCATGTTTTGTCCTGGAACGTATGTAGTATGGAATGCATGTGTATCCAGAGTTCCAAGGTTTCTTGTATCACAAAAAGGCAGGTGACCAGTGCATTAGTTGTTGGACCATGGCATACACGAACACCATGAATACGTTTTCCTTTTCATTCAAGATGGTTTGTGGTTGCCAGTTTGGAGATCGCTGTTTTCTTTTCAGCATTGCATCAGTAGAATTACTGACGTACCCCACCTTTTAGGTACATGAATATCAGGTTACAAGCGCAGGAGAGCCCAAGATCAGCAGGGCATCCAAAGGGGATGGCAGTATACGTGCCTACCATTCGAGTGGGGCAGAAATATCAGAGTCGCGCAGCAGAAGGCTTAAGCCGAGGGACGAGTCCCAGGGAAGCAGATAGACCACTCAGCAGAGTTATTAGTAATGACCAATCGATTGCCGATTTGGAAGATAACTGATAGCTTTGTAAGAGGAGCCTGATTATTGTTGTGATCAGTTGTAATAAGTTATGTATTTGTATTCCTTGATCAAGGAGAAATTGATATTTGTAATTATTGATGTAATAACTATAATGGCAATAAAAGTGATTAAATTTCCGTGTTATTTACTGTGTTGAGATGCATTTGAAGGCAAAGATTCTGGTTGTGCCACGGATGTCCGATATTGGGGATCCGGGGCGTTACAGTTGGTATCAGAGCTGACTTCAATTTCTAATCTAACACTGTAGGAAATTTGACAAAAAATGCCAAATGGCTGGGTTTAGTTTGGATTGCAGGAAGGTCAAAACCATGATTGTTTCGCTTTTCCTGTATGTTTGTGATCTTTCCTACATCCAGAACTAACCCTGTGTGTTTTCTTTTCTTGAAGGGTGTCTAGAAGAATCAGAAACAACCACCGTAGAATGGCTGAGGGCGAAGGCAATAGGACCAACGGCACAAACTTCAATGTTGAAGCTGAGTTTACCCGTGTATACCAAATGATGGGAGCATTTGTGGAAGCTAGTAGAAACCAAGCACCTCCACAGGGAACACCAGGAGTCGCTACCCCAGCAGACCCGATAAAGATGGTGGAATCGTTCAAGAAGATGAAACTGCCAGTTTTCGAAGGACAGGTCGACCCCACGGCTGCTGACGAATGGATACATCAAGTAGAAATAGTGTTTGAAGTACTGGTGACTTCAGAAGACAGCAAGGTTCGTTTGGCCACAATATTGCTAGAGAAGGATGCCGGAGTTTGGTGGCAGTCCGTGAAGCATGGTCTTGGGGGAGGTCAAATCACTTGGGAAAATTTTCTTGAGGAATTCCGACAGCATTATTTTCCCACGGATGTGCAAGAAGAAAAGGCAATGGAGTTCCACAATTTGAAGCAGGAAAATATGTCCGTCGGGGAATATGAGACAAAGTTTTCTCAGCTATCACGATATGCACCTGAGATGGTCCAGGAAGAAGCAAAGAAAGCCCAAAGATTTGAGCAAGGGCTCAGGCCTGGACTGAGGTCGATGATGGTTCCGTTAGGCATCCGCCGATTCGACAAGCTAGTAAGGCGAGCTGCGGTAACAGAATTGGACATGAGGCGGAGTCAAGGCGAGGCCGAGATGAAAAAGAGGAAGAAACATATCATCACTAATGACCAAGACAAGCGGGACTCAACTCACAAGTCCAGAAAGCTTAACACCAGCAAGGGGACCAACCAGATGGTGTTGTGTTACTTTTGTAAAGAACCAGGTCATTTCAAGAGTCAATGCCCGAAAAGAGCCCAGTCAAGCACCTGCTACAATTGTGGAGAAGTCGGGCACAAGAAATCAGATTGTCCACGACTGCAAGGGAACCCCAATGACCAGTTACTAAAGGTGACCGATAAAGGGAAGAAGTCTGTTCGTTAGGGACGAACCTCAGATTAACTGGGAAGAAGTATGTAATAGTGAGGGCTATCATAGTCGAGAAATAGTAAAATGTTTTGTTGGTTGCATTTTTGCAAGTTATGGATGATGAACTTGTACTATGATCTGTAGCATGATATTATGACTATTATAAAGCATGAAAGTTTGGGGCATTTGGTCGTCTCGTGTCTTATGCTAATTTTATTAAGTGTTTTGGGATAAGGCATAAGGCTAAAATATTTGCCTTCTCCTCGGAAAGCCTCGCTTTCTTCTAAGGAGGGAGTGGTCACCGATCCTCTAGAAGTGCAAACCGAGAGCTGGAAGATGTGCTGAGAACTTGACTCGGGCACTAGAAGGAGATATGATGAACCAAGAACGATCGTGCGTATGGAGGCTCTAGAATGATCCGTGGAGTGAGATATTCTCCAGCATTCTAGACGAAGGATGAAATAGGCCCCAGAGTGTTCTATAGAGAGGGATTGATCTCTAGTGTTTCGGTACGAGAGCGATACTCATGGGGAGTTCTTATGGTGAGGTCGGCTCCAGAATGATCCATGGAGTGAGACATTCCTCAGCATTCCAGACGAGGGATGAAATAGGCCCCAGAATGATCTGTGGAGTAGGATTGGTCTCCAGTTGTAATACCCCTGTTTGGAGCGAACAGTCGACTGGTTGGTATAGCAGTCGACTGGTCGGCTCGAAATTTGAGATTGAGATTGAGATTTGAGAATTTAGTCCCACATGGGAGGTTTGATAGGATAATTTGAGTATAAATACTATTAGCCAATGATCAAGAGTCACCAATCTGGTTAACCACCTTTTGAGAGGCAGCCTGTGGTGGGCAGTTGTACTACATAGTATTTATAATTTGTCTGAGTATTGGGGCGGGGCGTTACACCAGTATTCCAGGGACGAGAGCGACGCTCATGAGAAAGATTGTGTGATGTTGGCGCCAGAATGATCCAGGGAGTGAGATATTCCCCAGTATTCCAGACGTGGGATGAAATAGGCCCCAGAATGATCTGTGGAGTGGGATTGATCTCCAGTATTCCAGGGACGAGAGCAACGTTCACGGACAGGCTAGTGGGACATTGGCTCCAGAATGATCTAAGGAGTGAGATATTCCCCAGTATTCCAGACGATGGATGAAATAGGCCCCAGGATGTTCTGTAGAGAGGGATTGATCTCCAGTATTCTGAGGACGAGAGTAATACCCACAATGGAAATTCAAGGATGAGTAAGGGCTCCAGAATGATCTAAGGAGTGAGATATTCTCCAGTATTCTAGACGAGGGATGAAATAGGCTCCAGAATGATCTGTGGAGTGGGATTGATCTCCAGTATTCCGAGGACGAGAGTAATACCCACAAGGAAAATTAATGATAACAGAGGCTCCAGAAAAAATCCGTGGAGCGAGATATTTCTCGGTATTCCAGAACACGAGATGAAATAGGCCCCAGGATGTTCTGCAAAGAGGGATTGATCTCCAGTAGTCCAGGATGAGAGCGACTTTCCCCAAATTGATTCATCGCCAGTACGGTGGATGTGAGATAAGACAGATCCCCGAATGATCCGTGCGATGGGATTAATCTCCGGAATGGAAGGATGCGTTGAGCACTTGAGGCTTACGAGCCGATGTTGGGCACTTGAGCTTCAGTTGTCGAGGATGTTCCTCGAGAAATTTGAGATGAGCAAGGGAATGTGTCTTCTACTCATGGATGTTTGTCTGCTCCCCTACCGTCGTACTGAGGACAGAACGATTCTAAGGAGGGAGTGATGTAATACCCCGCAAAATAGCATATGGCTATTTTTGTACTGTAATCCGTGCACGTCTGAGTATTGCACATGATTACATATTTTTCGAGGCAATTATCATATTTAATTGAGAGATTTCAGACACATGAGTTGTTCTGAATTCGATGAAGTAAACTCGGAATATCGTCTCGATTAAACTGTGATTTTGTCCTGATTGTTTTGACCAGATAATTTTTGGGAGAAAATTATAATTTCTATAAAACATGTATTTTTATAGGATTTTAATTTATATGTATTGGTTATTTCAATTAAGCTAGTGCTTGAATTGAATGTGAGTTGTATTTGTACACTAGGGTATGGTGACCTAGGGTATGGTGACCTAGGGTTACTTGACCTAACATAGGGTTAGGAACCCTAGCATCAGGATGATCATGGCTTGATCTTGATGAAGATCCAATGGTGGAGAAAATTCACCATGTGTTATGTGGGTATGTTGACTTATGGAATAGGAAGTTTCCAAGGAGTTTCAAGGAAGCTTCCATGAAGCTTCTACTTGGAAAGTTGGCACCCCATCTCACCATACATTCTCCCAAAACCCTAGCCCTCCCATCTTAGCCCTCCACCTCTCAAAAATCTGGACAAACACTCCAAACCCTAGTCCTCCATCTCCTATAAAGACCCTACTCCACTTCACTTCTCATTCCTTCTTCTTCTTGACTTGGGATTGCTTCAAAAAAAAAGAGAAGAAGAAATAAAAAGTAGAGAAGGAGAAGTAGGAAAAGAAGAAAACCTTGAGTAGTGGTAAAGGAGAAGAGTGGTAGAGAAGGAGGAGGTACTGGCCAAAGCTTCTACAAAAGCAAAGGAAGGAAAGCAAGCAAGCAAAGCTAGGAGCCAAGCTAGGAAAGAGATTTTTGCAAAACTTCATGTGGGGATCCCTTAAACTCTAAACTTAGAATTTATTTTCTTTTGGCATGAAATGGATGTGTAGTAGTAGTCATGATGTTGTTACCATATATGAGCATGAGAAGTGCTAGGAAAAGATAAGTTGTATGGTAAAGATAACTCTTTTATGAGTTTTGTTAAGTAGCATGGTTGTGAGGGTATATTTGAGAATTTCTTGCGCCCAAATGGCTCAGAATTATGAGCTCAAATTTTGGAAAGTTGTTCTTCTATGTTTTTAGAGTATCCATAATTATTGTCATAATTTTTGAATGCATTTTAGTAGCCCAAACAATGGGTCCAAGTCAGGACAGTGAGCAGCCAGAATGGCTGCTAGCTGTGAGAACTTTTGTGTGTCTTTCCGATGTTGTATCTCGGAAAGGACAGGGTATTTTGAGCTGAGAATTTTTTTGGACACTTTTATATGTGTCTACAATTATATGTTTAAATTTCATGATTTTCCGAGGTCGTTTGATGCCTCGAAAAAATGTAGAAGGCGACTGGTCTGGAGGTGTTGGCTGAAGATGACTGTGTTTTGGACTGAGGTTAAAAAGGACATAACTCCCTGTATGTTCATTATTTTGCTGTGAAATTTTGGGAGTAGCTTACAGTATTGGTCTAGTTGATGAATCTCAAATTTTAGAATTTTTAGAGGTCGTTTGATAAGGTTTCAATTATAAACCGTACACAGTGGCAAAAGCACTGCTGGAAGAGCAGCTGGAAATTATGCCATGTTTGAGGAGTCGTAGATCATTGTGTGGAGAAAATTTGAATGTAAATTTTGGACACAATGAAAAGATATATGTGTGGATTAAGAATCTCAAATTTCATGAGCATTGGACTTAAGGTTGATTTATTATTGAATTTCGAAGTAGGCTATGTTCGGCCTAGTGCAAGTTGTCTAGTCCTTGGAGATGGATATTCCTGGACTTATCGGTTAAGAATTTGGATGACTGGACAACTAGAGATTTGCAGTAGGGAGTCATAGATTTCTAACCTAATTGGAATTTTATAATTCCAGTTTGTAGGTTGGATGTTATGATTTTCTAAAGTTGGGATAGATTCAGCCTTGTCGAGGTAATGTTTGCTAGAGAAGTCAACTTCTCCCTTGTTGTGCACCCGATGGAAATAGGTAACTTTGAGGACATTAAGGATTGATTCTGAGGACGTGTCCAACTAGGAAGTTAAAGTAGACACTCCCGCCTTTCCGTAGGACCCAGAATCGAGCAATTCCGATGAGTAAGCAACTTCTATGATGTTGGGAAGGTGCAGCAAGTGCAAGAAGGAATATACTGCTGAAAATATATAAGGGTTATTTGGGTGCCAAGATGATAGAATTTGAGGAAATGGTCATCAGGAGAGTTGTAGACTAAGGTCTCACCTCTCCAAGATGGGAGATATCAAGCGAATCTGAGCTGTGTGCTGGAAGTTATGGACATTGCAAGCTTAGCAGCCTGTTGTTAAATTGACCTCAAGCTTAAGTTAACCCGGGAACTTGAGTTCCTTAAGAAATTTGAGGAAATCGTTAACTGGAGGATTGCAGGTGGATCTCTCTACCCTTCTAAAAAAAATTCTGAGTGCGTTAGGTCCCGATGAGCGTAATTGGGGTTGCAGCTATTGCTATTTCTTAAACTGTTTCATCGAAAAACTGATGAGGAACCTTCTGCATACCGCAGTGTGGTGATCAGGAGCAATCAGTTTTAATGATGGGTCTTAGCATTTTGTGTGGAACTTGGATAAGTTCATGTGCTTAGTACTCATGGTGGACATGAGTAAGTTGGGGTATAGCTCTGGTCGGTTTGTGTGGGTGTCTCGATGCCTGAGTCTGTCAATTGTCAAGAATTGATGGTCATGTGTGTGCTTACCTTCATTTGATTTGTATTGCATCCTTGGGGCGTCGTTGGACCTCTCGCTGAGGGTTACGGGCCAGGATTATTTGGTCGCGGACCTATGAAGGTATTGGAAACTAGTGGATATGATTCCTGTGATATCATGATTGTCGTCTGACAGACCGGACAGACTCGACATGGTTGATCGACACCAAGTGTGATCTGGATGACAACTTGTTTTCAGTAAACTACATTGATTAGGTTTTCTTTTATTGTTTCGCTTGAAGACCAAATTGGTGTTAGGGATGATTCCCTATAATCCAACTCGTTCTGAGAGTTAGCACTAGGTGGTGATACTATGAGGTTGTCTCTTCCTGTTATTAGGGATACGTGCTATGGGCGTATCTTGCACTGTTGATTCCTGAGGTACCGTGGTAAGGTTGGATGGGATCCAGGTACTTGCTCGTGGACACGAACGGGTCGTATGGGATACGGAGCTATAGGTATGTTGCGGTATATCTTTAAGTTCGTCACGGCTTTCGTGAAGGGTCTGATGCAATGATTATTGGTGACAACGGGGCAGCGCCCTGAAGTATTTATGTTATTTATCTCCTCAACCATGTCATACTATCAGGAACAGGAAGTAGACCAAATTAAAATGCATTGCATGACGAGGGATTGAACCCTATATTCAGAAAAACGAACTCTTCGGAAAGTATGTAGTATGGGATGCATACATTTCCATCGAAGTTGATTTTGGGAAAGTATGCAGTATGGGATACATGCGTTCCCAACGAATCACATTAGAGTAAGTGCATCGTGTGCATTCTTGTCTCGTGTATTAGATTAGACCATGTCATGTTTTGGCCTGGAACGTATGTAGTATGGGATGCATGCGTATCCAGAGTCCCAAGGTTTCTTGTATCACAAAAAGGAAAGGTGATCAGTGCATTAGTTGTTGGACCATGGCATACACGAACACCAGAAAATTAGGATGTACGTTTTCCTTTTCATTCAAGATGGTTTGTGGTTGCCAGTTTGGAGATTGTTGTTTTCTTATCAGCATTGCATCAGTAGAATTACTGACGTACCCCACCTTTTAGGTACATGAATATCAGGTCACAAGCGCAGGAGAGCCCAAGATCAGCAGGGCATCCAAAGGGGATGGCAGTATACGTGCCTACCATTCGAGTGGGGCAGAAATATCAGAGTCGCGCAGCAGAAGGCTCAAGCCGAGGGACAAGTTCCAGCGAAGCAGATAGACCACTCAGCAGAGTGATCAGCAATGACCAATCGATTGCCGATTTGGAAGATAACTGACAGCTTTGTAAGAGGAGCCTGATTATTGTTGTGATCAGTTGTAATAAGTTATGTATTTGTATTCCTTGATCAAGGAGAAATTGATATTTGTAATTATTGATGTAATAACTCTAATGGCAATAAAAGTGATTAAATTTCCGTGTTATTTACTGTGTTGAGATGCTTTTGAAGGCAAAGATTCTGGTTGTGTCACGGATGTCCGATAATAGGGGATCTGGGGCGTTACAGCAACCCTCACAAAGTACTAGAAAAGCAATTAAATCCAGATCCGAAGTTTGGCTTCATTTTACTAAGATCAATGACTTAGATGAAAGTGTGAAAGTGAAGTGTAATTATTGTGCAAAACAGTTTAATGCCAATACTAAAAAAAATGGGACAACAGATTTAAAAAATCACATGGGTAGTTGTCGTGATAATCCACACAATAAAGAGACTTCACAAAATCTATTGAGTTTACAACCGGTTCAAAAAGGTGAGAAGGGGAACGGTGTATTAACTAATTGGAGATTTAACCAAGATAAAGCTAGGAAGGGTCTTGCATATATGGTCATAGTGGATGAGCTACCATTTAGTCATGTTGAGCATCATGTGTTTCGTAAATTCATGTCTATTTGTTGTCCTATGTTTCATATTCCTTCACGTTCGACAATCACAAGAGACATTTATGAGTTGTATGTTAATGAGAAGGGGTTATTGAAAAATTTCTTGAAAGAAACATGTCAAAAAGTATCCATCACCACATATACTTGGACCTCTTTGCAGAGAATAAATTATATGTGTATCACTGCCCACTTCATTGACAATAATTGGAAAATGCACAAAAAAATTCTAAATTTTTGTCCAATTTCTACTCATATGGGTGAAGGGTTAGCATTGAAGTTGAAAGATGCTTGCTGGATTGGGGTATTGATAAAGTATATTCAACAACAGTTGATAATGCAAGCACAAATGATGTTATGGTTAATCACTTGAAGAAGAAAATTAACAGTTGGGGGCATAGTGTTCTTAATTGCAAGTATCTTCATATGAGGTATATTGCACATATAATAAATCTCATAGTGCAGGATGAGATAAAGGAGATGGAAAAATCAGTTTCTCGAGTTCGTTCGGCAGTAAAATATATTAGACAATCTCCCTCTCTTATCAAAAAATTTAAAGAATGCATTGAGATTGAAAATATTGAGAGTAAGTGCATGTTGTGCCTTGATGTTGCCACTAAGTGGAATTCCACATAACTTATGTTGAATACGGCAGAGAAATTTGAAAGAGCTTTTGAAAGATTTAATCATATGGATCCTTTCCTTAGAAGTGACTTGGAAGAAGGGATTCCTGATGATGATGATTGGGCTAATGTGAGGCGACTTGTTCAATTTTTAAAACACTTTTATAATCTCACATTGAAGGTATCAGGGTCTTTGTATGTGACTGCTAATAATTTTTTGCCTGAGTTAGATGAAGTTGATTGCCTTTTGAAACAGTGGGAAAGAAGTGTTGACTTCATTGGACTTCATTGGCTTTTAAAATGAGAGACAAATATAACAAATATTGGGGAACTTTGGAAAAGGTCAACTACTATCTTTTTCTTGTCGTGATGCTAGATCCTAGGCATAAGATGAGATTTGTGGAGTTTATTTTTTTAAGACAGTATGATGATAATGAAGAATTGGCTGCAATAAAGATGAACTCTATCAAGGATGTTGCTGTTGAGTTTTACAATGAGTATAAAAGAAAACTTGATCCAGTCACGACCATTTCATCCTCTTGTAACACTTCAAATACTTCATCTACTTTTGGTTCAGAAAGTACAACTATTTATAAACAATCTTACAAGAGATATAAGAAAGAAGCTGGAGGTGGAGATTCTAAATCTGAATTGGATAAGTACTTGGCAGAAGAATGTAAGGATGAAGAAGAAGAATTTCAAATTCTTGATTGGTGGAGGAAACATGAAATCAGATTTCCGATTCTTGCTCAAATGGCGAGAGATGTTTTGGATGTCCCTATTTCAACCGTTGCTTCAGAATCATCATTTAGCACCGGCGGACGTATACTTAATCCATTTAGGAGCTCATTGACTCCTAAACTAGTGCAAGCGCTTGTGTGTGCACAAGATTGGTTACGGTCCGATATTCGACCAATTTGTGTGGAGGAAGATTTGGAACAACATGATAGGATTGAAAATGGTAATCTACTACCCATCGTTAATATTGTAATTTGTAGACATTGATTAAAATTTATTTATTAACTAATTGCTTATTTTACTTTAAAACAGAAATAACAAAGATTGGAGGAACAGAACCCGCAATTGTTGATATTTAAGTGAGATTCTTTTCATTTTTTTCTTTCTTATAGTGAAGTTATATTATTTCTAATTTTTGTCTTATATTCATTCGTATATTATATTTTCTTTGTTTAGGGGTTCGTCGTTTGGAGGATTTGATAGTTCGATTGGTGGTGGTTCACATTGTGAGACAAATCAGTATGACAGTATCATTTTATGTTTGGTTTACTGTTAACCATGACTTTATTACGCTATAGTAGTCTACTAGTCTGTTATATTCATGTGATTGTGAGTGTGCTTCTTTGTTGGATAACTAGGATTTCAATTTGTACAAGTGATGATGAGATGGATTATGTTTCTGAAGTTGTACACTATGAATCATTTATTTAATGATTTGTAGGAGTGACTTGTGATGAATTAATCCTAACTGAGCTTCATTTTTTCTCATTGGTTATATGTGATGATGAGATGGGTTATGTTTCTGAAGTTGCACACTATGATTTAATGTTTAATAGGAGTGACTAGTGATGAAATAATCCTATCTGAGCTTTACGATTGTTACTTCACTTAATTTTGTTAAATTCAAAGCATGATGGCTGATGAGATAGATTGTTACTTCACTGAATGTCATCGGTTTGAGTATTCTTTTATTTTGAAGATGATTTTCGTGCTATAATTGGAACTTAGTCATATGTGCTCTTCAGTTTGGACAAATTGATATATAAATTAGTTAAGCAGGTAAACAATTCTGTTGTTATTATGAGGTTTAACAAAAATTTCATTGGTTGCAATACGCACTCATTTCCCTTGATATTTTGATAGATCCTAACATTACCATCCATACAACTAACTGTATTGACACAAGTAGTAAAACAGTTGTTCTGAAGTTGCACAAGGATTTTGTTCCCATCGGTATGAAGGTCAGTTGACTATTGATTCTTATTCATTATTTCACTTGTATTTCTGTGGATAACTGTACATTCCCTTTTGGTTATATATGAAATTTTGTTTATTGAATGTTTTTGTGGATTTTGTAGTGCCTGAATGATAGTAAACCAGAAGTGAGGGATGCATCTTTTGCTGCTTTGGAAGCTATAGCTAAGGTAGTTACAGACTACCATTTTTGTTACAGACTCTGCCATTTCTGTAGCTAAGGTAGTTATAGCTTTTGATTAATATGTTCATATTATTTGTTGTTACCAGGTCTTGTCTCAACTTCAACTGGGAGTGTCTCTAGTCATGAGGTTAGTTTGTTACTGTCTTCCACTCTTTTTAATTTTATAAATGTTGAATTAGTCATGATCCTTACAGATCACTAAAAATATGTTTGGTGAAATTTCCAACACATATGCAAACATTGCTTGTAATTTTAAACAAAAATGTGTATTTGTGCATATATAACTTGTTCCCATGTTGTCGTTTCCCCATGTATTTATTTTTCAAGAATTGGTTTGTCATTTGTTGATTTTGTGTCATATATGTATCAATGCTTCGTAATTCTGATATTGGTTACATTTCAACCTTTTTCATATTCCATGGTAAATTAGTTATATTTCCAATAGTTGCTATTAGTGTTTCTGGGTCATGCTACATTTTGTTCAGATATACACGTTGCTTAACTTTTCTACATTTTGTTCATATTCTAAATTTTGATTGTTGCTTCACTTTGGTACATTTGCTCGGTTCCATCCTTAGTACTCAATGAGTTCAAATAACTATATGTTTTGTAAAGTAGCTGTTACTTAATCTAAATCTTCTTTTTTTGTTTGTTAACTATAGCTTGATATTGCCATCTCTATAGAAGTGGCAGCTATATTTCTGCTTGTGACTGGTATTAGCCTTAGTATTCGTTTTGTTATAAGATTATGAGTTGTTATGGCTTAAATTAGATATTTATAATATTTCATTATCCTCTAGTGCAACTCAATTTCTGATAATTATATTATCAACTTATGTTTTTATTTTTAATAAAGCTTTGATGCTTTATGTAGTATTTCTTATGAGTAATGTGTTAACCTTCCAGGTTGATATACCTATACAGCAAAGTTACCTTTGGTATGGTGCAAGCACTGGGGATGAAACAGATTCACAAGTATGTATTACTGAGTTCTTAAAGCACATTTACTTACAACTTTCTGATTTATACATCCCATGGAAATGTACTTGCTTACACAACTTTTTTGGCTAAACATTGATTTATGGTAACTTATTTATATTTATTTTCAAAGGCATCTGGTGCTTATATTTTTCGGCCAAATGGCGCTCCTCCTACACCTGTATCAAGAATAAAGAGTTGCTTCACTTTGCTACATTTGCTCAGTTTCAAGTAAACAGAGGTACATTTTGATTGTTGCTTCACTTTGCTATATTTTTGCTACATTTTGATTGTTGCTTCACTTTGCTATATTTTGCTTCACTTTGCAGTGTCTAGTAATTGCTTCAGTGCTTGAGATGAGGCCTGCAAACTACAAAAGTGTTACAGAAAGTCAGAATCTTGTAATTTCAAATTATAAATTATAAGCTTCTATAGTTGTAAATTGTAATCATTTGTAACTTGTAAATTGTAAGTTTTTTTGCTAGTTATTTTATAGTGTAAAAATTATGAGCACATTGCCAATGGCTGTTGTTTGCTTAATAAATATTGAATAATGAGTCTTTCACTCAGAAACTAATATAAACATTCAAAACTGAAATACTTTCTTAAGTTCGGTTAGTTCGGTTATTAACCAAACCGAACCGATATATTTCGGTTCGGTTAAAACCGAAATGTAGATGTTCAGTTTGGAGTTCGGTTTCAACTTTACCAAACCGAAAAGTTCGGTTCGGTTCGGTTTTGTTCGGTTCGGTTCGGTTCGGTTTTGAACCGATGAACACCAGTCTTAATTCTAACGGAAAAAATTACTCTTATTATCTTATATTCACATGATAATATTTCAATTTTACACTGTTTCAAAGCTTTACACTCCAATCATGAATTATGCTCAAAAGCTCTATAAAAAATGTTATTGAGCACAGCTTCTTGTTTAGATCAAATATATCATCAGGTGTATCTCACTATTAACAACGTTTCTTTTTTCAAAGTTATTTTCATCTCGGTTAGTAGTACAAAATAATATGAGTAATGCTACTCACTACCAGCTACTCACTACCAAAATTACTACTTTTCTCTTCACTATCTTAAGTGGCACACTACTGGTGAAGGATAGATGTAGAGTAAGTGGTAGAAACCTCCAATAGTTTTGTATTATCACCTAAGATAATGAAGAGAAAAATAATTATTTTGATAGTGGATGTAGCCTTACTCAAATAATATCAATGTAGCATGATTACAAAATCTCATCAAAACAAAAGCACCAATAGAAGTACCACATCCGACCACAACATTAAATCCAAACCAAACAAGCACACATGCAATAGCCGACAACTGACAGCACTATGTAGGAACAACAGTCGCAGCTGAAGAGGGCTTAGAGGCAGCAACAACAAATGGAAATTGAGCTTAACTAAGCAAAGATGATCATGATACTATACTTTAAAAGCCTCTAACTGCAGCTTAACCCTCTTACATGAAGACATGATTCTGTCAAAAAATGATAAAATGAAGAACTTATCAAGCAATATATGGAAGGATAAAGCCTCACCAGAAAATAAGGTGAAAATAATTTTTTTATTTCTTCCAACAATTATACTCCTTGCAACAAATCATATGAGCTAGTAATATGAGGATGCATAACAGCTACCTAATCAATCAAAAAATTAACACTCAAGAATTTCAACTAACACTACCGAGAACAGATTCATCTTTCCCACTTCTTCTATGATCATCTCATCCTCAAGCTTCAAAAGCAAAACGGTATCAGCTAAGCTTTTGGCACTTGGTTGAAAAAAAGGGATGAGATAGACTAATTTGTTTCGATTAATAAGCGCACAATGAAAAATCACACAAACTCAACAGAAATAAGTAAGCAAGAACATCAAAAAAATTTACGCGGAAAACCCACTAAGCAAAAAAACCACGAGCAGTAGTAATAATTCTTTTACTATTCAAATAATGAGACAACTAGAGAATACTAGAATCAAACTATTATCCTCACACACACTAGTTGTGGTGAAACTATCTCTCTCACTTTCAACTTGAAGTGCTATATAACTATCTAAAAACTCTCACTCTTTACTTCAATTTGGAGTAGAACTCTCTCAATTGCTTGATACCGAAATGAGGAACATCACCTTCTTATATAGAGGAGAGTTGAAAAATGTAGAAGCTTTGGAATTAGTATGGGCTTTAATTCACATGCACCAATTCATTTTTCCAACAATACCATTTTTCATGGTGGAAGTTTTTCAACATCACCATTTTTCATGGCGGAAAACTCTAGTATTTTTAAAATTCTGAAACTATTTCCTTAGATATTTTTCCTAGATATTTTTAGAGAAACAAAGCTCCATCATGAGTTGGATTAGCCCATGGTACACTAACAATCTCCCCCTCTAGCCCATGAGGGGGAACACCGATCACGAATGCGAACTACTTGGAGTCCATTCCAGCAAGATTTATGCAATAATCCAATTTATGCTTTGTGACAATTTTTGTCAACATGTCTGACAATTTCTTGTTTGTATGAGTCTTCTTTACCTTGAACTATTTATCTTCAACAGCTCTTCTAATCCAATGATACTGTATATCAATGTGCTTGGTGCGGGAATAATAAGTAGAATTCTTGCTCATATCAAGAGTGCTTTGACTATCACAATGAACAACATAATTATCTTGCTTCAAACCCAATTCTCGGAGAAACCAATTCATCCATAACATCTCTTTACATGCTTTTGTAGCAGCTATGTACTCTGCATCTGTAGTGGTAAGAGCAACACATTTCTGTAACTTAGATTGCCATGACATTTCTACCCCTGCAAAAGTAAATAAGTAGCATGATGTAGATTTTCTACTATCAAGATCTCCTGTCATGTCATCATCTGTGAATCCTTTCAAGACTGGTTTGAAATTACCAAAGCAAAAGCATAGTTTAGAATTGCCTCTCAAGTATCTGAGAATCCACTTTACTGCTTCCCAGTGATCCTTTCCTGGATTAAAGAGAAATCTGCTAAAAATGCATACAGCATGAGCGATATCTGGTCGTGTGCACACCATGACATACATAAGACTTCTTACCACCGAAGAGTAGAGAATACTTGCCATATTTTCTTTTTCGTCAACTATACTTGGACATAATTTCTTGCTCAATTTAAAATGATTACCTAGAGGTGAGCTCAGAGGCTTAGCTCCTTTCATGTTGAACCTCTTAAGTACCTATTCAACATACCTCTCTTGAGACAGCCACAACTTCTTGAATTTTCTGTCATAAATAATCTGCATGCCCAAAATTTGATTGGCTGGACCTAAGTCCTTCATATCAAAGGACTTGGAAAATTCATTTTTTAGCCTCCTAATCAGAGAGGCATATTGACCAACAATTAACATGTCCTAAAATATAGTAACATGATATTAAATTCACCTCCGAAAAATTGACGAACATCGACATAATGATCTGCATTGGTTCGCTCGTACCCATGACACACCATGAATGAGTCGAACTTCTTGTTCCACTGACTTGGAGCTTGTTTTAGGCCATATAGACTTTTGTTTAGCTTGCAGACCATGTCTCCTTTGACTTTGAAGCCTTTGGGCTGCTCCATGTAAATCTCCTCTAAGTCACCATGGAGGAATGTGGTCTTCACGTCTAACTGCTCCAACTCAAGATCCATGCTAGCTGCCAATCGAGAATAACTCGAATAGAAGTCATCTTCAGCATGGTGAGAAAATCTCATCAAAGTCAATGCCTTTCTTCTGCCTAAATCTCTTGACCACCAAGCGAGCCTTGTAATTTGTCATGTTGTCATCTCTTTTAAGCTTGTACACCCATTTTTTCTTGAGTTCCCTTTTGCATTCTGAAAGATTTACCAACTCATAGGTACCATTCTTGATTAAAGAATCCATCTCGGACTCCATTGCCTTCGTCCATTTGTCATCATTTGTATGATATTTGGCCTCCTCATATGTCTCAGGCACTCCATTATCGGTCAACAATATGTACTGAGATGGGGGGTACTTGGTTGACGAAACTCTGTCTCTATTGGATCTTCCGAGCTGAGTTTCATCTTCTTGTGGGGTCGGAGGCTCCTCATGATTAGGCTCCCCCTGATCAACAATCTTTCGTTCGTGAGGTATCTCATTATTATCTGCTTTAGGAATGCCGGAAGCAACTTCATTTGTATCATCTTGTTGTTCTTTACCATCTAAAGTTAGTGGATCAACTGCTTTTACATCACCTCTTGGTTGTACATGTTCATCAGTATTGCCAAGTATTTGATCTTCATGAAAGATCATATCTCTGCTTCTTGTGAGCTTCTTTGCTTTCAGGTCCCATAATCTTTAGCAAAAAAACTTCACCATTGCCAAGAAAAATACATGGTGTGGCCTTGTAATCTAACTTCGATCTTAGCTCTTTGGGTACATGCACAAACGCCTTGCAACCAAACATCTTCAGATGAGAGTAAGACACCTTTTCCGGTCCATACTCCCTCTGGAATATCAAAGCCCGGCGGAACTGAAGGAGATTGGTTGATGAGATAAACAACGATTCTCACAGCTTCTGCCCAGTACTGCTTGGGTAGCTTGGTAGTATCCAGCATACACCTCACCTTCTCTATGATGGTACAATTCATTCTCTCAGCTACACCATTATGTTATGGAGTGCCAGAGACAATCTTCTCATATCGTGTTCCATGCTTTAAACAGCAAATGCTGAACTTGTGAGATGCATACTCTCCACCATTATCACTACGGAGACACTTGAGAGGTCTACTAGTCTCTCTCCACCTTGGCATGGAACTTCTGAAATATCTGAAACACCTGGTGTTTGGATTTCAACAAATAAATCCAAACCTTTCGTGAAGCATCATCAATATAAGTAACAAAATATTTATTTTCTCCTAGCGACTCCACATCCATGGTATCACACGCATCAGAATAAACAAGATCTAGTAAATTGCTTTTTTCTAGTGGAGGAGTTAGAAAAAACTAACTCAATTATGTTTGCCATTATACAATGATCACAATAGTTTAGAGATGTTCTTTTGGCAAAGGGAATGAAAGATTGATTTGCTAGAACTTATAGGCCTCTCTCACTCAGGTGGCCTAACCTTTTGTGCCATATCTCTAAGAGAAGAATCGTCCACTGCATTCAACTTTTTTTTACAGACTTTAACATATGACATGTATAATATGAAACAAAACTTGGCTTTAGCAATCACCATTGAGCCCTTTGTAAGCTTCAGTTTTCCATGGCCAATGTAATGCTCATAACTTTGTAAGTCAAGTACAGCTACAAATATCAGATTGAGGCGTTACTCAGGAACATGTCTCACATATTTCATTACCAAATTGCAGCCAGCATTTGTTTCAAGGCATATTTCACCAATTCCCAGAACCTTGGAGTAACTTTCATTTCCCATCTTCACCGTGCCGAAGTTGCCTTCTCTGTACAAGTTAAAGAACTCCTACTTGGATGTAGCATGAAAGGAAGCACCGTTATCAAAGACCCACTCAATGCCTTGGCTAGACATTCCAACATGTAGGTATTCACCCATAGAAAGGATCTCAGCTTCATTACTGCATAGGACTGCAGTTGTATTGTTGTTGATGTTGTCTTCTTTCTTCAGGCTGTTGTCATCTTCTTTCTTTTTTTTGTCTCTTCCACGCTCGACAATTCTTCTTCATATGACCTTCTTTGCCACAATGATGACAAGTCCCTATAAACCGTGGCTTTGATCGGCTTGGACTCCTGCCACGATATCTCGGACCTCTATTCTTGCTCCTTCCACTACTTTCTGTTATATGTACTTGACAATTGTCGGTGCCAAAAAATCTTCTTCTTGTTTCTTCATTAAACATATTATCTTTAACAGTCTCCATGGTTAAAACACCATTACAAGCAGAATAACTTACAGTCACTATGAAGGTCTCCAAACTGTCTGGCAAGAAACCCAACAAAAAGTGTCACGCCCTGCTTCCCAAAAGGAATACGGAATACGGTATGTGACTAAGTCCAGCGAGTTGGTTTTACCATCCATAAGCTATAAGGATCTACTCGACTGAGCATAACAGTAAATATAGCAATATACTCAACCATGCATGCATAAACAATTATTAAACAACAACATTTATTTGCAGCAATATAAAATTTCCAAACAAATACAAGATTTGAATCAAAACAAACTCTGGGACTACAAGCTCGTTACAAGTCTCAAAGTATCAACATGAATCAAATAATTCAAAACAAATCATTAAGCAAGAACCTTCCAAAGCCTAGCCTAAAACCTTTGCTCACCAACTCCCGCAGGTAATTGGTCACCAAAACCTGCTCATATAACAATTACAAGAAAATAGGAAGACATAAAAACAAAATGCCCGTTAGTTGCAAGTTCTGGGCCGCAAGTAGTACAAGCAGGAAAAGGAAAGGGAAAATATGAAACAAAAAAACAGGAAGTACCAACAGGAAGAAAAGCAACAGTAGGTGACAGTCTACAGATAACAGGAAACAGTAGGTAAACAGTAAAGATAACAGTAACAGTAACAGTAGAGGATAACAGTAACAGTAACAGGGTGTGACAGAGAAACAGTTATTCTTACGTCTAATGTTCATTACTATCTAGGTAACACATCATGCGTCCCATTTATCTACCATATGGTTGTTACATTCAAACAGTTTCGTTTTTAGATTTCGTAGTGGAACCTATAGGGCCGTGTACACAGACAAACAGTAACAGTAGCGGTAAATGGTGTCATGGATCATTCCATCATGCATCCAAAGAAAAACAGTTGATGAATCACGGTACCAAGGAAAACAGTTGAGGAAAACGAGTCCACTTCTGAGTACACATTTCTATCTTGTCCACTACTAGATCCTTCCCTTAAACCCCGGCTTGATTATTTGTCATTATTATTAAACAAGTGAGAGCGAACACAAACAGGGCAGAAGACATGGCAAGAATAAAGTACAAGTCTGAGATGAATAGGAAACACAAACAGGTGACAAAACAACTTATAATAGTTGAACCAATGAAACTTTTAGTTCTAGACAGCAAGAAGTTGATGCACCAAAACTGAGATTCTCGTTGCCTCGGGAATGAAAATCTAGATCCGTCAGAAAATATAGAAACTAGACTCTTTGCCGAATCCAGCGCATATACACAAGTCCTACATCAGTGTAACCCCTGTTTCCCATTTCTTGTATTTTGGGTGTATTTCTTTCTCCGTGAATTTTCTGTATTTAAAATTTTTTGTAAATCATTTTTCCGCTTTCAAATTCTTTTTGATAAAATGGATTCTTGGATCTCATATGAAAATCTATCTTTAATCAATAGTTTTATTTATAACTAGTTCCCAATGATATTTTGTTATAATACAAATCTTTTTATTATGACTTTGATTATTATGTTTATGTTTACGATTATTATTATTATTTTTACCAGTATTAATTATTTTTACTGTTATTTTTATTATTATTATTATTATTATTATTATTATTATTATTATTATTATTATTATTTTTGCTATTCTTGTTATTTTTATCTCTTACCCTTGATCCTTAATTTAAAATCTATTTCTATTGATAATTGTATTGTAGTATTTCAAATAATTTTCATATTGTAGTACAAATATATTTTGTTACATAATCCTAATTTTTATTTATTACTTTATCTATTCGATTGGATCTTTTATTTAAATCCTATTTAAAACCTATACCTTATTAATACCCTAAAGCCCAATACACTTAACACCCTAAACCCAAACCTGTTATGCAGACCCAACCCATTACCTACCACCTTAACCCTAATCCTACTGCATATATATTCCTCTATTATCCATGTGTTAACCCTAAAACCTAGCCACTATATTTCAACCTCCCACCTGTTCACCTTCTTCCCCTATACAGCCGCCTTCACTTCTTCATCTTCCTCTTCTCTGTGTGCACCCCGACCTCTTCAAACCCATCCTTCCACCTTGATCTTGGCTGCCTTTGCACCCTCGTTTCTCCCGATCGATCTCCTATCCCCTGCAGAGACCCCCTATCTTGCTGTCCTATCTTCGCGCTGCTTCCGACGCTCTGCCTCCAGCCCGTCGCTGCCTTCCTGTAGTGCCTCCAGTGTAGTGAAACGTAGACTTAAGTGTCTAGTTGTCAATAACATCCAGAATTTTCAAATTTTCGACTTATATTGCATGGGTCATGACCCTTTTGCTACTGCTGCGCTGAAAATTCAGATTCATGTACATACCATGTTAGGATGATGAATTAAGTGAACTAATGATCAAATATTGCCATGATAAATTCCAAATTGGTAGATAACGTGTTTAGGGTGATAAAAACTATTTTTACTGATTTTTACAATGAATATTTACCGCCTTTACAACTGAAACTAGTCAACATCGATAACTAGCCAGAAACTAAAATCTATAAGTAACACTGAATTTCACCTAGCTACTGTTGTCGGAATGTAGACTTTAAATATGCGTTGGAACCGGGAAGGAGTCTAGTTCCAAGAACTTCTAACGGATCCACATTTGCTACCCTATAGCAACGGGAATTATGATTTTGGTACAGCAACCTACTGCTGTCCAGAATTGGGTTCCTATGTTTAAAAACATACAATTGAATCTATAATGTTATATTTGGTGCATGTAATTGTATAGAGTACATTGCATGATCTTAGGGTTGTTTTGCCATCTTTTCTAGTGTCCCTTATTAATCGCATTATTGTATGTTAATTGAATAAAAAATGTTAATCAAGCCGGGGTTAAGGGTTGACAAGAGTTGTTGATTATATAGTGATTGTACTCGGTATTGTGGGCTTTGTTCCCAAAATATTGTGTCATCTAGTGCTATCGATTTATTGTTGGATTACTGAGTGCAGTATCCCAATTCATTATGTATTTTTTAAGGACCTACCGTGCCGACTATTGTTATCGTTATTGTGCAAGAAATTACTATTGTTATCGTGCGAGTACATAACCTATCGAATCTACCACCTTAGTCTAAACGAAATTGATTGTATGCATGGAACCTGTAGTATGGGATGCAGTAGTATGTGCATTAGTTAGGATTAAAAAAATGAATAATAGACTTAAGATTTTCACCACATTGTCATTGCATATTGTCATCTTCATTGAACAGTGTTATCGTTATTGTTTACCATTATTGTTATTGTTTATTGTTATCGTTATAAATCATCGTTATTGCACATTGTACTGTTATCGCTTTGTCGCTGTTCAACACTATTGATTTCATCGTTTATTGAATTCATCGTTATACCGTTATTGTCATTGTTCTCTGTTTCTCTACTTGCTGTCCACGATTTGCTCTAACGACATTTTCTTTTTCACTATAGTTGATCCAGTTACATGTGAACAAGGAGAATTGCCAGGAGGCATTGGCGAGCAGTTCTTCTAGAATTAAAGCAGGAGCCTCTCAAGCTATTTGGTAATTTCTTATATTCTAGATGTTGGGTTATTTTGATGTTGGTTATTTTTATGCTTAATTTTCAATATCCTTATTTATGTGATTATTCTTTGATTGCATGCGTGGTTGTATTACTTCTTGTTTATATTGTTGAGTTGGATCAATAACAGCCTATGGATGACGCAAGTCATTCGCTAGGCCGTGTCACGTGCTTACATTCCGTATTTTTGGAAAGCAGGGCGTGACAAGGTTTTTAGTGGTATCGGAGCCAGGTTAGACTCTAAGTAGTTTGGGATTGGACCCTGATTAGTTTGGGTTTAACCGGTTTGACTCAATAATATGTACAACACGTGTGAATGACATGAATAATTGATAACCAACATATAATCTGGATTCCAACTTTTTTGACCCACTTTTTGAATCCTTCATATCCAGTTCCTTCATTTCTTAGTTGTTTCGTCCCTTCCATTCATTCACATTCAATAATTCCTTATTGGGTATAATTTTATTATTTTGTGCCCATATTCCTTTGATTCTGGAGTCATCCATTCTTTTCTTCCTGCTTGGTTAGTCGATCGGCATCGCTGGATCTTCAACGACATGTTAGAAGCTTGTTTAATTCCTACGTTACCGTATGTTTTTATGATATATTTATTGTGTAAATTTGCTACACTGCATATTTATTTTCTCATTCACATTTGCATTGTGCTTATGCAAGTATTTCATTCCGTTTTCTCCCTACTTTTATAAATCGTTTTAACTACTACTATTTTGTATTATTGTGTTTAATATTTATAATTTATACATCTATTTTGATATTCCATTGTATGACTTTCAACTCCATTTCTTACTTTTCTACTATTTTTATATCACGAATTTCAAAACATAACATTCGTACTTAAATTAAATGTCCCATATCCCTGTGCATATGGAATGTTACATCTTCCATTTCACCATTTCGGTGCAACCTAATGTCGAGATGGCAAATGTGCAATTCGACGTCAATGGAGGTAAATTGCAACTGGATGTCAGGGAGGCAAAATGTGCAACTGAATATCCAGACGACAACCTGCAACCTGATGTCATGAAGGCAAACATGCAACTTGATATTAAGGAGACAAGATTTCCTACCTATTTGCTAATTGATATTTCAAGACTTTTTACTTATATAACGAAACTAATGGTAAAGAAATATTTTCTTTATGACATTTTGTTATACAATTACACTTTATGTTTCCATACAATTTGAACTAGTATAGTTGATTTTACTCTATTTGGTGTTTACAAAATTTTTTTCATTTATGTTAAGATTGAGTACATCAACTATGATCTAAGTTTTCGTTCCTTTGTGAATTACTATTTATTGCCACCATTTTCCAATTCTTTAACATTTTAGATTTCTGACTTACTTTTGTTTCTATGTCCTAATTAATGATTGACGTTTACTTTTGTAATATATAATGAACTCCTTTTTAGTCTTCTTGCATATATATATTTTGGTCTATTTTGCTCATTACCCTTTAATGTGTTTTTCGAGTATTCACTAATTATTATAT
This sequence comes from Hemerocallis citrina, assembly GCA_017893485.1. Taxonomy (NCBI): domain Eukaryota; kingdom Viridiplantae; phylum Streptophyta; class Magnoliopsida; order Asparagales; family Asphodelaceae; genus Hemerocallis; species Hemerocallis citrina. The sequence goes on along the minus strand of CM030359.1, from coordinate 54,171,800 downwards.
GTCTTTACATTCATTGTTATTAATATTTCTTTACTTAACTAAATTTGTTCGTATTTCTATGTATCTTGACTGGTTATTTTCCCAAAGCTATTTTTTTTTGTATACAACCTCTAAAGTTTGTGTTCCTTTATTGATTGTATGGTTATCAACCTTTTTATATTTGGGTTTCATCTCTTCACTTTTGACTTCTTATTCTATGTGAATAGTCTTCCTATATTCTTACGATTGGGGATTAATGGTGTATTTTTACTTCACTTTCCATTTATAATTGATCGACTATATATATTCCTGTTTGATTTATTTATAGAGTTGATAAGCCAGATTCTTATTTTGTTTTATAATGTTAATATTATTGCCATAGTTTTCGTTATTACTATTAGTATCATTATTATTATTGATATTACCATTGCTATTATTATTGTTGTTTTCATTATTTTATTATTGTTGTTAATATTGAATTACTTTTATACAAAAAAAATTTTTGAACCCAAATTATATTCTGTTTTGCATTATTATTCTTACCAGTATTATTAATATATATATATATATATATATATATATATATATATATTATTTTTATTATTATTGTTGTTATTATTATTATTATTATTATTATTATTATTATTATTATTGCATTATTTTCATGAATGTTTTGAATCCAATTTTGCCATGCATGTATTTCATTATTATCGGTATTGTTAACACTTTTAATTTTATTATTATTATTATTACCAGTATGATTATGATGATTTTTATTACTGTTATTATTATTGCCGTTATTATTTTTAATATTATTGTTATTATTATTTTATTATTGTTATTGATATTATCATCTTTATTATTAATATATGTTGTTATTATTATTTTTGTTTAAGCCCATTAGTTTTGATCTATAACATATCTTTCAATCATTTAAATTGAAGCCCAAACTTTATATTCATTTTGCATTATTTATTATATCTATCTTGAGCCCATACTCTCCTTGATCCTGGTGTCTCATTCTTGTCTTCCTATTCGGTTCGTCGATTGGTGTCATGTGGCCTACAGCGACATGTATGTTGCTTGGGATATCACCATCGGAGTAGCGCAGCGGAAGCATGGTGGGCCCATAGCCCACAGGTCCCAGGATTCTCTCATTTGTTCTTCCCTGCATTGTTGCTTCTGTCTGTTCCTCGTATTCATCTTCATCTGTTGATTCCGTAATTGGTTCGATTCTTCCCTGTCCTTTCTCTCTTCGATTCCAGTCTACCTACTCCTATCTTGCTTTGTTACCTGGTGTTGTTTCCTTCCTCTTGATACTGTTTATTTTCTTTCATGCACTCCATTTGACAACCTTCTTATCCATCTTCTTTCTTATTCTAGTGTTGCTACTGCTTTGTTTCTCTCCCTTAAATTCTCTGTTTTGTTACCCTTTTGTTACCCCAAGTTTGCTTTTGCCTTATCCTATGTACCACCTAACCAAATTTTGAGGACGAAATTTTGTTGTAAGGTGGATAGGATTTTTAACCCCTGTTTCCCATTTTCTTGTATTTTGGGTGTATTTCTTTTTCCGTGTATTTTCTGCATTTAAAATTTTTTGTAAATCATTTTTCCGCTTTCAAATTCTTTTTGATAAAATGTATTCTTGGATCTCATATTAAAATCTATCTTTAATCAATAGTTTTATTTATAACTAGTTCCCAATGATATTTTGTTATAATACAAATCTTTTTATTATGACTTTGATTATTATGTTTATGTTTATGATTATTATTATTATTATTATTTTTATCAGTATTATTATTTTTACTGTTATTTTTATTTTTATTATTATTATTATTATTATTATGATTATTATTATATTTGCTATTCTTGTTATTTTTATCTCTTGCCCTTGATTCTTAATTTAAAATCTATTTCTATTGATAATTGTATTGTAGTATTTCAAATAATTTTCATATTGTAGTACAAATATATTTTGTTATATAATCCTACCTTGTATTTAGTACTTTATCTATTCGATTGGATCTTTTATTTAAATCCTATTTAAAACCTATATCTTATTAATACCCTAAAGCCCAATACACTGAACACCCTAAACCCAAACCCGTTATGCAGACCCATCCCGTTACCCACCACCTTAACCCTAATCCTATTGCATATATATGCCCCTATTATCCCTGTGTTAACTATAAATCCTAGCCGCTATATTTCTACCTCCCACCTGTTCACCTTCTTCCCCAATACAGCAGCCTTCACTTCTTCATCTTCCTCTTCTCTGTGTGCACCCCGACCTCTTCAAACCCATCCTTCCACCTTGATCTTAGCTGCCTTTGCACCCCTGTTTCTCCCGATCGATCTCCTATCCCCTGCAAAGTCCCCCTATCATGCTGTCCTATCGTCGCGCTGCTTCCGACGCTCTACCTCCAGCCCGTCGCTGCCTTCCTATAGTGCATCCAGTGTCGTGGTCAGCCCCATGTGCTGCCTCAGTCGGTAGCCTCGCAGCGACAGACCACATCAACAGCGGACTGCCACTTCTTAGCTACCATCGTTATTCACTTCCGGCGCCTCCCCCTCACCCCTACCATCGCCTAGTCTGCCTGCCGCCATCAACCTCTCAGTCGCAGAGCATTCCCCCCATGCTCTGTTTTGGCCAGGCTTTGAACGTGGGTCGTTGATCAACATCTTGATCATCATTATCATGCTGAATGGTTGTGGGCCGTTCAATGTGATCCGTCCGATCCTTCATGATCATCATCAAGTGCTTGATCAAATCACAGCCATCCGATCGTTGATCATCACAATCTTGGCGATCATCATCGTAATCCGTCGATCGTGGCCGTTGAATTTGCATTGATCATCATCATCATCATCAAGCTAGTTGATCTCGATCGTCGGATCTCTTTTGATCATCGCGATCGTGATCATCATCTTGATCTTGATCTTGATCTTCGATCTCAGCCGTCCAATCAACCGATCACACTTGATCTCGGCCCTTGATCATCTCGATCATCTTGTTCGTCTTCTGCTTGGTGAGTTAAACATTTGTTCCACTTTTTGTTCTCATTCATTAAATTGTCAATCATAGTATATTTACTCTTTTGGTACTCTTCTAATTCTTATATATTTTATGTTCGATCTCGGCCGTTGGATTCGCTTGATCTTCATCTTGATCATCGAGATCTGTGCCCGATCGTGATCGTTTGCTCCTCGTCGTGTCGCCGGGATTTTCGATCCCGTTATTCTCAGTGTATCGGATCTAACGTCATCTAAAGGCAAGTCATCTTACTCTCGAATTGTATTGTATCGTATTCGAGATTATTTGTTGAATCCCACAAGTAGATCCATATTGAATATCGTATATTGTTATTGTTATCTATCGTTGAGATACTACATATTTACACGGGCGAATCCAAGTAGTAGTCTTGACCTCGTGCCGTCTTTTTGCCTCTAATGTATAGAGATCTTACATGCATTCATGTAGTTAGTTATTGAATATAAGAATAGGGAACTATTGTTGCATTTCATCTCATGACATTATACACAACTATTGTAGATTGTACATTAGGGTTGATTGTTCATGTGATTAATAATGATAAATTAGATGATTGTAATTAGTAGGGTTATGGACATTACATATCATAATACCATGTTCACATAGGGGTAACTTGTTGTGATTAATGATTGTTAACCCCTAACTCACCATTCATAACGTTCTAATTATTTTGTGCATGAATATATATTGAGACCCTGAATTTTACTGCTAACCTGAACATTGTCGTGTTGTTTCAACCTAGATAATGTCATTAAAATCAGTCACTTCCTGAATATGAAACGTAGACTTAAGTGTCTAGTTGTCAATAACATCAAATTCCGACTTATACTGCATGGGTCATGACCCTTTTGCTATTGCTATGCTGAAAATTCAGAGTCATGTACATGCCATGTTAGGATGATGAATTAAGTGAACTAATGATCAAATATTGCCATGATAAATTCTAGATTGGTAGATGATATGGCTAAAAGTGGGGTTAAATCGGAACCGCCCAAATCAAGCACGAATCTTGAAGCCCAGGGGTAAAACGGCAATCTCACATACAGATGGGTTCGAAATGGGTACTGGATCTTCTTCTCACAGATCCGATAACCCGCGAACGAATCCACCTCAGCTGGATACGGGTCCCGACCCGATTCAGACCCAGTCCGGCTGGATAGAATCAGGGTCTCTGATTAGGGCAAATCAACGGGCCTGATTCGTCATTATCCTCCCACCGGGAATTAGGGCTAACAGATTCCTAATCTGGTTATGAGAATTTTACTCCTTATAAGATCACAGGAATTACTACCTTCCGAATCTGATCCCTAAGGCGGGTATAAATACCCCCCACCTACCACTGTTACAGGGTAATCACTCTTTTTCCTATTAACGCTCTTTCTTAATCATTCCTGGTTACTGACTAGAGCGTCGGAGGGTGCGTCGCCGGGATCAACCCCGGTGTCTCGCACTTCCCTGCAGGTGAACGGAGGGAGTCAGCGATCGAACTCCGGCGGAACAGGTTGGGTGTTTGCTATTCAGGTTTTCTATGAGTCCACAAATTCTATCTGTTTACCCCCACACCAGATTCAGCGGTAACAGATTGGCGACGTATGTGGGAAACATACGAATAGCAGCCTCCCCTCTTCCCGTTGGTGAAATCTCCTCCAGCCATGCCGCCCAGAAAAGTAAGATCCAGGGGATCCAATCGTGGGCCCAATCCAGATCAGCAACAAGAAGTCCCCTTCCAACCTGCTCATCAACAGGGGCAACTTCCGCTTCAAACCGAGGATCTGCCTCCTCTCCCAAATCAGCAACCTCCTAATGGTCCCCCCGGTCCTTCAAATGCCGGCACAGGGGTCGCGCGCCCCGACCCGCAAAAACAACCTCTCCATCCGGACCACGTATCCATCCACAATGCCTCTTTGGATTCCATGTCCTCCCACCATCCTCGAGTTTCCGACCTCCGCAATACCGTTCTAAATCGGCAAAAGGATGAGGATCTTCGCCGCCGCTTGAATGAGAAGCGGGTCCGAGAGGGAGTCTCTCGCCAACAACATCCGGGTGAGCGATCTCCTCACCACCGAGATAGCAGGAGGTCCCCGGACCAAAGGGAACGGAGGGAATCCCTCGAGCGTCATAGGGGGAGACCACATTCCCCCGCTGGTCGGCGTCATCCGAGGAATGATGAGGCACCCATCACTCGTGCTGAGTTCCTACAATTCCAGGCAACAGTGTTGCAGGCCCTCAACCTTCGCCCCAACAACAATAATGCCCAAAGAGTTCCGACACCCCCACGGGTCCCAAGTCCTCATCCCTGGTCCATAACACCTCCTCCGGCTCCTAATCACCAACAACACAACCATAGTCCTCGCTGCTTCCAAGACTACCGCCGTCGTAGTCCCCGCTCCCCTTCCTATGAAGACGAGTCCAAGGGCTCGTTTGACTACCACCGGAGGGACGATGATCTCTACCGTCGTCTCCACGAGATGGAGAGACGCATCGGTCGAATGGACAAAGAGGAAGAGTCGAGAGGAAGGACCGTCCGCCCCTGGCAGACCTCCCTTCTCCCGGACCATCATGGAGGCTCCCATCCCGAGGGGTTTCAAGCCTCCGCAGTTTGAAACTTATTCAGGGGAGTCAGACCCCGTTGACCATGTCGAAAGCTTCAAGACCTTGATGCTAATCCACCAAGCTTCCAATGCCATGCTCTGCAAAACCTTCCCCGCCACCCTTAAGGGTTCGGCTCGGGAATGGTACTCCCGGCTCGCCCCCTCTTCCATCTTCTCTTTTGAGCAGTTCGAAACGCTCTTCATAACCCACTTTGTGAGTAGCAGACACACGGAGAAGACCAGCATCTCGCTACTCCACCTCCATCAGGAGAGGGGAGAAAAGTTGAGGGACTACGTGAGGAGGTTTACCGCAGAGGTCAAGTCCATCGCCTCTCTCGACCAATCAGTGGCAACCGTCGCATTCCAATCCAACGTCCTCAATTCCAACCTTCGTTCGTCCCTCGCCAAAAAGCCCCCGCATAACTTTGCCGACCTTCTCTTTAGGTGCGAAAAATATATTTGGGCGGAGGAGGCCGAATGCCTCCCGGGCTTCGGAGGATCTGCCTCCGGGACGAAGAGAAAGACAACTGAAGAGGAAGGAGCCAAAAAGTTGCAAAGGGATAATAGCGGTCAGCGCCGCCCTCCCCCCAGGTTCGAGAAATTTACTCCTCTCACTACCAACGTCTCCACCATCCTGATGGAAGTCGAGAAGGAAGGTGTCATACCTCCTGCTCCGAGGATGAACACCCCAGCCAAGAAGAGGAACAAGGAGAAGTGGTGCCGTTACCACCGGGATCATGGCCACGACACCAACGACTACCGGGCATTGAAGAACGAGATAGAGGCCCTCATCCAGAGGGGGCAGTTGGCCAAGTTTGTGAGAGCAAATGATCGGGCCGATCGCACCACTCCTCCGCCTCGAGGGGCTAACAAGCGTTCCGAGCGACACGATGAAACCCCCGAGTTCGAGGAGGAACTCGTCCTACACCTTATCCATGGAGGCCCCATGGGAGGCTCTTCCAACTCTTCTCGAAAGGCGTTCGTCCGAGAGGTTAATTCTGTTCACAGCGCCCCTCCCCCAAAAGGCCTCGGTGTCCCGGTCACATTCTCAGATGAAGATCTCGAGGGGGTTAGGACTCCCCACTGCGATGCACTTGTTATCGATCTCCGTATGGAGAACTTCAAAGTGCAGAGGATCCTAGTAGACAACGGAAGCTCTGTGAACATCCTCTTCCTCTCAGCTTTTCGAGGTCTTCAGCTACCTAGGGACCATCTCAAACCGACCGGCTACACTCTCCACGGGTCCACGGGAGTGCCAGTAACTATCGAAGGGGTGATAACCCTCGACGTAACTGCTGGCAAAACTCCTACCACTCGGACCGAGCCGATGGACTTTATGGTCGTCGACGTCCCAGCTGCATACAACGTCATCCTTGGCCGACCCGGCTTAGCTGCCCTAGAAGCCGTTCCCTCGGCCTACCACCTCAAGATGAAATTCCCTACCCAGGCAGGAGTAGGGGAGGTCAAGGGCAACCAGGAAATGGCCCGGAAGTGCTACATGACTTCCACCGGGGGTCCGGTCCTCTCTCTCGAAACTTTAGAAATCCCCCAGGAAGCCGTTCGACCAACGTCCGAGCCGGTGGACGAACTGGAAGAGGTGCTCTTTTCGGAGGATGACCCGAGCAGAAAGTTCTTCATCAGCAAGACCCTCCCTTCTGTTCTATGTTCCGACATAGTGCAGTGCATCCGCGGTAACCGCGACCTTTTTGCCTGGTCGGGAATTTCCGAGGAGCTTTTGGTCCACTGCCTCAGCGTTGAGCCGGGGTCCAAACCGGTCCAACAAAAGAGGCACAAGTTCGCTCCCGAGCAGTAGCAAGCCATCAAAGAAGAGGTGAACAAGCTCCTAAAGGCCCGGTTCATACAGGAGGTTAACTACCCGGAATGGCTTTCCAATGTAATCATGGTCAAGAAGTCGAACGGGACCTGGAGGATATGTATCGATTTCACTGATCTGAACAAGGCCTGTCCCAAAGACCCCTTCCCTCTTCCAAGCATCGACACCCTCATCGACGCAACTTTGGGACATGCGCTCCTCAGCTTCATGGATGCTTTCTCAGGCTACAATCAGATCCGGATGTTCCCCCCTGATATCCCGAAGACCTCGTTTGTGACCAACCAGGGCCTCTACTGTTACAGAGTGATGCCATTCGGATTGAAGAACGCTGGTGCTACTTACCAGCGCCTAGTTAACAAGGTCTTCCAGAGCCAAATAGGTCGCAATATGGAAGTGTATGTCGACGACATGCTTGTAAAGAGCATCCGAGGTACCGACCATGTCGCCGACCTGCATGAGGCATTCGGCGTACTGAGAAAGCACAACATGAGGCTCAACCCGAACAAGTGTGCATTCGGAGTCTCATCAGGAAAGTTCCTCGGCTTCATGGTCAGCCAGCGAGGAATCGAAGCTAATCTAGAGAAAATCCAGGCCATATTAGACATGGCCCCGCCCAAGAATGTTAAGGAAGTTCAGAGGCTGACGGGCCGCCTCGCCGCAATAGGTCGTTTCCTCTCCAAGTCTGGGGAGAAATGCCTCCCCTTCTTCAAGGCTCTCAGGGGGGCTAAAGGTTTCGAATGGGGGCAGCAGCAGCAGGAGTCGTTCGACCAGCTAAAGGCTTACCTCGTCAATCCTCCTCTGCTCAGCAAGCCTGTCCTGGGCGAAACCTTGTACCTTTACTTGGCTGCTTCCGAGCAGACCCTCAGTGCCGTTTTAGTAAGGAAAGAAGATCGGGCTCAAAGGCCCATCTACTATGTAAGCAAGGTGCTCCGCGATGCCGAGCTTCGCTACCCGAAGATAGAGAAGATGGCATACGCTCTGATCATGGCGGCGAGAAAGCTTCGCCCTTACTTCTAGTCCCATTTGGTGGTCGTCCTTACCGACCAACCGCTGAAACAAGTCCTCCACAGACCGGAGACCTCTGGCCGCCTCATGAAATGGTCCATCGAACTAAGCCAGCACGACGTCTCGTACCAGCCCCGGACTGCGATCAAAGCTTAAGCCCTGGCGGAGTTCATCGTCGAGACCGCAATTCCTGAGGTCAGCCAGGTGCCGAACGGGCCCCCAATTTGGACGGTCTTTGTGGACGGTTCCTCTTGCAACGAGGAAAGCGGAGCCTGGATCATTTTGGCAGGTCCAGACGACTTCATCCTCCAGTATGCCCTGTGCATGAACTTCAAGGCCTCGAACAACGAAGCGGAGTACGAAGCACTAATTGCCGGCCTCGAGCTTGCCCGAAGTGCAGGGGCGCAATGCTATTAAAAACTATAACGTGTTTAGGGTGATAAAAACTATTTTTACTGATTTTTACAATGAATATTTACCGCCTTTACAACTGAAACTAGTCAACATCGATAACCAGCCTAGAAACTAAAATCTGTAAATAACAATGAATTTCACCTAGCTACTATTGTCGGAATGTAGACTTTAAATATGCATTGGAACCGGGAAGGAGTCTAGTTCCAAGAACTTCTGACGGATCCACATTTGCTACCCTGTAGCAACGGAAATTATGATTTTTTGTACAACAACCTACTGCTGTCCAGAATTGGGTTCCTATGTTTAAAAACATACAATTGAATCTATAATGTTATATTTGGTGCATTTAATTGTATACAGTACACTGCATGATCTTAGGGTTGTTTTGCCATCTTTTCTAGTGTCCCTTATTAATCGCATTATTGTATGTTAATTAAATAAAAAATGTTAATCAAGCCGGGGTTAAGGGTTGATAAGAGTTGTTGATAATATAGTGATTGTACTCGGTATTGGGGCTTTGTTCCCAAAATATTGTGTCATCTAGTGCTATCGATTTATTGTTGAATTATTGACTGCAGTATCCCAATTCATTGTGTATTGTTTAAGGACCTACCGTGCCGACTATTATTATCGTTATTGTGCAAGAAATTGTTATTGTTATCGTGCGAGTACATAACCTATAGAATCTACCACCTTAGTCTAAACGAAATTGATTGTATGCATGGAACCTGTAGTATGGGATGCAGTAGTATGTGCATTAGTTAAGATTAAAAAAATGAATAATGGACTTAAGATTTTTACTACATTATCATTGCATATTGTCATCTTCATTGAACAGTGTTATCCTTATTGTTTACCATTATTTTTATTGTTTATTGTTATCGTTATAAATCGTCGTTATTGCACATTGTACTGTTATCGCTTTGTCACTGTTCAACACTATTGATTTCATCGTTTATTGAATTCATCGTTATACCGTTATTGTCATTGTTCTTTGTTTCTCTACTTGCTGTCCACGATTTGCTCTAAGGACATTTTTTTTTTCACTTTAGTTGATCCAGTTACAGGTGAACAAGGAGAATTGCAAGGAGGCATTGGCGAGCAGTTCTTCTAGAATTAAAGCAGGAGCCTCTCAAGCTATTTGGTAAGTTCTTATATTCTAGATGTTGGGTTATTTTGATGTTGGTTATTTTTATGCTTAATTTTCAATATCCTTATTTATGTGATTATTCTTTGATTGCATGCGTGGTTGTATTACTTCTTGTTTATATTGTTGAGTTGGATCAATAACAGCCTTATGGATGACGCAAGTCATTCGCTGGGCCGTGTCACGTGCTTACATTCCGTATTTTTGGAAAGCGGGGCATGACAAGGTTTTTAGTGGTATCAGAGCCAGGTTAGACTCTAACTAGTTTGGGATTGGACCCTGATTAGTTTGGGTTTAACCGGTTTGACTCAATAATATGTACAACACGTGTGAATGACATGAATAATTGATAACCAACATATAATCTGGATTCCAACTTTTTTGACCCACTTTTTGATTCCTTCATATCCAGTTCCTTCATTTCTTAGTTGTTTCGTCCCTTCCATTCATTCACATTCAATAATTCCTTATTGGGTATAATTTTATTATTTTGTCCCCATATTCCTTTGATTCTGGAGTCGTCCATTCTTTTCTTCCTTCTTGGTTAGTCGATTGGCATCGCTGGATCTTCAATGACATGTTAGAGGCTTGTTTAATTCCTACGTTACCGTATGTTTTTATGATATATTTATTGTGTAAATTTGCTACACTGCATATTTATTTTCTCATTCACATTTGCATTGTGCTTATGCATGTATTTCATTCCGTTTTCTCCCTACTTTTATAAACCGTTTTCACTACTACTATTTTGTACTATTGTGTTTAATATTTATAATCTATACATCTATTTTTGGGATGTCCGGCATGACAATCAGCTTACAGTAACAGGGTTTAAAATGGTGTTTAAAATAGCACTTATGCTCAGTAAGAATATGCAAAATATTGTTTATAAGCATGAAATTGGTCTAAAAGCATCATAATTAAATCTGAGAAAAATCTGGGAGATTCCATAGCATGTCTAGTCTCAACATATAAAATATTATGAAATTACATTATAAATAGTATAATATAATTGGGAAAATTGGATAATGCGACAAAATTGTAAGTCTGAAAGTTCAGACACAACAGTACCAAAATGGAGATAATTCACAAGATACAATTCGAAATCCAAATCCGTCAAAAGAGTGATAAAATAGAAAAATCAGGCTACAGTTCATATTCAAAAAGTTTTTTTCAGAAATGAATAGAATCAGATTGAAAACATAATTCTTTACTGGACAGCATGCATTTTGGAAATATATTGATTGGTTTCATAAGCATGAAATGAGTTATAAAAGTCATTAAATAATTCCACAAAAATTAGTGGTTGATCCCAGTCATAACTAAACATACCCAGGAAAATATCAAGTCCAAATCCTACTTTAATCATCAGTTTTAAAATATTAGTTCATACAAAAATCATATAATTCAGAATCTGGAATTTACGATACAACTGCAGTAAAATAGCGATAACTCGTGCATCAAAGGTCGGAACTCAGATCCGTCGAAAGTTTCGAAAACTAGAAAACAAATCCTACCAATTTCACAAATTAATTTATTTCACTGATGTTAACAGGGTCAAAATTACAGTACTAAAATAGGGCAGCAGTAGAAAGAAACTTCTTTTATGCATTTCATCAAACAGTTTAATTACAAACGATCCAATCTAAGATGTAATACGAAGCATGGTATATAGGTTACCCAATCAGTATGGCATGTGTATTAACAGTCTATAATGAGATATTACATCTAACAAAGCATTCATGTAACAATTATCTACAACATGCGGTTTGTCACAAACAAGCATATACATATCAAGATGTCCGTCTAATCTAAATTTTTTTTCATGCAGTGTGTGACGACTACTGTGAGATACTAATGATCAAGAGACGAAGGAACGGATCAAGGAACAAGATATGGTTATCATGAGAGTGACAACAAAATGCATGCAAGACTACTTACGGTATTTATCTTGTATGAAGAACAAATACATACAAGCTACTTGTCTGATAACGACGACGAAGATGATGAAAGAATAACGGAAATGGATCCTGAAACACGAACACGAACACGTGCACAAGAGACAGCATGTACAGCAGCAAGACAACTAACACCAATACACATGTGGTGCACGTGCTCTTACACACCGCAATGGCAACAGCAACAGGAGAGGTGGCGGCTTCGACAGTGACAGCAAGGCGCGATGGCAGGGATCACGGCAATGTCGAGGGTAGCTCGACCACGGCAGCGATGGCAGGGGACGAAGGACACGACGACAGCGGTAGGTGCGGTGCTCGAGCGGGGATAGGGGCGACACAGGGGTGGGGATCGGGTGGTCGTTGTGGGGTGTGTACAGCGAGACGGAGGAGAGGAGCGGGGGAGAGAGGGGGGTCGGCGATGGGGATTGAGGCTGACGCCAGCGGGGAGCAGCAGAGGAGAGAGAGAGGTCGGGGGGGGGGGGAGGGGGGTGGTGACGGCTGAAGATAGAGAGTAGGGATTAGGGCTTAGATAATTAGGGTTCGGGTGTGATTAGTAGGGTTATATAGAGTCAAAGCGGGTTTGGGTTACTGGGTAGTATCCAATAGGAAGAAAAAGAGTCAAATATTAAATAAGTAGGCCATGAACTGGGTTTAGTCAATATACAAGAAGAAGAACAAATCTTGAATCAATCAGATTGGAAAATAAAGGCTGAATCAAAGCAAAAATGAATTTATATATGAAGGGGAAAAACAACACACGGTTCGAAATGGACGAAACAAATACAATCAAAAATAAAAATAACCTGGAATTTAATTAAATACATACAAAAATACAATAATGAGTCACAGGGGTTACAATAAGAGTGCTTGCAGCTCGTCAACAACCGCTATGTTCATAGTGGCTAATTAGTTAATCATGCTCTGAAAATTGTTTAAGTGCTTGGTTACACTCATGCCATCATTGTACTTCACATTGATGAGCTCTTTGATCAAGAAGGCTTTCTTTGCAGTGGTCTTTGTAACCCCTAATTCGGAAATACGTATTTTCACAAGTATTTTTCGGTATCCCGATATTTATAAATTGTTATTGTTAAATTCGTTTTGAGTTTCTTTATTAAAATGTTTTTCTAAACAATAATTATAATCATTCGAATAAACTTTATTTCCATTTTTATTTGATCAACTATTTGCATTTTAACCCTAAAAAATATTATTATTGTTTCGACTATTTCAACAAAAATTCTTATTTTTATATATAGACAATATCCTGAGGATTTCCATTATTAATGTTAGTATTTTATCGTCATTATTTTTATTTCTACTATGATTACTTATTATTGATTATTAGAACAAATCGATTCTTTTTATAATTGTGTTTATAATTATTTCAAATAATTTACATGGTACAAATTGTATTTTGTTAAGAATCATATTTTATCTAATATCTCATTCTTTTGTATTTGGGTTTATATTGATCTTTATATTCATATATAATGTATTTTTATCTTATTGGATCCATACCCATACCCAATACCCTATCTTTTCCTATAAATACCCTAATTAAAACCCTAAAACTCTAATCCCCTTACCCTAGCCTTAATTAATTTCTAAAAACACTCGGCCGTCATTAAACTCCAAATCCCCATTACTGTTTCCCTAATCCCCCTCTACTGTTCACTTCCCCTGTCTCCCGCTCTCTCTCCCCGTTCCATATCCTTCCACCTCCACTGTTCCTCCCCATCCCCTCGTCGCACCCCATCGCGATCCCCCGTCCTCGCCATCAAACCCCATCTCCCAACTCCACCGAAACCTAACTTCGCCATTAACCCAAGCTTCGTCGCCGTCATCACCGTGGTCCCTCACTGCTCACCCTAGCAACCTTCGAAGACCCTTACGTCACCTCGTCGTCATCCAAGCCCCGTCGAAGTTCCCAGATCGTGCTGTTCGCCTCCCCCTATTTTCGAGCGAAACAAAGCATCTGCCGCTGCTGTCACCCTCGCCACTGTCGTCGCTTCCCAACAGCAGTGACATCACCGCCACCAGCATCGCGAGCCCCATCACAATCGTGCCATGCCCAGTGCAGTCGTCGTGTCGTTCGCCCTCATTCTCTCTTTCTCGGATCGAAGGAAGAAGACGACTAGCGAGTGGTCTGTCTCGCTGTTCCGTGTTTGAGCCCCCTTAATCCGTTGTTCGCTGTCCCGTGTTTGCCCCGATCCGGTGTGGGGCAGTAGTGCGATTGGTGGGATTTGGTGTTTCGTGTTCGGCCGCATCATATCTGATTTTGCTGTCCGCTGTTTTGGGTCAGATCTGGTGTGGGGAATTGTTGCTGTTTTGCTGGTTTCTTCGCACGGTCTTTGCACGTGCTTCTTTTGGAGTTCGCCCGGGATTCTAATCCCGATATTATTTACTATTCGAATTAACCGAGTAATAGGCAAGTCTCTTCTTGAACCCTCCTTTTATTTGTGTTCAAGATTTCTTTTGGTCTCCTGCAAGTAGATCCTGTCCTTTCATTTATCAAAAAAAAATTGCTTTGACAATTCCGTTAAGATTATCGAGGGTTTACACGAGCTAACCCGACATACTCTTAACATCGTGCTTCTCTTCGATCTAAACCTAGTCCCTAATGTTTCATGCATTTGCACAACAAACAACTAGATTCATGCATAGGATTGCTTATTGATTGGACATTGAAATTGAACATACTAGAATTGGATCTAATTGATGATTTGACACCGTGACCATGATAAATGTATCTTAAACCTTAAAAATTTGCATGTTGACACCTAGGATTGCTCTGATTGCCAATTTGCATGCTATATGTGTGTGTGAATTATTTGTTAACTTTTTATAATAAGTTGATTTCTGGAATGCTGTAAGTTTCACTTTAAATCAGATTTTTAGCCTTGTTAATGACATAATTTGAGAAAACTTACTAAACATAAAATGTAGCCCTTGATGTCTAGATAATTTGTCCCTACTCTGGATTTAAATACCAATTCGTAATCTATTAGATATCATCACTTTACTGTAACTGTATTAGAAATTTTTCAGACCCATAATTTCATGCGTATTCTGCTGTTGTTTATTTTATTTGACCCTATTATCTGTAGAGGAAAAATCTGAAATAATTCATGCTAAACCTAGACACCTATAGATACTTCCCTGAATTTTCGTAGATTTTAATAATGAGTTTCCTGACCCGAATTAATCAATGGAACATAACCTACTGCATGCTGACTGAACATAAAACTTGATTTGATTAAAACTTTCACCCTAGTTCCCATGACTTTCATATACCTTAATTATACTCTCTGGAACCGTGTGGAAGTCTACTTTCCAGATCTTCCGGCGGTTTCAGTTTTGATATCTTGTAGTGGTTGTAATCCATGTGATGTGTGTTGATTTGACTTGTTTGCCTCATGATTTGTCTGTAACGTATAGAATTAGACACACTTAGTAATATACAACATTACCCTCTTGCATGCTCACATAGGATAAAAATAATTTAATAACAAGCTGTTGTATTATGGGTAGGACTTGGTAGTGAATGATTGAAAAATGTACTCGCCAAGGCTTTATCGCTATATCGCATTGGAAGGAGGAGAAATATTGACTGGAAGGAGGAGAAATATCGCATTGGAAGGAGTATTGATTGGAAGGCGTATTGATTGCAATTATCGATTGTTAATTATTGATCGTTATCGACGCCGAGTACACGCTCCGTAAATCCACCATCAGTCTAAAACGATCACTATACTTGCGCGGAACCTGTAGTATGGGATGCAGTAGTACGTACACTAGATAGGTTAATAAAATACATAACAACCAGCATAATTGATCTTGTATTGATATTGACTTGACATCACGCATTTCATGTGTGATTATTGTAACCTTTTGATATTGCCCACTCTTTGTTTTGTTCTTTGTCTTTGACCATGTTCCTTTCCTTGATATTCAAGATTTCCTATTATCCTTTGTTTTCTCTACTTGCTGCCTACGACTTGCTCTAAGGGCTCTCTTTTCTTCTTTTTAGATCCAGTATTAACAGGTACCGAAGGAACAATACAAGAAGACATTGGTGAGCAAACTCTTTGAAGATTGGAGCTGGACTTTAGACTACTTAGTTATCTTTCATTACTTGCTTATTGTATTTCTTTTCATCATACTTTGTATTCTTGGGCTTTATGACCCGAAATTGTTTTATCCCAGATGTTGGATTATTATTTAGTGAATTTATTTCGTGATTATCTTTGAATTTATTTATTGTTTATGTGATTATATTCTTTGCCTGCGTGGTGGTTTCTCTTGTATATTGTTGAGTTAGACTGGTACAGCTTATGGGTGATGTATAATCATTCGTTGGGCTTAAGTTACGTGCTCGTATTTCTGTATTTTGGGAAGCGGGGCGTGACAGTCTTCTTCTCGAACAATGACTCGAGCTTCACCCAGAGAGCATGAGCATCAGTTTCATTAGACACATGGTGAAAGACGTTGTCATCCACCTATTGTCTGATGTGGCCAATCACCTTACGATTCAACTTCATCCAATCGGCATCAGACATATTCTCTGGCTTAGCTTCAGCACATTTGACCAGCTCATGCAAATCTTTGCAGAATAAGATATCTTCCAACTTTGGTTTCCACGTCACCCAATTAGTGTTTTTGAGTTTGATCATCGAACTTCCACTTCCTTCCAATGTGGAACAACAAAATTCAACCTGGCTCTAATACCGCTTGTTAGGATTGATAAGCAAAAAATGAAAAATTATACAAACTGAACAGAAATAAGTAAGCAAGAACAGCAAGGATTTTTACATGGAAAACCTACTAAGGGAAAAAACCACGTGCAATAGTAATACTTCTTCCACTATTCAAATAATGGGTACAGAAAGAGAATACTAGAATCACACTCTTATCCTCAAACACACTAGTTGTGGTGGAACATTCTCACTTTCAACTTGAAGTGGTATACAACTCTCTAAGAAATCTCATTCTCTACTTGGAGAGGAACAGCCTTACTTCAAATTGGAGTAGAACTCTTTCAGTTGCTTGATACCAAAATGAGGAAGATCACCTCCTTATATAGGAGAGGGTGGAACAATGTACAAGCTTTGAAATTAGTATGTACTTTAATTCACATGCACCAATTTATTTTCCCAGCATCACCATTTTCTGTGGTGAAAGTTTTCCAACATCACAATTTTTTCATGGTGGAAAACTCTAGTGTTATTAGATTTCCAAAACTATTTTCATAGACATTTCTTCTAGATATTTCTAGAGAAACAAAGCTCCATCATGGATTGAATTAGCCCATGATACACTATCATAATTGTCAATTAAAGTACTCTTATAAGTAGAACTGACTAATAACAAGTAGTGATTGTGATTGGCCATGAAAGTGGCGATTAAAAAGAAAATGAATAAGTTCTCTTTTATCTATTGAAAATCTATTGAAACAGTAATATAAGTTATTCATATGAAAGAGAAGAAATGTACCTTTTTTGCTCCCGTTTTGCATAATAAAATGATGCAGTGTATACATAGTAGTACTTAATTCCCAGACTTCCCTAAGAAACTAAATTATTTCAATTTCTAGTTGTCAATTGAACCTCCATAGTCCATAGCTTGAGGGCGAACAACTTTCACATTTCTTATAGAAAAATGGAATTCTCAAAGCTCATGGATCAGCTAAATCTGACATTCATCCAGTATGGTAAATCAATTGCAAAACTCTTCTGCCAATGGTTTACTACCTTTGTATTGAAGATAAAGAACCAATACACTAATCAATCAATTCTACATTTCTACTAAACCAATACTTGCTAGTCAATACCGATAATTAAACAAAAACAAAGTAGGTACCTCATACAAGGACATTACTTGTTACAGTGCTACTTGCTAGTCGTCAATTCCCTCCCCCCCCCCCCCCGCCCGTTTAGCCTTTTTAGTTGCTTCTTTTCAAGAGTAATGCAAAACAGTTTCACCATCCATTTCAGCTTAATCATCTTGGTAGTATAAATTGTTGAAACTAAGTTTGGTGTGTACAAAATAGACACGTATCTAATAATTTTATCTATGATGTATACAAAAAATAATGATTTGAATTTCAAATAAAGCTCTATGATGTGTACAAAAAATAATGATTTGAATTTCAAATAAAGCTTCATGATCTTCCAATCAAATTAAAACGGAAAGAATAAAAAAGAATGTGAAGTATCGGAAAGATTCTCACACAAAAAACATGTGCTCAAATCCTCTAAGAAGCTAGCAACTCTACAAGATTATATGCTCTAATTGTGATAAACAAATATGTAAAGAATCGTTGGTAGAATATTGAGTGAAGAAAATAATATAAAGTGGATTCACCAAATAATCTATTTTTGGATGGGGCCAGTCGACCGTACTAAAACATATGCTGCCATGATAGTTGACCGCACATTTAGTGTGTTTATCTGCAGTCGACCGTCAATTCTCTCTGACTTGAGTTGAGGAGAATTGACGGTCGACTGCCCAAAAGGTGTAGAAGATCGAAACCTGCACAAATCATATTTCGTATTTCTTTTCATTTTTCTGGAAATAAATTATTTCTCACCCTATAAATATAGGTAAATTCATTGAGTATTCTTCATCTCTTTTGACTCCAAATCTTCTGAACTCAATACTTTACCAACGATCAAGAAAAAGTGTGTTTTCATTGTTTTCTTGTCTTTCACTTTTTGTTTCGCTTCGGCGGTTTATGAGACTTATAGAGTTATTAATGAACATTATAGAAGATTAATCTATCGGAACAATACTCTTACCGATTTATTAGCAACAAGTAGGTCTACGCTAGGAGAATTAGTAATGTGTCAGGAAAAATTGGTACAAGAAGTTGTGGATACACTTCTTGGACGGCGAACAACCAGAGCATATTACTCACTACATCAAACAATTTCCATTAATGAAACCATGGAAATCCATCGGAAAATCAGAAATACACATGTCCGATGAAATGGTTGTTGCTAACTGCTCCAATAACAAATCGTTGGTTTAACTGAATAACTAAAGAAAGTAGATAGGCCCTCACCGTTTATGAAGTAACCATAGAAACGATGGAACCCATTATTTTGTTTCTTTTATTTATTTTAGTATCGCTAGAATTTTTATTTCCAGGTATTTTACCAGGAATGAATAAAAAATCGTGGTTGGGAAGGCCATAGTAGAAAAAGCCATTGGAATTTATATTTTATATATTGGAATAATCCGTTTTGTTATTGTTGGAAATTAGTATACATTTAAGACACTTATTTTATTATTTACTATCAACATTCTCTTGTGGTCGAATGGTTAAAGTTTTGGGCTCACATGAGGTTGGAGGATCAATTCCCATCTTCCACACACACACACACACACACACACACACACACACACACACCCATATATATATATATATATATATATATATTGTAATGCCCCGAATTCCAAACATAAGTAATTCTTAGCAAATACAGGATCTTTTACTTTAAATTCGTATAAATTTACAAGGAAATTTAAAACTTTTTATTTACAACATGTTCTTTACAACAGCACAGCAGAATTAAATGAATACAATACAATCTACAAATATGAAAATTCTTCAATCTTGTAACGACTCATCATAGTGACTTCAAGTCCATGCCGAATCCAGTCTTGCAACTAGGAAACTGTGGGCACGTCAGTTACATACAACTGACGTAATGCTATAATACAGCGATTCTTCTACTTTAGCAAACACAAAATATGAATGCAAACAGAAAAAGTGACTATCCTAGTCGTGTCAGTGTATGATATGACTTAATGCCTAATGCAGACATTACAGTACGATGATACTAATGCATACTTGTTTGGATTCTATGCATTTCATACTACATAGATCCGAGGGCAAGCCCTTATCATACTCCTCATTATAGGGTACAGTCCCTTGCCATGCAACCTACTACTATGACTACTGCAAGATTTAGAAACTTTACAAGTATTGGTTCTCGCCCCAGAATACTGGAGATCAATCCCTCTCCGTGGATCATTCTGTGACCTATTTCATCCATCGTCCCAGAATACTGGGGTTTGTCTCACTCCGCGAGTCCATCTGGAAAATGCCCCATGAGCGTCGCTCTCTTCCTGAAATACTGGAGATCATTCTCGCTCCGTGGATCATTCTGTGGCCTACTTCATCCATCATCCCGGAATACTTGGGACTGTCTCACTCCAAGAATCATTCTGGAGTCCATAACTCACGTTTGCTCTTGTTTCATCATATCACCAACTAGTACATATCCTTAAGTTTAAATTGTAGTTATTAAGACCTAGAGTTTAGCTTACCCATCGGGCTTAAACAAAACACTAAGAAAGTTAGTCTAAATTGGACACTTCTCAAGAGAAAGTCAACCCACACTGGTTACTTCTCAAATTCCATATATCACAACTGTCGGTATTTTGGGTCTCGCTCACTCAAAAACAAACAACCGTCTCAACAGAGACCACATAGGTTACCTCTAACCTCATCATGGATAACTCATTCATTGTTCATAAATTCTTCATATTCATTTTCCTTATGTTCAATCAACCATGAAGTAACCAACTTCAACATTCAAATGATAAATAAATCAATTAGAATCCTTGTAGACAATTTCCCGGTTAACGAACCAACTATTCACTTTAATAAATTTTCATGCTCTTTTAGTTATTAAAATCATTTCATTTCCTTTCTATACTTCAAATGTATTTCATAATATCAAATTTTTATAGTTTAACTCGACTAGAAAAATTTCGTATTTCAAGCCTCTATTTTATCATAACAACAATTCAACTATTTACTTGATACAATTGATTAATTTCCATGTGATTCTACATAATGAGTTCTAAATCGCATCTTTACTCCCAAATCTTAAATCCTTTATTTCATGTACAATTCTCCTTGATTATGAATTCCCAAATTTCATCTAATCCATTATTCAATGTGAATATCACCTCTAATTCTTAAAAGATATCTTAAAAATAACGTGGAATTATTTCTAAATCTTTAATAATACTTTAGAATATTATTATAATTTTTCCAAATTTTATAACATGAAAAACATTTTAAAAAATAAATAAAAATGCAAACTGTATATGGCCGGGATCGAACTCGAGACCAGTCGACCAACCTGCAAGCCAAACCAACAGGTCAACTCACTTTTGTGAAGGAAAAGTGTTTCGGTTTCTTATATTCTTGTTTACTGTTTCTTCATAAAAATCGACATTAAAAAAAAGACAGAGCCTCCCAAGACTCGAACCCACGACCCGAGGCTACTGTTCACAGCGCTCAACAGTCATGCCAAGACCCAGTATGTCCACAATCGATCTCTGATTATATAAGGATTACAATTCTTTTCTTTCAGTTATATGTTTCTAACTTCTTTTAACAAAATTTATTGATTTCTAAATTGCTTTGCATTAATAATTTTAATTACTTCCATAGTACACTTTTCCCAATATTCTGTGTATTAGCACGAGATAAAACTTATAAAAATTTTATTTTAACAATATAATGAAATTTCTCCCCCAAAATTGTATTAATTTACTAATACTTCTATAATTTGCATTGCATAAAATATTGTTCCTCATCCAATTATATTTTGGGAAAATCTACACTTAACATAATGCATATAATGTAAAATTAACACCAATGTGTCTCTTTTCATAAAATTTCACCATAATAGAATCATTAGAGTTTCATTTACATACAATACTTTAATTTGTCCCCCACATCATTAATCTAGCATGCACCAAATTAGATATTTCCATTCATATATCATACTAGTTCCTACTCCCCCATTCTTTCTAACTAACATGAATATTTGTAATCAAATTGGGATACAAAAGCATCTACACAAAGTCATACAATAGTTATACTAATGGTGTGCAGTCTACATTCTAGAAAGCTTCTACATTCATCATACCAATTGAATTAGCAACTACTCATGTACAAATATTAAGCATGCATAAATTATACTAAATTAGAAGACAACAAGAACACCCACTTTTTTCTTGATGCAAATATAAATAGAACTCCTAGAAAATTGGTCCAAGCTCCAACACAAAAAGCCTTCTCCTCCTTAGCAAAAAAAGAAACCGAAATCCTCCTTCTCTTACAAAATCCGAAACCCTCTTCTCTCTTCTCCTTTAATTTGATTTGAGTTTTTGTGTGTGTTCATGTTTAAAGGATGGGGGGGTATTTATAAGAGTATTGTGTGGTTGAGATGACTCCCACTACTCAAATAACTACCCACTCACTCACACACCCCACTCTCCCCTCGCTCTCTCATAAGCCGGCAACCTCTTGTGCACAAGGCACGTGCACGTGAATGTGTACACTACTTCTCATATCATTTTATTAATTGTTATTAAATTAAATGTAGGTGTATGTTACTTGACAAGTGTGCTAGAGTTTAAAGTGTTCATTTAAGTGTAGAATTAAACACGGGCCTCATTTTGTAATTAATTTTTAGTGGGCTAAAAAATAGATTTATGCCTAATGAGTTTAAATAAAATAAATTACACAAGTGTGACAAATAAAATGAGAAGAAAAATGTGCATGACTTTTAGAAATTTTAAGGGACTAAACTGTATAAAATTTGCGTGCAATGCACGTGCAAAATATAAAAAAATTAATTTTTCTGGAATGTTACATTTATATATCTTTGACCGTGCCAGGCCTTAGGGCCTTAGGGGCCTCTTAAAAAAAAGAAGATTTTTTTTTTACTGGTTTTAAATATCAAAAACGTTTTTTCTCTTACTAGCCATTTTTTCAGTAAAGAATAAATCAATGAAATGTTTTAATGGTAGAGGATCCAAATCAATGAAATGTTTTAATGGCAGTAAAGGTTCCTTTGTGGTGAAAATAAATCATGTTTTTATGGCAAAAATCAGTAAAATGTTTTCCTTTTTTGGTTATAAATAGATGATTTCTGTCAGATAGAAATAATGCAGAAAAAAGTATATTCTTACTCGCTTCTCAAATATTTTTCCAATTATTGAGCAACTTTTTCATTGAGTGGTGCAAGATTGGTACGTGCTGCCACTGGAATATCAGGCAACACTGTAAACAAAAGCTCGTTGTATTCTGGGAGAAGTATTTGGTGATCAACGATTCATCTCCAGAATCGGCCAAATTGTAGCACCCCGAATTCCCGTTACCAGACATCCGTGACACAACCAGAATCTTTTCCTTCAATGCATCTCAACGCAGTAAATAACACGGAAATTTTAAAACTTTTATTGCCAAACAAGATCATTTCATCAATAATTACAACCCTTATCTTGTTCTTGAATAAGAAATACAAATTACATAAACTTATTACAATTGTTTACAAAAATATCCAGATTCCACTTATGAAGCTATCAGCTGTCTTCCAGAGTGATGATCAACTGATCCCCGACGAACTTCGCTGAGTGGTCTTGTTGCTTTCCTGAGACGCGCCTCGTAGCTCGAATCTTTTGCTGCACTACTCTGATATTCCTACATCTGCTCGAATAGTAGGCATGTACACTGCCATTCTAGTTGGATGCCCTGATGTCCTTGGGTTCTCCTACACTTGCGACCCGATATCCAGTACCTAAAAGTGGGGTACGTCTGTAATCCTACTGATGCAAAACTGATAAGAAAACAGCGATCTGCAACTAGCAGTCACAATCCTTCTTGAATGGAAAAGAAACGTGCTTCCTAACTTCATAGTGTTTGTGTATGCCATGACCTGAGGTCTAATGCAATATACAGAGTACAGAATGGATGCACTTAATCTAATGTCAGCAAGACTCTGGATACACATGCATCCCATACTACATGTGCCCCAGATCATGCTGTTTCTCCAGTTTCAGGGATTCGAACCCTCACCATGCAATGCATTCTATTATTGTACACTTCTTGTTCCTGATAGTAAAAAATGATTGAGGAGGTATATAAAAATAAATAATTCGGGGAGCTACCCCGTTGTCACCAATAATTATTACATCGGACCATCCTCAAAAGTCATGACGAACTTATAGATACACAGCAGCATATCGATTACGCAGAAGATCCATTCGTATCCACCAGCATAGAACATGATGGCCTCGGAGGTCTAAAACCCCCTATTCGCCAGGAAATCCCATCCCATTCTTACCACGGTACTTCAGGAATCAACAGTGCAAGATACGCACAGTGGCACGCATCCCTAATGATAGGAAGAGACAATCCCTGCTTATCACCACCTAGTGCTAACTCTCAGAACGAGTCGGATTATAGGGAATCACCTCTAACACCAATTCGGTCTTCAAGCGATCAGTAAAGAAAACTTAATAGAATACAGTTACTGAAAACATGCTGCCGCTCAAATCATACATGGTGTCGCATCCAACAATGTTGAGACTAACAGGTCTGTCAAAATAGCAATTAATTGCATAGATCACACTCACCGATTCCCAATACCTTCACAGGTCATCGACCAATAACCCTGGCCCGTGACCCTCAGCGAGTAGTCCAACGGCGCCCAAAGGATGCAATATAATTTGAATGAAGGTAAGCACACACATAACCACCAATTTCTGACCATTGATAGACTCTGACATGGAGACACCAAACACAAATCGACCATGGCTATCTCCCAACTCACTCATGTCCACCATGAGTACTAAGTACATAAACTTGTCCAAGTTCCAGATGAAATGCTAAAAACATCTTTTAAAACTCAATAGCTCATGATCACCACACTGCGGTATGCAGTGGATTCCTCATCAATCGTCCAATAAAAGTAGTTCAAGAAATAGCAGTAGTTGTGACCCAAGCTACACCCATCTGAATCCAACAAAATCAGATTTTCTAGAAGGGTAGGAGACTCTACTGTAATTCCCTAGTTGACGACTCCCTCAATTCTTTAAAGAACTCAAGTCCCCCGAGTTAATACATGCTTGGAGTTTATCAAACAACAAGTTGCTGAACTTGCAACATCCATAACTTTCAGCACACAATTCGGAATTTCATGATATTACCCATTCTGGAAAGCTAAGACCTTAGGCTACAACTCTTTAGTTAACCATTTTCTCAAATTCAATCATCTTGATACTATAAAAATCCCATATACTCTCAGCTGTACATCTCTTCATGCACTTGCTGCACTTCTCTAATAGCATAAAAATTTTCTCATTCATCGGAATTACTCGATTCCGAGTTCTATAGAAAGGTGGGAGTGTCTACTACAACTTTCCAGTTGAACACATTCTCAGATTCAATCATTAATGTCCCCAAAAACCCCAAATTCCATCAGGTGCACAAACAAGAAGGAATTGGTTTATTTAGCCAACAATGTCACAACTAAGACTGGATCTGCACCAGTCTTTAGAAAATCATAACTTTCAACCTACAAACTGGAATTACAAAATTATAGATGTTTTGGAAAGCTATGACTCCCTAGTACAAATCTCTAGTTGATCAATCTTCAAAATTCATAACAAATAATTCCAGAACTATACATCTGTACAGACTAGTCAATCTGAACTAGGCTGAACCTGGTCCACTTTGAAATTCAATAAAAAACTAACCTTAAGTCCAAAGCTCATGAAATTTGAGATTCTTAAACTAAACATATACAAATCCATTGTGTCCAAAAATTGCATCCAGATTCATCTTACGCAAAGAGTTGTGATCATTCAAATATAGCATAAAATTTCAGCTGCTCTTTCAACAAGGTCATTACTACTCCACACTATTTATTTTTGAAACCTTATCAAATAACATCTAAAAATTCTAAAATTTGAGATTCAAGATTTAGACACATACCAAAAACTACTTTAAAAATTTCATAGCAATATCATGCACACACGAGTAGTTATGGTCATGTGAACTTCATCCTAAAAACAGTCAGCTTCAGTTCTAACATCCAGACCAGTCGTAGCTTACAAATTTTTTGAGGCATCAAATGATCTCAGAAAATTTTGAAATTTAATAATATGGTTTTAGACACATACAAGAGTATCCAAAAAAAAATCAGCTGAAAATACCCAGCCAATTTTGAGTTATAACTTTGGAAAGTCATAACAATTCTCACACAGTCAGCAGTTTCTTTGACTGCTTTCTGTCCAAAATTGGACTGAACGTTTGGGCTACTAAATATCTTCCAAATATTATGAAAAAATTCATGGGAGCTCTAGATACATAGAACAACAAGCTCTAAAAATTTGATTCCAAAATTCCAAACCGTTTGAGAGTTAGAAATTCTCAAACTCACATACTCATATATGTTTTCAACACAAGCATCATGAAAGTGGTGTTCTACCATTCAACTATCTTTTTCTTAGCATGCCACTATCATACATGATAATCAAAATTTCTCCAACTACTACCATATGCCAAAAATCACATACTCATAAAATAGACTAATTTTTAGACTTAAGAGAATCACCCACTTCTTGTTGTTGCAAGAGGATCTCTTTGTAGCTTGCTCTCTTCTCTTGTAGAAGCTTAGGCCAACTCCTACTAAACTTCTTCCTCTCTACTAAAACTTCTCTACTCCAAAAAAAACTTCACCTTTTTCCCTTCCTTCCTTCTCTTTTTTTTTGAAACAATCAAGACAAGAAAAAGAGATGAGAAGAGAATGGAGTGGGGGATTTAGGATTTTTGGAGGATGGGGCCAGAAATTGATGGGGGAATGGAGGGCTAGGATGAAGATGGGTAGGGTTTGTGGACATGGAGGGATGAGATGAGTGCCAGCACACACAAGTAGAAGCTTCTTGGAAGTTTCTCATTATTCAAAAGTCAACACACATGGTGAATTGTTTCCACCATTGGATCTTCATCAAGAACCAATCCAAGATCACATGATGCTAGGGTTCCTAATCCTAGGTTAGGTCAAGAAACCCTAGGTCACCATACCCTAACCCTAATCCTAGTGCATAAATAGTCATGGTTATTCAATCCAATAATCATGCACCAAAACAATTCGAGCACTAACTTGGTTTTAAATAACCAACATATATAGATAGATAGATAGATAGATAGATAGTTAGGTCAAGGAACCCTAGGTCACCATACCCTAACCCTAATCCTAGTGCATCAATAGGCATGGTTATTCAATCCAATAATCATACACCAAAACAATTCGAGCACTAACTTGGTTTTAAATAAACAATATATATATATATATATATATATATATATATATATATATATATATATATATATATATATAATCTAAATTATTATTTTCTCCCAAAAATTGTCTGGTCAAAACAAACGGGATAATCTACAGTTTAATCGAGAAGATATCCTAAGTCTATCTCCTCGATGTTCAGAACAGCTCGTATATCTGCAATTTCTCAATTAAAAACTGATAGTTATTAGAAAAATATGTAATCGTGTGCAATACTCAATTGTGCACAGATTACTATGCAAAAATAACTATATTCTATTTTGCAGGGTATTACACAAATAGCTTATTAAAGAAAGTGCAATCCACGCCTTAAGCCGTCCTCACACTTTCTTCCTGATGCAGTCAGAGTCGATCGATCAATCCATTCCAAAACCGTGCGGTGCTATCAGAAGGTTTACCTAGGCATTCACGTCTGCTAATTATTTTCTCAACAATTATTAATCAACCGAGGGATCAAAGGATAACTGAAAGAATAGAAATCAATTAGTTATTCATTAATGTTTAAATTAATTCAATGACCAGAGTTAGACGAGGATATATAGTTCGGAGACATCGAGCAAAAATTTGTTTATTTGCATCAACCTTTATAGGTGATCATTCAAGACTTACTCAAACTATTACTCAACCGAAAATAAGGGCTTTGGTTTCTTCTCATTGAGATAGGGGCAGACAAAAGAGGAACTTTCGTCGTTTTTGGATCACTCATATAAATTTTGTAACTCGTGAAAATAAGGTATTCTATAGTTATAGTATATTTATACACAATATATACAAGAAACAATTGATTCTTAATCGTAAATACTTGCGCAAATAGCTATATCAAATAAGAATTGTCTTTCCATGATTCCCAATAAGATTATCAAATAAAAGAGATTCTAAAGTTATATATATGTGTGTGTGTGTGTGTGTGTGTGTGTGTGTGTGTGTGTGTGTGTGTGTGTGTGTGTGTGTGTGTGATTAAAAAAAAAACCCGGAGAATAGACTCTTGAAAGATATAATAAACATCAATTAAGATAAGTAATAGGAATGAACGAACATCTTTAAAGAAAATTCTTCTTCCCCTATATGTTTTTTTTTAAACACAACAATCAAATATGGATATGAGACTTTTTCGAACAAAACATCAATATGAGCTTGAGTTCGAATTAGAGTTTTGAAGCAATGTAAGAGTACATCTATTTATTTCTGGTTCTAGTACCAGTAGTTCTAGAGATCGACTCGGCTCTCTCAAACTGTTTTTCATTATTAAGAAAATGTAACAAAGATGAAATACGAGCTTGTTTTGTAGTAATAGTAATTAATCATTGTTGTTTCAAGGTCAATCTATTCACCCGTCTAGATAATATTTTGCCATTTTCACTAATAAATCGACTAATTAAACTCATGTTTCTATAATCAATTCGATCCCCTGATTCAATTGGGGGAAACACCTACGAAAAGGTCGCTTTGATTTACGAAAAGGTTGCATGGATTTATACATAATTTATTCCTTAGCTCTAAAATTCAATTTTTTATTCATTTTAGGTCTGACCGTAATTGGTTTTATTTTTATATATCTGTATATTATATATTATATATATATGTTATAAGCTAAGTTCTTCCTTTTTTTGCTTCTCTGAAAGATCATACACACGTTTCGTTCGATCTATTTCTTTATTTCACCATGTATCGTATGCTTGCGACAATAGCGACAAAATTTTCTTAAGTCTAATCAACCGGGTGTATTGTGTCAATTCTTTTGAGTAATATATTGAGAAACGCCTAGTCATTACTTATTGACACCATTTTGGGCAAAACTAGTACATTCCAAAATAACTCTAATTCGGACATATTTACCCTTAGCCATGAGCCTCCTTTTAGGTGTAATATGAATCTAAGACCTAATACTGATAACTCATTGCAAGGGGATGAGGTATAGTGGAATGTCGGCGACGGAGAATTGCTGCAGGTAACAAGTAGGACTAGACCTATCACTATGTCACTGCCTCTTTGCACGATTTACTTTCTCTAACTCTAGTCTTTACTTTACGCATTTACTTTAAGTTTTTAATTTCAGCACAATCTCCATATCCACCCCCCCCCCCCCCTCTGGGTGATTTACAGTGGTATCCGAGCAATGTGCTCTTTATTAGCTTAAAAGGTAGAGCAAAAGGTCCAATGGCGGAAATACCTCCTCCTGAAAACTTGTACTCATCGAAGCATTCCATCTCCAATGGGACAAGTATTACATGTTCACCTTATTTTGATGGAAAATGTTATGAGGTATGGAAGGTGCGTATGTCTCATTTTTTACAGATGCTTGAAGAAAAAGTCTGGAAAGTTTGCATCAACCAAACAAATGTTTCTGTCAATTATGGAAAGAAGTCCTTCACTAAAGCTGTGATGGACAGAAGTCCTTCAGTAAAGTTGAACTTGCATTGAAAACTGCAAACTCCAGAGCTATGACAGCATTATACCAAACCAATGAGGAACTTATGTGATGTGAACATAACTACAAAACTGCTTATGAGATTTGGAACAACATGTTAAAACATCATGAGGGAACCACATCTGAAGTAAAAGCTAAAGTTACATTATGCTTTTATAAGTTTGAGGTTTTTTGTATGATTCTTGGTGAAAACATAGAGCAGATGTTGGCTCGTTTTGACATAATCGCCCATGAACTTGAAAGCTTCGTTCAAGAGTTAGATGATGACCGGAAGGTCGGAAAACTCATAAGTTGTCTCACACCGGAATGAGATATCAAAGTTCATGCCATGAGGCAGACACTCGAAGAGAAGATATTCGATTATTATACTTTTCAGGGCAAACATAAAACATATCCGTGCAAACTGTCATTTCTATCAAGTTAGAAATAAAGCATACATTCCAAACCTAAATTACAAAAAGAAGGCTTTGAAGACAACTTGGTTCGATTCAGATTCAAGTGACAACAATGATGAGCAGGCACATAACTACTTCAGATTTATGGCTCGCGGAAATGGTGAGGGGAAACCATCACTCCAAGAAGAAGTAATTAAAGAACCTACATATGATGAATTAGTTGATATTTGTAATGATATTAGGGGTGGCATTCGGGCCTAGTGGGTCGGGCTGGAAGAATTGGCAGGCCGGGCCGGCCCTCGGAGGTGAAATGCCAGCCCAGACCTGGCCCCTGGCTCAGGGGCCGGGCCGGGCCGGGCCTGTGTGGGCTGGGTCCCGGTACGGGCCAGGACAATTTTTTTTAATTTTCTTTTTACAAAGACAAAGAAGAAGGAAAATTGTATGTTTTCCAATTGAATAAACTAGTGTATATTTTCCAAATTAAAAAAAAAAAAAGAAGAAGAAGAAGAATTACAACAAAACCCAATCTAATTAAGAAAAATAAATTAGAACAAACAATAATGCTAATTGTAAAAATTATACAAATACAAAAATACCGTATGAGTGTAGAATGTAGATTGAAGAATAAAGGTAGAGAGGGTTGAGAGCTTGTAGTGTTGTTGTTGATGTTGTTGACTGTTGTTGGATGTTGTTGATGTCGATCCTTGCTAAGGCTGGCAATGGTTCGAGCTTGGACCGAGCCCATGCAAACCCAAGCTCGAGCCCATATGTTTTTTTTGGTCCCAAGCCCGACCCGACTTTTGATCGGGTTGAGAAATCATGGCCCAAGCCCAGGTCGACTCAAAGCCAAAAATCCGAGTCCAGCCCTATTTCTGAAAAAGAAACCTCCAGAAAAAGGGTTTTAAATAAAATTATCGATAAGTATAAAAAAAATTAAAATTTTTGTTACATTGCATTGATAATGAAGATTAAAACTAGACTTTACAATTATATAAAGCAAGAAATCTCAATAATTACAGGATCAATAACAAAAGAATATATTTTTTCCAAAAAGTAAACAGTTTGTTAAAGAAAAAAGTAATAACGAACAAAAACAAAAGAAGAGCAAACATGAAAGATCAAAGATGAAAAACTTTACCTTAGTCCAAAATTCTCTTTCTAGTCAGATCCATGAAATAAAGAAGGAAAAATTAGTAAACGGCTTAAGAACAACAACATTAATCCATAGAAATAAAATAAATAAATTGATTTAAAGAAGAAGAAAAAAACTTCTCAATTTCCATGCCTGCATGCATGCTGCCTCTTCGGTGATCTGAAACTAAAACCTTCAGAAATAATTTCAAGCCCAAGGGCCATTCATGGAAAACATGTGATGGCATTAAGTTAACCATGCAATCTGGAAACTCGTAATTAATGAAAGCAAAAAGAAGTCTCTCTAAATATCTACTATCAGTATTCCTCGAAGTCTTAAATCAAATGCTTGTTAATATATGGAAAGATAAACAGTCAACTTCATGACACAAATTACTATTTGTAGGCACATTTTTTCAGTATAAAAAGATTGCGGCTTCATGAAAAATAAGGATACCAATTTAACCCGACCGTTGCCAGTCTTAAATTATTGTGAAGTCGGGCCGAGTTCGGGCCGGACTTATGCAAATTCGAACACGACCCGAAAACTAACTCGGGCTCAAAGATTGAGCCCGGGCCCAAAATTTCTTGAAAATTCCAGGCCCATATCCTATTAAAAACGGTTCGGACTTAGTCAGGCTCGGATCGGGTTCGGGTCAATTGCCAGCCTTAAATCTTGCAAAAGAGTAGTTGAATGTTGTTGATTATTGTTGATTTGTTGAGAAAGATGAGAGATAGTAGAGATAGTTGAGAGAATTTTTGAAGAGAGTTGAATGAAATGTGGTTGTATATATAGAATATGCAATTTTTTGAATTCCCATAGTACCCCCAAAAACTAGCTAGAATAGATCCTTTGGGGGGGGGTATTTTAGTAATTACACACAATTTAAAAAAATTCTAGGAAAAATTTCTAAATCCAATGGTCGGCTCGCAGGCTGGCCTGGTCTCGGGCTCTTGGCAGGCCGGGCCGAATTTAGTTTTTTGGGGGGAAAAATGGCGACCGGAATGGATCGGGTTTGTTGGGCGGGTTAGCCCCGGTTCAGCCTGTGTTTGGGCGGGCCAGGTCGGGTCGAAGATCGAGCGGGCCGGGCCTGGGCTAACCCGGCCCTTATGCCACCCCTAAATAATATAAAAGATTCTGCAAACCAGCTTAGTTGTGAGCTCAAGCAATATAATTGAATGTCTAATGGATCACATGACTCATGTATTGCTAAAAATGAAAAATTGAAAGATGCAAATTCTTTAATCATTGAAAATTTAGAGTCATTTAGAAAAGATAATGATTTATTGATAGAAGAAAATGAACGTTTGATAAAACAAATTCAAAAATCTTTATCAATAAATAATGAAAATCTAAAAGTAATCCGTGCGAAATCCGCACATATTGCTAAACTCACTATTGAACTTAATAATTGCAAAGAGAAGTGCAACACACCATTTTTTTTACTCCAAAATCAATTCTTTCATTTTCTGTATCACTTTAAACATAAACTAAGATAATTATATTTCAATAAAAAAATTTGGCGGAGTTTTCCCTGTAATTTCTGCCCTGAAACACAATTAGCTTACGGAATTCTGCTTAAAATTCCGTAGCTCACAACACATACAATAATTTCACGGGCTCCCCAAGCCAAAATGAGCAGAAACATATAGGCAATCAATATATATGCTTTAGGGGCCAAACTTACAATAGAATATCAAATATCAAATAAAAACCATAAATTTCTTTGAAAACGAGGTAAAATTTTTAGAAAAATCTTTGTAAAACATATCACAGGGCCCGGTACACCACATCGAGATGGGTACGGGTCAAGAACATACCATACTACCCCACACTATATTCATCATCGACATCCAGGTACTCATACATTCAAATTATAATTTAAACCATAAATTTTACTATTCACATAACTAATTTATACAAAAAAATTAAAAATTTAAAAATAAAACTCCACCCTACAAATCTACGCCTCACCTCTGCACTGCTGAGGGCCTGTAACAGTAGGGGACCTAGGGTAGTCCTGGGACTCCCCTAATCCCCAAACACTAAGGGGTTAGCCATTTCTGGTGTGAGTATAATTTACTGATTAAGCAAATAGATTAAACTTTATAAATAAAATAAAATAAACTTACGAATACCAAGATAATAAAGTTCCATTTGAAATCTGAACATATAAACACCATAAATGTAGCTTTTCGTCAAGTACTCTTTGGATCGTCACCTGTTTATACAAATACATATATATACATGCTCCCAATCTACTTATCATAGTTTTGAAATCAATCGCAAATTAATCGCTTAACACGCAACACTTTAAGCGTTATACTAATATCACTTATAATTTTACTTTCCTGTATAGTTTTACATTGACAGATAATATTTACTTTATAACCAACAACATAACACCGGAATACTGCATATATATATAATTCTTCTACTTTTCATATTTAATCACATAATGCAACTCCCTCATTTTCTTCATACTTATTCAATCACGTACTTCATTTACTAATCATTTTCATTTACAAGCTCGCGGCTTATATTCTTTCCTACTTATCTTAATTCATATTCAATCTCTTTCTCATTCTCATATTACGTACCTCACATTCATACAAGCGATCATATCACATACATCTCCATAATATCTCACTACAGGCATTCATTTTTTTATCACAATTCCTCTCATGTATTTACTCTCATGATATAACATTCACAACACATCTTATCGCATTCATTCGATCTCATAATATCATCTTTATCCATATCTCATAACACATATTTTAATTTATTGTACGTTTCATTCGCATAACACATCTTCTCCACTTAATTCATAATAATTCACGCACATACTACTTCACCTTTTCATTTCCATTACATAGTACCAATATCAGATTAACAACTCACCAACTCATTATGAAAATTGTGCCAAGGCAGGTAGTTCCAACTATTTCCTCCGAAATAGCAGGCGGGTAGTTCCTGGTCACAATTCCAAGGCATACCAACTTGTTTCCAGTCATACTTTACTTTATTAACTCATTCACATCTTATAATATAACTTCTTGTACTCAGTAATTACACCTCATAATACAACTCCCTTTACTTTACGCATCTCTCCTCTATTCATGTTTCTTTCATGTTGCCAATAAAGCTTTATAAGTGTAGTCATATACCAATATATACACATATATATATCTCCCGTAGTATGTTCATATCTCCCATAATATAAATAGTCTTCGTAAGATATCATATCATTAATATCTTTACATATACATATATTCTTTCAATACACATATACACCTTTATATTTTCTCCTTTTCAGTGCCCACACAACTGACCTCCTCGTACAACACAGGGATCTCTGTGTCTCTCCTTCCGTACATTTCAATCCCGCTAACCCACCATATCACCCAGATCTAGGTGTCATAAGGATCTATCATTTGTGGGTTGGATTGAAAGTACGGTTGCGCGCTTGTCCAACCAAGACTAAAGCCAGAAGGCTAGTCAAAAATAAAATATAACACGTGGATCGATGCTCACATAAAGTCTTACACGACCGAGGCTACGTCTTCCTCCTGGCCCTATACCAGCGAGGGAAACTCCTGATCCCCAAATATAAAATTTGGGGCAATATAAATATATATAACTCCTGTTCCCAGGTGTATCCTGGGCCTGTGGGGTCTAGCCCAAACCCCTGGGAGATTGTGCGGCACTGTAATATTAAATTATCTCATTTAAATACATATATAACTCCTTCACAATATAACTCTTTTATAATATAACTCCTTTACAATATAATTTCGCCTTTATAACATAACATGAAAGCATATAACTCCATTAAATTCATCAGCATACACAAGCCATTAATCTCACCGATATCATATAAAATTCTCATTTACCACCCACATGTCACACACACACCATATCCATTTCGCATCACATTATCGCATAAAATTTTCAATTTATCACCCGCATAACACACCTACACCATATCATCATTTCATCATGTTATCACATCACATTGTCATATCATATTTTACATATCCTATATATCTACACACACCATGCTTCCCATCTTATCACATTAGTCATGAGATCACACGTCACACATACACATACATTCACATACATATATCTGATCATTACAACCCCGTAGCATATGGATATCTATCTACAAGCATCAACACACTCCCATACATATATATATATACTAATTTCTTACACCTCATAATTTACTCCGTATCATACTTACGAATTTTTTTCTATATTCAATATACTTTACATTTCACACACAGCAAACCATATTTTAACATTGTTATAGCACATTATGCACATAAAATAAAAAGATCATACTCACTTGAGATCCCGTGACGACTCGAAACACCCCGTCACGCATCCGAAATCGCTAATATCACCTATTAAGAAAGAGATTAATCACACATATATACTTCCCTTTTTATAAACCCAAAACCCTAACTTATATGCAATTTACAAATTCTTCAATAATTTATTAATTTCTTAACCCTAACATCAAAATGAACTACTAACCAACTCTATACTCCATTACTAAGCAAAATAGATTAAAAGCATAAGAAAATACACAAATAAATTCAAAGAGATATACATCCACTAATTCCTTTCTCCAAATCAGCTCCACCATGAGCTAGAATACCCTTCAATTAGCCTTTCCCCCAATATAATTTGAAAACCAAGGAGAATCGAAATGGATTTGGGTGGGGAGAAATCGAACCGAAATGGGTTTCGGTGGGGGTGTTTTGGTCGGGATCGAAACCAGGCAGAGAAAAGAAAATTTTGCCGTACTGTCCCACTTTTTGAAAATATTTGGCGCTCTGCTCCACTTCCGAAAACAATTAGCGATCTGCCCCTATTTAGGACACGTCAGCATAAACCGTTATTGGAAATAACGACATAGGTTATTTGCGTGCCGTTATTTCCAATAACGGTATCTATATTAAAAAAAAGTGTCATGCCGTTATTTGGAATAAAGGCATCAGTATATTTCTCTTACAAGTTTGAATCTTCTAACTTTAAAAAATTCTAAGTGTGAAAAAAACTTATAAATAATGCCGTTATCGTGAATAACGACATTTGAATAACGGCATCAGTTATATATAAATGAATTCTTGTCGTTGTTTGGAAACAGAGAGAATGAATAATAAGTTTTAAAAAAAAATTATAACTGATGCCGTTATTTGGAATAACGGCATCAGTTATAAATTTTTTTTTTTAAACTTATTCGTCAGAGATGATGTATAATAAGTTACTTTTTTATAAAAAAAAATTTATAACTGATGCCGTTATTTCAAATAACGGCATCAGTATTGAGAATGCCATTATTTGAAATAACGGCATCTGTTAAAGTTTTCATGCAATTTTTTCTCTAAATGGAGACTACAAGCTATCGAAAAACAAAACAACCTATGCCGTTACTCCAAATAACGGCATGACACTTTTTTTAAATATAGATGTCGTTATTGGAAATAACGGCACGTAAATAACCTATGCCGTTATTTTCAATAACGGTTTATGCTGACGTGTCCTAAATAAGGGCAGATCGCTAATTGTTTTCGGAAATGGGGCAGAGCGCCAAATATTTTCAAAAAGTGGGGCAGTACGGCAAAATTTTCGGAGAGAAAAAGGAAGGAGAAAGGAATGGGGGGGGTTTGGAAAATTATGTAATTATATATATTTAATAAGGAATAATTACATATAAGCCCCCAATCTCCAAAATATTTCAAATAAACCCCAACTCGATACTTTAATAATACGAACAGTACAAAATACAATAAATTTATCGCATAATAATCCTCCAAAATTATAAAATAAAAATAAACAATATTTCTTCATATATAGAACCTCAACTCTTGGCTCCAATATATCATCTACACCAATCCAACACAAATATCCATATCGAAATCAATATTTAAAAATAAAACAAAATAAGATATACCTTAAAAATAATTCTCATTACTTCAAAGATATAAAAACGGGTATTCTCGGTAATTTGAAAATTTTGAGGTGTTGCAAGAAGTTTAACGAAGTAGTGGAAGGTTGAAGTCGTAGAACATAATATACAACTTGATGCAGCTCTAGAAACTCGTCGTTGGAATACCAAAGATGATTATCACACTAGAAAGATGCTTTGTTGTAGAATAATTGAGCTCAAAACAACTATTGAAAATTACGAAAAGGGCCCACTGGTTTTATGACAAAACAATCAAGCTTTTTTTATGATAATCGAGGACTTGGTTACACTTGTAGCGCCCCGAATTTCCAATAAATAAAATTAGAAATAAGCGGCACAATTCTCAGCATCAACTTCAATTGCAATTATAAACATAGTACAAACATAGGGAAAATTAAAACTTTTCATTTCATTAACCCTCTTTACAACAGCACAGCGGAATTTAAACACTTTAAAATTACAATTCTTTTTACAACACAACAGTATTTAAAAGCACCATAAATATAATTTTTCTCTTTACAATCATTCATTTTACAAAATATGCATAAATATTAAATATTCTACCACATGCTCCTAATTACATGATAATGGTACCTACCTGTAAAACATGAGGTTAGAGATATCCCTAACCCCCAAACTACAGGGGTCAGCCATAACGGTGTGAGTGATATTCAAACAAAATACAAACTTAAATGGAAACATAAAGAATAAAATTATAAGTCAACAAGTGAAACATATTAACACAGTAATAACCGATGGAACATGAAATAATAATAAATGAAACATAAATCATCATGTGAAACTATGCTAAGTGTTAAGTGTAAGAAAAAAAGAAAACAAGCACGTATAATACAATTCAAGAAAAACACAAATGCACATGATGATTACTAATGCATACTTGTCGGATTCTATGCATCTCATTCGACATAGGTCCGGTGCAGGCCTTTATCGTTCTCCACTTTATAGGGTTTAATCTCACGTTATGCAACTAATCCTACTATGGTGATAGAAACAAGATCTAGAATACTCTGCGAATAGGCCTAGGTCCCGGTATCAACCCGCTAGACTAGCACCCTCGACGCGCAAGCATTATGTAAGCATTGCTCTAAATTCGGAGAATCACCTCCCTGCCATGTACCCCATGAAAAGGCCTGCCAACCCTCGATGCACAGATACACTGTACATTCCGCGAATAGGCCTGCCGACTCTCGACGCACGATTATACAGTACGTTCCGTGAATAAGCCTGCCGACCCTCGACATGCGAACATACCAAAATCATCTCACTTCTGGACATTCCTCGAATAGGCCTACCGACCCTTGACGCGTGAACATACTAGAGAGACACAACAAACACAGTCTCGAAATACATCCGTGCGACTGGCAACAGTGCTCATACTTACGTTTTCCAAGATCTATCACATCTCCACTAGTGTATGTCCTTATATTTATTATGTTTAATTAATTAATTAGAACACAGTCTCTCTAGAGTCGATGTACCCAACCGCACTTAACACAACTAAACAAGAACAAAGACCCCAACTAGTCAACTTCCATAAAAATCTCTGGTATACAAGAGTCTCACTCAACCCAAAGTATCATTAATAGTCTTTCTAGGGTCCCCATCATAACCTTCAATCTCAAATCAAATCCATCTTGGTTTTTATTATACAAAAATACTCTTCATAAATCACATTCCTTTTAATCAACAATATTGCCATGAGAACTCGTTTATATGTATGGAAGCACATTTCATCTATGAAAATATAGATTTTTACAAAATTTGAAATTTATACAATTTTGTTACTCAAAATAGTATACTCTAAAATAAATATTAAATTATGAAAAAAATTCACTTAAATCCAGAACATAACAAGGAATCCACCATAAAAATTTGGGCTCAAATAAATTAGTTTAAAGGGTTAATATTCAATAAATTCTGAAAACTATCTTTCATCCAAGAATATGTAAGTTACATGACTTCGTTCATCAAAACAGTACATTCTAGAGTCGATATTAAATTCTGAAAAAATCAATTTAATTTCAGCACATAACGAGGAATTCACTATAAAAATCTGGACTCAAATAAATTAAAGTAAAGGGTTCATACTCAATAAATTCTGAAAACTAACCGTTATTTTAAAAATCTGAAACTACGACGGTACAGTGGTAGAAATTGCATATTTTACAGTGTATGAATCAGATTGAGGATCCGTTAGATGTTCTGGAAACTAGATACAGTGAGATACAATTCCTATTTAATAAGTTTTAGTTAATATCATCAGTAACTATGCCGAAATCTCGTTCCAATCTGGAACAGACAGTAGTCCAGAGCAAAAACAACTTTGAAACCTCATCCAAACTCGATCGACCCAGTCAAATATATCGTTTAAACCCATATATAGATGCCCCCATATGTATACTAGAGTCCCCCAAACATTGCACATAAATTCATGCTCGAAAACCACACGAAAACATCACCAAAAAACCCCAAAAAAGACAGCAGTGCTATTGCTGCCCAAACCGAATCAAAACAGTAACCAGGGGTTATTTTTCACCCTGTTCAGGTTTGAATAGTAACCCTAGGTTACTTTTCATCTGAACCCCCCACCCACAAAACCAAGGGTTTAACCCTCCAAACCCTAGCACCCATATTTTGATGCATTTTCATGTATATTTCTTTCCATATTCGTAATTGTATGCATAAATGATTAGGGTTTATCATCAATAATTTTATTTGCATTAAAACAAGGAATTAAACATTAAAATTCATCTTTAATCTTTTTAAATATGCCCTTGAAATAACCACCAAGACTTTCTTCGCGTACCCAGGGATGAATTGATGAATAAATGCTGAAGGTTATCTAATCCGGGTCACAAAGAAATCTTCCTAGGTGGCTTGCCCAATACTATACTCGGCGACTCTATTCGGCAGGCGTCCAAAAGTCGACTAACGTCTCACCTCAGCAAGTACACTTCATTCAACCACTACAATCACCTATATTCTCATTAGGTTTATTTCCTTAAGCAAAATATCAATCTTTCATGTATAAACCACTTTATTCAAAATAAATTACTTTCGATCCGTACAACAAATATTCAAACCCCAATATTAAATTTCAATTTTGATAATTATAAACAACGAATAACATGGAATGATCTCAACATTACAGTCAATCAAACATGAATTTAAGAGTTTACGACAAGTTCTAGTTATCTCTACATAGCTTTACCATCTACAATTAAATCTATACATCCCAAATTAGATTTTTCATCCATCATCAACATTTAAAATTCAAGATTAATAATACATGATCATTTCTCATAAAAATTGTATCTTTAGTTCATGTAAACATCTAGAAGTTCATTCATCATACATAGCAACCATCATGATTAAACTATCAAAATATAGATTTACAAATTCACAACAAGCCTTAGCATGATCTCTACTAGATTCATCATGATAATATAAGTAAAACACATCAAGAGACGAGAAGTATCACTCACCTCAAAGAAGATCAACTTAAAGAACAATAGTAGTAATAAAGAAAAGCATTCACCTTGCAAAAGTCCAAGATCCAAGCTTTAAACTCCAAGAAAATAATGAGAAAATATGTTTTGAGTTCCCATAGAGATAGCCAACGGCTCCCCCCCCCCCCCCCCCCCCTATATAGGTCGGGATCTAGTGTTTTAGGGTTTCACAAAGTTTACAAAAATACTCCTCAAGGAAATTATTTATTTACATATATGGATTCTTCCAATTATTAGTTAAACAAATTGATTTACAATAAAATAAAATTAAATCGTTTCACATCTCCAGATCTGGTCGGCCAACACATGCAGCCCAAAATTTCAAAATCTGGAGTTTTTTACTTCAAGGGCAATTTTGCACAAAAGTCATTTTCTTTGTAATATTTGCAAGCAAGTCATAATATATTCGTAAAAACCCAGAAAAATTAGAATATTATCTACTAATAAAAGTTAGATTTTCCAGATAAAATTTCTTAGTTTTTATTCTCCAGAAAAAATATTTGCAATAAAGTCCCCAACAATCTCAAATTGCGTAATTATATATTTATTCAATTAAATCAATAAAATATGGATATAATATAATTAATTAGAGCATTTTACTGAATAGCCAGCCCTAAATGCAACCAAACAAATTTTAAGTTGAACTTTCACCCCTAAACAACTTTTTACAAAAAAAACCCATTTCTTTCAAAAATTTACAGAAGTGGTTTTCTTTATTCAGAAAAATCCAAAAAATTCAAATATACTCAATAACAAATAATAGAATTTTTTCATTAACTCATAATTCTAAATTCACACTTCCAAAAATATTTGCACGTGTGAAAATGTCAATTTTATGAAAATTCAAAATAATTAAATAAATTTATTTTAAAATTATTTATTAATTCAAATATTTTATTAAAAAATACGGGGTGTTACAACACTGATCCACAAGAACATCAAACTCGTAAGCAATCTTGTCATACACATATGTATAGTCGCGTTCATGAATACAAACCAGAGAATAACTATTCAGATGTGTATGAACCAAGACATAATCATATTAGTTGTCATTATTGTTGTCAATTAGGTCATATTTTCTATAATTGTGCTTTTAAAATGTAATACTAGTTTTGTTTGGATGAAGAAGACTGAAATTGCAAGAACGACACAAACTTGGGCACAACAAAATTACACCTACTAATTTTAATATAGGCATCAACACGTAAAACCTAAAAACGAGTGGTACCTTGGTAGTGGATGCTTGAATCGTGATCAGCAATATCAAATATTTTGCCTCACTATCAAGGAAAAAATGGAATGACTTCATCTTCAGAGATAATAGTATTGGTAAAACCATTGGAAATGTAAAATTAATTTTGTTTCATCATTGCTTCGTTGAAGATGTGGTTTTGGTAAGTGGTTTAAAACATAATTTACTTAGTATTAGTCAATTATGTGATAGAGATTATATTGTAACATTTGATAAGCATGCATGTGTTGTATTAGACAAAAGTAATTGTCATTTACTTATTACTAATCGTAGCAATAATGTTTATGTTATTAACTCTAATGAATTATCACAAGAAAATATGAAGCGTTTTGTAGCTAGAAACGAAGATGGTTTGCTATGGCATTAGCGGTTTGGACATACAACAAAAGACAATTTCAACAAATTGGTAAACAAAGAACTTATACGAGGCATTCGAAAAGTCAAATTTGAGAAAAAATAAACCATGTGATTCAAACCTATGCTATAGTTGGTATAGTTATTAGTGTTATAACTAGACCCTTAGAGAAGGTTGCCATGAGTAAGGTTTACATGTAGTTTATGACAATGATCAAGTTTGATATTTCACTTTTCAACTCTAGATCCTCATGCTTGCTATAAAGACAATATAATTTCTGAAAACGTAAAATGTAATTTTTAAAAAAAATATAATATCTAAGAAAGCAGGAGACTTCTCTGACTATCAAGAAAGATACAAGTAAAAAAGAAGATGATTTACCTTCATTTAATATGTGGTAATATTCAACAGAATCCTCTATTCCCTTATGGATTACTTTGTTTTGTAAGAAGCAAACATATTTTTGAAGGAATGCTGGGTTCTCATGTGTATCAAAATTGTTTGTTTGGAAGAGTTTGCCTTCCCTCCTAAAAATCATGAGATTTATGGATTTCCCTCATAAAACAAACCATAAGATTTACAAAAAAATAAATACAATAATGAGGGATTCCTACCTTATTGAACCGTAACACTATTCCTGAGAAGCCTCGCATTTATGAGAATCTTTCCGTCTGCTTACCAAACACCTTGGATTCTTTCAAATCCTCATTCTTATTTTTGGTTTCAGTTAACTATTGATTCTTTTTATTTTTTCGATTCAGGGGAAAAAAAA
Source organism: Hemerocallis citrina (assembly GCA_017893485.1). Classification (NCBI taxonomy): domain Eukaryota; kingdom Viridiplantae; phylum Streptophyta; class Magnoliopsida; order Asparagales; family Asphodelaceae; genus Hemerocallis; species Hemerocallis citrina. The sequence continues at coordinate 54,128,791 of CM030359.1, read as the reverse complement.
AAAAAAAACTACAATTACTCACTCAATTGGAAAACGCCCCAAGCATCATCTTTTAAGACACCGAGCACTCTACATATGTGATAGTAACCCAAAGGAAATCAGTAAACCTTTGCTCTCTTAGCTACCAAGTCAGCACTCACATTACCCTCACAATAAACATGTTGCATCGACTCGATACAAGTTAAATATTTATTCATTGTTAAAACTAAATTTATTTTTCAAATGTTCACAACTTACATAATATTGGGCCCAAATTACATCCGGGCCCCAGCAACAAAGCCCAAAACTTCAACATCATCACGTGATCCACGTGCGCTGCTCCCCGGGCACTAAATCGCGCGAATTTTTTCGTCAAAAAATTTCAAATTTCCGAACCATTCCTATCAAAATCTCAAAATTTCCCCCAAATTTCCAACACCCAAAATCAAATCCCTCCCCCCCCCCCTGCCCCTCTCTCTCTCAAAACTCTCCCCCTTTCATTAATTCCGTGAGCAATTCGTGGAATCTATCTCAGATCTCACTCCAATCCACAACTCTCAGGTACTCTCCCTCCCGCCTTCTTTCAAATCGCAATTTTTAGTTCAGAAATTAAAGATCTGAGCAAACCCTAACGAATTGGGTCATCAGTTGTTAGCTGGAAAAATCCCCAATTTTGATCATCACTGCAGAATGCCGCTTCAATTTCATGCAAAACCCTTGTTTTTAGCTTCTGGGTTCTTTGGAAAACCCCCGAATTTGCTGGGATTTTTCATCTAGAAACCCTAATTTTAATTTTTCCCGCCAACCCAGTTCAAAAGATCCGATTTTGATACCTCTACAATCACAAACCTAATGCTTGTCTAATTCCATTTTAAAAAGCCCTAGTTTTGCCCAAATTCAGTACAATGAGGGAACCCCGAGTGGAGTCATTTTACGCCAGCCTTCGCAAATCCGCTGCTAAGTCGTTGTCTTCAACCCCTTTATTAATCTTTCCTTCGACGTCCGATGCTGATTCGCTCTGTGCATTGAAAATTATTACCCATGTACTTTCGTCCGATTCGTTGCGGTATTCGATTTACCCCATTTCGTCGTTTAATGAGATCCTCAAATTTCCCAACTTCTCTGTTCCATCTGATAGCCAGCCCCTTTCGATCCTCCTCATCAATTGGGGGTGCCACCGGGATTTACGGAGGCTGCTGAATCTAGGTCCTGCATCTAAGGTGTTTGTGATTGATAGCCACCGACCGATTCATCTACATAATCTTAGCAACGAGAATGATCAAGTTGTGGTTTTGTATACGAAGGAGGATGAGGATCAAGCTGATTTGGCTTATGATTTTGATGTCTCGGCGCTGGCGAATGCATCGGAGTTGAATAGTGATGATGAGCTTGATGAGGATAGTAGTGATAGTGATGATGATGATAGTGATAGTGATAGTGACAGTGAGGGGAAGAATAGGAAGAGGAGACGGTTGTCGGAGGAGGCTGAATCTGATCCAGTTAGGTTGTTTGGGAAGGTCAAGTCAGAGTATTACAAGTTGGGTACTTATCACGGGAGGCCTTCTGGTTGTTTGATGTTTGAGCTGGCTCATTCTTTGAGGAAGAATACGAATGAGCTGCTGTGGTTGGCTTGTGTTGCTTTGACGGATCAGTTTGTGCATGAGAGGTTGACTAATGAGAGGTATCAAGCGGGTGTTATGGAGCTTGAGCAGCATATAAATAGTTCGGGAAATCTTGATGCTATCTCCTCGGTTACACTCAAGGATGGGACTAAAGTTCAAGCGCCTGAGAATTCCAAGATTACATATGAAGATGAGCCACGGCTGATGCTCCTGAGAGAGTGGAATTTGTTTGATTCAATGCTTTGTTCCTCTTACATTGCGACGAAGTTGAAGACTTGGAGTGATAATGGTATGAAGAAGTTGAAGCTTCTGCTTGCCAGGATGGGGTTTCCTCTTATCGACTGTCAGAAGAAATTTCAGTATATGAGCATGGAAGTGAAGCAGAAGATGAAAGATGAGTTTGAAAGATTCTTGCCTGAATACGGGCTGACTGAATTCTATTATAGGAGCTTCATGAGAACTCATGGGTATTGCTCAAAGTTATCAGCTGCAGATGTAGTCTATGGGGTCACAGCTTTGCTTGAATCTCTTGTGGAACCTAAAAAGGAGACTTCAGCTGCCGAGCAATTCTGGGTAGCTTACTCTGCACTATCACTGAACAATTTAGAGCAGCTTCGCAAAGGAATGCAAGGTGCCATTGAGATACAGCGAGCTGTTCTTAGGCAAGGGAGCTCGGCAATTACTAAAAGCGGGTTTATCAGAAGTGGGAGAAAATTTCGGTGGATAAAGCTGGAGGATCCAGTTGACACTGAAAGGTTACGGTATCCTCAGGCTCTTACTAAGCTATGCTACTTCTTGATGGATGCTTTGAAGGAAAGGGGGGCAAAGATGAAGCCATTGATCTGTGCATGCTTGGCAAAAGACGCTGACAAAGTTTTAGTTGTTGGGGTTTGTGGGAAGCCTCGTCTTGGAGCCATCCAAGGTAACTCTTTTGGCATTGCTTTCAAAGCTGCAGCTGAGGAAATTGGCGCTAACTATTTTCATGAACTGTTTGAATCTTCTTGGATAGTCTTGGATACAGTATCTGTGAGTTCTTTTATGATCAGATTAACTGAAAAGCTATGAAAAGCTATGAAAAGCTATGATGCATTCCTTGTGTAAAACTTACCTTCCTAATATCGAATAGCATTTCCTACAAAAAACAGAGAAAGAAAACCAGATTTTAGTTGTATTCAGTCGGATTTTTTTTCCCTTTCCTAGATAGGTGCTTAATCAGATGTAACCATGTGTTCTCATTGTTTTTTTTCCTTCTCCCGTTCAAAATGTATTCTCTTTGTTCTATGCCTTAAAATGCTTGCTACTGAGTATGGTAGTTGCCCTATGTTGCATGCCAATATCTGAGTATTTGATTCCTTTGTCATGTAACTTCTATGTAACGCAATAAAAATGAGTATCAATTGCTTGGATAATTTTACAGCTGACATGCTTGGATAATTTTACAGCTGACATGCTTTACGTGTACCACTGGTTTATCTGCATCTTTAACATATTAGTCTCTTTCTAATGTCATATTTATGTACTAGTAACATACAAGTCGTTTCAATATGGGAATTGTGCATTCGTGGTTCTCATTGTAGTGTCCAATAACACCCACAAAGATTTAGATGCACCAACAACAAGATTCTATAAACGCAAGTGACAAACATAAGAACAAAAATAATATGCAGAGATAATCAGTACTTTTTACTAAAGAAATACAAAGATATGAAAGAGATCTTTCTCTAATATTTTTTTGTCACCTTTGGTAGCATTCGGCACAAGAACTCTCTTGAAGTTGTTTAAGTTATGTTACTTTCTAAACCCTAGAGTTTACCTCTATATTTATGGCCCCAAGTAAATACTAAAAGATAAATACAAATCAACCCAGAATAGCTCTGAAAACCCACTACATGTTTCTGTCCAGCCACCCAATGTGGTCAACTACCCTCCTTGGCAACCACTTGCAATGTAGTTTCTCTAAAACAAATAGCAAGTGCAGTCGACTGCAACTCCACTGCTTGCTGCTCTGCTCTTGTTGTGCTTGCTGCCTTCATGTCTTTTTTTTTTCTTTAACAAATTCTTGTGTTTAGTGTATTAGGTCCACAAATTCTAACAATCTCGGACTAAAGACAAACTCTAAAACAATTGTATATTTTCAAGCATTACCTCTGCCAGCCTCCCACTTACCGTGAAAGAACGGGTACCCCTCACTCTCGTGAAGAGCATCCCCCGGCCATCCACCACGTGGTGGAGGGTACAAACATCTCTCATAGCCTTATGGATGACGTACTCCACCATCTATCGCATATGGCACAAATAAGAGAGAAACACTTCTCTTTCCACCGTGTCGGATCCCGTGCCACAAGACACCCTAACTCAAATAATCTTTGCTAACGCTGGACATGGTTCAAAATAGTTCAAGGCTAAGACACCCTCTGCACTCGAAGCCTCCATGGACGACACCTCCGTATCTGCAGAGAGCAAACCATCACTTACAACCTCACTACGACAAACTCGGCCATACTCATCGACATCACCTCGCATATCGATACCAATCTCTCAACATCATAAGAGTGACTCGAAGTTTTTACCATATCACAAAGAACCCTTACCGCAACAAGCTTTTTCTCTCTTCTTGGATCATTCTCGCCATGACCATCAACTCCCACTAAATGTGCAACCTCTGCATCTGCCCCACACCTCATTGATCTCGAACGTACCCTACACAGCCTACATCTCAATTCCGGCTAAGAGTCAACTGCAGGAGAAACATACACCTCGCTTCTAAGCAAATACAATGATCCTTCATGTTTTCCACTTGCTAAAACCTCTGAACCTGCAGTAATACACCATTCTCTGCTACCAAAGTATTCGACAAACCCTCTTTGTGTAACCTTTCTGTCGAAATAAGATTTTCTCTCAATTTTGAGACATGCCTTGTTTCCTGCAAGACAATCTTTTTCCTATCACCAGCTTTCACGCGAACAGTTCCAGTTCCAATCATAGGGCATCGCTGACCGTTATCTACGATCACATATCCAAAAAACCCTCTGTGTAGTTCTCAAACACCTCCCTCATCGAAGTGCAATGAAAAGAAGCACCTGAATCAATGCACCAATCTCGCGTGCCTAACTCCACCCTTGCCGATATAAGCATAACTTTTCAAACTTTTGTTTCCTTGGCCATTACATTGACTTGCACTGATTGTCTTACTTCTTTATAAGAGCATTACAACTACGCATCCCGCTTGTGGCAATACCAACACTCAGGTCTACCACCATCATCGTTGTCTTCAGACCCACTATCAGACTCACTTTTATGATCCTTTCTTCTTCGACTTCCCTTAGATCTTCTATACCACTCAGCTGAAAGTGCTGCTAGAAGATAATGAAAACTCTTTGTATCTCTTCCTTTTCATTCCTCGTTCATGATACTGCTCAAAACATCCAGCAGAATCGTAGATTCTGTTGTAGTCCCTGTAATAGTCTGTTCGACCATACCATAACTGCCGTGTAGAGTAGATGGAAGTAACAATGCCTTCCCTCTCTCTGAAAACTTCAATCTTGCAGCTTTCATATGGTTGTATACAATAAATAATTGTTCACATGCTCTGCTATTGAACCATTTTCTCCAAACTTCATGTTAATCAGTTTCTTCATGTGAAGAATTTGATTCGATGTGGACGGTTTTTCATACATATCCGTGAGAATCTCAATAGCCTACTTCGTGGTTTTTGCCTTCGAGATATGGAATAACGCTTATCTACACGGTGTTAACTGAATATGCCCATGTGCATTCTGATTCAAACGATCCCATGCCGCCACGACCTTCACATCCTTGTTAGTACCTTCTGACTTATCATCAAAATACGAACCATCTAGATCTTTTTGATGGAGATACGCTATCATTTGGATCTTCCACATTGCGAAATCACTTCTATCAAATCTCTCACCTTTCGACTTTCTATCGGCCATCACGAAACCCTAAGCTCTAATTTCATTTCGTAATGCCCACAAAGACCTAGATGCACCAATAATAAGATTCTATAAACGCAAGATCTCATAAACACAAAAATAAAATGATATGCAGAGATAACCAATACTTCTTACTCAAGAAATACAAAGATGCAAAAGAGATATCTCTCTAATCTCTCTCTCTCACTTTTGGTAGCACTCAGTACAAGAATTCTCTTGAAGTTGTTTCAGTTATGTTACTTTCTAAACCATGGAGTTACCTCTATAATTATAGCCCAAATTAAACCTTAAAAGATAAACACAAATCATCCCAAAACAGATAAAAAAACTCGCTACCCATTTTTGTCCAGCTGCTCGATGCGGTCTACTATCCTACCTAACAGTCGAATGCATTGTAGCTCCCCCGAAACAGACAGCAAGTGCAGGCGACTACATCTTCGACAGTTTACTACAACTCCACTGTTGTTGTTGTCTACTGCTTGCTGCTATACTCTTGTTGTTGTGCTCGCTGCCTTCATGTCTTATCTTTCTTCAACAAACTCTTGTGTTTAGTGTAATTGGTCCACATATCCTCACACTCATGTGCCTTTTCCTTTAATTGCATGCATAAATCTAAATAGGGATTACTAATGCTTCAACATACATTTGTTGTGGTTTGCAAAAATCACCGTTAATCATATACTTAATGAAATTTTAAGTTTTTACATTCTACAGAAAGTTCATTAAGTCTACTTTATTTTCTTAGTTGGAAACTTTCTCAAAATACTTTATTTTTGGAATGAAAATTGCCTTAAACTGATGTATACTTCATTTTTGGGAGAAGTTAGCAGGATTGCCTTTGAGCGAGCTGTTGGAATTAATTTTTGCAGTTTTCTGGGCCGGATTCCGGCAGGCTCCGGCCACCGGCGGCGCCGGAAAATGAGTGGATTGCGATCCTCTCGTCGAGTACTATTCCGTAGTATACTCACTTGCCAAAAATGAATTCCGTATGAATGAGAAATGTTGATCCAAAGTTGGGTACTTGAAAGGTACCAACTTAACAAATGGATAGTCCCATATCGGAAATTGGGAAAGATTTTTACTAGTATATATACTAGAAAACTGGACTAGAGGGCGTGGGCCGGGGGTTACCACTAACGTGTAGTGGAGAGAGGACTTAGCCAAAATGACAAACACACAAGCGCGCACGCGCGCTCTCGCGCCCGGCCCGGCCCCGGCCCCGGCCCCGGCCAGGCTCGGCTCGGCTTAAATTTTTTATTTTACTTTTTTGCCCAGACAGCTTCTTCCCCTACTGAACTGAAAATGCTTTTCAGATTCAGTAACTGGGGCCATTACTCTGTAACAGCAGAGTAATGGCTCACCAGTTATGAATCTGAAGAGTCCCCATTACTCTGCTGTTACAGAGTAATGGCTGCTGAACAGTCTCCAGTCCAACTCTTATCTATATATCCAGACATCAACTCCTATACAGATATAGAAATTTTTGCACTTGTGTCTTCCTCTTCTTCTTCCTCTGCTCTGAGTCAGTGTCTGTCAACTGAGAGTACACACAGACAGCAGTTCGTTGTCTCTGAAGCAAGGGTGCTGCATTCTTCAGAGAAGGTATAGTTGTATCCTGGGAAGCAATTCGCCGGTAACCGTCACACTACGGGGCGAATTCTGCTTTAAGGACAGAGATTCTTAAAAATCTCGACTCTGTACAAGTTCATTGCTTACTGTTTTTTCCTTTCTGTATTTGATTTCTTCACAACCTTGTTGGAATTTCTTATTATTTTATATTCAGGTTCTAACAATCTTAAAGCAGAATTTTTCCTTACAGATTCTAACAATTTTTGTGAAGTTTGTTTACAGGTTCTGTTCGGAGAAAATAACTAATAGTTTCTGTTTCAACCAATTTCAGAGAAGAGAACAAAATCAAAACATGGAGAACACACAAACTGAAGTTGCTACTGGGCTTCTCAGTACCCAAACTCCGGTGACCCAGAATGTGACTGCACAATCGGTTGCGGCACATTCGGTCGTTCTGCCCCAGGCACATAAGCGTGGGAGAAAAACCGGAGAAGTTCAATGGAACTGGGTTCAAAAAGTGGCAGGGGAAGATGCAGTTCTACCTGACCACATTGAAGCTGGACAGGTTCCTCAATGAATCTGCCCCGATGCTGGCGCCAATGGAAGCACACTCCGTTGCAGCAGTTGACGCGTGGACACAGGGCGACTACCTCTGCAGGAACTACATCCTGAATGGATTGGTAGACTCTCTGTACAACGTCTACTGTGTCTTCAAGACATCCAAACTCCTGTAGGGGTTCCTGGAAAAGAAGTACAAAACTGAAGACGCTGGGTCCAAGAAATTTGTTGTCGGCAAATTTCTGGACTACAAGATGATTGACTCCAAAACTGTGGTGAGTCAAGTCCAAGAACTGCAGGTTATAATGCACGACATTGCTGCAGAGAATATGACGCTGTGCGAACCATTCCAGGTTGCAGCGTTCATTGAAAAACTTCCACCTGGGTGGAAAGACTTCAAGAACTATCTCAAACACAAACGAAAGGAGATGTCTCTTGAAGACCTAATTATCAGGTTGCGGATCGAAGAAGAGAATCGCAAGGCTGAGAGGTCCTATGGAAATCAGTCCATAGAAAAGGCCAATGTGGTGGAGCATGAACAGAAGGGCAAGAAGAGGAAGTTTCTGCCACAGGCCTCAAACAAAAAACCTCTTGCAAAGAGGTTTGCTGGAAAATGCCACAAGTGTGGTAAGCTGGGGCATAAAATTTCTGAGTGCCGCAGTAAGGACAGTAATTATTCAAAAACAGGACATGTAAAAGGGAATGAAAAATCCCATGTACACATAGCTGAGAACTTGTCCACTGGTCTCTCTGACCTGGACCTCTGTGCTGTTGTTTCAGAGGTAAATCTTGTGGAGAGCAATCCTCGTGAATGGTGGTACGATACTGGGGCCACCAAGCATATCTGCTCGGACAAGGAAATGTTCACCTCCTACCAGAAGTGCAACAAAGATGAACAGCTGTTCATGGGAAACTCTTCCACCTCCAAAATTGAAGGAACAGGGAAGATAGTGCTGAAAATGACTTCAGGCAAAGAGCTAACACTCATAAATGTACTGCATGTCCCAGACATTAGAAAGAACTTGATATCAGGTTCTTTGCTAAGTAAGAATGGGTTCAAAGTTGTACTTGTTTCTGATAATTTTGTACTGTCTAAGAATGGGGTATATTTGGGTAAAGGATATGTAAAGGATGGACTGTTCAAGTTTAATGTAATGACAGTCATCCCTAAAACTATTGTTCCTGCTGTTCCCAAAGTTAATGAAATAACTCCTATTGCCTATGTTGTTGAGTCTTCTTCTGTTTGGCATGAAAGACTAGGCCATGTTAATGTAAATTCTATGCGTAGATTAGTTAACATGAATTTGCTACCAAAGTTTAAGGTAGATAACTCAGAAAAATGTGAAGTTTGTACGGAGGCCAAACTCACTAAAACTCCATCGCGTTCTGTAGAAAGAAACACAGAAACTCTAGGTCTAATTCACACGGATCTGTGTGACTTAAAATATGTGCAGACCAGAGGTGGCAAAAAGTACTTTGTGACTTTTATAGATGATTGCACAAAATTCTGTTATGTATATTTGTTACATAGCAAAAATGAGGCTTTGGATAAATTCAAGGAATATAAACTTGAGGTTGAGAATCAACTTGGCAAAACGATTAAAATCGTTAGAAGTGATAGAGGAGGAGAATATGATGCACCATTTAACATGTTCTGCTCGGAACATGGAATAGTTCATCAGACAACTGCTCCCTACTCATCCGAATCAAACGGTACTGCCGAGCGCAAAAACCAAACTCTAAAGGAGATGATGAATGCCTTGTTGTTGAATTCTGGCCTACCCCAAAACATGTGGGGGGAAGCATTGTTGACTGCCAACTACATTCTCAACAAAATACCTCACAAGAAAACCGGAAAGACACCATATGAATTATGGAAAGGTAACTTACCTTCGTATAAATACCTCAAAGTGTGGGGGTGTCTAGCAAAAGTGGCAGTACCTAACCCGAAACAGGTCACCATCGGACCTAAGATGATTGATTGCATATTCATAGGTTATGCACACAACAGTAGTGCATATCGGTTCTTGGTATACAAATCAGATATACCGGATATCCATGTAAATACAATAATGGAATCAAGAAATGCTTCATTCTTTGAACACGTGTTTCCGTGCAAGGATACTACGTACCCTAAACGTACACGTGAACAAGGGAATGCAAGCACTTTAGTTGATGAACCAGAACAGGATACCGATGAGCCTAGACGAAGTAAACGGGCTAGAACATCAAAATCATTTGGTCCTGACTTTGTGACGGCCTTTCTGTTAGAGAATGAGCCCAGAACTTTCAAGGAAGCTATGTCTATGCCTGATGCTCCTATGTGGAAGGAAGCAATCAAAAGTGAAATAGACTCCATGTAGCGCCCCGATTTCCATATACCGGGAAACCGTGACACGAGCCAAGATCTTTTCTTCAATTAGTCACAATACACAGAAAAACAGGAGAATTTAAAACTTTTTATTCAATACTCAATATGTTACAAGTCTGAATACTGTACAACTGTAATATCTTACAATAGAGTTACAATATTGCCTTTACACTTCTAAGTATTACAACCTTCACATCTTACATCAGAGTACTTCTCAACTAATCCAGAATCAATACATATTTTGCAGCGGAACTAAACTTAATACTGACTCCTTGCTTTCCTTGCCTTGAGTCCTCTTGAATCTCGCCTTTGTACTTTGGCGATCCAGTACCTATGGAAGTGGGGACGTCAGTATTCACTGACGCTTAAAGGCTGATCATATAGCAGCGAATCTTCCAAACAATATACAAGTATACAAACATAGCAATTGTGTTGGTGTAGTTTAAGTGTTCGTGAGTGCTATGACTAGACTCTAACGCGATATTTAAATAGAACTAATTATACACAACCCGTTCCTGACAATACTCCATGACTCTGTGAGGTTGCAGAAGGGGTCAAGTCCCCCTATGCAGTCTGCTTATGGTGTCTCCGTTTTCCACTACTACCCGGCATGCCGGACCTCACTCAAACAAGGTTGCAGGTGCGGTCTAGTTCCGCCACTGCAGTCATATAGTGGTGTCCATGTTTGCCACTATTGCCCAGTGTATCGGGCCTTAATCCAAAATCCAATCATAGGGTTTCGCAAGCGCAGGGCAGCGCGAAGCCTACCCTGTGGCACCCTCTGGGGTATCGCAAGCGCAGGACTGCACAATGCATCCTGTGGCACCCCAGCCACGGTATTTCAGGAATTAACAGAGCGAGATACGTAACCCGTGTCCTCAACCTGTGAGATGGCACCGTACGTATCCCTTTGACGGGAAGGTAGGACAAGGACGCTTCCTATTCTAATGTCAGCAAGTCTCCGAAAGCAACATGCAACCCATACTACATGCGACTCCATCTCAAGCCGTTTCTCCATATATAGGGATTGAACCCGCGTAACACATTCTAATTGTACACAACCTGTTCCTGACACCTACACGTGACTCGCGAGGCTGCAGATGTGGTCATGTGCCACTGTTGCATTTCGCCCGTGGTGTCTATGTTCCCACTGCGACCCGGCTAACCGGACCTCACTCAAATTAGACGATCCCAACGTATCGGGCGTCATTCCAAAAATCACACTATAGAGTTTCGCAAGCGCAGGGCAGCGCGAAGCCTACCCTGTGGCACTCTCTGGGGTATCGCAAGCGCAGGACTGCACAATGCATCCTGTGGCACCCCTAGCCACGGTACCTCAGGAATTAACAGAGCGAGATACGCAACCCGTGTCCTCAACCTGTGAGACGGCACCGCACGTATCCCTTTGACAGGAAGGCACAACCCTGTACACCACCTATGATCTGCCTCAAGGGACGAGTTAGTGTAAGGGGCCCCCTACAACTGACCCCTCTCTCCCGGCAAAAGGGTTTAAGTAAACTGATCCTTATAAGTCACTATCCTAGTGATGTCCCTGACTCGAACAATCCTAGGGATGACGATATTATAACACAACGTGCTAGGCCTTAAATTAGGCTTCGCAAGACAACTCTGCTAGGCCGCTCAACCTAGACTTACCAGAATCCCTCAGGACCCGGTTCGTGGCTCATCGATCCAAGACTTTGGCTGTGCAAATATACATGCATGCCGCTACCCTAGACTTGGATTTCGTCTATACTCCGGTCCTCGATCAACCTACCCTGGTTAAGATTCGACGGTACACAAGGAGTGACTCCTCCACAGTCCCTTAGGGTAGAAATCATGTGTCTTGATGGTCGATAGCCCTTAGGGTGGTAACATCACCCTAGACGAGCACAACTAACTGTGTACTAGCTAACAAGCTATACATGAGTAATAACCACATACGAGCCAACTAAGCTACGTATGAAACAATAACCACCTACGAGCCAGGTGGGCCTCGTAGGAGATCACCACGTACATACCAGCCAAATAAGCCGCGTATGAGACCAACAGCTACGCACGGGCCGGTCGGGCCGCGTACGAGACAATAACCTACATACGAGCCGACTAAGCTACGTATGAGACCCACAACTACATACAGGCCAGTCGAGCCACGTACGAGCACGACCGTGTGCAAACAACCATACAGGTAATCAATCCTAGAAGCAACCAAACGTGCTTACTAACAAACTTAATCTTCTACTATTAGAAGCAACAAAGGGATCTACTAGTAGTCTATGATGGGTATTGTACTAGGGAAGAACCGAAGGCGATAAAATGGCCTTTATCGGACTAACTATCCCTAGTGGTCTTCCCAATCCTTCCTACTTCAACCTATTGCGCCTTAAGTATGGCATACAATTATAAGCAGCTTCTTACGACAATCAATCATATAACACAACCACCATGATATTCCTATGTATGAATGTGATTAATGCTTATGCTTACATTGAGCTCAAGCATGAAAATCACTAATGTCCTTAAACATAAAATTCTCTATAGTCAATCGTAGGTTACCAATTGAGCATGGAAGCCTACTACTTATCATAACCAACCACCATCACCCAACTAAGCATTATTCCAAGGTACAGTAGGTAGTCCTAACACTACTCCTACAACATTCTAAGCAAGTATTACTCTAGCATGGTATAGAACCCCACATAAATCACTACAACTAGCTATGGGTAGTTTCTTTACTTTAAGCATGAACATCATAGTATGGGTATCCTTAACTTAACATGATTAATAATTAGCATGATACCTACTTACTTAGCATAAGTCATGATCATCTACTAACATAACATACACTTCTTTACCATTTATCCAACATGGTATACAATTTGCATACAATTTAAACTAGCATGATATGCAAAGTACTTACAATTAAGCTAGTATGGTATATCGCTTTCCAACAATTAAACTAGCATGGTATATGATTCCATCATGGATCCTACAACACTCTAGGCACAATAAAAATTTATCCACACATGGTAGGAAACTCTTGGATTGAATCCTACACATTCTAAGCCTAACTAAGTCACTAAACATAATAGGAAACTTTAGGAATGAATCCTACAAAATTCTAGCATAAGTGAGTTACTAAACATGACAGGAAAAGAATCCTACAACATTACCAAGCATGCTAGGAAAAGAATCCTACAACATTCTAAACGTTAAGCATGGTAGGATATTTTTTTAGAAAAAGTCCTACAACATCCTAAACATAAAGCATGATGGGGTAATTTTAATAAACATCCTACAACTAATTAAGCATAGAATCATGGTAGGATATTTCTAGCAAGGATCCTACAACATCCTAAACATAAAGCATGATAGGATAAGTTTAATAGACTTCCTACAACTAATTTAGCATAGAATCATGGTAGAAAAAGTCCTACAACATAAAGCATGATGGGATAATTTTAATAAACCTCCTACAACTAATTGAGCATGAAGATGGCTTCTAAATATTTTTAGAAGCAAAGCTACAACTAATTAAGCATGGTAAACATGGTAGGATATTTTTACAAGCAATTCTACAACTAACTAAGCATGGATATGGCTTCTAATTATTTTTAGAAGCAAAGCTACTACTAACTAAGCATGGTAAACATGGTAGGATATTTTTACAAGCAATCCTACAACTAACTAAGCATGGATATGTCTTCTAATTATTTTTAGAAGCAAAGCTACAACTAACTAAGCATGGTAAACATGGTAGGATATTTTTACAAGCAATCCTACAACTAACTAAGCATGGATATGACTTCTAATTATTTTTAGAAGCAAAGCTACTACTAACTAAGCATGGTAAACATGGTAGGATATTTTTACAAGCAATCCTACAACTAACTAAGCATGGATATGGCTTCTAATTATTTTTAGAATCAAAGCTACAACTAACTAAGCATGGTAAACATGGTAGGATATTTTTACAAGCAATCCTACAACTAACTAAGCATGGATTATGGCTTCTAATTATTTTTAGAAGTAATCCTACAACATATAAAGCATGAATATGACTTCTAATATTTTTAGAAATGATCCTACAATATTAGAAGCATGAATATGACTTCTAAATATTTTTTTGAAGTAAACCTACAATATTAGTAGCATGGAAATGGCTTCTAAATATTTTTAGAAGTAATCCTACAACATTAGTAGTATGGAAATGGCTTCTAAATATTTTTAGAAGCAATCCTACAACATTTTACTACTACCACTACTCCTATTTTAAACAAAACATAATTATCTACTACTACTACTACAACATACAACTTACTACTATTGCTACTACTTCATTCTCATCAAAAGATCACAACATGCAACTTACTATTATTACTACTTCTTCATTCTCATAAAAATCACAACATACAACTCACTACTATTACTACTACCTTATTAATCAACATACATGCTACTACTACTTCATTTTATTTCATACTACTACTTATTATTTTAGCTTACTACTACTTGGTTGCTTACTAATCTTTGTTATTACTAGGGATAAAAGAAAGATCCTTTTTATTTTACTTTACAAAAGAAAAGATCTTTTTAATTAGCTACAACTAGTGATTTAGAAATGAAAGAAAAGATCCTTTTTAATTAATTACAACTAATGATTATAAATAAAAGAAAGATCTTTTTAATTAATTACAACTAGTGGTTAAATAAAAAGAAGATCTTTTTATTAAGTTACAACTAGTGATTAAATAAAAAGAAGATCTTTTTAATTATTTCTACCACTAGTGTTTAGTAAAGAAAGGAAAGATCTTTTTGATTATTACATTAGTTCAATCAAGTCCTACAACCAACAATGGTTGTATTGTTCAACAATATGCAATATGTATGGTTCCATATCAAGTTCTACAACCTTACATGGTTGTATGCAAAAGTTATGTGTATGTATCTTTTTAGTCCAAGTAGTTAACAACATTCAAATGAGAAAACTCATACAACCACACCACTACAAAGTAACCATACCAAAAGAAAAATAAACAAGAGGGTAAGAAGAAGAAGAACATCAAAACCATCATTCAAATAAACAAACAAACAAACAAACATACAAACAAAGAAAACATGAAGAAACCCCCACCTTGTTTCTTTCTTTGATGGAAGAACTAGCTAGCTACCTTCTCCTTCCCCTAGCTTTTTAGGACTCCTAAGAACCCTACAATAAAACTCTCTTTTGTTAGTATGAAACCTCTCTTTCTTTTCCTTTCTTTCTTTCTTTCTTTCTTTCTTTCTTTCTTTCTTTTGTTTTCTAAAATGAGAGAAGGAGGAGAATGAAGGGCTATTTATAGAAGGAGATGGGAGGTGGTAAGTGCACCACATGGCACAAAATAACCCCAAAACAAGGAGGTAGGATTGGGGGGAGGTGTTATGTGAGGGAAAATTGATGTGGAGGAGGGTTTGTTCTAGAAGAATTCTTAACCTTCTTATGTAAACTTAACCTAGGTTAAACCTCCTAATCAAATCCTTAACCATCCCTACTAGGTTATAGCAAAATAAGTGTTGTCCAAAATATACAACACATAATTCGTATAATGCACTAATCGACATACTACTCGCACGTGCGCATATATGTCTGTATACCAGAAAATCTTCGCATAATCCGCATAAAAATAATTAAATCTTGGAAATAATAATAAAATAAATTTTATTATTAGTTCGGAAGATCACGGTATCAATTTGATACAATACGGATATATACTGGCCGATATCTGGATACAGATAGTGTCTAGGAGCAAACCGGGTAAAAATCACCAAAATGTTCTAATTTTGGAATTAAAACAAAATAATAATAAAATAATAATAAAATAATAATTTATATACGGTAATATCCGTCCGGGATATTACACTCCATTATGCAAAATCATACATGGGAGTTAGTCGATTTGCCTTCTGGATGTAAAGCTCTAGGATACAAATGGATTTTCAAACAAAAATTGAAACCAGATGGTTCAATAGAGAAGCATAAGGCTAGACTTGTGGTACAAGGATTTAGGCAAAAAGAAGGCCTAGATTTCTTCGATACATATTCCCCAGTTACAAGAATAACATCCATAAGAATGTTGATAGCTATTGCAGCTCTACGTAACCTGGAAATACATCAAATGGATGTTAAAACTGCATTTCTAAATGGGGACTTAGAAGAAGAAATATACATGAAACAACCTGAGGGTTACGTAGTTCCTGGACAGGAAAATAAGGTGTGCAGGCTTGTAAAATCACTGTACGGCCTGAAACAAGCTCCAAAGCAGTGACATGCAAAATTTGACAATGTTATGATGTCAAATGGTTTCAAAATAAATGAATGTGATAAATGTATCTCCATCAAAGATACTCCAAATGGATACATTCTGGTCTGTCTATACGTAGACGACATGCTCATTATTGGAAGCAATAATGACATTATCAAACAAACTAAGAGCATGCTTAGTGGCAAGTTTGACATGAAAGACTTGGGAGTTGCAGATGTCATACTAGGAGTCAAAGTTTCCAGGACATCTGAGGGGATTACTTTGTCTTAAGCTCATTATGCTGAGAAAGTACTTGAAAGATTCAAGAATTATTCCAATGGGACAGCAAAAAGTCCCGTCGATCCCAGTCTTCACCTGTTCAAAAATACAGGCGAAAGCATATCACAACTGGAATATGCACGTGTAATTGGTAGTCTGATGTACCTAACAAATTGTACAAGACCGGACCTAGCACATTCGGTAAACCTACTGAGCCGATACACGAGTAATCCAGGACGAAGTCACTGGAAATGAATAACTAGAGTATTGAACTACTTGCGACATACTCAGAGTTATGCGCTGCATTACACCAGATATCCAGCAGTACTTGAAGGCTACAGTGATGCCAACTGGATATCGGACTCAAAGAACTCAAAATCCACAAGTGGATATGTCTTTACACTTGGTGGTGCAGCTGTGTCATGGAAATCCTCTAAACAAACGCTATTGGCCAGATCCACCATGGAATCTGAGTTCATTGCTTTAGACAAAACGGCAGAAGAAGCAGAATGGCTTCGCAACTTTTTAGAGGATATTCGTATGTGGGAAAAACCAGTGCCTGCCTTATGTGTACACTGTGACAGCCAATCGGCTATAGCACGGGCACTGAGTTGCATGTATAATGGTAAGTCTCGTCATATCAGAAGGCGACACAAAACCATTAGACACCTGCTCTCAAATAGAGTAATCTCTATAGAATATATAAAATCGGCCGACAACCTAGCGGATCTATTTACTAAAGGTCTGTCGCGAGAGCAGGTTGTGAGATCATCAAGAGGAATGAGTTTAAAGCCTATGACGAAAGAGGATACTTGATGGAAACCCTACCTAGGAATTGGAGATCCCAAGATCTAGGTTCAAAGGGACAACTAAATCTTGTTGAATCGACGAAAGCACTGAGAGATTAACATCTCATACCCATTCTTAGGATGATAAAACAAGTGCTGCCTGCAAATAGTTAGGATAAGCTTGGCTTTTAATGATTCCCATAACTTTGAAATAAAAGTGGGGTATAGCAGGATACTCTTTATGGGAAATCACCTTGTGAGTGTGAAATGGGGCCGTTTCTAGGAGAATGAAGAGAGGCTACATTCTCCAAGTTCACTCATGATTAACCAGGGATGTTCAAGGCCAAAATGAACACAACAAGAGAACTTAGTTCTGTGAGGAGATGAAACTGTGTGATAGTTATTGTCTCGGTTCACATGAACGCCCGGGTAGTTCAAGACATCATGATCACTACCTGGTCAAGTGAATCCGATAGCTAATTACTAAGGGTGGTTCAAAGTTGAAAAATTACTACCATTCCTGATGCAGTGATTTTCCGATTGTACTCTCAGAGTCTTTCTGTCATGTTTTTTGTTTTTCTGTCGTGTCTGGATTACATGGTCCGGTAATTTCCATTCATGTGGGGGATTGTTGGAATTAATTTTTACAGTTTTCCGGGCCGGATTCCGGCAGGCTCCGGCCACCGGCGGCGCCGGAAAATGAGTGGATTGCGATCCTCTCGTCGAGTACTATTCTGTAGTATACTCACTTGCCAAAAACGAATTTCGTATGAATGAGAAATGTTGATCCAAAGTTGGGTACTTGAAAGGTACCAACTTAACAAATGGATAGTCCCATATCGGAAATTGGGAAAGATTTTTACTAGTATATATACTAGAAAACTGGACTAGAGGGCGTGGCCCGGGGGTTACCACTAACGTGTAGTGGAGAGAGGACTTAGCCAAAATGACAAACACACATGCGCGCACGCGCGCCCGGCCCGGCTCCGGCCCCGGGCCCCGGCTCGGCTCGGCTCGGCTCGGCTCGGTTTGGTCTGGCTTAAATTTTTTATTTTACTTTTTTGCCCAGACAGCCTCTTCCCCTACTGAACTGAAAAGGCTTTTCAGATTCAGTAACTGGGGCCATTACTCTGTAACAGCAGAGTAATGGCTCACCAGTTATGAATCTGAAGAGTCCCCATTACTCTGCTGTTACAGAGTAATGGCTGCTGAACAGTCTCCAGTCCAACTCTTATCTATATATCCAGACATCAACTCCTATACAGATATAGAAATTTTTGCACTTGGGTCTTCCTCTTCTTCTTCCTCTGCTCTGAGTCAGTGTCTGTCAACTGAGAGTACACACAGACAGCAGTTCGTTGTCTCTGAAGCAAGGGTGCTGCATTCTTCAGAGAAGGTACAGTTGTATCCTGGGAAGCAATTCGCCGGTAATCGTCACACTACGGGGCGAATTCTGCTTTAAGGACAGAGATTCTTAAAAATCTCGACTCTGTACAAGTTCATTGCTTACTGTTTTTTCCTTTCTGTATTTGATTTCTTCACAACCTTGTTGGAATTTCTTATTATTTTATATTCAGGTTCTAACACGAGCTACATCTCACATTATCTCACATTATAGAAGATGCCCAGTTGAGAGTCTTTGCTGCTGAGACGTCAGCAGCAGGCTGACATTATGAGGACTGATCTGAGTAAAGCAACTTGTGTGAAAATAATATATAAATATGAGGTTTGTTAATAGTCTAACATCAGAAACTTTTTATACTTTTATTTATTGAATATTTTTCTTTTTCCCTTTTTATTGAGAGGAACAGGTGAAGCAGTTTGGGTTTTAAATGGATGAACAAGAAGCATGTTTGGGTTTTAGGTGTGAGTTTCGGGTAAGGAGTCTAGGGTATCGGTTTGGGATTGTGGGTTTCGGTTTTGGGTTCGGGCAGGTTAGGGTTTCAAGTATCTGGTTGTAGGAAGAGGGTAGGTTAGGGTTTGGGTTTGGGTTTGGAGTGAATTTGGGTTTCAGGTTAGGTTGAAATTGGGTTTGGATAATATGGCTTATGGGATTAGAGAGGGATCATGTTTGGATTTTAGGGTTGGATTGGGATTTGGTTTGGAGCGGCTAAGAGCAGGATAGGTTGAAAGAGATCCGCAAGGCGGGATTTGGATCTGGTTTTTGGGATTGGATTTGGGATTTTAGGATTGGATTTGCAGGTGTGGGGGATGGTCGGGATGGTGGCAGCTTGGGAGATTAGGGTTAGGGATTGGAAGGGGATGATAGCTGCAGGATGTTAGGAGGAAGAAGTAGGGAGAGTGACGAGGGATATCGGGATGTAAACGGGGAGTGGACAGTAGACGGCCACAGAAAGTCGATGACGGCAGCTTTGCAAGACCGAGATATTAGGGTTTTGGATTTGTAATGGGGTTGCACATGGATTTGTCGGGGAAGAGATTGGAGGTCGGGAGCAAATGATGGGATATGGATGAGGGGAATTAGTAGTAGAGGGATTAGAGAGGAGGAAGAAGGGAATTTGTTGTGGCCTAGGGATGGATTGAGGTGAAGGCTGATGGTTGTGATCAAGTATGGGTTGTTGCTAATGTATGTCGGGTGGTGTGCGGGTCTGGAGGCAGCATGGATGGTTGGGGATAGTGGCAGTGGAGTTGGGTTGAGGGGCAACAAGGAGGAGAGTTGGAGTTGGCTGGTGTGTGATGGAGAAGGAGATGGAGGCTGCAGGTTGAAGATGATGAAGGAGATTTGGTGAAGATGATGGTGGTTGTTGTGTTTCGATTGGGATTAAGATAAGGGATTAGGGTTAAGGCTTAGAGATGAGGATAAGTATTAGGGTTCGGGATTTAATGAGGGATTAGTAAGTGTTGGGTTTATGTCTTGCATACTATGTTGGATATGAAGACGATGAGACGATGGGGGGATCGAGACGATTGGAAACGGAGTGGAAGTAAGAGGAAACAACAACTACAACAGCAACAGGAGGAGTTGCGGTCGACCACCCAACTGTAAAGACTTCCCACGAGGGGGACAGCCGACTGGTCTTGTTGGACGGTCGACCGAATGTGGTTGATGCAGATTTCGGGTGCGGGTCTGGGTGATTTCGCTGAAGCTCGAACTTGCTCTTCAAGTTAGATCTTGTGGCTATTATCGCAGGGTTATCTCTTCATTAATATCCAATGGTTATTGTATCAAGATATCAACTTAGGGTTTCTCCAGATCTCTATATATTGTTGCTATTGGCCTCCATTGAGAGCCAAGAGAGAATGTATTTTATTGAAAGGATTTTTAGAGTTTCTCCAATTGTAAACAACTAATAATTGCTGGTGAGGCTTGAGAGAGGGTCGTGGTGAGAATTGTAATATTCTTGTATTTTCTCTAGTTGAATAACATATCAGGTTTCTTCTTCCCCGGATTAAGGTGAAAGCCCCAACCGGGACAAACTTGTACGTGCTTTGGTGTGTTTGATATGATCTCATATGTGCTTGGTATTTTGTATTGATTGCATCACATAACTCAACAAGATCCTCAAAAGGGAAAAGTTCCGATAATTTCCTAACAAGTGGTGTCGTTATATCGCTTGTTTCCCTAACAGCAAGTAGGAATTTGATCGGGATCGAGAGAGTGATGTTAGTGACTAGAGGTGGAGTGATTCCGATGAAGGCGGGAACCACTCCACCTCATGATGAGGAGAAAAATAGTCTAGGCCTTATAGAAGTAGAAGCTCTGATACCATGTTAGATTCAGAGATAGAAAAGAATATTTTTTTGGATTTTTTGGATTTCTTGGATTTCTTGGCTTGATTATAACTGAGTACTATGTCTCTCATATATAGAAAAGAAGTAAAGACTAAACTAATACATGTTCTGATATGGGACTAAATTGAGTAATATAATAGCTCACATCTAACAACAAAATGACAGAGGTTCAGTTAGCGAAGATTGAAACTAGGAAAAATTCTGCAGATATGTTGATCAAACCGTTCCATATAAGAAGTTTTTGAGGGCTGATTGAGTTTATAGTTTGCTGAGAGAGGATTTGGTTGAAAGGAAAAAGGGAGTGCAGGGGCAATCCTAGTTGATTTGGATTTTGTTGAAAGGAAAAAGCGACTGCTGGGGCAATCCTAGTTGTTTTGGTTTTTCATATCAAGGGTTCCTTATTTCCTGAGAGACGACTAGGGCCAGGGGTTCTCGAGCGATAAAAGAGCGATGAATAATTTTCCATGAGAGAAAGGAAGGTGAGGTTTCAAGGGTTTTGTGCATTATGTTCTTCTCCAGGATGAATAACAGCCTCCTCATCTCGCTCTTACAAATTTAGTTAGTTTGCTTTGTTCCTAGTCCTTGCTCTATTAGTTCTTTCCAGTTTTTCCGTGATTGTCATAGACTTGGTAGGGATCCCACAATTATCATCATTTAAGCATTTCTAAATTTATTCGAAGAAATTTGATTCCTAATCTCTGATCTCTAATCTCTAAGACCGTCTCCAACCATGCTAGCAATCTTTCAATTTTAGCCAAAATAGCTAATGTAAAGACAAAAATATGCTACAATGGGACTAGTCAAACCACTCGCCAAAATAGATTTCTAATATTCACTCACCACTGACGAGTATGTACCGCTCGCTAAACTTCTTCCCAAGACCACAAAATCGCGAAAATTGCGAAATCAATCGCGAAAATTGCAAAAGCAATCGCGAAAATTGCAAAATCAATCGCAAAATTTGCAAAATCAATCCTGAAAATTGCAAAATCAATCACGAAAATTGTGAAATCGGGGAAAATTGTGGAATCGCGACATTTATATTTTTGTGGGAGCAAAATCGCGAAAATTGCGAAATTTTATTTTTGGGCTTGGAAATTTTATTTTGTATTGGGCTTTTTTATGGGCTTTTATTTTATATTTTTATTTTATTTAATTTTGGACTTTAAATTATTAATGGTTATTCAAAATAGATAACATGGTTGGAGTAGAGACTTTTTTCGCTAGCCAAATTATCTATTTGTTATACATTTTGGCTATTTAGTTAGCCAAAATAGCTAACGTGATTGGAGATGCTGTAATCTCTAATATTATAATGGGGGAAGGGCTTAGTGTCATTTGTCAATCTATCAATGCATGTGACGCACGTACATAATTAATATGAATGAGTTTTCAGGTTTGAGGCATCACTACGTCCGAGTTTTTATTTAAATTTTTTTTTATTAAGACGTGCATTGTCTGTGTATAACTAATATAAAAAAGGTCAAACCAGACTACGTCGAAATTTTTACTTTAAAATATATATATTTATTAAGATGTGCATCGCATGTGTAAATTACTAGTAAGTATAATACTTAATATGTATAATACTTAATACATGTTGACTTCTCATTGCGTAGCCCAAACTGACAATTGTTAATACTCTGGGCATCACTTTTATACAGGTAATTGTAATCATTTTTATGAGCCTTCTATTTATACATTCTGGTGTCAAACATGTTTTTATCTCATAGAACTTGCAGGATAGGGCAAACCTGGAAAGCTGGAAGACCCAAGTGCTAGACACCTTACCTAAGTAAAAAGCAGACCCAGTACTACACGGCTTTTCTCATTCAAAAGGAAACACATGGGTGTCCTTAACCCGAGTTGCATTGCATGTTATAGTAATGTGCAATGAAGTCTGACACCTCATTGGGTCCCCACTATGATAAGTAGCTACTTTACTGTGCTTAATTATCCAGTTCACTACTAAATATGATGGTGTTTTCAAGCGTGAACTTAATGAGGCTCAGTCAAGATATCCTATTATGAAAAAAAGGATTTTCTGGAGTTCATATTATGATGAAGGGAAAGGTATTCACTACCAAATATTATAATACTCTGCCAAAGTTCTTTAGCTTGCTCCACTTTCCACCCTGATTTTAGATGTCTTTAATTATTGCATTTCTGCTGCTTTTGTTGTATCTCTTATTAATTATGACAGTTCATTTTCAGTCCTACACTTCTCGTTTTCCATGGTTGCATCCAGTATGTGGCTGCAGTTAGCTTAAGCAGTAGATTCTTGATGGGCATCGACCATTTCACATGTAGTTTATTGTGAGGTAGATTTGATTTACAACTATGCTTGATTTATTAGTGGAAAATATCAATTGCCTAAACAAACACCCGCATATACGGCATTAGATTTCAGACCTGAGAGTCGACAGTGGATCCTGTACTTTGTGTTGTATAAATTAGCGTAGTGGAGTTTGTAACTATAGGTAGTGTGGCCTCCTTGCAGCCTCATTTGGTCCATTTGCTGCATTTAATATACGGAATTTAGTTACTACGTTGGGGGGAAGTTAATGCAATTTCTTATCAATAAAATAAATACCAAGTTCCATTTCTTTTCTCTTTAATGGAGGACTGAGCAGACCAGGGGTGAATGATGTGTCGTAGTCACAGCTAAGCACATATCTTTATCAATATTAAGTTTTTCTTACCTGGATGAAGTGGCAGAAGCTAATAGGGGTGGGCATCGGTCGGTATCCGATCTAATATGAATCATCCACCACCGATCTAAAAAGATTAGTTTTTTAATTTTCTCATCCGCAACCAATCCGAATCTTAATTGGATCGATTTCCATCTAAGCCGATTAAGCTCGGTTTGGATTGGATTGGATGGTCGGTTTGGCATGTTACTTTTCACCTTCAATATCGTTCATAATTTTGTTGAAATTTAAAATATCTACTTCAATCAAACTTAAGAAACAACCTGTTATTTGTTATTTAGAAATGAATTTAAAATGAAGATTCATAAAACCACAAGCTGTTAATGAATTTTGCATTAATTGTTTGAGATGATGACGTTTAAATGGGTGAGATAAACTGCTTTTTCACTTGCATACTTCTGTAATCTTAGTTTTTCATCATAAAAGAAACATCAATAACCATAGCCAATTGAATTTCAGGTACAATAAAAAAAATTTAGATTACAATTTCTGCTTGACTTGATTAAAGTAATTACTAAATGTTATATCAACTTCATGATTCTATTTAGGGGTGGGCTCGGTACGGTACCGGACTTTTTGACATTGTACCATTACTATACCAAACTAGTTCGGTTTGAAAATATGCATACCGTTGCCAACCAAAAAGTTCGGTATACCGAAACTTCGGTATACCAACTACTTCGGTTGGTACGGTTCGGTATTGGTGTTATACCAAATATGACTCAACAAATATCTTAAAAAATATCAGTACTAATAAAATAACAAGTTAACAATATCACACAACTAAAGGGTCAACATATCATTATAAAATATGGAATATTGGAATGAGAAATGGTAAGAAACTTTCTGCCAACCTCCTGCGTCTCGAGTCCTCTTTCCCAACAGCGTACACCGTCTTCTCTTATCAAAAACATGTGATAGCAGTGAAATTTATCCCAAAGGGTATTCAGTAGACGTAAAGTACTAGCAATGAGTATACTAGATTTTCAATCAAGTTTTTTAAATGGTGTTTGCTCAATCTTGTTGTACTTTATCTACTGCCAGTTAGGTAAAGATTGGATGAATATCTTTTTCTCCCAGTTGGGAAAATCATTGCCTATAGGACTTCCCCAAGACAAAGGAGATGTTATCAAAATATTTCCAAGCATCCTTTTCACATAAGGCTATGCACTCATACCAATTTTGTTTTAATGGCAAAAACATTTGGATGATGGAGTGGCGGTGGACTAAGGTAGTGTTCTTTTTCTCCTCTTATAAGTGATTTACCTCTTGTAAGAGCTGGTCCACCTCTTACAAGAGTTTTTTTAGTGTTCTTTTTTTACCTCTTATAAGACATTTTTTTCAAAATCTCTTATAAGCCTTAAAGACTTCTACTAGCCTCTTTCAAAATCTTAAAAATCTTCTATCACTTAAAAAGACTACATTACCCCTAAATTAAGCTCAAAAGCTACCGATTCAAATTAGAGATAAATAACAAATTTAAAAAACATGCATTCATTCATAAACGGTCTATCAACAATTTGAATCTCAAATGCTATCAAATCATACTTCTTTAAAAATAATAATTCATTGATAAACATCATCATATTCCAAAGTAACAATTAAATAATATCCACCAATATTACATAAACAAACCAAAAAAATCTTATTTTTCAGGTTACCGGAGTTTATCATAATCAGGTAATAAACATAAACTTATCCTTGGCTTTATATATCATCAAACTCTACCAACAGTATAAATATCAAAAACTACCATTTCAAAAAATCATGCATTCATTCATAAGCATCAGTATATCTTTGCTCTTGTCATAACACCGAACACTATCAACAATCACTATATATCAAACAATTCGTACTAACCAAAACAACATTTCAAAAATCATGCATTCATTCACAATATAATGAAAAGATGACAAATCTATAAATTAACTAATTCACACTTTCAAACCAACCAACATCATTCTATATTTCTGTTCAATTAAAAACAAATATAATTTGAGCTGCTTCTACAACTATTAGATCAACTTGGCATCAGCTCTCATTATGATCTACAGCTTTGTTCAATCAAAACAAGATCAACCCTGGAGAATAATACTCCTTGAAAAAGATGAACAATAGTTAAGACGGATTATATAGTAAGGGCAAAAATGTCTAAAAGTAGAGAAAAGGCTCTTGTAAGAGGTGAAAAAAGAACAAAAATATTTTATAAGAGGTTCTTATAAGAGGTTATTTTTATATAAAAGAACACCTCAAAAAGAGGCTCTTACAAGAGGCTCTTACTGTAAATCTCTTATAAGAGGAAAAAAAAGAACAGACTCTAAATCTCTTCTTTTATAAGCACCCCGTATTATGTGCATATGGCACCTTGGTGCTACTTGATAAAAAATGTCTCAGATATGTTATAGAGTTTTACTATTATCTTTGTTCCTTACATTTTCACTTCATTGTTGGTTAAGAAATTGTCCAGCTGTTTAATTTATTGTTACTGAAATATAAATCAGTCATCCTGTATTAACTTGCTATAAGCAAGCATTTTATACTGAAGGCCAGAAACTGTTTGGATTTGCACAGAAACCCAACAAGTGGGGTGAGAATAAACAGGGTAGCAAACAACAAACAAAACTCGTTTTTGAAAGGGATTCAGATGGAAAGCATGCCCAAGAGAGTCCGGGACCCTGATAGATGTGTGGCTAGATCGGCAGTGAAAGAGGATCGGTACGGTACGGTAAAATACCGACTGAACCATATTCATACCGAAACCGTACCGGATTTTAGAACTCGGTACGGTTGTACCGTACCATACGTTCGGTAACCGAATTTTTGGTACCGAATCGATTGGTTCGGTTGGAAAACCGGTCGGTTGGCTCATTTCGGTATGATTGGCCACCCCTAATTCTATTAAGCTGGGCCACACTGTAAATCAAGCATTTCCCAACAAAATAATACACAGGATTATAAAGAATCAAAACATAGGTAGAACAATTGCTCGGTTTGTATTAAAGAATTTAAAGAAGGTTGTTTGTATCTCCAAGAAAATGAAAAATGACTATTTGTATATTCAAGAAATTAAAGGAGAACGAGATTTTTTATGGACTTATGCATAGAGGTACGGTCGGTTCGGTTTCATCGGTTATTTGAAAGCTCCATCCAACAACCGAACCGGTCCAATTGGTTATTGAAGATAAAGAACCGGACCAATCCAAACCCCCAATTGGTTTGGTGAAAATCTGGTCGGTTCGGGTTGGATTGGTTCGGATTGGCTGGTTCGGATAATAGTTGTCCACCCCTAGAAGCTAAAGCAGTGTAAACTACCTGATGCATACTGCTCGAGCAGAAGAATTTTCCATTCAGGATTAGGTATCTTTTATGTTAGGGATTTGCTGAGTCATGCTTTAACCGATCCAATAAATGATCAAGCAAACAGACTAAACTGAACACACAAAGCATACAATTTTGTCTCGATTCGACTTCATGTAATCTCGAAAAGAAATAACCAATACATTATTCAACTAGAAAATATACAAGAGTTCAATCACTCTCACCAAGAACCAATCTATCTCTCGAGCCTCATTGGAAGATGCTCTGCAGTTTATAATGGAAAACTCTCAGATGAAGTAAGTATTACCTCTCTATGAAGGCTATTACATTGTTATAGCGAGATTTAGTGAAACCCTAGGTTGTAGTCATGATATAATCATTGTATGATATACCCTGAAGAGAAAGTCATACAATAGGAGTCGTATGATTTGACTTGGAGGAGAAATTTGGCTCAAATAGATTCACCCAGAATCCAACCCAAAACTATTGTCGTTGCTACTTGCGGTCGACTGCACTGCGAGTTGAACCCAACCACCCAGGTTGCAGTCGGTTGCTATTATTAGCAGTCGACTGTCAACTCTTTTTTAGGCTGCAACAGTAGACCTTCTTGCTCCAATATTCGTTTCGAACATCTTCTCGCTTCACCCATTCTCTTCACATCAAACCTATTATGCAAGACATAAACCTGTTGCTGCTTATTTCGGTGTGGGAGCAAACAAATAGTGAGTTAATAATCGATGGAAACTACTAAAAGTCAAACATGTGCCTTGGTCGTTAAAAAAGGTTAGAGCTCCTGAGATTAAATCTGGATCGTTGATTGATCTCCTGTGATATGAATTTGACGGTGGATGATGCGGCCGGCGGACCTACAAAACGCCTGAAACACCGGGGGGTGGCCCCTGGCGACAGACCCTCCGACGCTCAAGTCAAAACCAGAAAAAGAGAGAGAGTAAGAAAGTGAAAACTGGTGAATTATTGATTAACCGGTGACTGAAGAGGGGGAGGGGTATTTATAGCCCTGAGAGACATTCTAGAGATCGAATTGTGACCGTTGGATCTTTCATGTCTCCCCCCTGAAGAGATAAGATATCCCCGTTAGGGGATAAGAGATTTGACTCCTAGCCAATATGGATTGGGTATCTCTCTTAGTGGGCCTAGTCTGTCACTTTTTATGGGCTTGAGAGAAGCCCATATTTTGGAGTGGGCCCAGGCCTGTAAAATAGGCCTGTGATGGGTAATCTACCTGTAGATGCTTCGAGATCCGTACAGGGATCGTACGGCTCTGATCTGCTGTGATTTTTACCATCATCATAAGCTCCCCACTCCCGGAAGGCGATTTTCATGGCTTTCGGGAAGTAGTATGTCTTATTTTTAGAATCTGGTGAACAATCTTAGCAGTCGGAGTGTTCGAAGATACCTGAAACCGATCTATGGCTTCTGAAGGCAGTGAATATTTCTTGGATTTTTCCGTATTTTTTCAGATTTTTCCGAATTTTCTGGGAATTTTTCCATAGTTCTTCGGATTTCTCCGAATTTTATGGAATGTTCTACAATTTCAAATTCACTCTATTGAATTTTATAATTAATAAATTCAATTTTAATTATTTTTTCGAATTTTTAATTTTTTTTCCAAATTTAAATAATTATTTTTGAATTTTTTAAATTATTTTTTCGAATTTTAAATGATTTTAAAATGATTTTTCTAATTTATCGGAGCTGGCGCGAATCTTGAAGTAATCAGGCTCGTTGATTAGAGCTGCACTAATCTTGGCACGATCTGAGACGTCGATCGTGTGTGACTCGTGCACTGAGGGAAATCCAACGGCGGAGAGCCTCGGATCAAGATCAACTGAGTGATTAGGGCGATCCTGAGCGTTGATCATGGCCCAGCGTTGATTTCTTAGAGATCAAATGGCTGTAGCTCGTCTTCTTCCACCCCTCAGCTCGGCGAACCGATTCGCTGAGCTATCGCCTTTGTCGTCGACTCTGATGGCTTTGGCTGAGCTACAGGGCATTCGCGCATTAGCGGAGTCGTGAGCTTCGTCTTTGCTGAGGCACCACGACGTTGATCCTTACCCTCGTTGATTCGTCACCTCGAGTTGAGCTCGCAGAGCTATGGGGTGATTTAGCCGAGCTACGGCGATAGCTCGCCATCGCCGAGCTATGGTGTTTGAGCACTCGCCGAGCTATGACCATTGAGTTTCGCCAAGCTATGGCCATGGAGCTCTCGTCGAGCTATGGTAGCTCGTTTTCGCCGAGCTACGGAGACATCGAAATTCTGCTGAGCTATGGCGATAGCTCGTCTCGCCGAGCTATGGGCTGCCGAGCTATGGGGTTCGAGCTTTCGCCGAGCTATGGAGCTTGAGATTTCGCCGAGCTATGGGCGTTTCGTTCTCGCCGAGCTATGGTAGCTCATTGGGTTTCGCCGAGATTCCGCCGAGTTATGGCCTCGCCGCTTCACCGAGCTATGGAGCTCGAGCTCTTGCCGAGCTATGGACCTTTAAGCACTTCGCCGAGCTATGGAGACTTCGACTCTTCGCCGAGCTACGAGAGTTAGAATTTTTTTGGGTTCGAGCTCTGTTTTCGATGAGGTGCATTGTAGCTCAGAGATGGAGCTCGACGGTGGAGCGGAGGCGCGTCGGGACTGTAGCTCGAGATGCAGTGGAGGCGAAACTTGGTTTTGGTAGAGAAGCGTACTCAAACCGAGCTTCGGTCGGTCTCTGATTTGGCCCCCAAATTCGATGAAGAAGAAGAAGAAGAGGGGGAAGCGGAGCTGGTGTTTGGAAGTGGCTCCGGGTTTGGATCGACCCGTTAAGCCCTTTTTCTTGATTTTGGCTCCGTTTGACGATTTGGGTCTTGGTTTGTGGATTTGAACCCGAACCAGACCCGAAATCTCCTTTTCCTCTATCTTTGAATTTGTGAACTTCTTTTTGGGGATTTTTTGGAGCTATTTTGAGCTTAGGTTTGCATATAATTTTTTATACATATATTTATTGTCGTGTATATTCAACAATTCATATATATATAGAGCGAATGTATAGCTTGCCGTTTGATCCCGGCGAGTTTGGAGATAACTCGGAGATAGAGTTGAATGTTCAAGCTTGCCGTTTGCGCCCGGCCAGTTTAGAGGGACAACTCTTTGACCGAGTTGATGTAGAGCTTGTTGTTTGTTCCCAGCAAGCGTTGAGAGACGACTCAGAGATAGAGTTGAAAGTTCAAGCTTGCCGTTTGCGCCCGGCAAGTTTAGAGGGACAACTCTTTGACTGAGTTGACGTAGATCCTGCTGTTTGTTCCCAGCAAGTTTGGAGAGAACTCGATGGTAGAATTGAGTGCTGAACTTGCTGTTTACGCCCAACAAGCGTGTAGAGAACTTTGTGACGGGGTTGGACATTGTACCTGTTGTTTGCACCCAGCATGCGTGTAGAGACAACTCTTTGATTGAGTTAGTCCAGAAACTGCCATTTGACCCCGATGAGTTGGTAGGGGCAACTCGTGGCTGAGTTGGCATAGAGCTCGCTGTTTGATCCAAGCGAGTTTGTGGAGACGACTATGTGGTAGAATCAAAGTAAAAACCGCCGTTTGGTCCCGACGAGTTTGGAGAGGACTCTAAGATAGAGTTAGATGTTGCACCTTCTGTTTGCGCCCAGCAAGCGTGTAGAGACAACTTTGAGATAGAGTTGATGTAGAAAGTGCTGTTTGATCCCGACGAGTTTGTGGAGTAAACTCTATGACGGAATTGAGCGTTGAACTTGTTGTTGGGTCCAACAAGATTGGAGAGAACACTATGACAGAGTTGGATGTTGCGCCTGCTATTTGTGCCCAGCAAGCGTGTAGTGACAACTCTGAGATAAGGTTGACGTAAAAACTGCCGTTTGACCCCGGCGAGTTTAGAGAAGACTCTATGACAAAGGTAGATGTTGCGCCTACTATTTGCGCCCAGCAAGCATGTAGGCTACTCTGAGATAGAGTTGTTGCAGAAACCGCCATTTGATCCCGGTGAGTTCGGAGAGAGCTCTGAGATAGAGTCGTTGTAGAAGTCGCCGTTTGATCTCGGCGAGTTTGGAGATAACTCAGAGATAGAGTTGTTGTAGAAACTGCCGTTTGACCCCGGCGAGTTTAGAGAGAACTCTGAGATCGAGTCAATGTGGAAACTGCCGTTTGGTCCCGGTGAGTTTGGAGACGACTCTGAGATAGAGTTGAATGTTCAAGCTTGTCGTTTGCACCTAGCAAGTTTAGAGGGACATTGCACCTGTTGTTTGTGCCCACCAAGCGTGTGGAGAAAACTCCTTGATTGAGTTGGTCTAGAAACTGCCGTTTGACCACGGCGAGTTTATAAGAGAAACTCCGTGATGGAGTCATGTGTTGAACTTGTTGTTTGTTCTCAACAAGCTTGGAGAGGACTTTATGACAGAGTTGGAGGTTGCACCTGCTGTTTGTGCCCAGCAAGCATGTAGAGACAACTCCTTGATTGAGCTTCTTGATTGAGTTGGTCTAGAAACTGCCGTTTGACTCCGGCACGTTTGGAGACAACTCTGAGATAGAGCTGATGTTGAAAATGCTGTTTAATCCCGGCGAGTTTGTGGGGGAAACTCCATGATGGAGTTGATGTAGAAACTATCGTTTGATCCCAGCAGTTTGGAAGGAGAGCTATGAGATGAACTTGAGCTTGAACTTGTGGTTTGGCCCAGTTGTTAATGGTGCTTGGGCGAAGACCAAGGCATTGAACTTATTGTTTGGAACCAATGAGTTGTTGACGGAGCTCAAGTGGCAATCAGAGCATAGAACTTGTCGTTTGGAGTCAACGAGCTATTTGGTGAAGCTTAAACGAAGACCAAGGCATTGGACTTGTTGTTTGGAGTCAAAAAGTTGTTTGGTGGAGATTAAGCAAAAACCAAAGTTTTAAACTCGTTGTTTGGAGCCAACGAGCTATTTGGTGCAGCTTGAGCGAAGTCCAAGGCATTGAACTCGTTGTTGGGAGCCAACAAGTTACTGATGGAGCTCAAGCGAAGAGTAGAACATTGAACCCGTTGTTTGGAGCCAATGAGTTACTGATGGAGCTCAAGCGGCGAGCAGAGCACTGAACTCATTATTTGGAACCAACAAGTTGCTGATGGAGCTCAAGCGGCAAGCAGAGCGCTGAACTCGTTGTTTAGAACAAATGAGTTGTTGATGGAGCTCAAGCGGTGAGCAGAGTGCTGAACTCGTTGTTTGGAACGAACGAGCTATTGATGGAGCTCAAGCGAGCGGAGCGCTGAACTCGTTGTTTGGGACCAACGAGTTGTTGATGGAACTCAAGTGGCGAGCAGAACGCTAAACTCGTTGTTTGGGACAAGTGGAGCTCAAACGGCAAGCGGAGCGCTAAACTCATTGTTCGGGACCAACGATTTTTTGATGGAGCTCAAGCGGCGAGCGGAGCGCTGAACTCGTTGTTTGGAACCAATGAGTTGTTGATAGAGCTCAAGCGGCGAGTAGAACGCTGAACTCGTTGTTTAGGACAAACAAATTGTTGATGGAGCTCAAGCGGCGAGTGGAGCACTGAACTCGTTGTTTGGGACCAATGATTTGTTGATGGAGCTCAAGCGGCGAGCGGAACGTTGAACTCGTTGCTTGGAACCAACAAGATATTGATGGAGCTCAAGCAGCGAGCAGAGCGCTGAACTCGTTATTTGGGACCACCGGGTGTTGATGGAGCTCAAGCAGCGAGCAGAGCATTGAACTCGTTGTTTGGAGCCAACGAGCTTTTGACGAGACTCACGCAGTGAGCGGAGTGCTGAACCCGTTGCTCGATGTTGACGAGTGGTTGGCCGGAGGAACTCAAGTGGCGTGTGGAGCACCGAACTCATTTTTAGAGCGAATGAGTTGTGAGTATTTTGAATTTTCTTAGTGTGGAAGTGAAGTCACTTGTGTTTATTCAGCGTTGAGATCATTACATTATTCTTTTTACTGACAAGTAGTTTCGTGCATCGAATGAAGTTCCCCGGGACACTGAGCTTGTCCTCCTTTGTGATACGCAGTGCTTGAAAGAGTTGGAACTCTCCCGTTTGCACGGCGCTTCACGCGAGATGGAGTTGGAGGTTGCTCAAGTGAAGGTGGTCGGATAAACCTGGAGTTTGCTCGTCTAAGGAGGACTTGTCTTGAATATCATCATCAAGAGTTGAGGCAGCCTTATGGAGCGGTTAGCTGGTAGGAGGCCAGCGAGGAGATTCGGTTTCTCTTAGGTAGAGCATCTCTCCAGTGTGTATAGCTGGAAGTACAACTTTCATGACAGTTTGCTGTACAGTGTTCGCAGGACTTTCGGTTGTGATTCTTAGACGTGGAACGTGAACTCATTGTAACTTTGTTGTTGTAAAGAGACTTGTACTTTATGCAATGAGAAGTCTTCTACATGCCGGTGTCTTGTCCTGTGATACATCGTCTTGGGGGTTGGCTAGTCGTATGAGCTACTCTTGGGGAGAGTTGGAGTTTGGACTAGCCGTTTTGTATTTGCAGACATCTGTAGTGCTACTGGATCTGATCATACGAGTTTGTGATAGTTCTGTGATTTGCGGGATTCATTTCATATGCTTGATCCTTGCTGTCATGGTTGATGTGCCATCGACGGGTTCTTTGTCGCTAAATAACAGGGCCTCAAGTCTGTTGCGTATAGCTTAAATAACTATCGATGGTGTATGGCGGAGTTTAGCATTGCTCCATCTTGAACCCAGCTAGTTGTAGGGATAACTCTGAAGGAGAGTTGTTTTCCAAAGTTACTGTGTGGGGCCTCTGACAGACTGTGAGAGACATCGAATGGATAGTTGAACCCTTAAGTGTTGCTTTTTATAAGTGTTGCTAGAGTAACTCTTATCTATGATTTTGGACATCTTAATCTGTTGTTGAGGAAATTTAACTAGTTGCAGGAACAGATTGAATGGCGAGTTGAACTGTGAACGTGTGTCATTACAGGTTGCGAGAGTAACTCTGAACCATGAACATTGATTTCAAACTTGTTAGTTTAAGTATTAACAGGTTGCAGGAGCATCTCGAACGGCAAAGCGCACTCTGAACTTACTTATTTGCAAATTGACAGAGTTTCTTTTGAACCATGAACATGGACTCCGAACCGGTCGTCGAGGCATTAACGGATTGCATGAGCAGATCGAATAGTGAAGTGCACTGTGAACTTGCGTTATTGCAAATTGCTATTCCCTGTCGGGCCATGGGTATGGACTCCGAATCCGTCTTACGGAGAGACTCGCAACGAGTGTTTGGTGCTGCTTAAGTGTATAAGTGTGGCACTCAACTCGTTGTTTCAGAGCCTCCAAGGAAGTTCAACTAGTTGTAGGAACAGATCAATCGGTGAGTTGTGTTCTAAATGTGCATTGCACGCTGAAACTCCCGAGTTCTGGATTCCGAACTTACGTTGAGGAAAGCTTGTAACGAGTGCCTAGCACCGCTTTAAATGTAAGTTGGGCATGTAGCTCGTTGTTTGCTTTGATGAATTAACAGGTTGTAGGAGCAGATCGATTAGCGAAGCGCGCTCTGAACTTGTTTCATTATAAATTACTGTAGTAACTTCGTACTATGGATGTGGGCTCCGAACCCGTCTCGTAGGAAGTTTTTAATGATTTTTTGGTGCTGTTTTTGTGTACAAGTTTGGCACCAAAACTCATTGTACTTCACAAGGTGTTCTAGTTTCCATGTCCCTGCTGATATCTCCTTGCCCCTCGGGTCTTCAAGTTCATGAGCTGTCAGGTGAACAACTTAGTAGACCTTGCCTGGACTTGCCTGTTTTGGAGGGAGCCCCCCATTGTTTTGCATAGTGAAAGAGGAATCTTCTGCTGCACCAATGTGTTTAGGCATGACTATTTGTCTCCGTTGAATAAGTGGAGTGGCTTCGGGCAAGGGATTCAGGCTTATTATTGTGTCATGATGAGAACTAGTTTGGACCTGGTGAAAGATGATGTGTCAGGTTTGGAAGTTCTTGGTAGAGTCGGTTATGGCAGAGGCTTCAAGCTTGTTTTTGAATTATTGTGATTGCTTTTTGGCGGTGACTCTATGGCATCGAGGGGGAGAATGGAGCCCCCCATTGTAGCTGTGTATCATGCTCATGCTGCCTGTTGGCTTCCTACAGCTTGGCTTACGCCAACTGTTATTGGGAGCTTCATTTTCATGTGAAATGCGGAGGCAGTTGCATGGAATGCCGCTAGGCCGGGACGACCGAGTATAGCATTGTATGCAGCTTTGACATCAATTACCATAAAGTCCAGTGCTTCTGTTTGAATAGTGGGGGCTTTTCCTGCTATTACGTCGAGCGCGATAATTCCCTCGATTTAGACAGGTGCACCAGAAGAGTCATGAAGTGTATAACTATCTAGCTTGAGTCAGTCTTGAGAGAGCTTGAGAGCCTGAAATGTGTCCATGAAGAGGATGTTTACTAAGCTTCCATTGTCCACCAGGATGCGGCGTACCTCATGATTTAGCATGCAAAGGTTTATGATCAATGCATCGTAATGAGGTATTTGGACGCCTTCTAAGTCCTTGTCGAAGAAAGATATCGGGATTCCGGTGCATTTGGCAGGCAAAATGTTAACTATGGAGTTGACTTTGCTGACGAAAGCTTTGCAGGAGGAGTTGGAATCTCCTCCCATCGGGTCTTCATGAATGGGGTGGAGGACGGTCATGTGTTCAGAGTCTTGCGACTCGCATGACCTCTACAGATGCTTATTAGCCCTCCGGGACAGAGAATTTTCGGTGTCGTTGTCTTTCTGAACGAAGTTGGAGAGATAGCCCCTGCGAATCAGGGCTTTCGGTTCTTCTTTAAGGGTTCGATAGTTTTCAGTAGTGTGTCCATGATCTCTGTGAAATGTGCACCATATATTTTTGTCACTTCTTCTGCAAGACGTTGACATCATGGGGGGAAGGCAGATTATTCCGTCCTTCTCCACTTCCATGAGGATGGCTGATACGCTTGCATTGAGAGGAGTGAATTTGTCGAAGCGTGACGCTAGAGTTGGACGGCATGAACTTGCACCGTTTTTCTGAAGCTTTCTGAGTTCTTCATCGCTTGTGTTCTTCCGTTTGTTCCCGGAAGATGAATCGTTCTTACCTTGAGGATAGAGAGCTTCCTCGACCCTGATATACTTGTCACTCCTTTTCAAGAGCGCAGTAAAACTTTTGGGTGGCTTTTTGGCGAGGGAGGCTTTCAGGTCTTTGTTAGTGACGTTGTGGCGAAAGAGCTGCAGTTGGGACTAAAGTGTTCAAGGCAGAAATTAACCTTGCTTCAGTTGTTAAATGCTTGACGAAGTCCTTTGGCAGTTCTCCATATTCTTGCTTCAGTTCTAGTAGGGAGACACTTGTTTTTTCAGTTCTTTGGCAAGTAACGAAGTGTGCAATGAAGAGTTCCTCGAGCTGATCGAAAGAAAATGTGGATTCGGGTTTCAAACGTGAATACCATTCCCTAGATAATTATTTCAGTGTAGCGGGAAATGTCTGACACATGAGTGCATCCATGGCATTATAGAACATCATAAGTGTTTTTAAAGCTCTTGATGTGGTTCGTTGGGTCTGATTCCCTGTTGTAGGATTCGAATTGAGGAGCTTTGAAGTTCCTTGGAACGGATGTATCGAGGATGGTTTTGCTGAAGGGACGTTGATTTGGGCGGTAGGCCCTGTTGGAGCAGTTTCTCTCATTCTCCATCTGTTCTAGGCAATCTTCTACTTCTTGGATACGGCGAAGGACTTGGTCATCCTTCTTTTGGGATCCAGTTGAAGCATTGCGGACTGAGTTGCGGTCGTACTGAGGATGTTATTCAGGACAGTTTTGTCAGGAGCCCCCCGGAGCCTCTCCGTTGGAAGGAGCGTGATTAGGCTGTCGGGGTGACTATTGAGGAGGAATCTGATTTTCCATAGGAGGAGCTAGTTGACGAAGAGTGGTAGTGCGACGGCTGGAGGCCGCACCTTTACCTCTTAGTCTTTGTGGCATGGCAATAAGTTTTACTTGTGTAGTTTCCCACAGACGGCGCCAATCTGTTGCTGCTTATTTTGGTGTGGGAGCAAACAGATAGTGAGTCAATAATTGATGGAAACTACTAAAAGTCAAACCTGTGCCTTGGCCATTAAAAAAGGTTAGAGCTCCTGAGATTGAATCTGGATCGTTGATTTACCTTATGTGATATGAATTCGACGGTGGATGATGCGGCCGATGAGATCGTGCCACCTAAGGTTGTAAAAAAATGGGTTGTAAGAAAAGGTTGTAAGTGTAGCATTACCCTTCTCCCAATCTCAAATTTTTTCACTTTCCCTCTTTCTTCCTGATGCGAGCCTGCAAGAAGTGAAGGCTTTGGGTTAGTAAAGTATCAGATCTGCCTTGGTTTAGTAGAGTATCAGTCTCAGTTGCCGCGTATCAGTCCGTATCAGTTCTCAGCTATTGCGTATCAGTCCCCAGAGGATTTTCTTTCTTCCAGGGGCTTATTTGCAAAATAAGAAGGGAACTTGCAAAATAACCCACTCTTAGCAGATGGTAGGTATTACTGTAGTATTGGATTAGCACGTGCAGTGCGCACCTGAGTTAAATCAGGCTATATGTATCAGATGTAATCCTGTGGTTGTTTTTTATGAATGAGAATTGAGTCTTTCTTCTTCCTCTTATCTCCTCTTCTTTATCTTGCTCCCCAAGTCTGCTCTTCTTCCTCATTTCTTCCTTTTTTCTATTGATTTTCCTTAGCACATTAGCTTATCAACCATGCCTGCTAACACACGCTTGAACCCAAATAGAGATCCCCCAACTGGGCCTGCATCAATGGTATCAGAGCCTCCTCCATCCAATCCAATCGACCCACTCGGAAGCTCAACGGTCCTAGAGTCTGGTTCCGGATCGGGAACTGGAATCGGATCACCGAGCGCCATGACAAGGGGATCTACTCTCCGGAGTATTGATCCTCAACAGTCAGCCGATTTAGAGAAGAGGATGGATCTGATGGAGATGTCAATGAGAAACTTAACCACTATTGTTCAGAATCAGTTCATGGGGGTCCAACATCAGATGAGAGCCCAGTTTGATGAAATACAAAATCTCCTCAGCAACCTCACCCCCTACGTTGAGAGAACTCCATCGAGAGGGGAGAACACTTTTCCGATGGGATCGTTGAATCCTCCTTTACTGCCCACTCCTACAACCATTCCCATACAGCCCTTGCAGCCGAACCCATGGCCAAGGAGGGAGGAGGAAGAGTACTGTCGATACCCTCCCTTCTTGCCAAAGCACACAAAACTGGAGATTCCTACTTTTGATGGTACCGGAGATGTCAGTAATTGGATTTTCCAGTTAGAGCATCACTTCGATACTCAGAAGATAGAAGGGAAGTTCCAGGTGGACTTTGCTGTATACTATTTGAAGGATGAGGCTCTAGTTTGGTGGAGGTGGTTCAAACGCCAGTGCGGAGTGGAGGTGAGTTGGGAAGCGTTGAAGCGAGAGATGCTTCTCCAGTTTGGGCCAGCGGAGCTGCAAAACCCAACCGCCACTTTGTTCAAGTTGAGACAGACTGGAAGTGTGCGCGACTACCATAAGGATTTTATCAAATACAGTCACCTTAGTCGACCGTTAGCCATGCCAGCATTAGTCGACTGCTTCATATCGGGCTTGAGGGAAGATATCCAACAAGAAGTCACCCTTAAGCACCCTCTGTCGGTGACGTCCGCCTATCGCGAAGCGCAGGCGAGAGAGAGCATACTTGCAACCCAGAAAAGAACCTTCAGATACCCCAGCCACAATCCCAAATCAGGAGTGTACAGTCACCCTGCAGGATCTCTTCAATCTTCAGCTTGGGGAAAAGCAAATGCTGCCATTGGAAGCAAACCAGCGGTGAGCGACCCTCTAAAACCCACCCAATTTGATCAAATGTTAGCAGAGAAACGAGCCAAGAATCTGTGTTTCAGATGTGATGAGAAATGGGAGAGGGGTCATAGGTGTAAGGGGAGATCTATGATGCAGATTGAAGGGGAATTTGATGGGAAGGAGTACTGGGAAGATGAGAAAACTTCTGAAGAGGTGAAGGCGGATGATGAAAGTGGCGAAGGTGATCTCTACTGCATCAAGGATGAGACTCAAAAACAGGTGCACCCAACTGTGTCGTTGGAGGCCATCTCTGGGATGGACCGTCCAAAAACCATTAGACTGGCTGGCAAGATAGCGAAGCAAGAAGTCTTTGCTTTGATAGACACGGGGTCGACTCACAATTTTGTGGATACTCGCATAGCAAAGAAGGTCAAGCTGCCAATCCTTCGTGGGGAGGAGTTTGAAGTTAGCGTAGCAGGAGGAGCTAAGCTGAAGTGCGAGGGAATTTGTGAGAATGTGGAGTTCATCTGCCAAGGCGTGGTGATCAAAACAGACTTCTATTTGCTCCCTCTGGGCACTAGCCAGTTGGTGCTTGGGGTTCAGTGGCTAAAAACACTAGACGGGGTGTGGATGAGCTTCAAGGATTTCTCTCTTCGTTTTGAGTTGGAGGGGGAGTCGAAGTTATTAAGAGGAGTCGGGAACAAGAGTTTGGAACTAGCATCACCCAAAGCTTTCGGGAAAACTCTGATGTATATGAAGAAGGGGGTCATGCTGCAGATTTCTTCACTACAGGGTTCCCCTGACTCCGCGAAAGACGATTCCCAACCTCCTTGCGATGAAGACTTGCTGCCGGTGTTGAGAGAGTTTGAAGAAGTCTTCCAAAACACGATGCAACTTCCCCCAAAGAGAGCTTGCGATCATCAGATACCTCTTCTTCCTCACACAAATCCTATCAGTTTGCGACCTTACAAACACCCCTGGCAACAAAAAAATGAAATAGAACGGCTAGTGGCGGAGATGTTGCAATCGGGAGTCATCCGACCCAGTTCTAGCTCATATGCATCACCTGTGGTGATGGTGAAGAAGCCCGATGGCACGTGGAGATTGTGCGTCGACTATAGAGCTCTCAACAAAGTCACACTCAAAGATAAGTTCCCTATCCCCATCATCGATGAGCTCTTAGATGAACTACATGGATCAGTTATCTTCAGCAAGTTGGACTTACGGAGTGGTTATCACCAGGTGAGGATGAAGGAGGAGGACATCTACAAAACGGCTTTCAAGACACACGAAGGGCACTACGAGTATGTAGTCATGCCATTTGGCCTCACCAACGCTCCCTCAACCTTCCAATCCCTAATGAACACAGTGTTCAAGCCCTTTCTCCGCAAATTTGTGTTGGTTTTCTTCGACGATATACTCGTCTACAGCAAATCTAAGGAGGAGCACCTTAATCATGTCCGACTAGTGTTGCAGCGACTACAACAGCACTCATTAAGAGCTAAATTGAGCAAGTGTGTGTTCGGCACAACCATAGTAGCTTACTTGGGCCACATCGTGTCTCCTGAAGGGGTGTCGGTGGATCCAGAGAAGATATCGGCAGTGCGCGACTGGCCAATACCAAGGACACTTCGAGCTTTGAGAGGATTTCTCGGATTAGCTGGTTACTACCGCAAATTCATCAGAGGGTATGCCTCTATCTCGTCTCCCTTGGTAGCGCTGACAAAGAAAGGGGGTTTCCGATGGTCGCAAGAAGCGCAAGAGGCTTTTGAAGCTTTGAAAACTGCTCTCACGACAGCGCCAGTACTCCAATTGCCCAATTTCACCGAGCAATTTATTCTAGAGTGTGATGCGGCGGGTACGGGAATAGGAGCTATTTTAATTCAGCAAAAACATCCGATCGCCTTCTTAAGCCAAGAGTTGAAGGGAAGAAGTAGACACCTCTCCGCTTACGAGAAGGAGATGTTGGCGATCCTTCTAGCTGTCAAAAAGTGGAGGCATTTCTTATTGGGGAGGGAATTTGTTATCCGCACCGATCACAAGCCGTTGAAGCATCTGTTGGAGCAAAGGTTGGAAACCGAAGCTCAACACTCCTGGCTTTGGAAACTACACGGGTATCAGTTTATAGTGGAGTACAAGAGGGGTCGAGACAACATAGGAGCTGACGGTTTGTCGAGAGCTTTCGAAGATAGCCAGCTTGAGGCCATCACAATTGTCCAACCGAACTGGCTGCTCGACGTGAAGAAGGAAATGCAGCTGAACCCCTTTTATCAAGAGGTGCGAGCGAAGCTAGATTCGGGGAAGGAAGACAACCCAAAACTCACTTGCCAGCACGGAGTTTACTACTACAAAGGAAGAGTTCTCCTTGATCCAAACTCTCCCGTCACCAAACAGCTGTTACAGCTTTATCATGGCTCTGCTGAAGGGGGACACTCGGGGTATGATAAGACTTGGCGGAGAGTGAAGGCAGTGGCCTATTGGGTCGGTATGAAGGGAATGATCAAGGCCTACATAAGAGAATGCGAAATTTGTCAGAGGTGCAAGCATTCCAATCAATCACCGGCGGGGTTGCTCCAACCTCTACCCATTCCCACCGCAGTGTGGCAAGATATAAGCATGGATTTCGTAGAGGGCCTCCCTAGGAGCTTGGACAAAACCACTGTGTTGGTGGTGGTGGATCGGTTATCCAAGTATGCGCACTTCCTTGCGTTGGCTCATCCTTACACCGCGAAGCAGGTTGCGGAGTTGTTTGTGAACAACATCATCAAACTCTACGGAGTACCCGCTACCATTGTCAGTGATCGCGATGCAGTATTCACTAGCCAATTTTGGAAGGAGATTTTTCGCCTCCAAGGGACCCAATTGTGTATGAGCTCCTCTTTTCACCCCCAATCCGACGGCCAAAGTGAGGTGGTAAACCGAACTCTTGAAACTTACTTAAGATGTTTTTGTGCCTACAAACCTAGCACTTGGGTTAGTGCTCTTCCTTGGGCGGAGTATTGGTACAACACTACTATCCACAGCAGCACCAAGTATTCTCCCTATCAAGTACTCTACGGTCGAAGTCCACCCAACTTGTTGTCGTACGTCCCCAAAACTGCGAAGTCTCCTGAAGTAGAAGAGTGCCTCATCGAGAGAGATATTACCCTCAAGCTGTTGAAAGACACCCTCAAGAAAACCCAATCCCGAATGAAGCAAGCAGCAGATTTGCGCCGGAGGGACAAGGAGTATAAAGCAGGTGATCAGGTGTATATTAAGCTCCAACCGTATCGCCAACTCTCTGTGGGAGGGAGGAGGATCCATAAGCTTTCCCCGGTGTATTATGGCCCCTATAAGGTGATCTCAAAGGTGGGAACGGTCGCATACCGATTACAGCTACCTCCCGAAGCGAAGATCCATGATGTTCTCCATGTATCGCAGCTCAAACCCCACATCGGCAAGGAAGAAAGCTCAAGCTCAGCATCACCGGTTTACTTTCAGGAAGAAGAAGCTGAACCCTGGCGCATATTAGATAAGAGAACTGTTGGGAGGAGGGGAAGAATGCTGACTGAGGTGTTAGTACAATGGAAGGGTGGAGAGAAAGCGGATGCGACCTGGGAGGAATTTTGGAGTTTGTATAATCGCTTCCCTGGCTTCCAAAGAGCCATGGAAGCTCCTCAAAAAGGGGGTAGGGATGATGCGAGCCTGCA
The DNA here is from genome assembly GCA_017893485.1 of Hemerocallis citrina. NCBI lineage: Eukaryota > Viridiplantae > Streptophyta > Magnoliopsida > Asparagales > Asphodelaceae > Hemerocallis > Hemerocallis citrina. The sequence continues at coordinate 54,086,108 of CM030359.1, read as the reverse complement.
AGAAGTGAAGGCTTTGGGTTAGTAAAGTATCAGATCTGCCTTGGTTTAGTAGAGTATCAGTCTCAGTTGCCGCGTATCAGTCCGTATCAGTTCTCAGCTATTGCGTATCAGTCCCCAGAGGATTTTCTTTCTTCCGGGGGCTTATTTGCAAAATAAGAAGGGAACTTGCAAAATAACCCACTCTTAGCAGATGGTAGGTATTACTGTAGTATTGGATTAGCACGTGCAGTGCGCACCTGAGTTAAATCAGGCTATATGTATCAGATGTAATCCTGTGGTTGTTTTTTATGAATGAGAATTGAGTCTTTCTTCTTCCTCTTATCTCCTCTTCTTTATCTTGCTCCCCAAGTCTGCTCTTCTTCCTCATTTCTTCCTTTTTTCTATTGATTTTCCTTAGCACATTAGCTTATCAACCATGCCTGCTAACACACGCTTGAACCCAAATAGAGATCCCCCAACTGGGCCTGCATCACTTCCCCGCTCACTCCCGCCCTTCGCCATCGTCGTCCCCCGTTGTCGCTGTGGCTCACTCTCTATCACTCACGCCAGTCGTCGTTGTCTTCCCCCGCTCTCTCTCCCGTTGCCGTACCCCATCATCGTCGCCTTCGTCATCCCCCACTGTTTTCGTCGCTGTCTCTCGCTGTTGACGACCTCCGTTGACTCTTCAGGTATAGATTATTTTAATTTTAGGGCTAAACAAAAAGAGTTTTATTGAAGGCATTAATACATTTTTGATTGATATATTAGGGCATTAATATTTTAGGGTTTTAGGGCGTGGGGTATGTGGAGTATTATGGAGTTGATCGAAATTGAAGTTTTGATCATTTTGTTTAAAGATGGATAATTATGGGGTTGATCGATTATTTTTAGCGTAGGGTATGTGGATTATTGTGATAAATTTTGCTATTAGCTAGTATTGTCATTACGTATTGTTAGCGAATTACATATTTTTAGCGAGCGCATATTCAAGGGCAGGGAATTTCGAGGAAGCAGAAAGGGTGAGAATGGAGATGGAAGAGAGAGGTTTGAAAAGAAATCCTGGTGGCAGCTAGGTTATGCAACGAAAGTAATGCTTCTTCTCATAAGAAACAACTCTATACTCTTATATTGTTGGGATTCTGGTTGGTACTGAAATTTTTATCTTTCTTTTCCAAATCTAAACTTTTGCATCAACAAAATTGTTTGGCAAATTTTCAATTATGAAGATCGATTGTATATAGGAATTTGGTCTTTAAGGTTGTTTGATTCGTAGGAAAGATGATGGATTCGTTTTCCAACCTTGCCACGCAAACATTTAGACAAGTTAATTTTCTATAGATTGGTTAAGTTGCATCAGAACTGTTCCCACACCCACACCTGTGGCATTACATTCAAGTACAAAATCATTTCAAAGTTAGGTAACAGGTTTTGCATCATGGAGTTTTCACTGCATGATGTGAAAACTATGCCACTATACCTACAGTAAAAGTTCAAGAGTTTAGAACTTACAGTCTAATGCATGGAAGAGTTGTTCTGCTCTAGAATTCCATTGAATCCATTTTGTCCAACAATTCAGTTAAGGTGCTGTAGTAGCACCTAAAAGTACAAGGGTTTCGAACTTACATTCTAATGCATGGAAGAGTCGTTCTGCTCTAGAATTCCAATTAAATCTATATTGTCCAACAATTCAGTTAAGGTGTTGGAGTAGGGTTTGGAATAATTAGGATTGATTAGGGTTTTAGTTTGGTAATTTATTAGTTTGTTATGTTTGATTAAGGTTTGTGGACTAATTAGGTTTATGTTTGTTGACTAATTAGGTTTTGTGGCCCTCCTGGATGTGATATAGCCTTATTAGCTAAGGCAGTTGCCAACGAATATCAGGCAAATTTTATCAGTGTCAAAGGTATTGAACTGCTTACAATGTGGTTCGGGGGAGTGAAGCAAATGTGAGGGAGATCTTGATAAGGCTCGCGACTCTGCACTATGTGTGCTCTTCGTCGATGAGCTTGATTCAATTGCTACCCAGGTTTGACTTCAACTACATGAAACCTATTGATTTGTAGTCCATTGTTGTAAAAACCCTACTAATTTTTTTTTGTTTTTATCCCCTGACCCTGCTTAAGCTTTTTTGAATGGTTTATTCCCGCTTTAAAATTTACATTTAATCCTTTCTTCTTAGGAAGCTTCTTTTAGTCCAATAACTTTCTACTGGTAATTATACATGTCGCTCTTTTCTATTGTGCATTTTTATCATTTATTTTATATTGTGCCCTTATTATAAAGCTATTGTGCATTTTGCTGCTAACAGCCTACTAGAGCTTAAAGCCTGGCCTTGTATTTCTGGTTCTTTTGTTGCAGAGAGGGAGTAGTGTTGGAGATGCAGGAGCTGCGGCTGAAAGGGTTCTTAATCGGCTTCTCACAGAGATGAATGGCATGCCTGCGAAAAAAACAGTTCTCATCATTGGCGCTACAAACAGACCCGATATTATAGACCCAGCATTGCTCAACCCAGGCTGTCTTGACCAGTTAATTTATATCCCTCTTCCAGATGAGGCATCCAGATATTCAATATTCAAGGCCTTTTTGAGAAAGTCTCCAATTGCGAAGGATGTGTATTTGAAGGTTCTTGCACAGTATACACAAGGCTTTAATGGCGCTGATATTACAAAAATCTGCCAGTGTGCTTGCAAATATGCCACAGAGAGAACATTGAGAAGGTATGCCTAACTTCTGCTTGTATTTGTTAAATGTACTCTTTTACCTTTATAGGAAATCATTCTGTCATCTATTCCTTATTTGACTGTTCTAATGTGAAATTTACTATATTACGGTGGTGATTTCACTGCCTGTTACTATCACTGTGGTGATTTAGAGTCTTCCATTGCGAATAAGAAAGTTTCATTCTAGGCACCAACTTCAAATACTGATTGTTTACTTCTACTTGTAAGTTAACACCAGTTTCACTATTTCATGTTCTAGTTCCAGAACAACCTTATTTCCCCTAACATACTTAATTTCCCTCAATGATATATATGGTACACTTATCATCAGGGTATGTCTGTTCCCGAGGTTTGCTTGTAGTTTACTGGTAACGATGTTTATGCTGACTATACATAAGAAAATTTGATTGGGTCATGGATAACTCTTCTGTTGGAGGAGATGAATCTGTTTCCCTGAACCTATAATTGTGACTGGAAGCTGATGATTTGAACATTTGTCAATATTGAGACTGTTAATTGCTGATCTCAGTGGACCTTTAAGTTAATCTCAGTGAACGGTCATTGTTCTGTTATGATTTACTCTGGTAGTTACTTGAAAAATTCATGATTCTCTTCTTGTTTGGTAATTGATTCTTAGAGCATCCACTATTGTTCATGCTATATTATAGGTATTTGGAAATATGGAAATGGAAATAGAAGAGTTGCGCTGCTATCGTTAAAGCCAAAATTTGGGTTTAAAAAGTTATAAAATATATAGACGGAAGAACATCCTCTGTCTAATAAAATAAATAAATTTTTTAATACCCAAAATTCAATAGACCGAATATCATGTTCCGTTTGACAATAATTAACAAAAAAATTTTTTTTTTAGCCACTGGTCGCGCGAATAATTAAATAAAATAAAAAATTACCCAGACGGATGATGATCCTCCGTCTGGGGATTTTTTTTTTGCCCAGCCGGATGATGATCTTCCGTTTGGGCATATTAATTTTTGTTTTTTGTTTGTTTTTCTTTTGTTTTTAAGGAAAATGACGAAAAGTGAAAAAAAATAAAAATCGCCTCTCTTTCCCATGTCTCTTTCCCATTTAAAAAAATGTCGTAAAAAAAAAATTAGAAAAGAGAGGGACGGAAGAAGATCTGCCGTCTCTCCATTTTAATTTCAAAAAAAAAAAAGAGACAGGAGATCTTCTTTCGTGTTTCTACTAGACGGATGATCAAAGATGATCTTCCGTCTTCTAGATTTTGCATTTGCTATTTGACTCTGGCCAAAAAATAGGTTTTTGGTCAACGATAGTGGCGGATTTCTGATCAAAGTTTCCATTTTTTAGGTTTTTAGTAGACGATAGTGGATGCTCTTATATTATCTATTTCCACTGTGATATCTAGATGTCATTTTTCTTGCTCATGCGCAGACTCCACTCTGCTGTGCTGTTCATTTTTTCTGCATGATTGCATACTATGATGAGCAAGGAGATAGTGGAAGCAACCGATGAATGTGTACACTTGGGATTACGCACTTAAATTTTTGTGATTTTGTGCTCTTAAGCACTTGTACATATATGTAATTATTGTAATCAATTGAATTTGTGGATGATTTGGACTTCACTGTATAATTATTATGCTTGATATTGGAATAAATTTGTGCTCTAAAGTACTTCTATATTGTTTATTATGCTTAATACATGGATTTGTGGAAGATTATTAGAATGAATTCATGAAAATGATTGTGAATTAAATTACAGGTTTTTTTTATTTGATAACATAAATGACAAAAACAATAACAACCGCTCAACTATTTATATTTACACTTAAAAAAAAAAAAAACTATCTCGGAGTTTTTAAACGCTGGGATACGGTATTTAATGGAAATATTTCAAAAAATAAAATTATCCTATCACGGCGTTTACAATTGCCGGGATAGTCCTTGTACATTTCCGACGCTTGTGGCGGCGTTTTTTGAAACACTGCCTGCTTCAAGCCCGACATTTTAAAACGCCGGAAATGGCAAAAAAAAAAAAATGCCGGAGATTCTCTTTTGGTTTGTAATGATCTAGTAGAAAAGTTAAAGCTTAACTAATTATTTGCACGGGAATACACATGTTTCTTTTTCAAAAATGAAGGACGGACTCATTCATCCCTCACTATTCAATTATAGGAACTAGTAATTTACACGTGCGATGCACATTTTAATAATTTTAAAAAATAAAAATAAAAACTCTGACGTAGGGAGGATTTGAACCAGAAACTTCCTTATATTAGTTATGTACGTGTATTGCACATGTTGGTAGAATGACAGAATGACAAATAACACTAAGGCCTTCTCCCATTATAATATTAGAGATTAGAGATTAGAGATTAGAGATATGCATTGAACAAAGCGTTTAATTACGTTTCCACTTTTCCAATAGAGGTTGAATTTACGCATTCAATAATATAGATCATGGGATTTGGATTATATCAGAAAAATTATGATGTCTTACAGTGTTTTAGCACTTTGTTTCTGGGTGAGGCATGACTTTTGCATATACAGTTTAGTTCCTATATTTTGATGGTCTGCCAAGAGCATATGTAGTCGTTGAAATATATATTTTAGGTATTTGGCAAATAAAAAAAGAAAATATGAGTTTGTGCTGCAGTCGTAACCAATCCAAATTTTGAGTTTTTGAACTATTAAATCCTCTAACGAAATATTATTTATCATCCCTCCTTTAGATTTTTTTCTTTATAAATTAATTGGAACGAACGAACGATTCACTATCCCTATAAAAAAATTTCTAATTTTAAAAAATTTTTTGACGGGACGGAAATTGATTTCCCGTCCGTCGAATTTTTTTTTAAAAAAAAGAAAAAGAAAAACGAACGGATGGGAAATGATTTCCTGCCCGACGTTCCCGTCCGACCATTAAAATAAAATAAAATAAAATAAAATATAATAAAATTCACGGACGGGGAATCATCCCTCGTCCGATAATTACGCGCAAAAAAAAGAGCACGGACGAACAATCGTTCTCCATCTTTTACGAATTTTTTTTTAAAAAATTCGGGATGGGAAATCATTTCCCGTCCGATAGGGTAAAAAAAATAAAAATTCAAGCGACTGGAATATGATCTTTCGACTATCGAACCGACGAAAAATCATCCTTCGTCGGCTATTTTTTCCAAATTTCTATTTCGTCTGCCAAATTTAGCAGACGACTCTTCCTGTTAAACCCCAAATTTTGAGTTATAGTCAACATCTGCAGCACAAAAAATTCTATTTTTTTGAAAATTTTGGCAAAATAGCCAACGACTACATATACTTGAAAGCTTTATGATTGTAATGAGTAAAGGAGCCTTCACATCTTCATCTCTCCCACGTGAGGAAATGATGCTCAATGCCTCGTAGAGTACCTTTTTTTTATTGATAAAAGGATAAAATTCTAAAGAATTCTAGCCAAACATACTATTAAAAAACAAAAAATCTAACAGCAAAATGGTTCCAACATAACATTCTGGTGCTAAAAGAAACACATAGTTTCAACAGACAAAAAAAGCACCTAGAAACAGAAGGAAATTATAATTACAAAACATAAGAACTGGAACTAAAACCAAACACACAGTAGAGAAGACAATCAGCAGTCAAGGGTCAATAACCACCACAGGATTATTATCACTAGTAATCTTGTTCCTTTCATATGCAGCTTGGATAGACGAAACAAGTAAGACTGTAGAGATATATTCTTGCTGAGGAGAAGTCATAGCAGAGATAAGGGTCCAAAGTCCCAGAAACAGGATCCACATTAGCAAAATTATCAGAAACAACTTCCGCATTTGCCTGAATACCTCCATTAGTGTGCATATAATCAGCAACATCACCAGCATTAGAGATTTCGAGAGGTTCAAAATTTTTGACATCATGTTGTTGAAACTCGTTAGAAAAATCTGCAACTGAAATATTAGATGAAATATAATTTTGAATAAGAATATTGACTGAATGAAGATCAATATTTTTTTTTTATAGAAGGATGGAGAATCTTAGACCAAATGTTAATAAAATAAAAGAGAGAATCAAGAATAGAGATGATATCAAAACATTTTTACAAAAAAATTCTTTGATTTCTTTCTTTCCAAATCACCCAAATAAGAGCTAGTATAGAAATGTCCCATTGCATTCTAATCTTTGATTTAATCCTTTTCTCTCCAAACACTCCGCCAAGAACTAATAGAAGTAGGGATACCTTTAACTTTCCAAGTTTCTTTAAGAATTATCCAAATGTTTCTTACAAAATGACATTGATGAGGACATCAGTTGCAGACGATTTGGGCGTTTCTATCAGCGTAGGCGTCGTCTTCATCAGCTGTTTTATTTAGTTTAGGACTTTTATTTCATTACCATTTTTGTTTCGGGCAATTATAGCCATATGTAATCTTTTTGTATTTTTTTAGATTTTGAGAATATTTTGGAGATGTGTTTCAAGATGTATTTGAGCCTATTTAAAGGCCTTGAGATGAATGAGAAGATATGCCATTCTTGATTAAAAAAAAGTTTGTATTGAGTTTTTGCTCTTCCTCTTTCTCCTTTGTGTGATACAATTGAGATCCAAATTAGGGTTTGTGATAAATCCTAATCTAATTTTAGAGTTAGTGATTAATTCTAAAATCTATCCCCAACTTAAAAATCCCTAATACAAATCCTAATCCCTATTACAAAACCCTAATCACAAAAACTCCTACATCAGCCGCCTCTCCTCTTCTTCCCTATCCCGATCCCCACAAAGAAAATCAGCCCATCGTCTTCCTTCCCCACACCCATCTGCCTCCCCGCCATAGCCCAGCAACCCTCCTTCTTCACCGCTCAACTCCATCCCAATACACCCGACCAACAAAAACCCATCGCTCCCCTCAAATCCACCTCCCCTTCTTCCTCGTCTGTCGAACCCGAACCCAACCCCCAATCCTGCTACCTCCTTTCCACCTCGTCGACCGTCCTTTCCCTCACCCTCGTCGACCACCCCTCTCACTTCCACCACCAACCAACTCACCCCAAGTCACCCACCTCCACGCCTCCAGCCGACCTCCCTTCGTCGTCTGCCCTTTGCCTCGTCGCCAGTCAGCCGCCAGCGACAGCACAGCACTTCCCCGGTCGATTGCAGCCCAACAGTCACCAGCCACTCAAGCAGTAGCCGCTTCGATTGTTGCAATTGTTCTTCGCATTTGGTATACTCTTTCCTTTATTAAATAGTTGTGTTTTACTGTCCTATTATCTAGCATATTATCTAATTTGCCTGTCGACCACAAAATAACTGAGATTGAGTGATCCACATGCTAGAGTAGAGTACGAATCAGTATCGAATTTCTTACTTGCTAAAACACGTAGGGATTTAATTAATTGTAAGGTTGATTTATTAATTGGGACTGTTACACTTGATTCAATTCTTGAAAATCCATTAAACCTGTTAACTGTTAAAACTTCCAACTTAGATCCGCACTTTCATGTTGGTAAAATTAACCCATTAAGATTCTTGGAAATTCTCTATTTTAGGGTTGGTTTTACATCAGACATTTAATGAATAAATGAAAAGCAGATTCATTGCCAGTAGAGCATAAAACACATTTCTGGCCCATAGCTAAATTTCTTTTATTCAAATTGTCAACAGTAAGAAGCTATAATTAATGGTAAGCCACACCACAATACTAACTTTAAGAGGGGCAATATTCTGACAAATACACTTATAAAAGGGGCAAATCAATCCACCAATGTTAAGAAATTTATAAAAGGATTTAACAATGAACTAGTAATCTGCACGTGCGATGCACGTTTTTAATATTTTTTTTAAAAAATAAATACTACTCCCTCCGTTTTGCACATAGATTAAGGAAGGGTGAGATAAACATTTGTTTCCCTCTACACCCTTATTAATAAGTCTCCATGATTTAATTACTAATTCTTTTTTCAATACAGATTCTGATTTCAAGAAATTGTAATTAATGTTTTCTCAATACAAATTCTGAATATATAGAGTTGCTAATAGTAGATGGTGAGTTGGCATTAAATTTTTGGAGAAAATAAAATCTAGAAAGTTGAAACTACAATTTTCTAAGAATATTTGATAGGATTAAGATGAGTAATTAAGATAAAATTTCAACATATATAAATAAGGGTTTTCTTGGAAAAAAAATGGGAAAAAATTGGATAATATCACTTAAAGTGAAACAAGAAAAAAACTCTTAGTATCACTTAAAGTGAAACGAAGGGAGTAAGACATAATCTGGCATCAAACTTGAGATGTCACTCATCATATACTCTTTACAAATTACCCCTAGTGACATAAAATTTTATTTTATATGAGTGACATTTTTGTAAATAATTATGTCGTAAATATATTTGAACTTTGAGGATATTATGGTAACTAACAACAGTTAAGTAAATGAATGGTTAATATAACTCCTACTTAAAAATAAATGGTTGAGATTAGATGGTTGGTTGAATGGTTGACTACAAATGACAACCCCAACTCTCCCATTATAATTTTAGAGACATGTCATTAGAGTTCCCCCTCTATCTAACATCATCTCTAATCTTCCAGTCATAATTACTCAAATGATGAAGCAAAACATTGAAATCATGAGTTTGAGACAATGATAGTGATCTCCTGAATCTAATATTCCAAACTTTACAATAGTTATTAGTATGATAAAGAGAAAAAAACAGTTACATTAGGGTTACTAGCAAGATTATATGAGTCAGAGAAAGCATATGCCAAAGAGTTGTCACCCAATCCAGACATCAGTCCAAAATCTAATAGTTTTGCCATCCCACATATTTTTTGGATGCTATCCTTCCAAAAAGATGGAGTATCAGGTTTTCTATTAAAATCCCAAAGATGTCTTCTTAGAGCATCTGTAGTCGTTGGTTAAAAAGCCAAAATATCCAAATTTTGGCTTTTGGCGTGCTGTAGTCATTGGCTATTTAGCCAAAATATGACAAAATGTGAACAGCAGCGAGCTATATGTGGCAGACGATTTGGCTATATGGATAAAATACCCCGATGGAAGATGAATTTTCGTTTGTTAATCAGACGGGAAATGACGGGAAATGATTTCTCGTTTGATTTTTTTTTTAAAGTATTGGGATGGTAAATTACCGTCCCTTAATTAAAAAAAACAAAACAAAAGGGAAATCATTTTTCGTCCTTGCATCTGGGAGCCATTTTTTGATTTTTTTTTAACTTTTAATTTTTTTTGCTGCTAAAAGTTACTATCATCATTAATAAATTTTTTTACTAAGATTTATTATTATTTTTAAACGTCGGAAGGGAAATAATTTTCCGTCCGTCCTATTAAGATTTCGAAAAGCCAATTTTTGGCTAACGACGACTACGAATGAAAATTATATTGGCTATTGCTATATTCCAAATATGCAAAAAATGGCTCCAACGACTACATATGCTCTTATGAAATATTTATTCTTAATAATTCTAATCCATGATCAATTATTTAAAGTGACACTCTTCTAAAGTCATTTCCCTAGAAGTGCAAATGTTGTGATTTCTCAAATTAATAACACCTAAACCACCTTCCTCTTTACTTTTGCAAACCCTACCCCAATTGACAAGACATTTACCAATAGAAGAGTTCGAAGCAGAACCAATCCAAAGAAATTTCCTTCTAATCAAATCAATTTTTTTAATGACCCAAGAAGGGAGATAAAAGTAGGATAGTAGATAAAGAGGAATACAAGAAAGAACAAATTTAATAAGAGTAAGACGACCACCTCTAGATAAAGATCTACCTCACTAGATGTTAAGTCTCTTTTTCAATTTTCTCAATAACATGATTCCAGTCAGATTTATGAAGACTTCCAGGTCTAAGTGGAATACCATGGTAAGATAAAGGAAAAGTGCTTCTAGGGAAATTAAAAAAAGTAGATAATTCTAATTGTCTTTTTTCATCATGACCAATCCAAATAGTAGAAGATTTGGAAAAATTAATATTCATCCCAGAAATTCCTTGAAAACAATAAAGAATTAATTTGAGATTTCACAAACAGAGAAAAGAATAGTGTTATCAACATATTGTAAATTAAGAATTCCTTTGAAAGAAGGAAAACCCCCCAGACCTTCAATAAGATTATTGTCCCAGGCTAGAGAGAGCATTCTATTAAAGACACCAGCCACTAAAACAAAAAGTAATTGAGAGATATGATCCCCTTGTCTAAGACCTCTTTTACGGAAAAATTTTCTACCTTCAGTATTGTTAACAATCACAGTAGAGGTAACAGAAGAAATACTATTAAAAATCCAAGAAGACCGCTTACTAAAACCTCTAGCATTAAGGGCAAGCATAAGAAAGCTTCAATTAACTCTATCATAAGCTTTTTCAAAATCAAGCTTAAGAAGAATCCCTTCATTTTTCTCTTGATGAATATAATGAATTACCTCCTGAGCAGTGTCAACACTATCAAGAATAAATCTATCCTTGATCAAACCAGATTGAGTAATATCAACCAACAAGATTAGAAATCACTTTATCCAGTCTATTGGCAAGAACTTTCATCAAAATTTTGAAAATAACACTGAAAAGAATAATAGGTCTAAATTAACTGACCCTATTAGCATCAGGCACTTTGGGGAATAAAATAATATGTGCATAATTAAATCTAAGAAAATCTAGTGATTGATTATACAATTCTCTAAAGATCCCCATAATATCCTCTTTCAAATCAATCCAGAAATATTTATAAAAGAAAGTTGGAATACCATTAGGACCTGGAGCAGAATTAAGTGGAAGATCATTGATAGCTTGAAACACCTCTTCTTCTGAGAAGGGGAAATCTAATTCAGATAAATCAATCCTAGATTTTGGAGGATACAATTTATCCCAATCAACATTAAGCAAAGTATTACCAGGATGGCCCATTAAGTCTCTATAGAGAATATAGAATTCTTTATTATGAATAAGAGGAAGATCAACAATATCCCCATTATTAGAGTGAAGAGAAGTAATAAAATTAGATCTCCTTATATGTGAAGCTTAGTTATGAAAGAACTTGGTATTACCATCCCCCAAAGTCAGCCACTTAATTTTTGCTTGTTGATACCATTTAATTTTTTCTAAATTAAGAAGATGTAAATATTCTTTTTGTAACTCTTGCCTTTTTAATCTATTAGACATAAATAAAGGAGAATTCTCTTCAAGACCATCCATAAAGGAAATCTCATTTTTCAAATGAGCTTTAGAATCATTAATATTCCCAAAAGATTCCTTCTTCCATGATTTACACCCTTTTTTAACACATTTAAGCTTTGCAAGAGGTCTTCTGAGATCAGGACCAAGGAATTTATTGACATTAACAATGCAGTCAGAAATAATTTGAGTAAAAGGGATATCCTCTCACCAAAAAAAAATTTCAAATTTAAAGTTAAGAAATTTATGAGAAGATGAATTAGTAGTAAAGGTAATAGGAATATGATCAGAAATAATATTGGTACATGTTTTAACCATAGACAGAGGGAAAGAAATATACCAATCATTAGAGACCAAAAATTTATCAAGTTTAGCAAAAGTGGGAATAATTCTCTTATTTAACCAAGTAAATATTCTACCTGAAATAGGATAATCAATCAAATCTAATTCTTTAATAACTCTGTTAAAATTATCACAATTCAATTTGTTGATACAGAAACCACTTCTTTCTGAAAGAAATCTAACTGAATTAAAATCACCCCAAAAAATAACCCAGCAAGACAAAAAATGATTCCATTCAATGAATTCTTTCCAAAATCCCTCTATCAAATCATTGACACAAGGACCGTAAACATTAATAAAAATTATGTTGCAATTAAAAACTGTACATTCTAGTTGGACAACAAGAAAGAAGTTTTTCTTAAAAACATTAAGACATTTGAATTTTTTCCCAAACTGTCCCACTTTTTGAAAGTTTTTCCGAAACTGCCCTACATTTTTTTTATTCCCTAAACGCCCCACTCGCTTTTTGAAAAAGCGAGTCTGGGATAAATCCCTTCGCTTTTTCAAAAAGCGAGTCTTAGGTTGTAGATTTTCAACATCTCAAGACTCGCTTTCTGAAAAAGTGAGGGAATTTATCCCACACTCGCTTTTTCAAAAAGCGAGTCTGGACTTTTTTGGCCCAACAACACTCGCTTTCTCAAAAAGCGAGGGGATTTATCCCAGACTCGCTTTTTGAAAAAGCGAGTGTCGATTGGGTCTTAAATCCCACCCCATCGCAAACCGATCTCACTTTCTCCATTTTCCTTCTCCCCTTCGTCAGGAAGCCATAACCCAACCTCTTCTCGCTCTGATCCAAGCGATTAACCCATCAAATTTTGTCGATTCACTCTGAAATACTTAACTATCTCATCTTCGTTCAATTGGCCACTTCGTTATTGGGGGGTTGCCGCGATTTTGGGGGTGGATTGCCGTGTAGTTATTCATATTTGGGGGTGAGGGTTTTGGTGGAGGTGTAGTGGTTCGCATCTTGCCTAAAGATTGTGGTATATTTCTCAAACTCTATATTTTTTAATGTTGTATATATATGTAGAATTATTTAGTTAGAAATTGCTTGATATTATTGGAGGTACAATATGGATAGTGTCGATATTGTGGAAAAATCGGGATAAAATGTGGGGGTAATTTGGGTGTCAAATTTGGATAGTGTCGGTGGAGGTGGAGATGTATTAGTTTTAAAAAGTGGATAATTGTAGAATTTGTGGGTAAAATTTGGATATAGTTATTAATGATTATATGTTCGTATGTGTTCTATATTTGTTGGTTATATATTTTGGTAATGTTAATAACGATTGCTTTTAGTTGTAGGATACTCTATTTTTTAAAAAATGGCACGGACGATGGGAAATGTGGAGGTAGGATCTAGTAGTAGACCTCATTGTGGCGATGGACCACGTACATCTTTTGGCCCACCTCCTCACGATGGACGTGGTGGTCGTTGTGTTGGTACCACGCGTACTAATGTAAGCTTATAATTTTCTATATTCGATTTTTTTCATTATCATATAATTAAATGTTATATTTTCTGTTGATGTAAATGTTGTTGTTGTTGTACAGGTCCCAAGTAACCCAAATGTGGCTGGTACTTCTTCTCCAGCCCCTTCTTCATCTTACATTTCCCTTGGAGGTCCAGGTCCCCTCGACCCCACACTTGTTACTCTTCAGTCGCAGCATCGTTCGAGGGATGTGTGGGAAGGTGATTCGAAGGAATGTACATTCCGTGGGGGTCATCCACTACCTAAGCACCCACGGATTCACCAGATCTTAAGGGATTGTGGACTATATGGTATTGCACTGATGAGCTCCATCAAGTGCAATCGGCCTCCTCTTACAGCTCTGCTTGAGAGATGACGCCCTGAAACACATAGCTTCCACCTAATAGTTGGGGAGATGACAGTGTCGCTGCAGGACGTTTCTGTACTCACTGGTCTTCCAGTTGATGGGTAGGCAGTGACAGGCTCAATGGACTTCGACCCGATATATTTAGTGGAACAATATCTCGGTATCGAAGTGGAGGCCGGAGCAGTGAATGGAAAACAAATTCGGTTGAAGTGGTGAAAGGATAGATTCAAGAACCGATTGAGAGATGATTCCACTAATAAGGAGGTCCAGTGCTATTGTAGGGCCTACATTCTGACACTGTTTGGAGGGGTGTTGTTCCCAAATTCCAGCAGATACTCTATCCCCTTGATGTACCTCCCACTGATTGCAGATCTGGGACGAGTCAGTCAGTACAGTTGGGGTAGTGCCGCCTTAGAGTCCCTCTACAGGAGTTTGTGCTTGTGTAGTCTCGGTTCCGTGCAGATGAATGGACTGATGATATTGCTACAAGTGTGGAGTTGGGAGCGTATTCACGTGGGTCGGCCTGTAGTGCAGAAGCAATCACCCCACTGGATCAGCACATGTTACCTCCTCTTGGTGTGTACTGGTCTGGAAATCTTACGTGGACTGCCAACCCCAACAGGTGCCTGACCTACTTTCGTGATGAGTTGGACAGGTTGGCAGATGATTGCGTAGTGTGAATGTCCTACACGGAGATGCGTCTTGCTCGACTACCGCCTATTTCCTTGTATAGGCATGATCTGTGGCCGACGAAAGCACCATTGATCAACTTCGGCACAGTTGAGTTCTATTATGTCAATAGAGTGCTTCGACAGTTTGGTCTACAGCAGATGATTCCTGTTGCCAAACCATTTAATGCGGACATGCATGCAATCACTTGAATGAGTCGTCAATCAGGACATAATTGGGCCGCCAGCTTCTCGACATATGTGGAGAGATGGAATCTACATCGGTTCGAGAAAATCATTGATAACATTCCTCCATTTGATTGAACCGTGCATGAGAATTATATGGGCTGGTACGGGAGGATGACGAGGCGATATATATCTTCGATAGGACAGACTCCTGCAGGTGTGGTGGTCCCGATCCGTCGACCGATAGCCGAACCAGCAGATCTACATTCAATGAACTTGCCTATGTCTCAACCGAAGGCATCGGCTATTCATACGATTGTAAGTTTTTAAGTACTGTTGTATTCATCAAATTTATTTTAGTATTTTGGTTTACATATACATTCACTGCATATAATATTTCAACTTATGACGTTTTGTAGATGAGCCAGATTTGGAGTATGGGCAAAAAATGTGCTGCTGTGTTGAGTAGCAACGTCGCCGATGCGGTGAAGGACTTTGCATGGGAGATGTTGATGTCTTGTCGTGCACAAACTGATGTTGTGGGAGAGTGTGCGACCTTGGATGCTATTCTAAACACTCCCGCTCATCGAACCAGTGCATGTGCTCCACGTATGAAGAAAGTTGCCCGCAAACCACCACGTCATCCTATAAACGAGAAAGAAGAAGAGGAAGTTCAAGAGGCTGAGATTGAAGTTGAGGGGACAGAACAACAAGATGAAGAGGATTCGATAATTATGTTTGGTGTGACACAGGCCACTCCACCACGAGGTAAATGGCAACGAAGACCTCCCTCATTGTTCACCCCTGATCCGTGAAGCGTCTTTGTATTTTGTTTAACCTGTTTTGTATTATTAATTTGTGAATGTTAGTTGTTGTTTGTATCAATCATGTACTAACGATATGAAATATGGAATATATGAGAAATGAGTTGTTGGTATGGGGTGTGTGAGTGTGTGATATTTTAATTATGTGGTTTTGTGTGAGTTTGGTGTAGTTAAAATGTGGTGGATTTGAGAAGTTTGGAGAAAATGATGAATTGGTGAAGTTTGGGATTGTATGATTTATTATTGATGCTTGGAGATGAATTGTTTGTTTGCATTGTTGAAGTTTTTAGTTGAATTGTTTAAGTTGCTACGAAGTTTGTAGGGTTTATGTCCCAACTAAAAATGTTCTGAAGTTGTTTTGTGTTTACAGACCCAAGACTCGCTTTTTGAGAAAGCAAGTCTAGGTGTGACAGGCTCGCTTTTTCAAAAAGCGAATGTTGGGCTGATCGTTTTCCAGAGTTGAGGTTTCTCTGGAAAACATACCACCCAACAGTCGCTTTTCGAAAAAGCGTGGTTGGTTTCACTTATCTCGCTTCTTCAAACAGCGACTGTTTAGGCTAGGTGAAATCCAGAGAAATGCTTCTTCTCTGGATATCACTCAACTCTAGACTCGCTTTTTTAAAAACCGAGTTATTTTGTACCAGACTCGCTTTCTCAGAAAGCGAGTCTTTGGCCTGAGCACACAGGTAAAGACTCGCTTTCTGAGAAAGCGAGCCTAGTTAATACTCCCACGCTTTTTTGGAAAGTGACTGTGTAGGCAAGGTGAAATCCAGAGAAAGGTTGCATCTCTGGATATCACTTAACTCCAGACTCGTTTTTTGAAAAACCGTGATATTTTACAGGCTGGCGAGGAGAACTTTATTAGACTCGCTTTTCGGAAAAGCGAGTTTAGGTAATGAAAATTAAATCTTCATTTTTTATTACAATACTCATCACGCAACAATCACACTCCTACATAAGAAATGGATACAAACGATTATTCAAAATCAAACTTTGTAACCTCAATTCTTCAAAATTAAACTCATACTGCTTAGTACAATTACACAGTCCAAATTAAATAGTACAATTACAAGCATACAATGGTTAAATATTTTGAGTTCCACTATTAATGCATCGCCGCTTATTGTGTCCATGCAAACCACATTTTGAACATTTCATCACCGTACTCCTGCCAGACCTATCTCTTACATCCATATCATTGCGAATTCTCGTAGATCGAGGCCTTCCTTTCCTTTTATGTCGCAAACTAGCATCAGGTACGAGTCTTGGTCCATCAATAGTAGGCCAATATGATGGATCTAGAATAGGATGAAACACGGGAGCGTATGTTTGTGCTAATGAAGTTACAAGGTAAAATTTATCAACAAAAGGCTTGTGATCGATTGCACGATACGCACAAACTGCCAATACATGAGAACATGGAATATGATATAGATGAAATTTCATACATGTGCATGTTTTCGTACCCAAATTCACAGTGTGCAAGTTCCCACCCTTCCTTTCTCCACTTACCATGCGTATACCCGTTCTCACGGAAAAAACTCCAGGTTGATGATGGAACATTGTAACCTTATGTCGGTTTGCTCTCTTACGGCGACTATCGATCAGTTCATGTACTCTTCAAGCAAAAAACATCCCTTCAGATAAAAGCTTACTGTCTTCTTGTCGATGAGTAGTAAAGTAAGAGTTCAGACGTAAGAAGATCATCTCAACAATTGCAGTTACTGGTAAACTACGGAATCCTTTCAAGACTGAATTGAAGACTTCTGACAGGCTCGTAGTCATTATGCCGTATCTTCGACCTTCATCTGCATAAAGTGCCCGTTTCTCAATCGACTTCTCTTTCAACCAATTAGCCGCCTCGACATTGACGGTTTCAAGTTCAGCGAGTTTGGCCATGAACTTTTTGGTTTGGTTTTAACACGCTATAATTTTGGCCTTTTTTCGCAATGCCTTGCAACCAAATTTACTAAAAAAATTTGTAGCAAAATGATGCATACAATAACGATGATATGTATTTGGTTCGTTCCAAGCTCCATTTTGCAAATCCATAACAGACAATATACCAGCATGACGATCTGAGATAATACACAACTCAGTGCGATCGGTGACATAATACCGAATGCAACTCATGAACCATGTCCACGTATTTATACTCTCTTCATCAACCAATGCAAATGCAAAAGGAAATAAGCAATCATTCGCATCTGGGAAATAGCAATTAGCAAACAACCCTTGTACTTACTGTACAAGTGAGTTCCGTCAACACTAATAACAGGTTTGCAAGACTTGAAACCTTCAATCGAAGGACCAAATGCCCAATATACTCCCTTGAATGTTTCCTCGCTAGGACTAGACTCATATTTATTCCAGTGGACAACGGTTCCTATATTTGCTGCTTGAATTGTTATCAGTAGAAAAGGCAACTTCGTGTATGCTTCTTCGAAGGTACCATACAACCTCTCAATTGCCTTTTGTTTTGCTATCCAACCTTTCTTATATGAAATCTGATAATTATATTGTAATTTCACTATCTCAATAATTGCCCACGGTGTTAAATCGGTATCCTTCTTCACCACACCCACAATCAAATTACAAACAAGATTGGAATCAGTTTTACGGTGGTCCTGATTCAACGTGGGATTCGTACAAGTATGAGGCCCAACTATCTTCTTCACCACAAAATTCGTCCCGCCTTTTGGAACAATTGCTCGTAATCTCCAAGGGCATCCACCATCACTTACTCCTGGGGGACCTTGCACGATCTCCTCAATGGTACGTTTTCTAGGTGCCATTTTGCATTTAACAGTGTACAGTAACGGTGTAGATTTCAAGGTGACGAATTCACAATGTTTTTTGATAGAATACAACTTCACAGCCTGCTGAATCGACTCTTTACTTACAAACTCCTGTCCAATGTACAATTCGTCTACATTGGATGAACCAGACGACTCTTGTGGAACTTGGTGTACTCTAGCACCTTGTGTCATCTCCTCGGTAACATGAGCGACAACATTGAAGTAGGTATCAGTAGCTTTCACTTCATTAGAACTGTTGTTCTACAACGTCATCTTCGTCTCCGTCATCATTTTCTACACTATCATCAACTTCATCGTCTGTTTCTTCCTCTTCTTCATCATCGTCTAATAAGCTGTTGTTAATGACTGCATTTTGAAAGAGTTCAAATACACTGTCATTTGGAACATTGTCAGGAACCGGACTAGGTTGGCGTGGCAACTCAACATATGTAGAATCCGGGTTTGTTGTATTTGTGAAGGTGTTTTCTTGTGAGGACAGCAGATTTGGTTGTGAAGATTGAGCGGGGTTAGACCTCATCTGCTGTGTAGGTATCACCCTTACGAAGCTTGAACTAGGAATATCATGTGGCTGAGCATTCAAAATTTGAATTTGCTAAATATATAACTCTAATGCAGACCAAGAACAATTGGGATCAAATGTCCTAGCAATCATTGACTTCATAGCATTATCAGTAGATACGGGCACTGTCATAAAATACTGACCATCTCCTCTACCTGCTGCGTATCGAGCTAAAATTTTCACATTCCATTGATTCCTATCCCAATTAGTAACTTCATAAATTTTCTCAACTACTTCTACAAATGTAATGGTACAAGGTACCCAAACTATTTCCGAATCTAACACACTATAACAACAACCAATTTTTGAATCACGAATTATTTCACCACCAAAGTATAACCAAATAGGAATCTCCAAATTTATACCTACGTTAATTTATACCAAACTACGAGTTATTATCTACCCATAAACAAAACCTATGGAAATTAACAAAATAATAGGGCAATAAACATCATACCTTCACAAGATTATTTGAAAAGAAATTTGCCGTAGATATTTGGGTCAAATAGTTGAAATTGCTTTCCTCTTCAAGTATATCAAAATTCCAAAATTTTGATGTCTCGGAAGATGGGTTTAAGGTTTTCAAAGCAATTTTATGGGTTAATCCACAAATTTTGGTGGTACTTTGACGAATCTGAGATGAGAGATGGGTTAGGGTTTCGGGGTTAGAAGAGGAGGAGGAAGATAGAGAAGTAAAGAGAATATGAGATCTGATATCGGGCGTGGGGGGTCATTAAACTCCAAATCGACACTCACTTTTTCAAAAAGCGAGTTTGGGATAAATCCCCCCGCTTTTTGAGAAAGCGAGTGTTGCTGGGCCAAAAAAGTCCAGACTCGCTTTTTGAAAAGCGAGTGTGGGATAAATCCCCTCGCTTTTTCAGAAAGCGAGTCTTGAGATGTTGAAAATCTACAACCTAAGACTCACTTTTTGAAAAAGCGAGGGGATTTATCCCAGACTCACTTTTTCAAAAAGCGAGTGGGGCGTTTAGAGAATAAAAAAAAAGTAGGGCAGTTTGAGAAAAACTTACAAAAAGTGGGACAGTTTGGGAAAAAATTCAAGACATTTGAATAGATTGTCTTTGAAACCAATAAGCATACCACAAGAAGCTTCACAAGAGTTAAGAGCAACCCATTTAGTAATGATAGAACCATATATCTAAACTTTTTATCATGAATGACAGACAATATTCTTCAAAAAAGACTCCGTATTTTTTATAAAGTCTAGTTCATCGAGCTTGACGAGGAAGGAACTGTCATGCGCAAGCGAGGTTTTCGAGTAAGGATAAGAGGGGCAATGTTGTAGGTGGTTGTTCTGTTCATCCAGGTCAGCATGTGAGGGTGGAGTAATTGATGGATCCTAAGATTGATTTAGAGCAACTCCAACCATCAAATAGCTATTTGGGTTGCCATTTTCAATTTTGGCAACCTAAAGGAAAACTTTTGTAAAAAATGAGAGGTTGTTCTACACCCATAGTTGCCGTTTGGGTTGCAAAATATGTATATAATAGTATATTAATAGTGTATAATAATTATAATTGTAACGCCCCTGCCCCGGCTTGGACAATTTATACAATTTATAAGACAAATTAGATACTATGTAGTACAACTGCCCACCACAGGCTGTCTTTAAAAAGGTGGTTAACCGAATTGGTGACTCTTGATCATAGGCTATTATATTTATATATTATTTTATTCATTTTAACTCCCGATATGGGATTAAATTCCTTTACTCTACTTACCTTTCTCTCTCTCCGAAATCACATACTCTGTTTTTCCTTCTCACAGCCACCGGGTGGGCCCCCATACTCTATGCCATGTCCCAAGGGTGACAACAGCACCCAAGGAGCAGCATGCTTTCACGTGGCCCCCATTAATACCATTCAACATCAACATATATTTTACCATATGTTATCTTGCATATATCTCTTACCAACCAGCCACTTTTACCAACTTATATATATATATATATATATATATATATATATATATATACACACACACACACACACACACACACACACACACACACACACACACACACATACACTATATATGTATTTTGAAATTACGGAGTGTTAAACACACCCCCTCTTTAGAAATCAGCGTCCTCGCTGAGTACGGGGCATGCAAAATCTAGTGCAGGATCCACTTTCTAGCCGATGTGGAGTGGAGTACCTTGATTCTGCGTGTTATCCAGTCCCCTTACCCGGGCAACCGGCCGTAACCCCGCTCCCTCTCAGGCATACATCTCACCCACTCTTACCCACACTCGGTGTCGAAAGTTGGCTTTGATACCATTTGTAACGCCCACGCCCCGACTCGGACAATTTATAAAATTTATAAGAAAAATTAGATACTATGTAGTACAACTGCCCACTACAGGCTGCCTCTCAAAAGGTGGTTAACTGAATTGGTGACTCTTGATCATAGGCTATTATATTTATATATTATTTTTTTCATTTTAACTCCTGATATGGGATTAAATTCCTTTACATTACTTACCTTTCTCTCTCTCCGAAATCACGTACTCTGTTTTTCCATCTCACAGCCACCGGGTGGGCCCCCATACTCTATGCTACGTCACCAAGGGTGACAACAGCACCCAAGGAGCAGCATGCTTTCGCGTGGCCCCCATTAATACCATTCAACATCAACATATATTTTACCATATGCCATCCTGCATATATCTCTTACCAACCAGCCACTTTTACCAACTTATATATATATATATATATATATATATATATATATATATATATATATATATATATATATGTATGTATTTTGAAATTACGGGGTGTTACAATAATAGTGTATATATATAATTATACATACATATATTAATAGTGTATATACACTATTATATATACATAAGTATATTCAAATTTGGTGGGAAAAGAGAAAAAAGTGTTGTGATGGGACATATAGCAATGCTATTTGGTTTGCTAAATTTGAGAGAAAAAAAGGCCATTTCTAAATTTGGCAACCAAATTGGGAAGTTGTTGTGAGGGGTTTTTTCCATTTAGGTTGACAAATATGAAAATGACAACCAAAATGACTATGTGGTGGAGCTGCTCTTAGCTCTGTTGTTCATTGGGGGAATATGTGAAATGTTGGTTGGAGAATAAGGGATTTCTGGGATTTGGTCGGTAAATAAGTGATAGGTTTGTGAGGAGAATGGAAATTGTGTGTTATTCCTTAGTAGGGGTTATAGTTGATATTTATACATATATGCATAGGAAGAAAACACAAGATATTTTCTTTTGTATCAAATCAAAAAACGTAAAAAAACATGCGTTAGCATATGTACTGTATGTGCTAATAGTAGGGATATGGTGGTATTAAGATTTTTCAAAGAGGAACTATAGGAGCAATTGTAGGAAAAAATACTAAGTTTTGTGTGGTAGCCATCGCATGTACTTAAGCTTAACTATTGAACAGATTCTTGAAAAGATTGCTAAAAAGGCTGCAGTTAAAAGAATCCTAAGCTAGTGATCTTAGTAATTTTTATTTTATTTTATATTTTTTTTTAGAAGAAAAGGTGGAATATAGCCACCCTGTTTCATTAATAAGTAGTTAACAAAACAACACAGAGAACTGGGCAAAAATCAAAGCAAAGAAAAAGAAAAACAGTACAATAACTAACAAATAGAATCTCCATCTAACATAGGAGGGTGGGAACAGAAACAAAAGCAACGACATGAAACAGTAAAAGGAGTACAACCGAAACCTAAGAGGTTTCTCCCACATGCCCTAGTAGGGTGGGATCAACAAACACCGTGCATAATCTAATGCCAGGCCCACGACTACCCGCTCCTCGTCGAACTCCTCAGCTTGGAAGACTTTCGTTGTACTCCTAAACCTGGTAATCCTACCTTTCGGGTATACTTTGGGTTAAATAGCTAGGAATACTATTACTAATCCCACGAAAGTAAAAGTAACTCCCAACGACCCAAAGAACCCAGGTCGTTGCAACAATATCAATATACCGTGCGTCTTTCATTCCGGGTTGGTTTGACTAGGTGAGGCTAGTTTATCTCTAGCCAACTCCCAACCTCTAATCTTTTTCAGGAGCAACGCATTTCGGTAAGTAGCGTTAACTGCCAGACCACAAATATTAGCCATACTGAAAATTTTATCGTCAGTCACAAAATTGAAAATGGATGCTAACATATCACGCGTTCCTCCGATGTTGATCGTAGCCATCTTGGCAGCAGCAACAATCTCCAGGTAGTCATCAAGGGACTCGTCATGATTCCTTTTTGCAATCTAATGCACCTTAAAACTGTTGGTCCTCTAATGTGACTCTGGGGCAGAATGTGAAGAGGATGCAATCGGACTCGTGGATGGAGGAAATCACCAAGTCTATCATAATACCAATATGAGGTGTAACCCGTACCACATCCTCTGATTCAGAGTTAGTTTCCCAATATGATTCTTCATGCTCATCACTAGTAGCCCCACAAGAATTGTCACATCCCCGTCTGGGGCCTGTTAATAAATAAGGAACCAAGCCCAAACATCCCAAAACTACTTTCCTCATTTGACTCACTGGTGGGGCACTTAAAGTGGGCAGATTGCACAAAAACAGAAGACGGCGAAGTGAGCGATGGAGCGTATGAGGGGAAAGCATTTGTTTTTTCCTCAACCCAACCGCTGTCTTCTTCGCCTTATCCCCTTCTCTTCCTGTCTTCTTCCTCAATTCGCAATTTTTTCGCCGTACTAAACCACTTTTTGAAAATATTTGGCGCTCTAACCCACTTTCGAAAACAATTAGCGAACTGACCCAGTTTTGGACACGTCAGCAAAAAACGTTATTGGGAGAAACAGCATAGGTTATTTACATGCCATTTTTTCCAATAACGTCATCTATTTTGAAAAAAAGTGTCATGCCATTTTTTGGAGTAACGGCATAGGTTATTTTTAGTTGAAGAAGCATATAGTCTCAATTGTGAGAAAAAATGGCACAGGCGAAAATCCTATAACATATGCCGTTCTTTCAAAAAATGGCATTCTTAATACTGATGCCGTTATTTTGAATAACGGCATCAGTTATTAACTTTATTTGCCCTTTCTCAATCGATCTGCTCTCTCTCTCTCACTCCCGAAACCCACAAACCCTAGATCCCTAAAACTAAAAATCCCAATTATTGGAGTGCTCTCTAACTTCATATATCCTACCTCCTCACTCTCACTCTCATTTCATTCCTCATCCACGACGTATTTTCAAGCTATCCAAGATACGGTCTAATTTTAAGTTATTATTATAACCATATGTTTGATATGTATTCTCATGTTATGCTTATGAGTAGTTAATGAGTTGAATATGTTTGAATATTTATATTTAGGTATGGAAAATGATAACCATATTTGGTTATATTTTGGGGGTGAAATAATTAAAGATCCGAAGATTGGATATTGTTATAGCGATGTTGAACCGGTCATTATTTGGGCTCCCCGCAACTTTATATACTCACAACTAATAGATAAGATATTTGAAGTCACTAACTGGGAAAGATGTGAAATGAGTGTCAAAATCAAAGACCACTAACTGGGATAGAGGTGAAATGTGTCTCCGGCCTCCATCGCTTCACAAGAGCGGTAAGTAATGAATGGTCGCATTTCACTTTGGCCAACATGGACATTCCATAGTACCCGCAATTTATCAAATAGTTTTGTATGCAAGGGTGCATCGGCAATATGGCGTGCATTCGGAAACTCATTTTCTCGATATCTCCATTCCACACCGCCTGAAACCTATGATCTTCTTACAAATAGAGTACAGACAGGTCTAAAGGATCCGAACCTCCTTGTTGTGCGTGCGAAGAAGATGAAGCACCAACATCATGGGAAGAAGATGGTTCTGTAGAATCCATTTATCTGTGAACATAACAAATAACGTGTCAAGAACAATATTAATAAATGATGATGTATGGAAATAATCAAATTTGTAAGCCATGTTTCTTCAACAGAATCAATAATTGATGTTTGAAGATAACAACAACTTCTCAATACTCGTATCTAATTACTACTCATAACAATCACCACCACAAAATCTCCACACACTACATATCTATGTATATAAACAAATCTCATATCAATATTCATTCATATATACCGAACTATAAATATAATGATTAGAAATATAGTAGTTCTAATGTATGACCATTTATCCATCAATTTGTAATATACAACATTGTCATTTTTAAATTACATCATTGCGACAATCCTTAGCTCTTATCTCACAAATGTTAAAAGCCCGAAATCTCATTTCACATATCTAATACTTAGATGAATCTAATCTACATCTAATATACTATAATACCAATATAGCTCTCATTCATCAAAATAAATATTTCACACATCATCAACAACAATTCTTAAGTACATTTCACATATCTACTACTTAGATGAATCTAATCTACATCTCTTGTACTATGCTACCAATATATATAACTCTCATTCATCAAATTTAATTTTTTAAAATAAATTTAGGGATTTAGAATACTTACCATAATTTCGGATTTTGGAAGAGTTGTAAAGGAAATGAGGGAATCACAATTACGGTTTATGTATGGGAATTTAATTGTTTTGATTGGGAAGTTTCAGAGCACTCCAATACTTGGGATTTTTGGTTTTAGGGATCTAGGGTTTGTGGGTTTCGGGAGTGAGAGAGAGAGACCAGATCGATTGAGAAATGGGAAGTGAGATGAGGGGCCACTGTTTATAGGCAAACAAACTAAATAACTGATCCCGTTATTCAAAATAACGGCATCAGTATTGAGAATGCCCTTTTTTTAAATAACGACATCTGTTATAAGGTTTTCACACTTTAAATTTTTCTCAAATTGGAGACTACATGCTCTCGAAAATCAAAATAATCTATGCCCTTTCTCCAAAAAACGGCATGACACTTTTTTTCAAAATAGATGCCGTTATTGGGGAAAACGGCATGTAAATAACCTATGCCGTTTCTCCCAATAACGTTTTTTACTGACGTGTCCAAAACTGGGTCAGTTCACTAATTGTTTTCGAAGGTGGGTCAGAGCGCCAAATATTTTCAAAAAGTGGGTTAGTACGGCAAAAAATTCCTCAATTCGTCCCCTCCATCCGTCTTCATCTCCAAATCGCACCTCCCCTAAATGAAATTTCCTCTCAAAGCAGACACCTTTAC
Source organism: Hemerocallis citrina (assembly GCA_017893485.1). Lineage (NCBI taxonomy): Eukaryota > Viridiplantae > Streptophyta > Magnoliopsida > Asparagales > Asphodelaceae > Hemerocallis > Hemerocallis citrina. Next base: position 54,059,832 of record CM030359.1, on the reverse strand, counting down.
ATCAATGTGAGCAAAAACTGTTGGCTTTGAACACTTCGGTTGCGATGGTGGGAATGAGTTGTCTGTTTTTGATTTTGTCTTGTTCCCTGTCTTCTTCCCAAATTCGATTCCACTCTTATCTTGAGCATACACCAAAGTTGGTACCTTTTTATCATTTGGCGCTTTGTCTGTCGGATGCATAGGCTTCGGTTGTAGTTGTACTTGGGGTAGGCTCATCTTTTGATCATCCGGCTCCCTGCGTTCCTGACCAATCTTTTCCATGGTCAGGGCAAGAACTTGACCACTCACCTGTAGTGGAGCAATAATAGCTGAGTCTTTGGGGATGTTGGCTGACTTCGTACTCCCTCGGCGTTCATCCATCTCCCTAACATCATTAAGAGAAGGGGAAGGTGGTGTTGTCGCTGCCACTAGCATTGCTGTAACACCCCGAATTTCACAATACAACTGAATTCGAGGTTCCACGGGATCTTTACACTTCTTTCGTACAATTTTACAAGGAAATAAAAAAACTTTTTGTTATATCAGAGTTTACACTTACATTACATATTTACAACAGAAGCAATTTACAACAATTTACATGAATTGAAAAGTACAACACTTGGATCAATCTTTAATCAGCATGCATTCTTTTAGTCTTTTTAATCACTTTACCCTGCATGGAAACTGTGGGCGCGTCAGTTGCTTACAACCGACGAAATATTATACACTGCTATTCTCTCTATGCCGAAACAGTGTAACGATTCTCAAATATTTAAACAATCACAAACTTGATCCCAAACAGACCTACAAGGGACTATCCTATAGATGTCGTGTCGTGCGGTGCACTTAGTCCTTAATGCAGTTGTTTATATTAGATGACACTAATGCGCACTTGTTCAGATTCTATGCATCCCATACTACATAGGTCTGAGGGCAAGCCCTTAATCGTTCATCATCTTGTAGGGTTCAATCCCTCGTCATGACTTAAACTACTTTAGTAACTATGATATGTATCCTAGAAGTTCTATGAGTACGAGCTCATGTCCAGACAGCCTGGAGGGGAATCCCACATCATGTCACGACGCATCGTGAAGAACCTATGGACAATTCAGCCTCCGTCATGGGACATGACACCACCCATAGTCACCAAACACCCCATGAGCGTCACCTGCGGTACGGACTAATGGAGATATATCTACGTCATGTCACGACGCATTATGAAGACAGCCTGTGAATATTCTCACACCGTAGCTCCGAGGCCCTCATACTCGTGTTTTTCACTTATTTTCATCACGTCTTCACTGTGTATCTAATCCTTAGTTATTTGAATCATGAACAAAATCAATTCTCTAGAGTTAGCCATTCCACTATACCGGTCTAAACCATTTATATCACATGACCCAAACTTGGTCTTTTCATCTCAAATTTCATTTCAGCACATTTCTTTTCAATGCCGGTATGAGGCTTAACTACACTCCAGTTCTCAATTTCAATTCATAATCACAAAAATTAAGTCTTTATACTCTTAAGTTCTTTTTCACAATTAATATGATTTCTTTTCATTCCTATGAATCAAAACTCACATAACAAGTTCAATTTCAATTCTTATACTTCATACTCACAAATTTCTTTTCCATAAGCAAAATAAATTCTCATACTATAGTTTCTTTCCATGATGACAAAGTAGCATTTTTCAATATTCACAATAGGCAATAAAATTCATAGATAACCCAATTAAATTTTCTTTCATTCAAAATTCCACTTTTATAACTTAGTGTAATCTTTTCATAAAAAGAATCGCCTTTCATTTTATACAAATATCAACTTCATACAATTTTTACCCCGAGAGTAGCCAACCACCACCGAAAGCCAGGAAGGCCTAGGCGCTACATCGATACAGTATAGGGTCGATTTGAGATAAGGTGTGGGTAACGGTTTTCGGATTTTTTGAACAAAAAGAAAACAAAGGCTCACGCCCAGTTTCGAACCCAAGACCACCAAGGTCACCCGCAAGCTACAGTAACGCCAAGCACTCAATGACCAATTGGTCAAAGCGACCCAACTGTTATGGTTTTAGGCTACAGGGGTTATAACCTAAGTCTCTGTTCCCTTCGAATTTTTACTAAATCAATTGTTTTTGAGTTCTCTTCTTCTCAAAATTTATCCAAAAGCTCCAGATTTTATTTTTCATCTTATTACAAAATTTCAGTAAAATAAAATTTGATTTTGGATACAAAGCAACATAATTTGCTCTCTCCACTTCATTTTATTCTTCAATTTCGAATTTAGGAGAAAATAAGCATAATCCCCTTATAAATTACACTTCAAATTTCCCTATATCATTTATAATATTTTATTAAAATTGTACAATTATCTCAGTAATAAATTTTATTTTTCATGTCATTTAACAACACATTAATCAAAATCACCTATATCCATAGTTCTTTATTCAATTGTTCAACATACAAGCATGTATTTGTTTATCTAGCACATCACAACAAAATTGAGCATGGTAGCATGGTAATCATTTAACAAATCATAATTTGGCAATCAATTTAACACTCTTTTAACATATAATCAAACTAATAGCAATTTGTCTCATTTCAATAATGCATGGCTATATTAGTTAGAGTTTCTCCTTAATTTGTCAACCACATCCTAACATGATGCTTAATTAGAAGTTTAAGAGAAACACACACCTTAAATAGAGAGAAACAATCAAATAGACTCCTAGAGAATCTCCTACAACGAATGAACAAAGCCTTCTCCTCCTAGATCAAGCCACGATAATCGCCTTCTCCTTGTTGCGACTTGAACCCGAGCCTATCCTATGCAGTCCGGCCTCTTTCTCCTTGGTTGAAGCACTCACACAAAACACTCACTCTTTTCAACTCACAACTCTTCAATCTTTTGCCTTACTACTTGTATCTTTTCTCTCATTCTATTCTTTCTTTTCAATTTTTTTTCCAAGTGTGAGAATGAAGAGTGTGGGAGGGGGTATTTATACAATTTTCTAGGGTGAATGGAAGGTCAGGATTAGATTAAATGGTTAGAGATTAAGGGCCAAGATGAAGTAGGGAGTTGAAATAACTTCCCATGATGAGAGTAACCAATTCTCCACCACTCCCATCTCTCCCACTCTCCTAATCCCACCCGGCCAACTACAAAAGTGTGCACATTGCACATGCTAGTGCATGCACGTGCTACTCTAGTTCTCTCATTTACAAATTTGTTCATGTGACAAATTTAATTGTCCATGAAATGAGTCTACACTACAAGTTAGACCATTTCAAAAGAGAATTAAAGAAATGGGCTCACTAATGGGCCAAACTAATCATGGGCTTAAATAATTAATTTAATTAATAAAATAGAGTGGGCTTAACAAGACAATTAGGCCTAGATTTTAATTAGGCTTTTAAAGAGAATATTGTGGGAAAAATAAAGAGAACAAATACTATATAAAAATATTTTATAAAAAAAAATTATACAAATGAAATCATACGTGCACAACACGTAAAATCACAAAAATCTCATAAATGAAAACTAGGGTATTACGACACTCCCTCCTTAGAATAGTTCCGTCCCTGAAACTACACTTAAAGAGTGAGAAGACAGGAATACAACAAAGAGTTGAGCTCAGGATGATCATTCATCATCCTCTCCTCAAATTCCTAAGTAGCCTCTTCAACCAACTGGTTTCTCCAGACTACTTTGACCATCGGTATTGTCTTGTTCCTCAAGACTTTCTCCCGATGATCGACAATCTCAATCGGAAGCTCAATGTAGCTCAAATCCAACTGCAAACCCTCCGGTACTTCAGGCAAATGGTGCCTAGGATCTGGAATGTACCCTCTCAGCATAGACACATGGAAGACATTGTGCACCTGAAACAACTCCTCCGGCAACTCCAACTGATAAGTAGTTTTCCCAATCCGCTTCAATATATTGTATAGGCCTATGAACCTAGGGGCCAATTTCCCACCTTTGTCGAAGCGAATCACACCCTTGCTAGGTGAAACATTCAGAAAGACAAAGTCACCAACCTCAAACTCAAGGCCCCTCCTCCGGTTGTCTGCATAGCTCTTCTACCTACTCTGAGCATCCACTAACCTCTTCCTGATCAGATTGATCTTTTCAGAGGTCTGCTATACAATCTCAGGTCCAAACATCTGCCGCTCCCCAACTTCGAACCAACAAACAGGTGTTCTGCATTTTCTGCCATACAGAGCTTCGTACGGCACCATCCCAATACTAGTCTGAAAACTGTTATTGTAAGCGCTCTACCAGAGCTAAGTGCCTTTCCCAACTGCCTCCAAAGTCTAGTACACAACATCGAAGCATATCCTTAAGAATATGATTGACTCTTTCGGTCTGCGGATGAAAAGCAGTGCTGAAATCCAAAGCTGTCTGAAGACTCCTCCAGAAATGCGAAGTAAACTGCGCATCCCGATCAGACACAATGGTTAACGGAACACCATGAAGCCTGACGATCTCACCAACATATAGCTCAGCCAATCTGTCCATCGACAAAGTGAGTTTTATCGCCAAGAAGTGAGCAGATTTGGTTAGTCGATCGACTATGACCCAAATCGCATCATTGCCCTTGGAACTCTTGGGCAAACCCGTGATGAAATCCATACTGATGTTATCCCACTTCCATTCCGAAATAAGTAACGGTTGCAATAGACCTCCGGATTTCTGATTCTTGGCTTTAACCTGTTGATAGATCTCACACCTCGCCACGAACTCGGTCACATCCCACTTCAAACCTGACCACCAGAAATGCTGCTTAATGTCCCTATACATCTTAGTACTCCCAGGATGTATTGACAAAAGAGTAGCATGTGCCTCCTAAAGAATACTTTCTTTCAAGTCCGACTGATTCGGAACACATAGTCTCTCTCCAAACCACAGCACTCTATCCCTGATCTGAAACTCGGACAACCTACCAGCACCAACTTGCTCCTTCATCTTTTGAATCTTTGCATCTTCTTTCTGACTTGCGATAATCCTTTCATTCAGCGTTGGTTGAAGCGTCCACTGAGCTAAAGACAATCTAAAGCCTTGCAGAACGACTTCAATACCAGCCCAATCCAACTCCTCTGCCAGCTGCCTCTAAGTTGTGATCAAACTAGCCAGACTGCTCTTGCGGCTAAGTGCATCAGCAACAATATTAGCCTTCCCAGGATGGTACTTAATCTCCGGACGAATGTCCTCAAGTACTTCCAACCATCGCCGTTGCCTCAGATTCAGATCTTTCTGCTAATAGATGTATTTCAAGCTTTTGTGGTCCGTATACATGTTCAGCTTCTCACCATACACGTAATGTCTCCATTGCTTTAGGGCGAAGATAATCGCAGCCAACTCCAGATCATGAGTCGGATAATTCTTTTCATGCGGTCGTAGTTGCCTAGACCCATAAGCGATCACTTTTTCTTCTTGCATTAAAACACAACCAAGCCCACGATGTGAAGCATCGCTGTAGACATCATACTCAACACCTGCTCTAGGCAAAGCCAAAATGGGTGTAGTAGTCAGCATCTCTTTCAACTCCTGAAAGCTTGCCTCGCACTGCTCAGTCCATTTGAAGTTCACATTCTTCTTGGTGAGACCAGTGAGCGGCACGGCTATCTGAGCATAGCCCTGGCTAAATCTCCTGTAATATCTAGTTAGCCCAAGGAAACTCCTGATTTCCTTCACTGTAGTAGGCCTTGCCCAATCCTTCACCGCCTCTATCTTCTGCAGATCAGTTGCCACTCCCTCCACAGAAAGGATGTGACCTAGGAATACCACTTCAGATTTCCAGAAATCGCACTTGGACAACTTGGCATATAACTCATGCTCCTGAAGCTTCTTTAAAAATGCTGCCAGATGCTCTGTGTGCTCCTCTTCCAACTTGGAGTACACAAGGATATCGTCGATAAACACCACAAAGAAAGAATCAATGAACGGCCTCAGAACTCTGTTCATCATATCCATGAAAATTGCAGGTGCATTCGTCACTCCAAACGGCATAACTAAGTATTCGTAATGCCCGTGTCGAGTTCTGAATGCAGTCTTATGCACATCTTCAGTCTTCACTCGAACTTGATGGTAACCTGATCGAAGATCTATTTTGGAGAAAACAGCCGCTCCTTGTAGACGATCGAACAGGTCGTCCATTCATGGAATCAGATACCTATTCTGAACAGTGACCTTATTCAGCTCCCGGTAATCGATTCACATCCTCATCGAACCATCCTTCTTCTTTACCAAAAGCACCGGTGCTCCCCAAGGTGACGCACTCGGTTGAATAAAGCCTTTATCCAACAGTTCCTCAATCTGCCCGTTTGATCTCATCCTGCTCCACAGGTGCCATCCTATACAGTGCCTTGGAAATGGGTGCACTCCCTAGCTGGATAATGATGCTGAACTCTACATCACGATGCGGGGGTAACCCAGGAAAATCTTCCAAGAACACAGTCAGATAATCCCGAACCACAGGAATTCGCTGCACCTCCGTAGGATCATCTCTCTTGCAGATAACTGCCACCAGACCAGAACATTTCTTCTTCCCTTAGAAAGTGACTTCAGGTCCACCTGGAGCCTTCACTGTTACTTCCTTGGTCTTACACTCGATGTTCGCACTGTACACCGACATCCAATCAATGCCAATGATCACATCGAATCCCAAGACATTCTGCTCGATCAGATCAATCCCAAAAATTCTGTCCCTAATTACGATCTCGCAGTCCGTATAGTACCGATCAGTGGTTAGAGTCTCCCCTGATGGAGTAGCTACTGCCAAGATCTTGCCTAGAAAGACTTTCGGTTCGACTCCCAAAACTTTAGCAAACTTAGGTGATACAAAAGTGTGAGAGGATCCAGTATCAAACAAAACAATAACTTTCTTTCCATTCAAAATAAGTTCTCCTGTTACATAACACACACTCGTTACATAACAGTTCACTATATAAGGTGGGAAAAGAGAAACAACAGAAAACACTCTAAACATCCTCTCTCGTACCAGTGATGACGTGATCACCTCATCAGTGTCAGCTTCGGTCAAGGCAAATACTCGCCCCTGCTGGTACACTTCTTCCCAACTTGCTGCGTTGGTCCACTACGGGTGACGTTCTGCGGCTTGGGGCACTGAGACTTGTAATGTCACGTCTCATCACAGTTGAAGCAAGTCACCACTGGAGGTATCACCCAATTGTTTCTGGGTTTCCCAGCTATGTTGACAGCATTCGCTCCCGTTGGTTTGAATCTCTGGGCCGACGGCTGTCCCCTGAAGTTGCCAGAAACTGCGGGTCTCTTCCCAACATTCCAGTTGGTCCTCCGATTCTGAACAACATGGATCTGTTCCAAATCTGCCTCAGTAGCTGCAGCTCGTTTGACCAATTTTTCAAACCTCCTGATACCTAGGGGTATCATCATGGATCTCGGACTTGGCCTCAACCCATGCTCCAACTTTCGAGCCTTCTTCGCCTCATCCATATAGGGTTGTTCATACTTTGGTTAAAACTGATTACCGAACTGAACCGAACCGAAATTTACTAATTTGGTTTGGTTTTTCAGTTTCAGTTCGGTTTTGATCAAACCAAAGTTTTTTTAGAGAGTTCGGTTCGGTTTTTGGTTGGCTTCTAAATAAACCGAACCGAACAAAAAACCAAACTTTTTTTGGACCAAAATAAATTATACCCCTAGGATCCATCTCAAACTAAGCTGCTATGCAAGTGCACTTCAAAAGCTCCATTTCAAATCACAAGATTAGAAACGTAAAGCAAAATAATCAACTCAAGGCTTCAAAAATTGATTAAGTCACCTTAGCTCCATTGGGAATAATTTCACGCAGCTCCTTTACACGGTTTTGAATCATTTGCCGATCTTTCGGCCTTGGTCGGGGATTCTCTCCAGGTCTGGATCTCTTTCTACTTACTTTACCCACTTCAGCAACCTTTTATGCAGAATGATTATCACAGTTCAGTTTTTGACCATTTTCAATCCACAAGTTAATTTGGGACTTATAGCCTTCGCTTCTTTCAATGGTACATGAAGACTTAACTGAAATAGAAGCTGCTGGATCACACTTTGTTGAAGCCTCCCAACCATTGTTGATCAAACTGGTTTGAAGTGAAGAACCATTGTACTAAAAATTTCGGTTAGTTCGGTTATTAACTGAACCAAACTGATAAAATTCGGTTCGGCTCAAACCAAATTTTATCAGTTTCGGTTCGGATTTCGGTTTCAAATATACCAAACCAAAAATTTCGGTTCGATTCGGTTATTTTCGGTTCGGTTCGGTTTCGCACCGATGAACAGCCCTACATCTGTCACCAGTTCGGGTGCATACCTCGAGAGCTGAGTGAACGTTGTCTCATACTCCCTAACCGACATGCCGCCCTGCTGCAGCACCGGAAACTCCATGGCCTTCTTCTCCTGGACGTCTGAGAGAAAATAATGACTACAAAATTCCTCCAAGAATTCATCCCAGCCAAGAACAATACCTCCCATTGTTCGCTTCATCGACTGCCACCATACAGCCACATCCTTCTCAAACTGCAGTGCCGCCAACTTCACCTTGCTGCCCTCCAGAGTCTCCAAGACTTCGAAGATAGTCTCTACCTGTCGGATCCAATTGTCAGCCGTGTCAGGGTCTGACTTCCCTTCAAATACGGGTGGTTTCATCCGCTTGAATGATTCCACGAGTTTGATTGCTTCGGGTACTGGATTCGCAGGCACCCTTTCTTGATTCTGATTCATGGCAACGACATTGAGTGTCTGATAGACCCTCGCTAGTTCCGTTTCCAAGTCCAGAACTTCACCATTTCGAGCTCCTCTTCTAGCCATATTCTAATGAAAAAGATTCATTAAATTCGAAGTATAAACATGAATTTTAAATCAACTTTTCATTTCATTGAATTTCAAACTTTATACATTCGAATTTAAAACATTTCTGACATCAAAATGAAAAAAGAAGATGCAACAGTCTAGTTCCTACGATTCTTCTTGGCTCCTCGAAGCTCTTCCCGTAGTTCCTCCACTTCTTCCTTCGGTAGATCGGCCATGTTTTTCCTCTTCTCGAGTATCCAAACACGATGACTGAAAATTGCAATATCATCCTTGCGCTTCGCCAACTGAGTCTCCAATAGCCCGATTCTATTCCGTTGAGTCTCTACCTGCCTCTGAAGAGACACAATGAGATTACTCAGAACTGGTTCTTCCTCGTTAGAAGAATCATCAGATGAATCCAAAGGTGGAGTGATCTCTCGGGACTCAGGCCATTCTTCTTCCACTTCTTCGGGATCTTCTTCGTCTGAATTAGCTTGCCCGGGGTAGTAATCTTCCTCAACTATGTGCCAGTCATCGTCTCCAGCTGGGTCGAAGTGGTCCGACATCTTAGAGAAAGAGGAGAAGAAGCATAAATCATAGAGCAACACAATTGTAAGTGACTTACACTTAAATCTCTAGACTCAACACACGCCCTAACGTCCACTTCTAGGGTGTCGTTCCTTATAAATTTGTACTACTTGGAAGCGTGGCTCTAACACCACTCTGTAACACCCCGAATTCCAAGATACAACTGAATTCGAAGTTCCACAGGATCTTTGCACACATTTCGTACTATTTTACAAGGAAATAAAATTTTTTTTGTTACATCAGGGTTTACACTTACATTACATATTTACAGCGAAAGCAGTTTACAACAATTTACATGAATTGAAAAGTACAACACTTGGATCAATCTTTAATCAGCATGCATTCTTTTAGTCTTGTTAATCACTTTACCCTGCATAAAAACTAGGGGCGTGTCAGTTTCTTACAACCGACGAAATATTATACATGGTTATCCTCTTTATGCCGAAACAGTATAACGATTTTCAAATGCTTAAACAATCACAAACTTGATCACAAACAGAACTACAAGGGACTATCCTATAGATGTCGTGTCGTGCGGTGCACTTAGTCCATAATGCAGTTGTTTATATTAGATGACACTAATACGCACTTATTCAGATTCTGTGCATCCCATACTACATAGGTATGAGGGCAAGCCCATAATCGTTCTTCATCTTGTAGGGTTCAATCCCTCATCATGACTTAAACTACTTCAGTAACTATGATAAGTATCCTAGATGTTCTATAAGTACGAGCTCATGTCCAGACAGCCTGGAAGGGAATCCCACATCATGTCACGATGCATCGTGAAGAACCTATGGACAATTCAGTGTCCATCATGGGACATAACACCGCCCGCAGTCACCAAACACCCCATGAGCGTCGCCTGCGGTACGGACTCCTGGAGACATATCCACATCGAGTCACGACGCATCGTGAAGACAACCTGTGAATATTCTCACACCATAGCTCTGAGGCCCTCATACTCGTGTTTTCCTCTTATTTTCATCACGTCTTCACTATGTATCTAATCCTTAGTTAATTGAATCATGAATAAAATCAATTATCTAGAGTTAGCCCTTCCACTATACCGGTCTTAACAATTTATATCACATGACCCAAATCTTGGTCTTTTCATCTCAAATTTCATTTCAGCACATTTTTTTTCAATGCCGATATGAGGCTTAACTACACTCTAGTTCTCAATTTCAATTCATAATCACAAAAATTGAGTCTTTATACTCATAAGTTCTTTTTCACAATTAACATGATTTCTTTTCATTTCTATGAATCAAAACTCACATACCAAGTTCAATTTCAATTCTTATACTTCATACTCACAAATTTCTTTTCCATAAGCACAATAAATTCTCATACTATAGTTTCTTTTCATGATGACAAAGTAGCATTTTTCAATATTGACAATAGGCAATAAAATTCATAGATAACCCAATTAAATTTTCTTTCATTCAAAATTCCTCTTTTATAACTTAGTGTAATCTTTTCATAAAAATAATCGCCTTTCATTTTATACAAATATCAACTTCATACAATTTTTACTTCTAAACCATCTTTATTTTAGTCAAATCTTGTCCCAAATATTTTTCATCAAGACCATATAATTTTAGAATAATTATAGTATCTTTTCCAATTTTTTCCAAGTCAAAAAATCAATTTAAACTCAAAAACCCAAAAAACTGTTTTTATTTACCGAAACCCAGTATCGAACCCACAACCCCGAGAGTAGCCAACCGCCACCGAATGCCAGGAAGGCCTAGGCGCCACATCGATACAGTATAGGGTCGATGTGAGATAAGCTATGGGTAATAGTTTTCAGATTTTTTGAACAAAAAGAAAACAAAGGCTCACGCCCAGTTTCGAACCCAAGACCACCAAGGTCACTCGCAAGCTACAGTAACGCCAAGCACCCAATGACCAATTGGTCAAAGCGACCCAACTGTTATGGTTTTAGGCTACGGGGGTTATAACCTAAGTCTCTGTTCCCTTCGAATTTTTACTAAATCAATTGTTTTTGAGTTCTCTTCTTCTCAAAATTTATCCAAAAGCTCCAGATTTTATTTTTCATCTTATTACAAAATTTCAGTAAAATAAAATTTGATTTTGGATACAAAGCAACATAATTTGCTCTCTCCACTTCATTGTATTCTTCAATTTCGAATTTAGGGAAAAATAAGCATAATCCCCTTATAAATTACACTTCAAATTTCCCTATATCACTTATAATATTTTTATTAACATTGTACAATTATCTTAGTAATAAATTTTATTTTTCATGTCATTTAACAACACATTAATCAAAATCACCTATATCCATAGTTCTGTATTCAGTTGTTCAACATACAAGCATGTATTTGTTTATCTAGCACATCCCAACAAAATTGAGCATGGTAGCATGGTAATCATTTAAGAAATCATAATTTGGCAATCAATTTAACACCCTTTTAACATATAATCAAACTAATAGCAATTTGTCTCATTTTCATAATGCATGGCTATATTAGTTCGAGTTTCTCCTTAATTTGTCAACCACATCCTAGCATGATGCTTAATTAGAAGTTTAAGAGAAACACACACCTTAAATAGAGAGAAACAATCAAATAGACTCCTAGAGAATCTCCTACAACGAATGAACAAAGCCTTCTCCTCCTAGATAAAGCCACGAAAATCGCCTTCTCCTTGTTGCAACTTGAACCCGAGCCTATCCTATGCAGTCCGGCCTCTTTCTCCTTGGTTGAAGCACTCACACAAAACACTCACTCTTTTCAACTCACAACTCTTCAATCTTTTGCCTTACTACTTGAATCTTTTCTCTCATTCTATTCTTTCTTTTCAATTTTTTTCCAAGTGTGAGAATGAAGAGTGTGGGAGGGGGTATTTATACAATTTTCTAGGGTGAATGGAAGGTCAGGATTAGATTAAATGGTTAGAGATTAAGGGCCAAGATGAAGTAGGGAGTTGAAATAACTTCCCATGATGAGAGTAACCAATTCTCCACCACTCCCATCTCTCCCACTCTCCTAATCCCACCCGGCCAACTACAAAAGTGTGCACATTGCACATGCTAGTGCATGCACGTGTCACTCTAGTGGCTCTCATTTACAAATTTGTTCATGTGACAAATTTAATTGTCCATGAAATGAGTCTACACTACAAGTTAGACCATTTCAAAAGAGAATTAAAGTAAATGGGCTCTCTAATGGGCCAAACTAATCATGGGCTTAAATAATTAATTTAATTAATAAAATAGAGTGGGCTTAACAAGACAATTAGGCCTAGATTTTAATTAGGCTTTTAAAGAGAATATTTTTGGAAAAATAAAGAGAACAAATACTATATAAAAGTTTGTTATAAAAAAAAATATACAAATGAAATCATACGTGCACAACATGTAAAAACACAAAATTCTCATAAATGAAAACTAGGGTGTTACAATTGCCCCCACTCTGGTTGTCGGATCTGAGTACTGTAGCTTCGATTGTAGTTGTTCTTGGGATGAGACCACCGGTAACCGATCTTTCATAAGTGTGGGGGATGGTGGTGTCGCTGCCACTTGCGCCGCCTCCACTTACATAATCTTATCGATGATGAATCGAATGAGGTACTCTTCTTCAACAGAGAAGATGCATTTGAGGCAGCATACCTCATTCGAGTAAACTTTTCGGAAATGACCCAATTCCCCACAATGGAAACAAGGCACTGGTTTACGCAATCCATTACTACTATTCCTCAAAAATACATTAGATTTTGGTGTGGAGGTGTAGTTCATCCTCTTTGATTTCTCGACAACCTCCACCCATTCTTCCTCCTGCTTCGAATCCCCACCCAACTCTGCTTGGATGACTTTTGAAAGGTGGTTGGAGTTGATAGTAGGGGATTATTGATGGTGTAGAGGATGTTGTACATTAGGAGGGGAGCAATTTGCACTAATGGATGGGGATTGTTGAAGTTGGCGTGGTGGTAGATTGGTTGAATTAGGTAGGAAATGATGGTGAGTGTTATGCAGTTGGTGGTGTGGATGAGGTCTGTGATGAAGAAGCTGTTGATGCATCTAAACCTGGTACCCGTTTCCCCAATGCCTATGATCAATCCACCCTCTCTTGGAGCGATGCTGGTCTATTGAGGGGATCTGCTTATGCTCGAAATGGCTGGTAGGAGGACCCACTCTATGGGCCCGTCCTCCTAGAAGAGATGATGGGTAGCAATGATGACTAGCATTACTTGATCACACTTGTGGTAGCAGCGATTGTGTCTGAACTCCCAATATCCCCTTTCCCCTGGCTTGTACCAAGTAGGTGGATTATTGTTCACGGTGGTGGAAACCTTATGTAAGTGATGCGTTGTAGGTACGATTAGAGTAGCCGCCCAACGTGGAGGAAAAGGAACTTTCATAAGAGATGGAGGTGGTTTAACAGTTGGTGGCAGTGTTGGTGGAGGTAGTGTAGCAGTTGGTTGATGTGAGTTATGGACCCTGACATGTTAGGATTGTGTCTTGAATACTCGTTGTTCAGATTAGAAGAAGGTAAGATGAAGCACGAAGATCAAAGCATCGAAGAGAGTAGAAGAAAACAGCAGCAGAAAGGTGCAGGCATAGTTACGGTCGACTATCCCAAGTTGCGGTCGATCGCACCCCCCGACCGCTCGTAGTACAAGGATTGTCCGAGAGAGGTATGGTCGACTGGTCTTGTTGGACGGTCGATTGCCCGTGGCGCTGTGTTCATTTTTGGGCTTCGATTTGTTAGGTTGTTTCAGCCCAATCTTCAACTCCAAGTTAGATCGTGCGACTCCTATTCAGTTCCTTATTTTTCAGATTATATTGGACGACTGAGAACTAAGATTAGACCTAGGTTTCTCTCTATTCTTCCATATATATTGTAAACTCCTCCAATATGAGAGGTAGTACTTCATAGATTATTTTCTCCATTACAAACAGAGGCTCGAGAGAGAGATAGTTCTTGGCGGGTGAGTTTAATTCCTTGTATTGAGTGAATCAATAACTCCTTGTAATCTCTTCTAGTTGAATATCAGATCTCCCTATATTTCCATCCGGATTAAGCAAAAACTAACCGGGATAAGTCATCGGTGTGTTTATGTTAGTTTGGTGGATCTACTTGCTTGCTTAATTTATTCGTCTCATCTACTTCGACTTCCTTATTGCTCTATTAGTTCCGTTGCAACAACGGGCATTGGTTGATGCCCCAATCCCAACAACTGGTATCAGAGCTTCAGGTTACCGAGTCCCTTAGTTAAGATGACAGGCCACAATATTTTGAAGATCAAGCAGTTCGATGGAAAGATCAACTTCAATCTTTGGAAGACTTACATGTATGATGTTCTTGTTCAAGAACGGTTGCAGTTAGTCATTAAGAAGAAAGAAAACCCAACTGATTTGAAGGATGACGGTTGGGAAGATATTCGTGAAAGAGCTATAAGTCTGATCCGACTATCCTTGGCGGATCAGGTCAAATGTAGATTTCTTGAAGAAACTGATGCGGCGAGTTTGTGGGAAAAACTCATAGCTGACTACTCTGGTTCGTCGTTATTAGGTTGGATGCATTAGAAGAGGAAGTTGTTCCATTTATCTATGAAGGAAGGTACCGATCTCCAAGATCACATTATAAAGTTCAATAAGGCATTATACAAACTTAAGGCGATCAACGTAGATGTGTGTGAGGAAGATAAACTTTCAACCTGATATATTCACTGCCGGATTCGTACAAGCCTTTGATCACTACCATGCTACACGGTAGATCTGTCAAGGAGAGTATTTCGGTAGATAGTATAATCAAAGCATTGAAGGAAAATCAACTTAGGAAGGTGACCCATAAATCATCATCGTCTATTCCTACAAGTTTTCTAGCAGTGGATGGTCCTTCGGAGGGAAGACAAAGTACTTTGCAAAAGGATTCGATCCGTTGCCGATATTGCAAGAGACCAGGGCATATCAAAAAAGACTTGGAAATTGCAGAATCAGGAGAGCGCAAAGAACGGGAGTTCAACCGCTAATGTAGTTAGTTCCTTTGATTCAGGTGATTCGTGTCTTCTTATTTCAAATTCTTTAGAAGTGGATTCTAGTTGGTTTCTTGACTCAGGGAGTTCTTCTCATATTTGCTCTGAGAGGGAGTTTTTTTTTACTTATAAGTCTACTACGGGACATTGTGCGACAACGAGAACTGGGGAGATTTGAATATGTTCACTTTAAGAAATGTTTTGCATATTCCTCTGCTGAAACAGAATCTGATTTCCTTGAGAACTCTTGATGCACGGGGCTATAGGTACACAGCTCGAGGCGATGTTCTGTTTGTTTTTCAAGGTCGTCGTAAGGTGATTAGAGGTATGAAAGTGGATGGGTCAAGCCAAAACAATCTCTACATGCTCTGGGGAATTCGAAATACTTGCGCAAGTATTGCTTCTTTTCCCATTATTCCCGCAAGCTCAGCTAGTTTGCCGCAACTAGATTCATCAAGACAGCGACGTTCGAATATCGTTGAGAGGTAGAGAAAGCCTAAGGGTAGGTGGAGTTCGTGCGGAGTTTGGCAACTTCTTGAGTACATCTACGGAGGTGTACCCTTGAAGGGGTATACTGGATTTGGTGAGATTGGGTAGAGATCATTTCAATTAGAAGAAAAAGAAGCTATTGTTCTAAGTTTTTTTTTGCAAGTGGAATTTATTAAAGTTTGGAGATGAGTAACACATCATGTGATAGCATTCGTATGCAATCCAAGGTAGATTTTGTTAGGATTGTGTCTTGAATACTCGTTGTTCAGATTAGAAGAAGGTAAGATGAAAGCACAAAGGTCAAAGCGTCGAAGAGAGTAGAAGAAAACAATAGCAGCAAGGTGCAGGCAAAGTTGCGGTCGACCGCACCCCCCCGACCGCTCGTAGTACAAGGATTGTCTGAGAGAGGTATTGTCGATCGGTCTTGTTGGACGGTCGACCGCCCACAGTGCTGTGTTCATTTTTGGGCTTCGATTTATTATGTCGTTTTAGCCCAATCTTCAACTCCAAGTTAGATCGTGCGGCTCCTATTCAGTTACTTCTTTTTCAGGTTATATCGGACGACTGAGAATCAAGATTAGACCTAGGTTTATCTCTATTCTTCTATATATATTGTAAACTTCTCCAATATGAGAGGTAGTACTTCATAGATTATTTTCTCCATTGCAAAGAGAGGCTCGAGAGAGAAATAGTTCTTGGTAGGTATTGAGTGAATCAATAACTCCTTGTAATCTCTTCTAGTTGAATATCAGATCTCCCTATATTTTGCCCCGGATTAAGCAAAAGCTAACCGGGATAATTCATCGGTGTGTTTGTGTTAGTTGGTGGATCTACTTGCTTGCTCAATTTATTCGTCTCATCTACATCGACTTCCTCATTGCTCTATTAGTTCCGCTGCGACAATGGGCGTTGGTTGACGGCCCAATCCCAACAACTCTTTGTTGAATTCTTACTGTGGAATAAACTCAACAACGACGACGAGATGCAAGAACTATAGAATCGAAACAAGAGAAGAGAGAACAACCAGAAGTAACACACAAGAATAAACAATATTTTTTCGAGCTTCACCCAAAACAATGGCTACTTTTCCGTGCAGAGGCACTCATGCGATTTTCACTAGAAATATGAATATTAGGTTTACAAATTTCTCAAGAACTCACCACCAAGGTGTAGGGTTTCTCTTTATCTCCCTCTCTCTTAATGATGGCTGGTAGATCACTATTTTCTTTTTCACTTAACCCTAAAATCGTACACAATAAAATATATATAGGATTCCACAACTTTAATCTCAGCCGCTCATCAATCAGCATCGGGACGGTCGACTGCAACACCAAGTCGGTCGACCGGTTCTTTCCTTCGACTGCACGAGGTCCAATAGAGAGTAGGATGGTCGAATGCGCGGTCGACCGGTCGCCTCTTCAAGTTACAGGATTGAGTTAGAGAGCGAGACGGTCGACTACGCGGTCGACCGTACACTTTCCTGGAGCGTGGTCGGGGGGTGCGGTCGACCGCAACTCTGTTTTTAGATTCAAATCACTTCTGACCTCTTGCTCCCACTTCGACTCTCCTTCTCATCGGACTTCTCCGACCCCATTATCGTGTATTGGATCTACAAACCCCAACAATCTCCCACTTGGAGACATATACACAAAGTCTTTAACCTATTCTTCATTCTTCCATTGGCCTAGTCTAGGCTTGTGCCTCTGCAAGTCTCCTCAATAATTAACCTGGAGACAATCCGATAGCGGTATAGCAAAACTGATGTTTCCTTCTATCCACCACCTTAGTGAGCATGTCCGCTGGATTGTTATTGCCAAGAATCTTGGTTAGCTTCAACCATTTCTTCTCAACCTCCATTCTGATAAAATAATACTTCATTTGAATGTGCCGATTCCTAGAGTGATATGTCGAGTTTTTCGCTAAGAAAACTGTACTTTGACTGTCACACCATAGTTCACCTATGGGTTGCTTCCTGCCCAACTGTTTCATAAGCTCCGAAATTCACAAAATGTCTTTCGTCACTTCTGTAAGTGCCATATACTGTGACTCCGTGGTTGACTGTGCTACAACCTTTTGTAACTGCGAAGCCCAACTGACAGCTGTTCCTCCAACTGTAAATACATACCCTGTAGTACTTCTGCAACCATCACGATCGCCCAAAAAATCTGCATCCACATAACCATGTATATGCAAAGAATCTCCCCCAAAACAAAGAGAGTGATCTGAAGTACCTGTTAGACATCTAAGAATCCACCTTACTGCATCCCAATGTTGTTTACCTGGATTCTTCATGTAACGGCTGACAACTTCCACTACTTGTGTGATGTCTGGTCTTGTAGACACCATCGCATACATCAAACTCCCAATGGCTAAGGCATAAGGAATAGCAGCTATATCCTCCATCTCTGCCTCTGTCTTAGGACACAAGTCCATTGATAACTTGAAGTGAGCAGCTAAATGGACAAGTGACTGGCCTCACGCCAACCATGTTGAATCTCATCAACACCTTCTTCACGTAGTCCACTTGAGATAACCAAAGCTTCTTGCTTCTCCTGTCTCTACTAATCTTCATGTCGAGGATTTGCTTTGCTTCACCCAAGTTTTTCATTGAAAACTCTGAAGCTAGTGCCTTTTTCACTTCCTTGATCTTCTCTATACATGAACCTGCTAACAGCATGTCATCCACATACAACGCTGTTACCGCTAAATTTGGTGTGGGGGCAAACAGATAGTATTTGTGAATTCTTGGAAAACCTGAATAGCAAACCTGAACCTGTTCCGCCGAAGTTTGACTGTTGACTCCCGCCGTTCACCTACAAAAAGTGCAAGACACCAGGGGTTGATCCCGGCGACGCACCCTCCGACGCTTAAGTCAGTAATCAGGAATGATTATGAGAGAGCGTAAATTGGCAAAAAATTGATTACCTCTTAATGGTGATGGATGGGGGGTATTTATAGCCGCCGTTGGGGTCAGATTAGGAATGTAATCCCTGTGATCAGATAAGGAATGTAATCCCTAATCCCCAGTGAAAGGATAGATGTGAATCAGGGCCGTTGATTAGTATTAATCAGAAACCCTAATTCTATCTTGCTGAACTGGGTTTATTTCGGGTTGGGACCCGTACCCAGTTGAGGTGGATCCGTTCGTGGGTTATTGGGTCTTTGGGGAAAAGACCCAGGACCCACTTCGGACCCATTGGTAGACAAAATTACCATTTACCCCTAGGCTTTAAGATTCGTTCCTGATTTGGACGGTTCCGATTTAACCCCATTTTTAGCCATATCACGAGCACCCCACTCCCGAAGACTGGGCTTGACCAGCCTTTGAGGAGTAGTTTTACTATTTTAATGGCTGGCGAAGTTGTATCGGAGTCCAAATGGAAGGTTTCGAATCTTCGCAGGAGGTAGTATGGTGATTTTCTAAGTTAGTTGCATGCTCTGAGTCGTTCTTAAGCTCTTCTGGACATTTTGTGATTTTTATCTATTTTTTCGGAATATTTACCTAATTTAGCGAAGTGTCGATTCGTCGATCCGGGGTCTTAATAAATGGTCCTAGGCAATAATTATTTACTCGGGGGCTCAAAAATATTTCCCCGACTTTATAATTATTTTCTAGGATTTTTAATTAATTTTCCCGAATTTTTAATCATTTTTTTCGCAATTTTTAAATAAATAAAACGATTTTAATAGATAAAATACCGAATTATGTCGTGGCGCTATCTGGTTCGTTGATCCTGTGCGGGTGCGAATTTCTAAAAGATCGGATGGATAGGGTCGCTCTGTGGCAATTTCTCCGCTTTTGCGGGTCGGATGGGCACTTGCTCGGAATCCGAGCAAAGTGGCTCGGTTTTTCCCTCGCGCGAGTGGCTCGGATCGCTAGTCGCTGGGCTCAGAATTCTGAGCGACGTGGAGCAATCTGTGCCATCGGATCTCAGTGCGGATCACGAGGCGGGCAAAGTTCCCAAGAAAATACTATCTTGTCGTTTAGTGGACATAGCGTAATCTGGACCGTCCATCATCTCAGGTGCGATTTTCGCGGTGATCCAATGGTTGGAGATGCTCGGCATCGTTTTTCTTCACTTTCGAAGGTCGGATTGGCACTTGCTCGGAATCCGAGCGAAGTGGCTTGGTTTTTCCCTCGCGCGAGTGGCTCGGGTCTTTAGTTACTCGGTTCGGACTGCCGAACATCGTGGAGCGGCCCGAGCCGTCAGATCTTGGCACGAATCTCGAGGCGGACATAGTTCCCAAGAAAACACTATCTTTTCGTGTAGTGGTGCTGGCATGATCTGGGCCGTCCGATCGAAATCTTGCGCGAATTTTGAGGGGAAAGTCGTTTTTCTCCAATTCGCAGCTCGGATTGGTACTTGCTCGGAATCCGAGCGATGTAGCTCGGTAGCCGATCATATAGCTCGGTGGCTGAACTGTTAGCTCGGTGGCCTAGCGTATAGCTCGGTGGCCGAACTGTGAGCTCGGGACCGAGCGTATAGCTCGACGGCCGAACTATCGGCTCGGATCGCCAATTGCTCGGCTCGGACTGTTGAACATCGTGGGACGATCTGAACCATCGGATGATGGTGCGAATCTCGAGGCAGGCACAGTTCCCAAGAAAATACTATCTTTTCGTTTAGTGGCGCTGGCATGATCTGAGTCGTCCGATCGAAATCTTACGCAAATTTTGAGAGGAAAGTCGTTTTTTCTCCAATTCGTAGCTCGGATTGGCACTTGTTCGGAATCTGAGCTATCCTCTTTGTTGTGGAGGTCGGATCACCTGTCGCTCGGATTTTGGTTCCGAGGGACGTGGGGCGATCGGGGCCGTTGTATGATGGCACAGATCTCGATGCTGGCTCAGTTCCCAAGAAAACACTATCTTGTCATTTAGTGGTGCTGGCGTGATCTGAGCCGTCCGATCGAAATCTTACGCGAATTTTGAGTGGAAAGTCATTTTTCTCCAATTCGTAGCTCGGATTGGCACTCGCTCGGAATCCGAGCTATCTTCTTGGATGTTGGGGTCGGATCGCCTGTCGCTCGGATTTTGGTTCCATGGGACGTGGGGCGATCGGGGCCGTTGGATGATGGCACAGATCTCAATGCTGGCTCAGTTCCCAAGAAAACAATATCTTGTCGTTTAGTGGCGCTGGCGTGATCTGAGCCGTCCGATCGAAATCTTACGCGAATTTTGAGGGGAAAGTCGTTTTTCTCCAATTCGTAGCTCGGATTGGCACTCGCTGGGAA
The DNA here is from genome assembly GCA_017893485.1 of Hemerocallis citrina. Lineage (NCBI taxonomy): Eukaryota > Viridiplantae > Streptophyta > Magnoliopsida > Asparagales > Asphodelaceae > Hemerocallis > Hemerocallis citrina. The sequence goes on along the minus strand of CM030359.1, from coordinate 54,038,724 downwards.
TCCGAGCTATCTTCTTGGATGTTGGGGTCGGATCGCCTGTCACTCGGATTTTGGTTCCGAGGGACGTGGGGCGATCGGAGCTGTTGGATGATGGCACAGATCTCGATGCTGGCTCAGTTCCTAAGAAAACACTATCTTGTCGTGTAGTGGTGCTGGCAAGATCTGAGCCGTCCGATCAAAATCTTACGCAAATTTTGAGGGGAAAATCGTTTTTCTCCAATTCGTAGCTCGGATTGGCACTTGCTCGGAATCCGAGCTATCCTCTTTGTTGTTGAGGTCGGATCGCTTGTCGCTCGGATTTTGGTACCGAGGGACGTGGGGCGATCGGAGCCGTTGGATGATGGCACAGATCTCGATGCTGGCTTAGTTCCCAAGAAAATACTATCTTGTCATTTAGTGGCGCTGGCATGATCTGAGCCGTCTGATCGAAATCTTACGCGAATTTTGAGGGGAAAGTCGTTTTTCTCCAATTCGTAGCTCGGATTGGCACTTGCTCGGAATCCGAGCTTACTCTTTGTTGTCGAGGTTGGATCTCCTGTAGCTCGGATCTTGATTCCGAGGTGCCGAGCTGTTTTACTTGGGTCGAAACATCGCTTCCTTTGCCAACAATCGTGGCTCTTTGTTACTTAGTTATTTGGGCTTTTGTAACGCTTCAAGTGAGGCCCAAGAGTTGCGCCTTTACGTTACAAAGCCCAAGAGGCGTCACTTTTACTATAAGTTTTCACCCCCTCAACACTTAACCTCATTTCTCACTTTCACTTTCTCACTCTTGGTTTTACTTCTTAGCAAAGTTTTTAGCTCTTGGGTGGCGCTGCTAGCTGTCGCGGCAAGGTGTTTTAGGCTCCGACGATCTTTTCCGGCCGTACTAGTCACTTCAAGGTCAGTCTCTCTCCTCATCTTTGTAAAATGGTTAAGTTTTCTTTCATGAATGAGACCCCCTCCTCGGACCTAGGCGTCAGCTGAGCGGTCAGGCCGAGCAAGGGTAAAGGGAAGGAGGTCGTGGAGCCGACCGAAGAGACAACGGTCAGGCCAAGTACAGACGAGGAGGTTGCCGAGCCTCTCTAGGAGGTAATGGTCCGAGCCAGCAAGGGCAAGGGGGTGGAAACGATAATTGAGCACCCAAAGACTGCAGGGGAGTTGGGTCGGCATCCGGGCATTCTGTCGAGCATTGGCGGTGTGCGGAGCTACTCCGGAGATCTGTTGGAGAAGATGACGCAGGGCACCGCCAAGTCGATCGAGGAGAACGAGCCGAGGGAAACCTCTGAGGTGGATCGGATCTCTTCGGTCCTGACCGAGGTGGATTTGCATCGGATCCAGAGTGGGTTCCGAATCCCCGCGGAGTACGGGCTCCTTCTCCCCGGCCCTGGCTTCCGAGCGTGCACGTCGTCCTCGGCCGATATGTGCGTTTTTCCTGCCGATTCCCTGAATGCCGGACTTCGGCTGTCGCTGCACCCTTTCGTAATCGAGGTGCTGCAGTGGTACGGCTTGAGTCCGGCTCAGCTGATGCCGAACACCTGGCGGCACGTTATGGCGTTTGTTCTTCAATGCCAGGAGGTCGGCGCTCTGCCCAATATGTTCATCCTTCGGAGTCTCTACCGTCCTTGCCAACCAAACAAAAATGAGCAGAGGTACTACCTCTCGCCGAGGAAGGGTGTGAAGCTGATCGAGAACCCGGACTCGATCAAGCATTGGAAAGAGAAGTACTTCCTCATCCGAGCTCCCGAGCCATGGGTGATCCCGACGGTGTGGTTAAGGGACGGCCTTCCGAAGCGGGCGAAGAAAAAGCCCGTGCTCAGCAATGAAGATGCAGAAATCGTGGAGAAGCTGCTCGGGCTTCCGACCCTCAGTTGGAAAGACATCACCGAGGAGGCCTTATTCCGAGGGGGTCTCAGTCCGATCAACCCTAGTACGCTTCTCCTATTCTTGTTTTGTCTTTGAGGTTTGGAAAATTTTTCTAACTATTTTCACTCGGTTGGTGCAGAATCTCCTGGCATGGACTACAAGGGTCTGATGGTGAAGGCCAGGGCGGCAAAGGAGCAGGAGGTGTGGAAGAGAAAGAGGACCGTGTTCGGGCCTCAAGTCGGCCGAGTGCCCAAGATCCCCTTGGTCTCTCCGACCATCGAGTGGCAAGTTGTTGAGGCTCCTTTGGTCGAGCCCGATCAAGGCCTTATCATACCGTCCGCTCCACCTACCTCGGATGCGCCGACCCCAACGGCGCGAACAGATGCTCCAGGGTCTTCGGCCGGAGCGTTCAACATTAGCACGGCACTCACTCTCGATGTCCCGCCCCTCACTGCCGAGGCGGAGGCCATCCTGACCGAGGAGCACAAGCGCATCTTCGTCCCCGATTGGCGGGTGATGAAGGTCGACGGGTTCCTAGGGGACAGAAATATCTGCATGCAGGCGGTGAAGCACCTGCCGACCCCTAAAGACCGAGCGACGCTCAAGGCGGGCGAAGTTGGTGACGCCGCGATGCAGATTGCTCGGAACACCATGTCGGTAAGTACTAGATGACTTTCTTCAAAATTTTTCCAAGTTTTTGTGCTCGTGCTTAACTGCTTTTGGTATGGCTTATAGACCCTCTGCCACTTCAATTACTTGCTCGAGGAGTTCGCAAGCAAGGAAAAGGAGATGACTGTTCGGAACGTCCGGGAACGGTCGGAGCGATCTAAGGCGGTAAAACAGCTGGAGGCCGAGCAGGTGCATTCTTTTTCACTTGAGGCCGAAGTTGCCGACCTAAGGGCTAAGCTCGCCGAGGCACTGAGGAGCTTGGCCGCCGAGGCTTCCAAGGTCGAGACCCTGGAAAAGGAGATGGCTCGACTCGAAGGGGAGCTGTCTAAGGCCCTGAAGGCATCGGAGGAGGCCCTGAGCGATCATGCATCGAAGGTGGCTCCCGCGGAGAAGGCAGTTCGGAACGAGGCCGAGGCTTACATGTTGACCAACATGGAGGAGGCGTACGGCCGAGCGCTGAAGCATATCGTCGCTCGGAACCCCGGATTTGACGTCTCGTCCTACTACTTCTACGACCCCGTGGAGGGTGAGGAAGCGCTGCCCCTGGCCGAGCTCGCGCCTAGGCAGGAGGGCGAAGACTCCGAAGACGAGGTGGGTGCCGAGGGTGTGATTGTATCCATGCCGAACGATGATGAGGTCGACCCCTAACTTTGTAGCCTCTTCTCATTTTCTTATTCTTCCCTCCTCTTTTTTTTTCTTTTGTAATGCCTAACTGCGGACTGGCCACCGCTTTTTGTAAATCTTGGACTTTTAATTAAATGGTTTCCTTTTTGGTGTTTCGGCTGAATATTTCGAAATTTCGCAAAGTGTTCAACTCGTTTTGCTCGGATTGTGTCCTTAAGTGTTGAAGACTTCTTTTGATATTCCTCCACTTTTCAGGTCGAGTTGGGTCCAATGACTGAGGTCTCCCATCTTCGTACTAAGCTGAAGAAAGCAAAGCGGGCTCTTTCTCACAGTCGGGATAACTCGTTTTACGACTTCTTGAAATTGGAGGACATCAAAGCAACTGCGAGAGGGTATTTTTGCGAGTTGAGGCAACTGCAGAAGCAACCTAGAGAGACTCATCTCGAAGGCAAGATGGAGTTGCTCCGTGAGGAGCTCTTCGATGTCGACCAAAGGAATAGTGAATTGCTGGCAGAGGTTCGTCATTTGGAGGTAACGGTGAAAGAACATTCGGCGGAGGAAGAGGAGTTAGCTTCGAGGGTGGGAAAGTTGATGTCCGAGCGCGATGAGTTGACGTCAAGAATTAACAAACTGAGGAGGATCATGATCGACAGGGGTATCGAAGTGACTCATCTCCGTCGTATTGTGGCCGACAGTACTAACGTCGCAGGCTCGTCTAAACTTCCCCATTTCAAAGCATTGGTGGAGGGAGATATTCTGAGAGATAGGTTCGTCGAGCTAGAGGAGGAGATTGCATCGCTGAAACCTCAACCCGTAAGGATCAATGTTCGCAGTACGTCGTGTACTCGAGAAGAGAGCGAAAGAGGAATCTCGTTTTACGAACTTGCGACTCGTTTGCCTGCCGCTAGGCGGAGTCCAGCTGACGCTCAAAGTGGTGTAACTGTCTCGTCTAGTGGCGCCTCAGTTGGGGCCACAGCTAGAATCAGTGGCGAAGGGGGGTCTCGCTTCGCTGGTTTAGAGTCGAGCTCAGAGGTAAGGCGACGCCGCCCTCGTGTGTCTTTGAACCGAAGTGTTCTCCTTCCAAAGAAGCGCTAAACGAGTTGTATTATGCTCTTCAAGTTATTGTAAAACTCTGTTGTAGTGTCAGCCTTGTTTGGGCTCTTAATAAAAAAGTTTGTTTTGCTTCTGATGTTCGAATGCTGTGTTGGCTGGTATTAGTTTAAGTATAACTCCTCCAACTTTTGACCACTACTTAAAATCAGAAGCAAATCTTCCTTCTTATGGGCGAACCACTTTTGGCTTGCTTAATAGCGAGCTTGAGAAGTGGATTCGAGCCAAGTGTTGGGCTCCTAACTCGTCGTTAGAGTTTGTTCAACAATTGTGGGAGCAATTCCGAATGGAGAACCCCTTCTAGCCCGCTTAAGAGCGAGCCTGCGAAGAGGAGTTGAGCCAAGTGTTGGACTCCGAACTCGTCGTTAGAGTTTGTTCAACAGTTGTGGGAGCAATTTCGAATGGCGAACCCCTTCTAGCCAGCTTAAGAGCGAGCTTGCGAAGAGGAGTCGAGCCAAGTGTTGGACTCCGAACTCGTCGTTAGAGTTTGTTCAGCGATTGTGGGAGCAATTCCGAATGGCGAACCCCTTCTAGCCTGCTTAAGAGCGAGCTTGCGAAGAGGAGTCGAGCCAAGTGTTGGACTCCGAACTCGTCGTTAGAGTTTGTTCAACGGTTGTGGGAGCAATTCCGAATGGCGAACCCCTTCTAGCCTGCTTAAGAGCGAGCTTGCGAAGAGGAGTCGAGCCAAGTGTTGGACTCCGAACTCGTCGTTAGAGCTTGTTCAACGGTTGTGGGAGCAATTCTGAATGGCGAACCCCTTCTAGCCTTCTTAAGAGCGAGCTTGCGAAGAGGAGTCGAGCCAAGTGTTGGACTCCGAACTCGTCGTTAGGGTGAAGAGTAAAAGCAGAGAGATACAAACAATTTTACAAGTAAAATATGAAAAACTTTCTTTATTGATAACTAATAGTTGTCTGCTTCTAAGTTGCGAGCCGTTATTACATAAGAGAAATAAAGGGAAAAAATACAAGTAAAAGGAGAGGAACGGTTTGACATCCCAGAATACTTAGAGAGGCGTTAATGCTCTCTCTTGGTATTTCAAAAGATGGTCGGCATTCCAAGTCCTGGGGATCTCTCTGCCTTCGAGGTCTTCTAGACGATATGTCCCGGGCCGAACTACTTTGGTGATCTTGTAGGGTCCCTCCCAATTTGGAGCTAGTTTACTCTTCTGACCAGGAAAAGAGATTGCTAACTTTCTGAGGACCAAGTTCCCCTTCCTTGAGGTCGGTAGGATGGACTCTCTTATTGTACGCCAACTCGATCCTCCTCCGATAACTCTGTTGGCGGATTGACGCTCTTTTCCGTAGCTCGTCGACCAAGTCTAAGTTTGCCCGAAGTTCTCTGGCATTTTGTTCTTCTTCGTAGGCAAGAAGGCGAGGAGAAGGTAGGCCGACTTCCAATGGGATCACAGCCTCAGACCCATACGTGAGGTTGAATGGCGACTCTCTTGTGGGGGTCCGTTTCGTGGTACGGTAGTTCCACAGCACGTTAGGGAGCTGATCGACCCATAAGCCTTTAGAGCACTTATTCAGCCTTTTCTTAATACCGGAGATGATCTATCGGTTAGCATTCTCCACTTGACCATTCGACTGTGGATGGAAGACGGAGGAGAAACGTTGTTGGATGGCAAGGTCTTCACATAGAGCTCGGAAGGTAGCCCCGGTGAACTGGGTTCCGTTGTCTGTTATGAGGACTCGAGGGACACCGAATCGGCAGATAACGTTCTTCCAGAAGAACTGAAGTACTTTGTTCTCGGTGATTGTGGCCAAGGGCTCGGCCTCTATCCACTTCGAGAAGTAGTCGATTGCCACGACTAAGAATTTGAGCTGGCCGGGAGCTGGTGGGAATGGCCCTAGTAAATCCATCCCCCACATTGCGAAAGGGATAGGACTTGATAGGGAGGTGAGTGGAGCTTGTGGGAGGCGACGGACGTAGGAGTATATCTGACAAGAGCTGCACTGCCGAACGTGTAGTTCGGCGTCTTGAAGGAGAGTGGGCCAGAAATATCAATAATTCAACACTTTCCTGGCTAGGGATCTGGACCCTGAATGTGCCCCGCCGATGCCTTTGTAGAGCTCTTGCAGGGCGTAATCGGCTTGTTCAGGGGAGAGGCATCTCAAATAAGGCCTGCCGTCTACTTGTGTGAAGGAGTGCTTGTATAGGATGCCCTCGATAAGTGTGTATCGCTCTGCTCGGGTTCTCACTCGGCAAGCTTCTTTAGGGTCTTCGGGGAGGAGCCCATCCTTTAGGAATTCTACCAAGAGTTTCATCCAGTTATCTTGAAGCAGGACAGGTAGCGACTCCATCGAGTCGGAAGTTTCATCCTCTATACTTGGCTTTAGGAGCACCTCGATCAAGACGGTCTGCTCTAGACCTTGGAGGGAGGAGGAGGCTAGCTTGGAGAGGGCATCGGCCTGGGAATTCTCTTCTCGGGGGATTCGCTGGATGAGAGCTTCTTCGAATAGGGCCATGAGATTCCAGACCTTGGCTAGGTACTTAGCCATTCGGTCATCCCGTGCCTCGTACTCACCTAGGACCTGATTTACGACCAGCTGAGAGTCGCTAAAGATCCGGAGGCACTACGCCCTTGCGTTGCAAGCCATTCCGAGGCCGCTATGAGTGCTTCATATTCTGCTTCATTATTAGAGGCTTTGAAGTTGATGCGGGAGGAGTATTGGAGGATGAAATCATCTGGGCCGGCAAGAATGAACTCGGCTCCACTTCTCTCGTTACAAGAGGATCCATCTACATAAACCGACCAGACAGGTGGTCCCTTCATTGCTTGGCTGACCTCGGGGATGGTACTTTCAACTATGAATTCAGCAAAGGCCTAAGCCTTGATCGCAGGCCCGAGGCTGATACGTTATATCATGCTGGCTCAGCTCGATAGACCACTTCATGAGGCGACCGGAGGTCTCTGGCTTGTGGAGAACTTGCTTCAGCGGTTGGTCGGTAAGAACGACCACCGAATGGGACTGGAAATATGGGCGAAGCTTTCTTGCGGCCATGACTAAGGCGTATGCCATATTCTCTATCCTCGGGTAGCGGAGCTCGGCATCCCGAAGTATCTTGCTCACGTAATAGATGGGCTTTTGATTCTTATCTTCTTCCCTCACGAGGACGGCGCTGAGGGTCTGCTCGGAGGCTGCTAAGTAGAGGTAGAGGGCTTCCCCAGGAACAGGCTTGCTGAGGAGAGGAGGGTTGGCCAGGTAAGCCTTCAGCTGGTCGAATGAGTCTTGTTGTTGCTGACCCAACTCGAAGCCTTTAGCTCCCCTGAGAGCTTTAAAGAAGGGAAGACACTTCTCCCCTGACTTGGAAAGGAAGCGCCCTATGGCTGCCAGGCGACCAGTTAGCTTCTGAACCTCTTTAACATTCTTCGGGGGAGCCATGTCCAGTATGGCTTTGATCTTCTTGGGGTTGGCCTCGTTTCCTCTTTGGCTGACCATGAAGCCTAGGAATTTCCTCGACGAGACTCCGAACGCACATTTGTTCGGATTGAGCCTCATATCATGCTTCTTGAGTACGTCGAACGCCTCTTGCAGATCAGTGACGTGGTCGGCTCCACGGATGCTCTTCACAAGCATGTCATCAACATACACTTCCATATTACGGCCGATCTGGTTTTGGAATACCTTGTTGACGAGACGTTGATAGGTGGCACCTGCATTCTTCAATCCGAAAGGCATTACTTTGTAGCAGTAGAGGCCCTAATCGGTAACAAAGGAAGTCTTCGGGATATCCGGGGGAAACATGCGGATTTGGTTGTACCCAGAGAATGCATCCATGAAGCTGAGAAGTTCATGACCCGAAGTGGCGTCAATCAGGGTGTCGATGCTTGGAAGAGGGAATGGATCTTTGGGGCATGCTTTGTTGAGGTCGGTAAAGTCGATACAAATCCTCCAGGTCCCATTGGACTTCTTCACCATCACTACATTCGAGAGCCATTCGGGATAATTGACCTCTTGTATGAACCGGGCCTTCAAGAGCTTGTTCACTTCCTCTTTTATAGCTTGCTGGCGCTCGGGAGCGAACTTGCGCCTCTTCTGTTGGACTGGTTTGGACCCCGGAGCGATGCTGAGGTGGTGGCTAAAAGCTCTTCGAAAATTCAGGGCATGTCTGCAGCCGACCAAGCAAAGAGGTTGCGATTCCTACGGATGCACTGGACTATGTCGGAGCATAGGGCAGATGGGAGGGTCTTGCTAATAAAGAACTTTCGGCTCGGATCCTGCTCAGAGAAGAGCACTTCCTCCAACTCATCCACCGGCTCAGACGTCGGTCGGACAACATCTTGGGGGATTTCAAGAGTTTCGAGGGAGAGGACTGGACCCATAGTAGAGGTCATGTAGCATTTGCGGGCCGTTTCCTGATTGCCTTTTACTTCCCCTACTTCTGCCCGAGTGGGGAATTTCATCTTGAGGTGATAGGCGGAAGGGATGGCTTCGAGAGCGGCTAAGCCGGGCCAACCCAAAATGACATTGTAGGCTGCAGGGACATCCACGACCATAAAGTCTATCGACTCCGTTCGGGTAGTAGGAGTTTTGCCAGCAGTTATGTCGAGGGTGATCACCCCTTCAATAGTCACTGGCACTCTCGTGAACCCATGGAGTGTGTAGCCGGTGGGCTTAAGTCTCTCCCGGGATAGTTTGAGGCCTTTGAAAGCGGCGAGGAAGAGGATGTTAACGGAGCTGCCATTGTCCACTAGGATCCTTTCCACTTTAAAGTTTTCCATATGGAGGTTGATGACAAGCGCGTCACAATGGGAGGTTCGGACACCCTCAAGGTCTTCATCTGAGAATGTGACGGGCACTCCGAGGCCTTTCGGAGGAGGTATGGCGCAAACCGAATTAACTTCTCTTATGAACGCCTTTCGAGAGGAGTTGGACGAGCCCCCCATTGGGCCCCCATGAATGAGGTGCAGGATACGCCCCTCTTCGAATTCGGGCATTTCATCATGTTCAGGACACTTGTTAGCCCCCCGAGGTGGGGGAGGAAGATCGGCTCGGTCCTTTCTCACGAACTTGGTCAGCTGCCCTCTCTGGATGAGGGCTTCTATCTCGTTTTTAGGGCCCGACAATCATTAGTATCGTGGCCATGGTCCCGGTGATAGCGGCACCACTTCTCTTTATCCCTCTTCTTGCCAGGGGTGTTCATTTTTGGCGCAGGGGGTAGCACCCCTTCCTTCTCAACTTCCATGAGAATTGTGGAAATATTGGCGTTAAGAGGAGTGAACTTTTAGAATTTGGGGGGAGGTCGGCGCTGTCCGCCATTGTCCTTCTGGAGCTTCTTGGCTCCTTCTTCTTCTGTTCCCTTTCTCTTGGACCCGGAGGAAGGCCCCTCAAAGTTGGGGCGGTGCTCAGCTTCCTCGGCCCGAATATACTTTTCGCTCTGGAGGAGGAGGTCAGAGAAGTTCTGCGGGGGCTTCTTGGCGAGGGAGGAGCGGAGGCTAGAGTTGAGGACATTGGATTGGAATGCTGCTGCAGCGACTGACTGGTCGAGGGATGCTATGGACCTGGCTTTCGCTGTGAACCTTTTCACATAGTCTCTAAGCTTCTCACCCTTTTTTTGGATGAGGTAGAGTAGCAAAATGCTCATCTTCTCAGTTCGGCGGCTACTCACGAAGTGGGTGACGAAGAGGGTCTCAAATTGCTCGAAGGAGAATATTGAGGATGGGGCAAGGCGAGAGTACCATTCTCGAGCCAGACCCTTGAGAGTAGCGGGGAAGGTCTTGCACAGCAGAGCATCGGAAGCTTGATGGATGAGCATGAGGGTCTTAAAGCTTTCGATGTGATCGATGGGGTCAGACTCCCCGGAATAAGTCTCGAATTGAGGAGGTTTAAAGCCAATTGGTACGGGTGCCTCCATTATGGTTTGGGAAAAAGGAGGTCGACTCGGGCGAAGGGTCCTTCCTCTAAGCTCTTCTTCTCTGTCTAACTGACCCAAGCACCTCTCCATTTTGTGGAGACGGCGTTAGATAGCATCATCCCTTCGACGGTAATCAACCGAGCCTCTAGACTCGTCTTCGTACGAGGGAGAGCGGGGGCTACGACGATGCTAGCTCCTGGAGCGGCGAGGACTAGGAATGTGCTGGGGGTTGCTAGGAGCTGGGGGAGGAGTTAAGGACTGTCGGCGAGGACTTCGGACCGGAGGAGGAGTGGGAATCCTTGGAGCATTGGTGTTGTTGGGTCGGAGATTGAGAGCTTGTAGGATGGTGGCTTGGAATTGCTGGAACTCGGCATGAGTGATGGGTGCGTCATCGCTCCTGGGAGGTCGCCGACCAGTAGGAGAGTGGGGTCTTCTTCTATGATGCTCGGGGGACTCTCTTCGCCCTCTTCGGGTAGGGGACCTTCTGTAGTCTCGGCGGTGAGGAGATCGCTCATCCGGACGTTGTTGGTGGGAGGCTCCCTCTCGGGCCCGCTTTTCATCCAGACGGAGGCAAAGATCCTTATCCTTCTGCCGATTGAGGATGGTATTGCGAAGGTCGGATGCTCGGGGATTGTGGGAGGCCATAGAATCCGTAGAGGCATTGTGTATTGAGACATGGTCCTGATGGAGAGGTTGTTTCTGCAGGTTGGGTCGCGAGGTCCCTGCACCGGCATTTTGAGGACCGGGGGGACCCTTAGGAGGTTGCTGATTCTGAAGAGGAGGCTGGTCCTGTTGGAGAGGGTCCTCGGCTTGAGGAGGAAGTTGCCTCTGCTGCTGAGCGGGTTGGATGGGAACTTCCTGTTGCTGATCAACGGGGTTGGGTCCATGGTTGGACCCTCTGGATCTTACTTTCCTAGGAGGCATGGCTGGAGAAGATCTGACCAACGGGAAGAGGGGAGGCTGCTATTCGTTTAGTTCCCACAGACGGCGCCAATCTGTTACCGCTAAATCTGGTGTGGGGGCAAACAGATAGTATTTGTGGATTCTTGGAAAACCTCAATAGCAAACCTGAACCTGTTCCGCCGGAGTTTGACCGCTGACTCCCGCCGTTCACCTGCAAAAAGTGCGAGACATCGGGGTTGATCCCGGCGACGCACCCTCCGACGCTCAAGTCAGTAATCAGGAATGATTATGAGAGAGCGTAAATTGGCAAAAGATTGATTACCTCTTAATGGTGATGGATGGGGGGTATTTATAGCCACCGTTGGGGTCAGATTAGGAATGTAATCCCTGTGATCAGATAAGGAATGTAATCCCTAATCCCCAGTGAAAGGATAGATGTGAATCAGGGCCGTTGATTAGTATTAATCAGAAACCCTAATTCTATCCTGCTGGACTGGGTTTATTTCGGGTTGGGACCCGTACCCAGTTGAGGTGGATCCGTTCGTGGGTTATTGGGTCTTTAGGAAAAAGACCCAGGACCCACTTCGGACCCATTGGTAGACAAAATTACCATTTTACCCCTAGGCTTTAAGATTCGTTCTTGATTTGGACGGTTCCGATTTAACCCCATTTTTAGCCATATCAAACGCGAAGGTAACTATATCATTGTCCTTATATCTACGAACATACACACAATGATCTGTTTCGCATCTATCGAAACATTTTCCTCTCATGAAGCAATCAAACCTCAAGTACCATTGCCGCGGTGCTTATTTGAGCCCATAAAGACTCTTATTCAATCGACACACCATGTCTTCCTTTCCTTTAGCCTCAAAAGCTGTAGGTTGTCTCATGTACAGATCTTCTTCGACATCACCATGGAGAAATGCTGTCTTCACATCCAACTGCTCTAAGTGCAAGTCTTCTACTGCCACAATACTGAGCAGAACCCAAATTGAAGCCATCTTCACAACCGGTGCAAAGATCTCACTATAATTAACACCTTCTCTTTGAGAGAATCCTTTCACAACCAGCCTTGCCTTGTACCTCATACTGCCATCTGCCTCATCTTTGACTCTGAAAACCCATTTATTCATAAGAGCTCGTTTCCCTGCAGGTAACTTGGTCAACTCCCAAGTTTGGTTTTGTTCCAAGGAGCTCATCTCGTCCTTCATGGTTAACTCCCACTGAATTCGATCCTCATCCCTCAAAGCCTCCTCATGAGTCTCTGGCTCTCTTGAATCCGTATACAGAACATGCTCGTGAATAACACTAGCCGATGAATCAAATATCTTGGTTGGCCTCCTCTCTCATGTCGATCTCCTCAATGTGGGTATCGATTCACCGACCGGTTCTGGTTCCCCGAATTGTTCTGGCTGTACCTGTTCATCTTGGATAACCAGCTTATTCCCAATAGGCTCACTATGAGCCTCATATGCTGCCTGTGGTACCTATACCTGCTGCTGCACTGTAAGGCCTCCACCACTAGGGCCGCCTTCAGAATCTGAATCCGAGTCTGAGTCTGAACCCCAATCTGATTCTAAACTGTTTGTACTGTCTTGACCTGTGTTCCTGTCCTTGTATAAGACCTCTTTATTGAACACTACATTCCTGCTGCGAATGACTTTGTTATCCACAAAATCCCAAAGCCTGTAACCATACCCATCGCCACCGTAGCCAATGAAGACACACCTCCTGGACTTAGAGTCCAACTTTTTTCTTTCTTCTCTGTCAATTAGTGCATATGCCATACAACCATAAACTTTCAAATGCGAATAATTAACAGTTTTACCTGACCATAGTTCTTCTGGAATGGCCCCATCAAGGGCACTAGATGGGCAACAGTTAATTAAGTACACTGCCATATCAACTGTAGTGGCCCAAAGATGGACCGGAAGACCCGCATGAAGTCTCATGCATCTCGCCCTTTCGAGTATCATGCGGTTCATTCTTTCTTGTACACCATTCTTCTGTTGAGTCTTAGGAACTGTCTTGATTCCTCTGATACATTCCCTTACCAGATATTTAACAAACTGTTTGCTTGTGTACTCACCTCCGTTGTTTGACTTTACTGCTTTCACCTTGCAACCCGTCTCATTCTCAACCCTGTCCTTCCAAGATCTGAATGCCTCAAAAACTTCTGATTTCTGGCGAATTGTAGAAACCCAAACCTTTCTTGTAGCATCATTGATGAATGTGATGAAGTATCTCTTACCACTATAAGAGAATTCCTGAGCTGGACCCCACACATCTGTATGTACCAACTCTAGCTTTCCAAGTTTCTTCTCACGTCCACCAAACTGAAAGCTAACTATCTTATGTTTGCCCATCACACAATTCTTACAAAAATCCATCTTAACATTCTTCAGCCCCGACAAAAGATCCCTAGAACAAAGCTGCTTGACACCCTTTTCACCAAGGTGCCCCAACCTGACATGCCATAGAATTGAAGAGGAACTATCTGCTGATGCTGTAGCAATAATATCACTTGAATCACCTCATCTGAGTAAGTACAACGTGTCACCACGCTTTCCTTTTGCCACCAACCTGGTACCTGTAGTCACCTTCCATTCTCCATGCCCAAAAATTGTTGTAAACCCTTCTTTGTCTAGTTTGCTAGTTGAGATGAAGTTTTTCTTCAAGCTCGGAATATGTCTTGTATCATACAAGACCAATTGTCCACCATTGCGAGCCTTCACTCTCACAGTGCCTTTACCTACAACTGGACATATCTGGCCATTACCAACTGAAACTGCACCAAAATCACTTGTCCTGTAATCCTTAAAAACATCCCTCATGGGGGTACAATGATAAGAAGCACCTGAGTCTATACCAATCATCTTGCAAAATATTAAATCCAGCAGATAAACACAATTTATCTAGTTGGGGTTCAATACTTATCACATTGGCTACCTGTGACCCTGCTTGTGCTTTCTTATACTCCTTGCATTGGTCTCTCCTGTGTCCTGACTTCTTGCAGTACCAACACTCACCTTTGCGATGTCCGGTTCTTGACTTAGACCTGTGATTCCTGCTCTGCGACCTCCCTCTGTTGTTACTTCTACCACGGTTATCAACTGACAATGCGGTATTGCTAGAATATGACACTGAAGTCTCTCCATGTCTTTTCCTCCTTGCATCCTCATTCATAATGCTACTTATAACATTTTTTAGGATTGTCGTATCAGTCATGGTGCTTGTAATAGTCTGCTCTACTGTGTCGTAACTATTGGGAAGATTGTATAGCAACAACAACGATTGTGCCCTCTGCTCAAACTTTAAACTCGACTATTCCATCTGATTGTAAACCATACAGAAATTGTTGATGTGCTCTGCAATCGAACCCCTTTCCGACAACTTCAAGTTAACCAACTTCTTTAGGTGTAAGATTTGGTTCGCTGCATTTGGCTTCTCAAACATATCTGTCAATATCTCCATTGCCTCCTTTGTGGTTCTTGCCTTCTCAATGTGAAATAGTGCCAACCTGCTCAGCGACAACTGAATCTACCCAAGAGCTTTCTGATCCAATCTATTCCAGGCCACTAACGCAACCGGATCGACCTCCGCCCCTTCTGGCTTCAAACCAAACAACGGATCATTTAGATCCTTCTGTTGGAGATACGCAATCATTTGGATCTTCCACATTGTGAAATCGGTTCCATCAAACTCCTTGACTCTACTCTTGTCCCCTATCTCAATCAATACTACCAACCTGTAGCTTTGATACCGCTTTAGTGAAATCTAACTACGGAATAAACTCAACAACGACGATGAGATGCAAGAACTATAGAATCAAAACAAGAAAATAGAGATCTACCAGTCGTCATTAAAAGAGAGGGAGATAGAGAGAAACCCTACACCTTGGTGGTGAGTTCTTAAGATATTTGTAAACCTAATCTTCATATTTCTAGTGGAAATCACAGGATTACCTCTGCGCGGGGAAGTAGCCATTGTTTTGGGTGAACCTCGAAAAAATCTTATGTGTTCTTGTCTATTACTTCTGGTTGTTCTCTCTTCTCTTGTTTTGATTCTATAGCTCTTGCATCTCGTCGTTGTTGTTGAGTTTATTCCGCAGTTAGAATTCAACAAAGTGGTATCAGAGCATAACTCAACAAAGTGGTGGAAATCTCAGGTAAGTGATGCGGTGTAGGTACGATTAGAGTAGCCTCCCAACGTGGAGGAAAAGGAACTTGCATAAGAGGTGGAGGTGGTTTAACAGTTGGTGGCAGTGTTGGTGGAGGTGGTGTAGCAGTTGGTTGATGTGAGTTATGGACCCCGACATTGGCCCAAATCCCCTTCGCTCTAGCTCTGAGAGCACCCCCTTCAGTAGAAGCTCAAAAATTTGTAGAATAGCAGACTCTGAAACAGGAAGCAAACATTCCATTGCTTCCAACCACTTCTCTACCTTGTTACCCATCTCATCTCTCTCCGGCTTTTAATGAAAGCAGCATGGCAAGCTCCAAAGCATCTTCATCTTCCAAGATGAATCAAAGTTGGAGAGGAGAATCATATGCACACCTACCATATCAATATTAGACAGAAAAAAGTTTGATTAAAAAGGGAGAATAATATTCCTATGGGGTATAAAGAGAATACTGTTTTGTGAGCTCTATACTTCAATTCCTGGGAAAGTATACGTAAATATCAATATTGGCGACACAAAATCTTGGGAGAAGAAGGAGAAAAGGAAAGAAACTGTAGGGGTTCCGTCTGAAGAAAGAGACAAGCAGGAAGTGAATGCTTTGCACATAAGTTGAAGATTATGAAAAATAATAATGAGAATACCTATATATCCAACAAATACTTAATTGACATCTAGGTACACTTCTCACATTCATAGGAATCCTCCTAGAACAGCCTACTATAGTACCATCATTTGATGATTCTATTTGTTACTAAATGATGATAATGTTGATCATAAGGAATATTTAGTTTATCAATTGTGTTTTAGCAAAGCAGAAAGTAGCATGAAGAACTGAAGCAGTAGGAATCCTTAGATAAGTGTTCATGGAGCAACCTCTAGGCTATGATCTGTTGAGTTCTAACTGCGGAGTAACTCACCAATGAGATGGAAAGCCATAGAATCAAAAGTAAGAGAACAAAAGAAATAAAAAAATCAACACACAAGAACACACAATTTTTTTTCGAGGTTCACCAAATGCAATGACTATTTTCCCATGCAGAGGCACTCTTGCGATTTCCACTAGAAATATGAAGAACAAGTTTACAATCTCTCAAGTTTTCACCCCTAAGGTGTAGGATTTATCTTTATGTCAATTTCTCTCTATCGACTGCTAGATCTCTCTATCCTGATGGAACAGTGTTTCTCTTAACCCTAATATCGTACTGAATACAATATATAAGTTTTCATCAGAACAGATCTCAGTCGTTGATCAAACAGCACCGCGGTCGACTGCATGAAGTGTGGTCAGCTGTAGTTACCCATCGAGCAAACAGAGAGCGAGACGGTCGATTGTGTGGTCTACTGCACATTCCTTTGTGTATTTCAGAGGGCTTGACAGTCGACTATGTAGTTGACTATCCTGCTGTAGCGCCCCGAATTTCCAATATAATATCTCAGAAGTACGTGGCACAATTCCTAGTATATACCACAATGTAAAAGTAAACATAGCCAAAACACAGAATAATTTTTCAACTTATTATTACATCAATTCTTTATAAAGCACAGCGGAAAATAAACACCTTGAATTACAATTTCTTTTACAGTTTGCATAAGCCACATTATCGTTCTACCACATGCATCCAAACCACAAGCTATAGGTACCTACTTGTAAAACATGAGACTAAAGATAACCCTAATCCCAAAACTACAGGGATCAGCCATAATGGTGTAAGTGATATCAAAAGAAATATAATATAAATAAAACATAAAGAATAAAGTCATAATCAACATATACCAACAGTAGTAACAAATGGAATATGAAATATCAATAAATAGAGCATGAAAACATTAAGTGAAACTAGACTAAGTGTCAAGTGTAGGAAAACAGAAAACAAACATGCATAAAACTAAGTCAAGAAAACAAAAATGCAGTATGATGACTCTTTAATGCATACTTGTCGGAATCTATGCATTCCATACTACATAGGTCCGGTGCAAGCCCTTATCGTTCTCCACTTTATAGGGTTAAATCCCTCATTATGCAACTAATCCTACTATGGTGATAGAAACAAGATCTAGATTACTCTGCGAATAGGCCTGACAACCCTCGACGCGCAAGCATCATGTAAGTATAGCTCAAAAATCAGAGAATCACCTCCCTATCGTGTACCCCACGAATAGGCCTGCCGACCCTCGATGTGCAGATACATAGTACATCCCGTTAATAGGCATGCCGACCCTCGACACGCGACTGCACCGTATGTTCCGTGAATAAACCTGCCGACCCTCGACACTCGAACATACCAACTGTCATCTCGGGACACAACAACACACAGTCCTGGAACGCATCCGTTAGACTAACCCCTAGAGCATATACTTACGTTCCCAAGTTCTATCACATCTCCACTAGTTCCTGTCCTTAGGTTGGTTATTATTAAAACACAAATTCCCCCTCTCTAGAGTTGGTGTACCCTGCCGGACTTAATTCCAACAAAACAACTCCAAGACCCAACTGGTCAAAATCCACAAAATCTCATTTTCCGGTTTACAGGAATCTCATTCAACTTCTAGAGACTCACAAATCGAATATCAACACAAAATTTTTCATTAAAACTCTTAATCCCCTTATCAAAATGTTTATTTTATGAAAACTACTTTAAATCAAACAAATACCCACAAATTTCCAGAATGGAATCTAAAATTTAAATCTCTTAAACCACTGAGTTTCGCATCTTGAAATTATAGAGAATCATAAAACATCAATTCCTTCGAAAACCATATAAAAATCCGCTTTCTAAAGCCATAGAAGTTCAAATTAAGTTCTATTATAACCAAAATATAAATCTCTGTAAAATACGGTAATCTGTAGTAAAAACTTCATCTAAAACAGTAGCTCAATAATCCGTAAGTTCAAAGAAATAATCGTTAAAGAAAAACGAAGAAAAACTTAACAAAACAGCACATAGAGCAGCTGTCGGTCGACCGTCAAAACAGTTCGAAAGACAGCGGTCGACCGACAAACTAAAATTCCAAAACTTCGCAATTGACAGTCGACTGTTGATCCCAGTGTTGTTCTTGGACGGTCAACTGGCATGTCCAAAACTCACAGCTTTAATATTCGTTCACTTTTAATTGATACCTCGGTTTAAATCTTTAAAAGCATGAAATTGTAAAAACAAAAATCCTGAGATGATCAGTTACAACTTGTTCAATATACTGGAGTTTATAAAACAAATCAAATTCTCATTGAATTCACAAAAAGATCAATTTTTCGACAAACTTCTTCAAAACAGAAACATAGAAGTATATATGTATATAAGTTCATATATAGGATAATAAAATTGACAAGAATCATGGTGTAAATTAGTACTACGTTCAATTCCAATCTCATCATCAAAACAAATCAAGATTCAAATCGAAAACTTCATAAAACACAAAAAACCAATTTCGGCTGTATACCATCAGACCCGAAACCAAATACCCAACTTCAACCTTCAAAACATGATTCTTTGATCCAAGAAACTCCCCTTGAAATTTGTTAAACACACATAAAATTACTTACACCAGTTTGCCCATGATTATATGCAGTTACAACATGTATTTAGTCAAGTTCTTCTTATCAAAATTCTCAAACAGTGTGAATATATATGATCAACAGTAAAATACTCATCTTTAATCAAATTTGTACGTCCCCATCATATAATCTCAATATATATACAATCAAACAGTAAGAATAATGAAGAAACAATATACACATAATTTCTATTAGGTTCTTAACAATCACAAGCCATCTATGTAGAGATTCTAATCATAACATTCATAGAAAGTCCACTTTAAATCATCCATCCATCAATGTATTTGTTATATCATCATACAATCATCTAACGTGCATTATACTAGACAAATCATCACATACAACATGTATAGAACAGTAAGAAAGCAAACATATGTCACTCACATTATCAAAGAATCAACCGAAATAATAAAGAATAAGAAAAAGCTCATCCTTTCTCAAAAATCCAAGATCCTTGCTTCGAAACTCCAAGACATTAATAATAAAGGAAACCCATTATTTTAGTGCAGCAAAGAGACGGCTGCTACTGCTCTTACAACAGGCCGAAATCTGGGTATTAGGGTTTTGAGAAGATTTTGCAAAATATTCCTTTAGAATATATCTTTACATATTTAAATCCTTACACTAGGAAATTAGATTAAACAATTCAATTGAGATTTAAAATAAAAAATAAACACTAAGATCTGGACGACATTGGCTTCAAACCCAGAAAATAAAATTTGTAATTTTTGCCTCTAAGTGGCAATTTTGCAAAAAGACCATTCTTTAACAAATTTGCGAAATAAACCAAAACTATTAGAATAAAAGGTAAAATTTTTACCTATAAGTTGGCTAGCCATCATTCTCATCCCAGGAAACGAAATTCTAGAGTTTTCGCTCCAAGTGGTAATTTTGCACAAAAGCCCCCTCTTTTTGTAATATTTGCAAATATGCCAAATAAATATCAGAAAATTCCAGAAAATTTATAAATAATACCCACTTATAAATATTAGGTTTTCCCAAAATAATTTCTGACTTTGAACTTCTCAAGAAAATATTTGCACGTGTTTGCACGTGCAAATAGATAAATTTCAGAGAAAAAAGTTTATTAAATCACAAATTTAATTCATTTATTAATCTCAAAAAAATTATTTAAAATTCTAGGGTGTTACACCTGCTCTCTGGAGGATAGCTGCACCATTGCGGTCGACTATAAAGTTGCAGTCGACTGTATCTTGTTGTGTGCACTACCTGTGCATGTTTGTTGCAGCTACAACTTCTTGTGCTTGCTCCCACTTCGAATCATCTTGTTGTAAATTTTCAACCCATTGTCGTGTATTGGTTTCATCAATGCCAAAAATCTACCACTTAGAGACATATACATGAAGTCTCTAACCTGTTCTTTATTCTTCCATAGGTAGAGTCTAGACCTGTACCTCTGCGAGTCTCCTCAACTATTAACCTGGAGACAAGATAGGGTATAGTAGAATTGGTGCTTCCTGTTGTCCTCTACCTTTGTGAGCATGTCCACCAGATTCTTAGTGCCAAAAAATTTCGATAGCTTCAACAATTTCTTTTCAACAGCCATTCTAATAACATGATACTTCATCTGAATGTGTCGAGTTCTAGAGTGATATGCCGAGTATTTTGCCAAAAAATGCACTTTGACTGTCACACCATAGCTCTCCTATGGGATGCTTTTTGCCCAACTGTTTCATAAGCTCTGAAATCCACATGTCTTTTGTTGCCTTTGTAAGTGCCATATACTCTGACTCTGTTGTTGATTATGCTGCAATCTTTTGTAGCTGTGAAGTTCAACTAACAGCTGTACCTCCAACTGTAAATACATACCCTTTAGACTTCTGCAACTATCACGATCGCCTAAAAAGTCCGCATCCACATAATAATGTATATGCAAAGAATTCCCCCCAAAACAAAAAGAGTGATCTGAAGTATCTGCAAGATACCTGAGAATCCACTTCACTACATCACAATGATGTTTATCTGGATTCTTCACGTAATGGCTGATAATTTCCACTACTTGTGCGATGTCTGGTCTTGTAGCCACCATCACATACATCAAACTCCCAATGGCTAAGGCATAAGGAACTGCAACCATTTCCTCCATCGTTGCTTCTGTTGTCGGACACAAATCCACAGATAACTTGAAGTGTGCAGCCAAAGGACAAGTGATTGGCCTCGCGCCATCCATTTTGAATCTTTTTAACACCTTCTTCACGTAGTTCTCTTGTGATAACCAAAACTTCTTGTTTATCCAGTATCTACTGATCTTCATGTTGATAATTTGCTTTGCTTCACCTAAGTCCTTCATCGATAACTCCAAAGCTAGTGCCTTTTTCACATCCTTGATCTTCTCCATATATGAACCTACTAACAACATGTCATCCACATACAATGCCTAGGTAACTATATCATTGTCATCATATCAACAGATATATACACAATGACCGGTTTCGCATATCTCGAAATCTTTCCTCTCATAAACCAGTCAAACTTCAAGTACTATTGCCGTTGTTCTTGTTTGAGCTCGTAAAGAATCTTCTCACCATGTCTTGGTTCCCTTTTGTTTCAAAACCTGTAACCCCCATTCCCGACAATAAGTATTTTTCGTGTATTTTTCTATAATTTGATTTTTATAAATTTATTTTGTGCTAAATTCGTTTCGTATCTTTTATTAAAGTATTTTCTAATAGAAAAATTTATTTATTTCGAATAATGGTGTATTTTAATCTTACTTTCAATTTCTTATTGATCTATTAATTATATTTGAGCCCAAATCAAATATAATATTATTATTAGATTATTTTAATAAAGTTGTTAAGCCTGGATACTATTTTATTATATAATTTTATAATTATTACGATTATGATTATTAATTCTTATTTCTTGATTATCTATTTAAAGTTCATTTATCGAATTATTTTATTTTCGTACTTGATCTAATTTTCTTGGCGAATTCCAATTTATTTTCAAGCCAATTTATATTCTTTTCATTTGTATTATTTATTTATCTATTTGGATTTTAATTTTTGTTCATGAAATTCTTTATTCTTCTTGTTGGGCTATTTTTCTTGTCGATCCTATTTATTTATTGTGAGTATTTTATTTGAACCCTATTGTCTTCAAACCCATCTTTTATTGAACCCTAAAATCCAATTGCAGTTTGTTCTCAACCCAAACCCACTATTATTGGATTCTAACCCATTAACCCAATAATTTACTTGTATTCTATAAATACAACCCTAATACAAAGCCTAAAAAATGCAAAACACAATTTGTAGCCGTGATATCTTTCTCTCTCCTCTCTCCTCCCTGTTTCTCTCTCCTCGTCGACTGATTTCCCGCCCAAATCCCCATCTTTTCCGACCACCTTCTCCGGCCTACCCCGTCGCCATCCCCGTTCGTCGAGCCTCCATTCGAAACCCCTTACACCTCCTCGTCGAGCCACTCTGGCGAACCCCTCCCATCGACCCAACACCCCAGATCGAAACCCTTGGCTGCTCCTCCCTCCCGATCGACGTCGTCGCCAACCCAGATCTGTCGATCCCTCGACGCCCTTCGCCGCTGCCTGCCCTATGTCGCCACCGTCGACGCCGCTCCCAAAGCCAGATCTGTCGACCCAGCCGCCCTTGGTCCCTTTGTCGTTGTTGCTCCTTTACTATTGCTTTTTGCCGCTCTTTATTGTTGCTGTGTTGCTTGGAGTTCTTTTGTGCACAGAGTTTGCACGTAGTTTGTGTGTTCATGGGTTCGTTGCTTCGGAATTCTCATCCCGTTATTCTTGGTATTCAATTTCATCGTCCATAAGGCAAGTCACTTTCCTCTTGAATTGTACATCGTATCAAATTCAAGTTTTATTGAAATTCTTGCAAGTAGATCCTATTCATTATCATATCGTTGTGTTGATTATCTTTTGTTGGGTCAATTGAGGGTTTACATGAGCTAACCCCAACATTCTTGACATCGTGCCACTTTTGACTCTAAAGATCGAATCGTTCATGCATCCATGTAGTATTCATGATATAGTTACACATATAATCATAAAACAATTAATTATTATAGAGATAATTGCTCGGTTGTATGTTTGATTGATCGATTGATGTTGTATGTTGTTAGAATTGTGTATGTGTGTGTTTTTAATTATATTTATTATGCTATTACACCTTTCATATTGATTACAAAATTTATCGACTATAGAATTGATACCCATCTATTTATTTAATTTATTCCATGAAAAATACCCCCAAAAACCTGTATGTTGCTTACTGGCTATATGTTGTCTGCTATTTTCGACTCAGTAAATGATCTCAAAATAAATTACTTTCTGCATAAGAGTTGTAGCCTTATCGTTCTAGTTTCCAGAACATCTTTGAATTTCTAAATTCCGAGTTGTGTAGCAAAAGTTATGATCGTTTTACTACAGCTATATTTTTATTTCAAGATTTTCAGATTGTTGTATCTTTCATATTTAAACTGTCAAAAGGCTGATCAAATGATAAAATTTTGCTCCGATAATTTCCAAATTGTTACGTAACATGTTTAGGAGTTTAGAAAATATTTTTAATAAATTTATTATTGAGTTTTTGTTGTATCTAAAAATAAAATAACATCATGTCAAAATTTTGCTTGGACATGAAATTGTAAAGAATGATGTGTTTGACCTAGCTACTGTTGTCGGATTTTGAACTTTAAATATGCGTTGGAACCGTGTGGAAGTCTAGTTTCTAGAACTTTGGACGGATTCAGTTTTTGAGTTCTGAAACAGTGGAGAATTACATTTTTGTACAGAATAGTCTTGCTGTCCAGAATTTCACTTTTCAGTTTTTAGTAGATTAATTAATCCTATATCATTGTATTGCATGAATCGAAGTGTGTATGTTGCATTGCATGATCCTAATGAGTTATCATCATCATTCTAATTGTCCTATCCAAATTTATCATCATACTGTTCTCCTATTGTCACTATTGTTCACCTCATGTCTCTTAACTGCATATGGTATTGTTGCATCGATAAAATAATTAACAAGCCGGGATTTAAGGGTTGACTCCAGTAATGGACAATATAAGGACTGTACTTGGATAAGGGGCCCGTGGTTTCCTATATCGTTATCTTGTGATCTTTTGTTTTTGTGATCTTGTGATCATGTGATCTTGTAGCATCTGATGGATAAATTGTCGTTATGGATGGAACATTGTTATCGTGCCGAGTACATGATCTATAAAATCTACCACTAAGTTTAAACGTAACTTGTTTGTATGTAGCAACCATGTGGTAAATAAATGGGACGCATGAAGTGCTGCATTAGTTAGGATTAAAATGATTAATAGATTTAAGAATTGACACCACATCGACATTGCATATTGTTCATCATTGTTCCTATTGATGTGTTATTGATATTGATCATTGAATATTATTATCGATTATTGAATCATTGTTTACAACTATTGCATCGTTTATCATGATATTGATTATTGCTATCGTCCCATGTTATTGATTCTTATTGATCCATTGAATTCATTGCTATATCGTTATTCCATTGTTCCTTGCTTTCTCTACTTGATGTCCATGACTTGCTCTAAGGGAAAAAAATTTCCTCTTTTTAAATAAAGTGTTTACAGGTGTTGATGGAGAATTGTCTGATGGATTGGGAGAACAACATTGGTGAATGAATTGATAGCATCACCGCTTAATAAATTATCGCTTTGTTATGGAGACTTAATTATTAAACTATTGTTAATTCATTGTATTGTGGGCATTTGACCCGAATATTGCTATTATTTGTTTCCAGATGTTGTATTATTATTTTATTTGGATATTTCATATTGTTTCATTCCAAATATTATTGGTCATGAGATTATTATTATTGCCTGTGCAATTGTTCTGTACTGATTATATTGTTGAGTTGATCGGATAAACAGCTTATAGGTGACGTTAGTCATTCACTGAGCCAATGTCATGTGCTCGTATTCTGTTTTTTTGGAAAGCAGGGTATGACAGAACCTGTAGGTTGCCTCATGTACAACTCTTCTTCGACATTAGCATGGAAAAATATTATTTTCACATCCAATTGCTCTAAGTGCAAATCTTCAACTGCCACAATACCAAGCAGAACCTTGATTGAAGCCATCTTCACTACCAGTGATTTTTTTTACTATAGTCGACACCTTCCCTTTTAAAGAACCCTTTCACAACATGTCTTGCCTTATACCTCTTACTGCACTCTGCCTCATTTTTTACTCTGAAAATCTATTTGTTCATAAAAGCATGTTTCCCTGTAGGTAACTTGGTCAACTCCCAAGTTTAGTTATGTTCCAAGGAGTTCATCTCATCCCTTATGGCTGAGTCCCACTGAATTCGAGCCTTATCATTCAAAGCCTCCTCGTGAGTCTCTGGCTCTCCTGTGTACAGAACATGCTCGTGAACTACATTAGCTGATGGATCAAATATCTTGGTTGGAATTCTCTCTCGTGTCGATATTCTCAATGTGGGTATCGGTTCAACAACCGGTTCAGGATCCTCGAACTGCCCTGGATATACCTTTTCATCTTGGATATCTTGCTCATTTCCAACAGGCTCATCATGAGCCTCCTGTGCTGATGTGGTACCTGTACCTGATGCTGCACTGTTGGCCCCCCACCACTAGAGCCGCCTTCAGAATTAGAATCTGAACAAGAGTCAGAACCTGAATCTGACTCTATACTAGTTGTACTGCTTTGGCATGGGCGCCTATCCTTGTACAAGGTCTCTTCACTGAGGACTACATTCTTGTTGTGAATGACCTTGTTGTCCACAAAATCCTAAAGTTTGTAACCAAACCCATCACTGCTAGAGCCAATGAAAACACACTTTCTAGATTTCAAATCCAGTTTCTTTCTTTCTTCCCTGTCGATTAGTGAATATGCAATACAACCAAAAACTTTCAAATGCGAATAATTGGTAGGTTTACCTAACCCTAGTTCTTGCGGAATG
This sequence comes from Hemerocallis citrina, assembly GCA_017893485.1. Lineage (NCBI taxonomy): Eukaryota > Viridiplantae > Streptophyta > Magnoliopsida > Asparagales > Asphodelaceae > Hemerocallis > Hemerocallis citrina. The sequence continues at coordinate 54,013,014 of CM030359.1, read as the reverse complement.
GCCCCATCAAGGGCACTAGAAGGGCAAGGATTAATCAAGTATGCTGCTGTATCCACTGTAACTGCCCAAAGATGGACTGGAAGACGCATGAAGTCTCATGCATCTTGCCTTTTTGAGTATCGTGCAGTTCATTCTTTCTGCTACCTCATTCGATACCTTTCCTTTGCCAAATAGTCAACAAACTCTTTACTTGTGTACTCACCATCATTGTTTGACTTTAATGGTTTCACCTTACAACCCGTGTTATTCTCAACCCTGGCCTTCCAAGCATTGAATGCCCCAAACACCTATGATTTCTCACGAATTGGATGAACCCAAACTTTTCTTGTAGCATCATCGATGAATGTGATGAAGTATCACTTACCACCATAAGAAATTTTCTGAGCCGAACCCCACACATCTGTATGTATCAACTCTAGCTTCCCAATCTTCTTCTCATACCCATTCAACTGAAAGCTAACTGTAACACCCCGATTTCCAAATACAACTGAATTCGAGATTTCCACAGGATCTTTTCATCTCATTCGGTACAATTTTACAAGGAATTGAAAACTTTCCATTTTACATCAGAGTTACATGAGATTTTACACTTTACATTTTACAGTGGAAGCATATAACACAATAATTTACATGTAATGACAGCGGAAGCAATTTACATCATTCAAATAAATGTACATCAACAATGAACAATTTGTAATCATCAGTTCTCCTTTCAATTTTATCAAGCCATTTATCCTGCATACAAAACTGTGGGCACGTCAGTTTATTCAACCGACGAAAATTATACATGGCCATCCTCTCTATGCCAGAAACAGTATAACGGTTCTCATTTTTTAACAAATCACAAACTTGTTCACATATCAAATTAAAGGAAATACCCTATTGATGTCGTGTTGTGATTGTGCACTTAGTCCTTAATGCAATTACTTATATTATATGACACTAATGCGCACTTGTTCGGATTCTATGCATCCCATACTACATAGGTCCGAGGGCAAGCCCTTAATCGTACTTCATCTTGTAGGGTTCACTCCCTCATCATGACTTAATCTACTACTGTAATTACGGTAAGTATCCTAGATGTTTTCCGACATACGAACTCATGTCTAGGCGCCCTGGAGGGAATCCCAATGCACTGACACATGACTCATCATGCAGGCATCCTATGGTAATTCAGCTCCCACCATAGACATGACACCACCCGCAGTCGTCAAACACCCCACAAGCGTTGCAACCGGGACGATACTCTGGAGCAGTATCCACGCCCTATCATGACTCATCATGGGACATCCTGGGATACGCTCTCGCTGCCAATCCAATGGCCCTCATACTCAATGTTTTTCTCTTACTTTCATCACATCTTCACTATGTATCTAGTCCTTATTTTATTAGAATCATGAACAAAATCAAAGCTCTAGAGTTAGCCTCTCCACTATACCGGACTTAATCATTCATTCAATATGACCAACCTTGGTCTTTCTTTTCAAATTTTATTTCATTTATTTCCAATTGCCGGTGGGAGACTTAGCTACTCTTTTGTTTCAATTTCAATTCACAATTACCAAAATTGAGCGTTACCAGCTCATGAGTTCATTTTCATAATCTCAATAGATTTTCCTTTTCCATGTCCATAACTTTCACATTCGTACAACTTTCATAAATTCAAATAAATGATTCGCTTCATTTCAGGTATAAATTCATGCAAAGACAAATAGAGATTACTTAAATTGTCACAACCAATAATCATTCAACATAAGATTCATAATCTTTACCATAAAACAATTCATAGAATTTCTGAGATATCAAAAGTGATCTGAATAGTCGACTTAGAGCTTATCCAGTCGACTTGTTCAGTCAAAGAAAGTTCTTCAATAACCGCTCAGAAGAGTCGACTGCTGCACATGGCCAGTCGGCTGTTCCGCAGCGTTCAAAATCTAAATATCATTTACGGGGAAGTCGACTGTCATTCAAACCAGTCGGCTGTTCTACAGAGTTCAATTATACAACTTTTCTAGTTCAGTACGGTCGACTGTTACATACATTTGGTCGACTGAACAAGATAAATTTTCAAATTAAGGGGTCATCTCTCCCTTCTGTTCTTCATTTAGCACACAACATTTTATTCAATTACAGTACGTTCAAATGCCAACATAAACATGTGATTCTTATCTATTCACCATTATCATAACATAGTTTATGATTAAATATAAATTTCACATACTAATATTTTCTTTTCTCCAATGAGATACTAAACATACATTTTTCCTTTACTCATCATTTATCTACGAAGATGAATATTATTCTAATTTAGCATGCTAGAAAATCAAGTTACCAATTCATATTAAATACATCGTTTCATGGAATTCTGAACTGTACACATTTTATTTCAGTGTACCAGTCGACTGCTCACATGATCGGTCGACTGTACCGGTCATTTCCAGTCCTCTAATTATCATTAGTTCTTTTTCATTCATTCGTATTTTCAACATTTCGTACAGTATTAATTTAGCAATCATCTTATCACTTCAGTTTATAAATACATACACAACTCAATCTCAATCTTAACATGAGTTCTATTTTAGAAGTCATGAGAAACACCCACCTTGTTGACGAAATAAACTAATCCCGTAAAGCTTCTTAATACAATGCACGACTCCTTGCTCCTTGCTCCACACCGAAGCTCCCTCTGAAGTGATGGTCGGCCTCCAAAAGCACTCACTCTCAACTCTCTTAAAAATATAACTCTCTTCTCACAATGAAATTTTGTGTAGAAAACAAGTAAGTGAGGGGGTATTTATACACAATTTTGGGTGAGATGGAGGGCTAGGATTTAGTAGATAGTTATGAGATGGAGGGCTAGGAAGAGAGTAGGAGTTGTAGTAACTACCCACAACTAAGTAACCACCCATACACTAACTCCACTTCTCCAAAACCGACCAAGGAGAATAGTGTGCAATGCACACCATGTTGCATGCACGTGCTATTCTAGTCTCCATATAGAAACTTGTACATTATACATTATAAAAATAATCTTTTAAAAGATGTTACCTCACAAGTTGTTATTAAAAGAACTAATTCATGGGCTTAAATTGATGGGCCAAAATATTAGTTTTTACAAAATAAATAAATTAGATTTTTGAGCTTGTGTTTATTTGAAAATAATTTAAAGAACATATATACATACATATGCATATACTCATCATCCATAAAGAAAATTATAAGATTTCATATTACGAAAACTGCACGTGCACACTACGTGCAAAATAAGTAAGTAATTTTCATAAATGAAAATCGGGGCATTACACTAACTGTTTTCTGTTTTTTCATCACACAATTCTCACAGAAATCCATATCAACCTTCATAAGCCCCGACAAAAGATTCCTAGAACAAAGCTCCTTGACACCCTTTTCACCAAGGTACCCCAACATGACATGTCATAGAATTGAAGAAGAACTACCATGGGTGTACAATGATAAGAATCACCTGAGTCTATACACCATTATCTTGCATAATATCAAATCTAGCCGATAAACACAGTTCATCTAAATGAGGTTCGATACTTACCACATTGACTCCTTGTAACCCTGCTTGCACTTTCTTATACTATTCACATTGTTCTCTAATGTGTCCTAGCTTCTTACAGTGAATAACTCACCTTTGCACTGTCCTGCTCTTGTCTTGGACATGTGATTCCTACTTTGCGACTTCCCTCTGTTAATGATTCTACCATGGTTATCAATTGACAGAGCGACGTTGGTAGGATATGATGTCGAAGACTCTCCATGTCTCTTTATTCTCATTTCCTCATTCATGATATTGCTTATAACATCAATTAGAGTTGTCGTATCAGTCATAGTTCTTGTGACAGTTTGTCTTACTGTATACAACTATCAGGAAGACTGGATAGTAATAGCAATGATTGTGCTCTTTCTTCAAACTTCAACCCAGACGATTCCATCTGATTGTAAACCATAAAGAAACTGTTTATGTGCTCCACCACCGAATCCCTTTCTGACAAATTTATGTTGACTAACTTCTTTAGGTGAAGTATCTGGTTAGCTCCATTTGGTTTTTCAAACATGTCTGTCAAGATCTTCAATGCCTCCTTTGCGGTCTTTACCTTCTTAGTTTGAAATAGCAAATTCCTACTCAGGGACAACTGAATCTATCTAACTTCCTTATGATTCAATCTATTCCATGCCGCCAATGCAACCCCATCTATCTCTTCCCCTTCTAACTTCATGCCAAAAATGGAAAATCTAGATCCTTCTGTCGGAGATACACTATCTCTGGATCTTCCACATTGTGAAACCTTGTTCCATCAAACTCCTTGACTCTAATCTTGTCTCCAGTCTCAATCAACGCTACCAACTTGGTGCTCTGATACCATTTTGTTAAGTTTTAAATGCAGAATAACTTACCAATGAGATGCAAAGTAACAGAATCAAAAGCAAGAGAACAAAAGCAATCAAGAAACCAACACACAAGATCACACGAGATTTTTTCGAGGTTGACCCAATGCATTGGCTAATTCTCTGCGCAGAGGCACTCATGTGATTTCCACTAGAAATATGAAGAACAAGTTTACAATCTTTCAAGATCTCACCCCCAAGATGTAGGGTTTATCTTTATCTCTCTCTCTCTCTAACGGCTGCTAGATCTCTTTATCCTCATAGAATAATATTTCTCTTAACCCTAAAATCGTACTCAATACAATATATATATTTTTTCATAAGAACATATCTCTGTCGTAGATCAAGCAATGCCGTTGCAAGTACCCATCGAGCGAACAAAGAGGGAGATGGTCGACTTTGTGGTCGACTGCATGGTCAATTGCACGCGGTCGATTGCAAAGTTGCGGTCGACTGTACCTTACTGTTTGCACTGCTTGTGCATGTTTGTTGCTGCTACAACTTCTTATGCTTGATCCCAATTTGACTCATGTTCTTGTCAATCTTCAATCCACTTTCGTGTATTGGATCCACCAACCCCAACATGAGCAACAAGATAAAAACAAAGTTTAACACATTGAAGAAAGTCCTCTGCAATTTTACTAAGTACCTGATCATGGCATATTCCCATCAGCACATACTCTCATAAGAATGCCTTAAGTTAACTTCCCCTGCGAATATGCTCTTTACATGAAGAAATGTAAGCATAAGGATATTCTTTTAGCCTCTTTATTTGTTATAAACTAGGTCAAAAAACTAAAGTACCCCCCTAACATTTGGCCTAAGTACAATTTGCCCATATAACGTTTGAAAAATTACACTAAATCCATTTCTCCATTAACTTAACCACATACGTTAAGTTATAATTATTAAATTACTTTTTTACCCTTACCCTTTCATAATCAAATCTCTTCTTCTTTTTCCTTTTTCTTCATTCCTTTTTTTTCTTCCATTTTTCTCTTTTCTTCCATTTCTTCATTCTTTTTTTCTTCTTTCATTTTTCTCTATTAAAAGCATCAGATACTTTAGTGATTTGCATTAAAGTTTATTTTGATAGTTTTGTCCTTTGAATAGAGAGTTAATATACACAACTTCAGATTTGTTTGTCATGGTAGAAGAAGGATTATTAACACCACTTAGAATTGTTTGGTAATGTTTAATGTTGAATTCCCAAGGTGAGTTTCGGACGTCTGCTGTTGAATTCTCAAGGTGAGTTTCGGTGAACAGGGTTTATTTGTACCACTTTGAAGCTGATTTTGACAGTGTTCTCTTTGGATGGCAGGTTTATTGACATCGCTTTAGAGTCATTCATTTACTTTCTAATTTTGACAGCGGTTCACCTGAATTTCTTAACAAAGAGTTTATGAACACCACTTTATAGTTGTTTGTTCACTTTCAAAATTTTGACACCATTTTCTTTCAGAATTAAACACACTTTTCCATGTACAGCCAGTGTATCACTGCCAACTAACTTTCAAATTTCCGTATATTTTTCATATGGATATAGAGTTTAATAACACCGCATTGGAAAATTCGTGCAGATTTGAATTCTTCAGGTGTTTCTCTACAGATCATAGACAAAATTGGAGGAGCCAATTGCACTCCGTAAGTTCTTCCATGTAAGGTCTTCAGCATTAGGTCCCTAGTGCCCAAAAGCACGACTGTTTTTGGGCACCCAGAACCTAACCTATACTCCTTTACAACAGTTTACAATGCGAGAAAATATCCCGATCACAATTTATGGCTTCTAATCACAAGCTTCATCCCAGTTTACATATGGAATACACAGTATCATACACTAAATTTGCAAATGAGAACAAGCTAGTGAGTCAAATAGGGTCGTAAAGCAGGATACTACACATTCTCTTGGTTTTCTTATGCCAAACCAGACGTATTCTACATGACACTGTATATACATCTCATTCAATCCAATTTAAATCCCGTGAGCTCGCACCACCATGTGAGACCCACCCAAAACCTCCGATAAAGTAGTTTACATTCTCAAGCTTTCTGCTCTCTCTTACTAATGGGGATATATATATATATAGGGAAAGCTTCGGTTGTGCACTACCTCTAGTGCACACGGCGTGTGCACTAGGCCTTTGGATATTCATATTGACGATCCGAACCGTTCACATTGATCTACACATCTAAATTAGTCTAAATATGTAAAATTAAATCATTTGAAATTCATTTGCCCATCCATTGAAGTGTTACAAAATTGTATGGCTGAAAATCATTATTTTTTACAGTCACATGATAGATGGGTAAATGAATTTCAAATGATTTGATTTTACATATTTAGACTAATTTAGATGTGTAGATCAATGAGAACGGTTCAGATCGTCGATATGAACACCCGAAGGCCTAGTGCACACGCCGTGTGCACTAGAGGAGTGCACAACCGAAGCTTTCCCTATATATATATATAACAAATCTAGTAGTCATTCATAAAAGCTAATGCGTATAGATGCTACACCTTGGGCCCGCAGTAGCTGCAGCATATATTGTACATTCATCTAGAGTCACTTCCAGCAAGTTGCATTTCCAGAGTCAGAACATAATTTACTCATTTGGCGAAAACGGGAGCCTTGTATCTATCTGTAAGGGGAAATTACGTCATACAGAGTGATTAAATGACATGACTAAATAACTTACGGGAAACATTGTTCCTTAAGAATTAAGATCATGTTGCCATATCATTCTAGTGCAAAGAAAATACAAGTGGTGTGAAAGACTCTTTTCTCAAGTACTAAGTAGTCCAGTTTGTTTTATTACTGAAAAGTCGTTTATTCAATAACCGTTGGATGGTTTTTTTTCTAACCCATCAAATAGTTGTTGAATGATTATGGGATCTCCAAAAACACATGATTCATTTTTCTAGAAAGAATCTGATGCGGTTGATAAGGTTTTGGTTTCTCTCTTCAACACAAATGAACAATGAATCTGAAATTTCGGAAAGAAGAAAAAAGAATGAAAAAAGGGAAGAATAGAGAAAAATGAATGAAAAAAAGGAATGAAGAAAAAAGAAAAAGAAGAAGAGATTTGATTATGAAATGGTAAGGGTAAAAAAGTAATCTAATAATTATAACTTAACGGATGAGGTTAAGTTAACGGAGAAATGAGTTTAGTGTACTTTTTCAAACATTATATGAGTATATTATATGCAGGCCAATCGTTGCGGGGTACTTTGGTTTTTGTCCTTTAAACAATAAACAATGTTTTTTTTAAAAGAAAACAATAAACAATGTTGCTATAGCAACAATAAACAATGTTGCTATAGCATGCACTAGTTTAAAAGGAAAAAGTTTCCTGAATATGAAATGATAGATATGGATTCTACTTTCTTACGTAGGAACGAAGTCTCCCGAAGGAAATAAGAATTTTTCTTTTGCCTAATCTTGTGAGATTCTATAGAAGTTCAAAATGAAGAATTCGTATCCCGGTTAACATTCTGTTAGAAGACCGACATGAAGCTGGGTAAGAAAGGTCAAAGGGAAAAACAAGTGGATCCTACTTATTTCGAGTGTTTGGTAGAAAGTCTCTATTATATGTATGCTACACGCTTCATAATATTTATGATGGTGGGTTGATAATGAGATACATCGAGTCTCCTACACAAATTGGTTTTCAATCTGGAAAGTGGAGGACATTCCACTATGTCACAGAAATGATTGACATGGAATTTTCAATAAATATACTGATAGTTCCTCACTTGAAGGATTTAAATTGGATAGTGATGTATAGTGATGTAACGGTCATAGTGAGAGATGCAAAAGCACACAAGATTTAATCTGGTTCGGTGAACATAATTCGAGAGAAATAATCGTGATATTATTCAAATAAAAAAGATACAAGCATTACAATCATTCTCACAAAAAATCTATTTATCTCTCAAGCAAAGATATTCTGCTTCTTACAATAAAAAACACTCTCAGATGAAGTACTACCTCTCAGTAAAGGTCATTACATTGTAATATAGAGATCTAGATGAATCCTAGGTTTGTAGTCTTGATCAAATACTGTCTGATATCTTTGAAGAGCAAGGCACACGATATGAGCCGTACAATTTTACTTGGAAAAGAAATTGGGCTCAAACAGATCCACCAAGAGCAGGCCCAAATAGTTGCTGCTGCAGCCACTTGCAGTTGGCTGCTCCCAAGATCATTCGACTTCACTTCAAACCTTTTCTTACTTTGCTCTATTCTCTTCACATCGAACCTAGTATGTAAGACAAAAACCCAACAATCTCCAACTTGGATTGCATACACATGCTTCCACACCTGTGATATTAATTGACTCTAAACTCTTTCCTTTCTCTTCTTGCAAACAATACGATTCAGTGGCTTATTCTGTTACTTGAATTTACCTCCACCTATTATTTCTTCATTCATATGCCACCTTAAGGGCATACCACAGTAAGCGTCAACACGGAGGCTCCACCCCCTATACTAACTCCACCTATCTTGAGGCTTCATCCATCTCTCAAAGATATACGTACGTCGTGTTCTCGCTTTAGTTATTCTAGTTGCGGCGAATTAGATGATTCTTTAGGAACATTGGGCTTCAGATCCCTTGTAGAAAATTTTACGTTATCGCATAACTTGTAGAGGTTGTGCTGAACACCCTTCCATCCCCTCATCACCTTATGACCACCTTTCCAAAATGATAGAACTCCACCTCGAGTTTCGTACCGGAAGCCCCATGCTTCTAGAGTTCCCAATGATATTAGGTTCCGTTTCAACAAAGAAATATACATAACAGTCTCCAATGTGAACCTCTTTTCATCTAGCATCTCCAACTCAACTGTTCATTCACCTACCACGTCACAAATCTCACCAGTCACCATCCTCACACAATGACATGTTGTAGACTAGTAAGTAGAAAATATCTCGCTTCCAGAGAAAATATGAGAAGAACTATCCGAATCAAGAAACCAACCAGAATCTACATCTATAGAACTTGAAACAAGAAGACAGTCTAAGTTATCACTTGATTCAGTGTCACTGACTATGTTGGCACCCCTCTAATTCAATAACTTGCGACAACCCCTCTTGTAATGCCCAATCCCTCTGTCATGGTGGCAGATCTCACCCTTACACACATTTTCCTTTCCAATTGAAGTTCCATCCACCACAATGCAACTCATCCAAGTAAAAGCTGATTTATGAGTATCCTTCCTAAGTTCATCTTCCTCAAGCCCTTGATCACACCGGCCACCGAGAGCTTCTCTTTGACCGATTTCTCATGTAGCATAGTGATTATCAAATTCCTGTATGAATCTGGAAGTGAATATATCAAGTTGAAAACTTTATCCTCTCTGCTGAGATTATCTGTATTTGTTACCCTCAAATCAGATAACACCTTATTAAGTTCCACTATATGATCTTGAAGAACCGTACTTTTCTTTATTGAGAAACAAAACAGTTTTCTCTTTTTAACATCCAATCTGGTAACGAAAATCCCGAGCGGTCAATTTTGAGTCTCGCCTATAGACTCGCCGCGTTTTTATCCTCAAGGAAGTTGCACTAGACTTCGTCTGCCAATGACTACCGGATTAAACTCAAGGTTTTTAAATAAATCTCATCCCACTTCTTCTGCTCATGTCGGTTGGCTTCCCTTTATCTCCTTCGAGAGCAAGATGCAAGCCCTTTTGAACCAATATGTCGGACAAGTCTACCTTCCAGATACTAAAGTTAATCTTGTTATCGAACTACCTTATATTCATGAAACTCTGATATGTCATCTTCTCCAAGGAACTCGAGCAAACTCTGAAAAATGGGATACAATTTTTTTTTGGTAAGGATTATAGTGAGAGACGCTGAGTTATGTGACAACAGATCGCCACGAACAACCAAGCAAGTAGACCCCACCAAGCACACAAAAGCACACAAGATTTATCTCGGTTTGGTGTACCTAATCTGGGGGAGAAATAACCAAGATATTATACAACTAGAGAAGATATAAGAGTTACAATTACTCTCACCAAAAAGCTATCCATCTCTCAAGCCTCACTAAAAGATACTCTGCTGTTTCTAATAGAGAACACTGTTACATGAAGTAGTACCTCTTAATGGAGGCCATTACAATGTTATATAGAGATCTAGAGAAACTATAGGATTGTACTCTTGATCCAACACCGTCCGATATACCCTAAAGAACAATTCACAAGATAGGAGTCATATGATCTTACTTGGAGAAGAAATTGGGTTCAAACAGATCCACCAAGACCAAATCCAAATAGCTGATGCAACTGATTGTGGTCGAATTCTCCCAAGAGCAGTCAACTGCACTTGTGGTCGAGTATTCCTTGCTTGGTTACCAGCCATAAACAACAACTTTTTCTAATCTCTGCCTTTGCTTCATATCTCTTTTCGCTTTGCTCTTATATCTTCACATCGAACCTATCATGCAAGACATAAACCCAATAAGTGATTGACCGGTAATACAGATGAAATAAACCGCACATCAGGAAACTTAATATCTTAAGTAATATAAGTGTTGCCTCCAAAAAGTAAGAAGATTTTTCTTTTTTTGAAGAAAAGAGGCATGAATTTATTGTTCCTACTACAGAAGTTTGAGTACATAACCACATCGAACAATGTGTTGCCAAAGCAATTTGCATCACTATTACTTATAGCATCCACAATCGTTTGCTATATTTGCCAATTTCTCATTTTTGAGAAACAAGGTGCTGCAGTCGTTTGTTATTTTGCCATAAAATGGCAAATTCACTACAGTCGCCTTTCATTTTTGAGAAACGAAATTGCGATTCTCAAATTATAGGAGATGGAACAACATGTTCCGTCCCAATTATTTATTTATTTTTTAGATCATCAGACGAGACAACATGTCCCGTCCCATTTTTTTTTTTTTAAATAAATTCCTCAAACGGGACATGTTGTCTCGTTTGATCACAAAAGTTATCGAACGGGACAACATGTCCCGTCCCATGAGGATTAAATTTTTTTTTTGAATTATTTATTCCCATTTTGTCCTCCAACGTCTCTTTTTTGTTTAAATTCCTCATCGGACGATACATGTTGTATCGTCTAACTATAAAAATGAGAAAATTTTAGCAAACCACCACTGCAGACATAATCCCTATTTCCTATTACTGTGGATGTCATTTTCTCAAAAATGAGAAACACCATTGTGGATGCTCTTAGAAAACTTGTCTCTCGACAAAAGGTTACTGAATTTATTTTAGTTGTCAAGAATATGATTATTGCTGCTTATTTTGGTGTGGGAGCAAACAGATAGTGAGTTAATATTTGTTGGAAACTACTAAAAACCTGACCTTTGATCTTTGCCATAAAATGTGGTTAGAGCTCCTAAGACTAAATCTGGATCATTGATTGAAAACTGTAATCTGGATCTAACAGTTGCTGCAAGGGAGTTTACTCAACCCATTCTCCAGTCTCCCACACTGCTTAAGTGTGCAACTCCGTATGAGGACCTCCTTTCCTTTTGCTCCGCCCACTCTCCGTTCACACGGTATGCGACCGATGGACTTACAAAAAGCCTGAAACACCGAGATGGCTCCGGCGATAGACCCTCTGATGCTCAAGTCAGAACCAAAGAGAGAAAGAGAGTTTAAGAGAGAAACTGTTGATTACCTTCTGACTGAGGAGGGGTAGGGTATTTATAGGTCTGAGAAACAGTACATGAGATTGATATGAATTCATTAGATTGACTAAGAATTCCTTATCTCTTATTCAAATCCCCTCCTCAAAAGATAGTCTCTTGTTTGGCGATAAGAGATTTGACTAACAGCCTTCATGGGCCGGGTTCTCTTAGTGGGCCTAATCTGTCACTTTTTATGGGCTTGAAAGAGGCCTATGTCTTGTAAAGAAACATGCAGAAGGCCCGAACCTATTAAAAAGGTCCGTTATGATTAATCTTCCTGTAGAAACTTTAAGATATGTGTTGGAATTGTATGACCTTGATTTTTGCAATTTTTACCATTACCATAAGCCCCCCATCCCCGGAAGACAAATTTCTTGGCTTTCGAAGAGTAGTTCGTTTTATTTTTGGAATCTGGGACACAATCTTAGCTTTCAGAATGTCTCAAAGATAGCTGGAACTGATTGAAAGCTTCTGAAGGCAGCGAATATTTACCTGGAATTTTCTGGAATTTTTCGTAATTTCTTTTTTCAGATTTTTTGAACTTTTCTGGACTTTTTAATAATTTTTCCAATTTTAAAATCACTTTCTCGAAACAAACCCAATTTTAAATTATTTTTCTGAAATTTTAATTAATTTTCCAAATTTAAATAATTATTTTTGGGTTTTTTATTTAATTTCAAAATTTTAATGATTTTTTGGGTTTTTTATGAATTATCAAACCTGGGCACGCTTCTTGATGCAATCTGGTTCGCTGATCATGAGAAGCTCGCCTGCTGATGGAATTGAATGGTTTTGAATTTTTGGGGATTTGTTAATGAATTATCAATCCCTGGCACGCATTTTGACACAATCAACATCGTTGATCAGCCTCCAGCTTGCCCGCTGATGTGTTTGGACAGTTGTGAAGAGAAATAAGAGGAGAGTAGAATGTTGCGCAATCGCGTGCATTGACAGACCCCAGCTTGCGTGCTGAGTGAGATCGAGCAGCAGAGAGGGCAGCGGGATGGAGAGTGGCGATGTGGCCTCATCTGATGCGCTGATCATGATTGTGCATGAATTTTTGAATGATCTAACAACCAGCGAACGCTCACGGAGACCCCCTAGCTCAGCCGATGATGTTTCCAAGCTATGGGCACTTTTCTTGGATTTTTGAGCTTTTTCGATCTATATCTTGGCCGAGCTTTGAGTGTTGGGCGAGCTACGACTTCTACGACCACTGTTTTGGGCAAATGGCTTCGTCGATCTCAGCTGGCTATTTTTGGGAGAGCTATCGAGCTATGATTTTTCGAGACTTCGAAGCTTGGAGCTCGAAGCTGGGACTTCATTTCAGAGATTAAAGTTGCTGTTGGGCCGAGCTATGATTCTTACCGACCTATGAGCTCTATTCATCGAGCTATGAAGTTCGTGGCCGTCGATGAGTTACAAGTGAGTTTTCACCGAGCTATGAACGAGTTTGCGCTGAGCTATGAAGCTCTTCACGTCGCATAGCTATAGAGCTATCAATTTTGCCGAGCAATGAAGCTTTCGATTCCGCCGAGATATGAAGCTTTCAATTCCGCCTAGCTCTGGTGGCCGAGCTATGGAGATGCTATCTCGTCGAGCTATGAAGGTAGCTATTTTGCCGAGCTATGAGGCTCGTCATTGCCAAGCTACTTCCCTTCATCTTGCCAAGCTACGACCTCCTCGTTGAACTCTGGAGATGTTTTTGGTCAAAGTCGGAGCTTTGTCGACGGTAGCACCTTCGTCGACAGCTTTGAACTTGGCGTAGAGCTAGGGTGGTGCAATGTTTCAGAGAAGAATATTTTTCAAAGAAGAAGGGGAAGCCAGGTTTTGGGTTTTGGAGTACAAGCAGGTTTGGACTTCAAACCCATTACCCGTTTAGCTCTTAATACTTCTTTTCTTTCTTTCTTTTCTTTTTTCATTGGATTTTGTTTGTGGGTTTGGCTTGGAAAACCCGACCCATCCCCATATTATGAAGCAACCTGAGCTTTTCTTGCCTTCCATTTATTCCAAAAAATTCTACTCCTTATATGCTTGGAAAATTTTGGAGCTTGAATGTTTCAAGGAGATTGGGTTGTGGATTGACTATCTCTTTGGAGTTTTAGGTAATCAAGGTATGAGATAAACCATCTTGAGTGTGCTAAGTAGCAGGAATTGGTTCATCTCTTCCCTTGAAACTTTTGGTGGTTGTTGTGGGTCTGATTGAAACCCGACTAGAAGTTTGGATTGTGCTAGATATTGAATGCCTCTTCGTAGCTTTTGAGTGGATGTTTGATCCCAACAACTTTGAGAAGAAGCTGATTGGGGAGCTTGGAGAGGCAAGTCTAAGACGGAATTGAATGTTTAACTTATTGTGTGCACCCAACAAGTTTTGTAAAGACATCCCCATGACGGAGTTGGACTTAGAGCTTGCCGTTTGCACCTAGCAATTAAGTAGATACAACTCTCAGATGGAGTTGGACGTTCGAACTTGTTATTTGCTCCCCACAAATTTAGCAAGAACTCTATGATGGAGCTAGATATTGAACTTATCATTTGTGCCCAACAAGTTTTGGAGAGGTAGCTTTGTGAAGGAGTTGGATGTAGGACTTGTCGTTTGATGCCAGCAAGTTTCGTGAGGCAACTCCGAGATGGATTCGATGTAGAGCTCGCCATTTGATCCTAACAAGTTGGGCGGTGCAATTCCTTAATCACGTTGATGTTTGGACTCGTTGTTTGAACCGAGCGAGTTTGTGGACACAACTCTTGGACGTATTTGTACGTAGAGCTCGCTGTTTGATACCAATGAGTTTGTTGAGACAACTCTTTGACTGAGTTGATGTAGAGCTTGCCGTTTGGTTCCAACAAGTTTGGAGAGACAAATTTAGACGGAGTTAGACATAGAGCTTGCCTCTTGATCCCAGCAAGTTTAGAGAGACAACTCTAGATGGAGTTGGATATGGAGCTTGCTGTTTGATCCCTGTGAGTTTACGAAGGAACTCTAAGACAGAATTGATGTTGGATTTGCCGTTTGATCCCAATAAGTTCATGTGGGAAACTCCTTAATCGAGTTGATGTAGGGCTTGTTGTTTGACCCCAACAAGTTTATAGAAAACTCTGTGATGGAGTTGGGTGTTTATACTCGTGGTTTGTTCCCAAAAAGTTTACAAAGGACTTGGCGATGGAGTCAGACATTGATCTCTTTGTTTGATCCCAGCGACATTGATGTATAGTTTGTTGTTTAATCCCAGCGAGTTTACAAAGGAACTCTGAGATAGAGTTGATGTTGGATTTGCCATTTTATCCCAGCAAGTTCATAGGGACAACTCCTTAATCAAGTTGATGTAGGGATTGTTGTTTGACCCCAGCAAGTTTTTATAGAGGCTACTCTTTGATTGAGTTGATGTAGAACCTGTTATTCTTTCCCAGTGAGTTTGGAGAGACAACTCTGTGATGGAGTTGAACGTTAAACCTGTTGTTTGATACAAGCGAGTTATAGAGACAACCGTGAGATAGAGTTGGTTATTTGAACTTGTTTTTTTGCGTCCGGTATGTTTTATAGTGATACCATATGGCGGATCTAACATATTGGACCCACTGTTTGCGTCCGGCGAGTTTGTAGGGGTAATTCAAGGCCGGTGTTGGATGCCGAGCATATTCATGAAGATGAGGGATTGTTGGAAGAGCTCGAGCGGTAAGCGGGACACTGAACTCATTCAGAGCGTTGAACTCATTGTTTTTAGTTGACGAGTTGTTAATGGAGCTCAAGCGAAGAGTGGGGCATTAAACTCATCATATGGAGTCAACATGTTGTTGATAGAGCCTGAGCGAAGAGCAAGGTATTGAACTTGTTGTTTGGAGCCAACAAGTTGTTGATAAAACTCGTGTGGCGAGCAGAGCATTGAGCTCATTATTTGGAGCCAACGAGTTGTTGATGGAGCTCGACGAAGAGCAAGGCATTGAACTCGTAGAGTTGACGAGTTGTTTGATGGTGCTCGAGTGAAAAGCGGAGCATTGAACTCGTTGTTTGGAGTCAACGTGTTGTAGATGAAGCTCGAGTAGTGATCAAAGCATTGAACTCATTGTTTGGTGCCACTGAGTTGTGGATGGAACTCGAGCAGAGAGCAGGGTGTCTAACTCTTTGTTTGGAGTCAACGAGTTGTTGATGGAGCTCGAGCGGTGAGCGGAGCATTGAACTCGTTGCTCAGAGTCAATGAGTTGTTGACGGAGCCTGAGCGAAGAAAACAACGTCGAACTAATTGTTCGGAGTTGACGAGTTGTAGATGAAGCTCGAGTAGTGATTAGAGCATTGAACTCGTTCTTTGGAGCCAACGAGTTGTTGATGGAGCTCGAGCGGTGACCGGAGCGTTGAACTCGTTGTTTGGAGTCAACAATATTTTGACGGAGCTTGAGTGAAGAGCACATCGTCGAACTAATTTTTCAAAGTTGACGAGTTGTAGATGAAGCTCGAGCAATGATCAGAGCATTGAACTCGTTGTTTAGAATCAACGATATGTTGACGGAGCCTAAGCGAAGAGCATAACATCGAACTCGTTATTCAGAGTTGACGAGTTGTAGATGAAGCTCGAGTGGTGATCAGAGAGTTGAACTCGTTGTTTGGAGTCAATGAATCGTTGATGAAGCCTGAGCGAAGCGCAAGGCATCGGACACGTTGTTCGGAGTTGACAGATTGTTGGCCAGTGGAACTCAAGTGGCGTACGGAGTGCCAGACTCATTTAGTGGAGCAAATGAGTTGTGGGTGTATTGAAGTGAAGTCACTTGTGTTTGTTCAGCATTGAGGTGATTACGTTCTTCTCTTTGCTAACAAGTAGTTGTGTACATCGAATGAGGTCCCCCGGACATTGAGCTTGCTCTCCTTTGTTGATACGATGCGCTTGAAGGCGTTGGGACAAGTCCATTTTCACAGCGCTTAATGCAAGACAAAGTTGGAGCCTGCTCAAGTGAAGGTTGTAGGATAAACTGGGAACTTGCCCCCCTAGGGGAGACTTGTCTTGAATTTTATCATCAAGTGTTGAGGCGGCCCCGGGGAGCTGTTAACTGGTGGGAAGACTATGAATTGGATTGTGTTCTGAGGCGGTGCATCCCTCTAGTGTGTAGCTGGAAGAACAACTTACAAGATTGTTTGTTGTACATTGTTTGCTAGACTTTTAGTAGCGATTCTTAGGCATGAAACGTACACTCATTGTAATTCTGCAGTTGTAATGAGACTTGTAGTGATGCTAGATCTGACTGCGTAGATTTGTGATGATTTTGTGATTCAACGAATTCTTTTCATATGCTTGATTCTTGTTGTGTAACTTGTCATTGAGATGGATTGGTCGTCGACTAGGTCCTTTGTTGCTAAATAACAGGGCCTCAAGTCTGTTGTGTATAGCTAATGAACTGTCGACGATGTGCGAAATGTTTGACAGAGTTTAGAACTTATCCGTCTTGTACCTAGCTTATTGTAGGAGCAACTCTGAGGGAGAGTTATTTTCCAAACATGTTGCATGGGTCCTCCAACAAATTGCGAGTCGCACTGAGCAAATGTAGCTTCTGCTAGTTTTATTAGAGTAACTATAATCCACGATTTTGGACATGTAATCTGTCTTTAAGAAATTTTGACTAGTTTCTAGAACAAGTTGAATGGCGGGTTGAACTCTGAACGTGCTTGATTGCAGGTTGCTAAAGTAACTCCGAGCCATGGGTATGGATTCTGAACTTATTAGTTTAGGTATTAACAGGTTGCATGAGCATATTGAATTGCGAGCTGAACTCTGGACTTGCTTTGTAACAAGTTGCTAAAGTAACATCGAGCCAAGGGTATGGACTCCGAACCTGTCGTCGAGGCGCTAACAGATTGTAGGAGCAGATCAAATGGCGAAGTTGCAAATTCTAAGAGTAACTTCGAGCGATGGGTATGGACCCCGAACCCGTCTTATAAGGAGCTTTTAATGAGTCTTTGGTGCCGTTTTTAAGAGTACGCTTGGTTTTTAACTCATTGTATGCATCAGTTGAGTTGTACAAGAACTTTGCGTATATTAATACAAAATTTTATTGGAAAATAAAACTAAGTGGCTGCTCTAGTGGCTGGCCGTTATTACATGCAATAACCGGTAGTGGAAGCGGTCTTTATTGAAAAGTAAAACTAAATGACTGGTCTAGTGGCTAGCCTTTATTACAAATTGAGAAAATTTGCTACTACTACTAATAGAGGACGTTTTAGACGCCCTTGTTCAGCTTCATAAGGATTTCTACTTTCCAAGTCTTGCAGATATCTCCTTGCCCCCTCGAGTCTTCAAGTTGATGAGCCGTTAGGCAAACAAGTTGGTAGACTTTTCCTGGACTTGCCTTTTTCGGAGTGAGTCTCCCCTTGTGTAACCTCCATTCCTGTTTATATGGATTTGTACTTATTTTCTTATTCATATTATTGAAATTCAATTTTCTAGATAAATCTTCCTTTTCTCCTGGAGCCAAATTGCTTTTATTTTGGATATCTGGTTCCAGAAATTTCAATCCATACTATAATTTATTACTATTTATGTAAAATCGAGACCCCTGATCTGTAATACCCTGCAAATTTGAATTATGACCCACACGTGTATTAAATATGTGTTTGTACATTATCAATAGATATTTATGTTATTATATCTCTTTTCGTTTCTTTCAATTTATTTTTGATCTCTTATTTAAACAGACCAAAATATTTTTGGATCCATTTTAAAATTCCCATTTTTTTTTAATTGGAGCTTAAATTTAAGTTTTAACTCTAATTAAATCCTAAATCCTTAATTGGCTGTTGCTGCTCTTGTTGCTCGTTGCTGCTACCTCTTGCAGTTGTTGCTGCGTGTTGACGTCTCTTGTTGCGGTTGCTGCCCGAGGCTCTTGCGGTGTGTTACCCACCTCTCGCTGTTGTTGTCGCTGTTCTCTTGCAGTTGTCACCGCTATCTTGCCGTGGTCACTGCTGTCTCTCACTGGTGTAGATTCTTGATTTTGATGGCTACAATACAATACACAATTGTTCTATATTACATATCTTTTGTAGTGTGTATCACAAGTGTTCAAGGCCAATGCAATGTGATGAAGCTTTCAAAAGTATTTGCTCAAGCCACAAAGGCAAGATCAAGTTACAAAGACTCTAGTTCCAGTTCAAGACTTTCAAGAGCTTACAAGTTTCAAGTTCAAGACTTTCAAGAGCTTCAAGTGATTAGCTACATTTGAACAAATGTTTTGTAATATTGTTTGTATTATTTGTGAGTCTTAGAATCTTGTAAAAGCCTTGTCAGACACACACTCACACATTCCCTAAATAAAGAAAATGTTTTACAAAATCAAAATGTCAAAACAAGGCTTGTATAAGTTCAGCTGATTGAGTACCAGTCGACTTACTCTTGTAGGCAGTCGACTATTAGAGTACGAAACTGACTGAACTCACTCAAGCTCTGACCAGTCGACTCTTATGGCAACCCAGTCGACTCTTATGGCAAACCAGTTGACTGTTCAAGCCGTTTTGATAGTTTTCTGTATTTAAAACTTGTTTTTCAAATTCAAACCATTTTACTGCCGTTGTATGGCAGTTGGGATACCTTTTCTCAACGTTCAAGAGTTTATAAATCTATAAATAAAGTATTGTTTTCAATTGGGAAAGGTTCCCTAACTCCTTAACTTTCATTTTCAAGTCTTTTGCTTTTGAGAAGAAGAAGAACAAGCATATACTTTCTTTAAGACTTGGTTCTCTGATTTTTAGTCTAGTATAACATTGAATTCGTTCTAGACTGAAGTTAGAAGTCGACCTATAGCTAATATACAAAAAGCACTTCCACATACAAGGCTTTAGGTTGTTTTAAATTTCTTTTTGTTGTTGTTTCACTCTGGGGTTGTGAGAGTGGTTCTCTCGGTTGGAGAGTAGGACTCTTGGTTTAGAGTTGGTTTCACTCTAGGGTGTAGAGTGGGTTTTGCTCTCTCTAGTTGTGAGAGAGGTCTACAGATTTGACATAGTTGTTGTCAAAGGCCGTAGAGTATTCTTGTACTTTTTTTCAAGAATTGTGGAAAATCTCAAGTGGGTTGCGTGGGGACTGGATGTAGTTTGGGAGGACCAAACCAGGATACATCGTGGTGTTTGCAGTGTTGACTCTCTGTGGTTGTATTCTCTAAACTTGCATTTTCAATTTCTCTGAGTTTCTTGTGTAAATTGTGTCTGGTCAGTCGACTGCATTACTCTTTAAGTCGATTTAACAGACTTGTAATTCTTCAGTTTAATTACTCTTCTAATCTGACGTTTCAGTCGACTGTCTTCTATTTTCAGTCGACTTAACAATGCGAAAAGTTTAATTTATTGATTAATTTTATACAACACTATTCACCCCCCCTAGTGTTATTTGCCTTGCATACAGGATCCAACACTTGGTATCAGAGCCTGGTTGAGTGCAATGACATCTACTTCAAATGCAAGTCAATACCATGAAGGCCTATCCACACAAAGGCCACCTCTCTTTGATGGAACAAATTACAACTATTGAAAGTGTAGAAGAAGATCTACCTACAGTCGGTCAACTATGAGATTTGGAACATGACCAAGACAGAATGTACCGTACCTACAATTCCCTATGCACAATGGAACGTTGACATGAAGAACAACACCATGAACAATGCAAAGGCGATGAATGCTCTCTTTTGTGCACTTACCAAAGAAGAGTTTAATCGTGTGTCAAACGCAACAACGGCTCATCAAATATGGCACACTCTTGAGGTAACACATGAAGGTACAAATAAGGTCAAAGAATCTAAAATCTTTGTTCTTGTTTACAGGTTCGAGATGTTCTGTATGAAGGAGAACGAAAATATGTCGGACATGATAACAAGGTTCACGGACATCACAAACTCTCTTGTGGCTCTTGGAAAGACATATTCGCAAGCAAAAATTGTGAGGAAGGTCCTACGTGCCCTAACCCCTGAATGGGAGAAGAAGACCACCGCTATAGAAGAAGCCAACGATTTAACACAACTCTCTCTTGAGAATCTTGTAGGAAATCTAATGGCATACGAAGTACAACTAGAAGAACACAAGAAGGATCTAGAACCTCAACAAGCCAAGAAAAAGAATCTTGCTTTCAAGGCCATGTCCGATTCAGAAGATGAAGAAGAAGATGAAGAAGAAATAGCCATGTTCACTAGAAAATTCAAGAAAATTACTTCGAAAGGGTAAATTCAATTCTAAGTTTAAAGATACTAATGATTTTTCCACTTGTTTCAAGTGTAATAAGACAGGTCATATGAAGAAGGACTGTTCGTTAGAAAATGCAAAATCAAAAGGAAAAATTCCTAACTTCAAGAAGGACAAGTACATAAAGAACAAGTACATGAAGAACAAGAAGGCATATCAAGAAACTTGGGATGATAGCGACTCATCATCCGAAGAAGAGAATGAAGATTCAAATGAAGTCGCAAATGTGTGCTTCATAGCTACTCAAAATGATATAAGTGACAATTTTGATTCAAATGATTTATTAGAAGCATTTAATGAGGTTTTTCAAGAACTAAAAAAAGAGAAGATAAGAGTTAAAAATCTAGAGAAAGTTAATCAAACACTTTCTCAAGAAAATATTGACTTAAATATTGAAGTCAAGTCTTTAAATTCTTGTCTTTCCAACTTGGATATAGATCTTGTATCTTTTAAGAAAAATTATGAAGAGATATCCAAGAATGTATCTAAGTTCAACAAAGGAAAAGAGAATTTAAATGAAATTCTCCGAAACCAAGTTCAATATAATAAAAAGTTTGGACTAGGTTTTCAAAAAACTCTTGAAATCATCATTCTTCTAATAATACTAGTAGTAATAAGACTGATTCTGTTTCTAGTATGAAAAAGAAGTTATATGATTATTTTGAAAAACCAAAAAATTATTTTTGATCATGAAAAGAGTAATCCTTCTGTTCAGACCAGTCGACTGATCCAAAAATTCAGTCGTCTGCCCTGAGGTTTGGAGTCTCATTCAAAAAGACGACAACCTCATATAGGTCGACTTGTTTCACCTTCCAGTCGACTGACTTCACAGAACAGTCGACTGGACAGACTAAAAAAATTTGGGTTCCAGTCAACCTGAGTCTAAATGATAAGATTACTTATACCTGCTTTTGGTGGTAAATCAAACTCACTTTGGGTTTGGTTTTCCAAACACTAATCTCTTTTGAACTCAATGAAAAGGTACCATATTCACAATTCTTATTTTATAGGTACCTAGGATGGAATGTTGGATACTTGACAACGGATGCTCTAAGCACATGACTGGCCATGCAAACCTACTTTCTTCCATACAAGAGATAGATGGAGGAACTATTATGTTCGGTGACAATAACACAGAAAAGGTCATTGGAATAGGCATGGTCGGTAAGAATACTACCCCTACTATTGAAGAGGTATTTCTAGTTAGTGGTTTAAAGTATAATTTGTTAAGTATTAGTCAACTTTGTGTTAAGGGTTATAAAATTGTCTTTGAAAAAGATGCATGCTTAATCTATGATTCATCTATGCAAAATGTGATCTTTCAAGGTTTTAGGAAAAATAATGTATATGAATTATGTTTAAAATCAAATGAGTTTTCAAATGATTTTTGCTTAGTTTCTTCTAACATGATTCTTGGCATTGGCATAAGAGATTTGGCCATGTAAATATAAAAAACAGTGCTAAATTATCTAAGAATAACCTAGTTAAAGTATTGCCAAATTTATCTTTTAAAAAGGATAAGATGTGTGATGCATGTCAACTAGGAAAATAAGTAAAATCTATTTTTAAAACAAAAGAAATGATTTCTACTAGTAGGCATCTCGAATTAATCTATATGGATTTATTTGGTCCTACTAGAGTTGCTTCTTTAAATAAAAGTAGATATGTATTTTTTTTTATTAGATAATTTTTTAAGATTTACATGGGTATTCTTTTTAAACAATAAAAATGAAGCCTTTGAAGAATTTGCAAATTTTTGCAAACGTATTCAAAATCAAAAATCTCTATCCATAGTCACTATTAGAAG
Source organism: Hemerocallis citrina (assembly GCA_017893485.1). Lineage (NCBI taxonomy): Eukaryota > Viridiplantae > Streptophyta > Magnoliopsida > Asparagales > Asphodelaceae > Hemerocallis > Hemerocallis citrina. Next base: position 53,989,924 of record CM030359.1, on the reverse strand, counting down.
TAATCATGGTGGAGAATTTGAGAATGAAACGTTTTCATATTATTGCAACAAGAATGGTATAACACATTCATTTGCATTTCCTAGAGCTTCACCACAAAATAGAGTGGTCGAAAGAAAGAATAGGACTTTGCAAGAATGTGCACATACTATGCTTGTTGAAAGTAATTTTCCTAAATACATCTGGGTTGAAGCTGTTTCTACAGCATGCTATGTTTTAAATAGAATATTGATTAGGCCAAAGCTTAAGAAAACTTGTTATGAACGAATTCCTAAAGTATCATATTTTAAAGTATTTGGTTGTAAGTATTTCATATTAAACACAAAAGATAATCTAGATAAATTTGATGCTAGATCTAATGAAGGTATCTTCATTGGATACTCAAATAGGAGTAAGGCATATAGAATTTTCAATAAGTCAACTTTCACTATTGAAGAATCAATGCATGTTTCATGTGATGAATCTTTACCTTCGTCTAATATTATTGAAGATGATGAAATTGAATCATCACCACTAGATAACGTTATTAAATCACTAGAGAAAACTATCCTAGACAAGTCAACTGATAGGATTCCTAAGTCGACTGATGTGAATCAGTCGACTGATGGACTTGTTAAGTCGACTGATCCTGTTGAGATAACTCAAATTTTACCAAAGTCATTTGTTGAAGTTCGAGATCATTCTCATGACTTAATATTTGGTGAAATTTCACATGGTATTCAAACAAGATCTCATTTTAACATGATTTCTCATACTGCTTTCTTGTCGGATTTTTAACCGAAAAATATACAAGAAGCATGTGAGAATGAATTTTGGTTGAATGCCATGCAAGATGAACTTAACCAATTTATAAGAAATGATGTATGGGATTTGGTTCCACGACCTCCTGATCATACTATAATTGGTACCAAATGGGTATTTTAAAACAAGTTAGATGAATCAGGACAAGTCGTTAGAAACAAGGCTAGATTAGTTGCTCAAGAATATAATCAAGAAGAAGGAATTAATTTTGATGAAACATATGCTCCTGTTGCTAGACTAGAATTAATTAGGATTTTGTTCTCCTTTGCGTGTTTTATGAATTTCACACTCTTCCAAATGGATATTAAAAGTGCTTTTTTGAATGATTTTATTAAGGAAGATGTTTATGTTAAGCAACCACCCAGTTCTGAACATGAACAATTCTCAAACTATATTTTTAAATTGAAAAAGGCTTTATATGGTTTTAAACAAGCACTTCGTGCTTGGTATGATCGCTTAAAAACATTTCTCTTAGTAACTGATTTTGAAATTGGTAAAGTAGATACTACCTTGTTTATTAGAAAAATAAAGACCGATATTTTAATCATACAAATATATGTAGATGACATAATTTTTGGATCTACTAATAGTAATCTATGTCAAAAGTTTGATAATACTATGAAAAATAAGTTTGAGATGAGTCACATGGGTGAACTCAATTATTTCCTTGGACTACAAATAAAACAGTCTCAAAATGGAATATTTATTAATCATGGAAAATATCCTAAGGAATTACTCAAACGATTTGGCATGGATAGCACTAGTAGTAAGTCCACACATATGGCTACTACTACTATACTTGACAAAGATGAATTAGGTAAGAGTGTCGATCAAAAACTCTATCGAGGTATGATTGACTCACTCTTTTATATAACTGCTAGTAGAGTAGATATTATGTTTAGCGTATATTTGTGTGCTAGATATCAGTCTAATCCAAAAGAATCTCACTTAAAAGCAGTGAAACGTATTTTAAGATACATTAAAAGCATATCTGAATATGGTTTGTTTTATCCACGCACCAATAACTTTCAACTTTTATTGTATAGTGACGCTGATTTTGCTAGTAGTAAAACTGATCGTAAAAGTACTAGTAGAACTTGTCACTTTTTAGGACACTCCCTAGTATCTTGGTGCAGTAAAAAGAGAAATTCAGTATCCCTATCTACTACAGAAGCTGAATGTATTGCTGCAAGTTTAGCATGTGTACAAATTTTATGGATGAAACAAACTTTATTAGATTATAATATTTCTTTCTCAAGACCCGCTATAATGTGTGATAATACCAGTGCTATTAATTTATCTAAAAATCCAGTTCAACATTCACGTATGAAACATATTGATATTTGACATCATTTTCTACGTGATCAAGTGTTAAAGGGAGATATCATATTGGATTTTATTTCTACCGATAAACAAGTAGCAGATATATTTACCAAACCTCTTAAAAAAGACACTTTTATCAACTTTAGAAGAGAACTAGGTATTTGCTCCTTTCATGAAATTTCTTGAAATTTTTTTTATGTTTAAGTTGACTTATTATCGATTTCCAGTCGACTTATACAGTATTTTCGTTGTCTATATTTCTGACTGAATTCTGTATTCTGACCAGTCGACTGTCTTCAATACTCAGTCGACTAACAGTAGCTTTACTTAATTTTTGTTTGGTTTTATTTGCTCTCGACTTAGCCGACTGATATAAAACCCAATCGACTGTCGCGACATCAAATTGACTTTCTGACTCTGAATCGTCACAGTATGAGGCTTCTCTTTCTCTCTTTCTTTTACCCTCTTTTCGATCTCAGCCCTTCATTCGAACCCTCTTTCAATCATAGCCGTTTACCTTCAGTAAAAACCTTAAACTTTTCTTCCTTATTTTCACTTTTTCCTCCTGCTTAAGTCGGCTGCTCCTGGCATTGAGTTCTCTGTCCAAACCTAAGTCGGCTGATCTGAAGATCTCTTCATTGCTGCTCCTGGAGTTGAGTTCTCAGTCTAGATTGGATTTTTCTTGAGTCTTTTGTTTTTCTCTAGTGTGGGTAATCATCTTTCAATCCCTCTCTCTTTTCAAAATTTTTTTGTTTCTCAATATGCCTAAACCCAAGAGATCTAGGGGTCCTAATGTTGTAGAAGAGCAATCTTCTCATAATTATCTCCAATACTTAAGTCACCCTTCTCTTGTTGAGAAGTATTTTATTATTTGCCAAATTATGATCTTTCCGGGTAGATTTGTTAATTTCCCCGACATAGATAGATTTCCGATTGCCCCATTGTTTGAATAATGTGGTTTATTCGAACTTCTATCCTTAGTCAATCAACCCTATTACTATCCCCAACTCATATATTTTTTTTATACAAATATAAAGTGTAACCCCTGTTTTCAATTTTGTGTATTTTTGACTGTATTTTTCGTTTTGGTGTATTTCTCTCTTTGTATTCCTCTTGTATTTCTCTTGGACCGTATATTGGATTTTATTTTCAATATATATTCATTTTATTATTTTTATCTTCTTTTTATTTGAGTTCTTGATCTTTTTGTCCGTCTTTTGTTTCGTTCCATTTGATCGGACCATTATTTTGATTCCCAATATTTTTATCTTTCATGTTCTATTTTTTATATTTTTTATTTATTCGTTGTTCATATATTTCCTAGTTTTGGATCTTTAACCCTTGGACCCTAATTATCATCCACTATCCATTTATATTAAAATACCCAAACCCATTAATTACTTCTGAACCCATTTAGCTATATATCAACCTATTCATTTCTACCTATACCTGTTATTTACACCCGTTACCCATCTTTTAAACCCGCTTGCACCCTTTTCCCTGTGTGCCACCTCACCTTCAGCCTAACCCTATTTTTCAAACCCTATATATTGAAACCCATATGTTTCTCTCCCCCGCGTGATTCCGCAGCTGCCTGTGTCTTCCTCTCCTCGTCTCTCTCGTCCTCCCCGCACTCCTCCGACCACCTAAATCCACTCAGAGTCCCCGACTCCTTGCACCCCGCGCGTTGCTGGGCTGTACTCCAGCACAGCATCGACTGCAGCATCGGTGTGCTATGGTTTCCCCCTCTCCGACGCCGAAAGCAAGCACCAGCGCTTTCCCCATTGTTTACCTCTTTGTGTGCGTGGTTCGTGGATTGTGTTTTGGTGTTCATGGGTTGTTCGCTTTTGAGATCGCGGGTTCGTAGTTGAGTTTGTTGCTCGTGTTGGTTCGTGGAATCATAGTCGTTCGTTGAGTTCGTTGCCGGGAATCCGTTCCCATTATTCTTGCTTGGAGTCGTTTTCATCGTCGGTTACGGCAAGTAACTTGTATTCGTTTCGTTGTGTAATACAAGTACTAAATACCTCATGTAGTGTAGTTGGGTTCTAGAGACAATTTGTGTGTTAAATCCCTTATTGATATTGTCTCTAAAGTGATGATTTGACCGTAGTTGCCTCACGACATACATGACATAACATAATCTAGGATTGACCACATCTTGTTGCATATATGCGTGTTGTTCATATGATATTTTGTGCTCGTTCATGTTATTCATGGTAGATTTGTTGTGGACTTGTGAAATACCCTATATCATGTTGCTTGGACATCTTGTACACCATATTTCGTGTTTGGTTATGATTTGGATGAGTTCTATGTGAACTAGTGGATTTTGTTCATATGCAATATTTTTAGTTTTGCTGGTTTTCTAGTTTTGATCAGTATTTTAGACCCTATTAAGGTCGGTATTTGAAAATATTTTGTGAACATGATTTGTAGAGAATTATGTCTATTTTCCAACCCTTTTGACGTATCTCAGTTTCAATTTACGGTTAGTGAGTTATGTCGATTTTACTACAGTGGTGTCGAAAGATTTCCAGAATTTGTTTTCTATGAATCCTGAAGAGTAATCTATTTTTATTTTGATGTTAAAATTATTATTTTGATTTGAAATTTTTCTCAGTACGTCTAGACTTGATTGGGATTAACCCAGAATTTTTATAGATTTATTTGATGAGTTTTACAAACCGTTCTATGTTTCCAAACAACTACTATTCTAGCAGATTTTTCATACTGTTCAGTAAAGAACCTGACTTTCGACCTAATTCTACTTGCTTTCTTTAAAATATTTCTGAATATGAAAGTTAGCCTACTGTATCTGTTTTATCACCCTTTTTGCGGATTTGGATTTCGGTTAATGGTTTGCGAGATATTGTTGTTTTCATACTGCAGTGTTTGTGATTTCAGATTTACAAAACTGTCACGTCTTGCTGTTTTCTGACTTTTGTTAACTACTCTATTTTTTTTGGAAAATTATGAAACTTGATTTTCTATTACTATACATATAGGAAAATACCCCAGATTTTTTGTGGATTTAATTTGTGATTTTTCATGCTATTTTCCTGATTTTGAATACAATCTTCTGATTTCTGGCTGAACACGTTTTCTAGATTCAATTCAGTTTTGAGTTATGTTTTTGTGAAATACTATATGACTTATATATGTTCTATGGATTTGGAAAGGATTCTATTTTCTAGACCTTTCAACGGATTCAGATTTACATCTTTGTAGCAACGGGAATCTCAGTTTTAGTGCAGTATTGTCTTACTGATCTGAACTAGAAATTTGGTTATTTTATCTTTTTATGTGTTATCTTTCACCCGTACGTATTTATCTTGAAACTTGAACTTGTTACTTGATTATACCATGTTATACTTGCCCTATTTCGTGACACATACATGCTTGTTTTACACTAATAATAATTAATCAAGCCGGGGTTTAAAGGGAAAGATCTAATAGTGAAAAATACAGAAATGTGTACTCGGAAGAGGATCTATTGATCCTATGTGATACTTGGCTTGATATTTGATACTTTGCTTGATATTTCACTACTTGAGGCTTGATATTTCATAGTTGAGGCTTGATATTTCATACTTGATACTTGATACTTGAGGTTTGACACTTGTTATTTGAATTCTTGAGGCTTGTCCCTGAGTACACTGTCCTATATGATCCACTATGAAATCTAAAATGAAGCTGTGTTGACTGTAGCAACAATGTAGTAAAAAGATGGATGCATGAAGTGCTACATAGATAGTAATAATACAAGACTTGAACATGACCCCTTGACACTTGATACTTACTACTTGATACTTGTACTTGACTACTTGACACTTGTCGCTTGTTACTTGATTTCATGATACTTGATTCGTGACACTTGATACTTGTTACTTGTTTACATGATACTTGTTTACTTGACACTTGATACATGCCACTTACACTTGTTCATCTTAGTTTTTATATTTTGTTATCATGCATATTCCATGCTATTTGTTTATCCTTCCCATTTAATTGTATCCTGCACTACAAACGGCCCGTAACTTGCATTGACGGAAGTTTGTTTTCTTTTTCCTCTTTCTGTAATTTATTAAATTACAGATTTTAGAGAACAGTTGCCAGATGGAGTTGGTGGCATGAGATGCTAGATGCTGGAGTTTTGCTATCATGATTTTCATGCTATTATTATTATTTCCTGTTGCTATTTGAATAATGTATCTTGCACTTGGATTATTTGTATTTGGGCAATATGACACAGGATATTGACTTATTCAGATCTGGTTTATTTGAGATTAATATATTTTGTTTCAAGTATTCTTATTGGTATTTTGATTCATATATGCATGCTTGGTTGACTTTTCTTACTTCCGACTCTGATTATTTTTGTGAAATGTTGTAAAGATTCCGAACAACTTATGGATGATGAAAATCATTCGCTGGGCTTAGTCACGTATCCGTATTTTGTATTCTCTTTTTGGGAAGCGGGGCGTGACATAAAGGTTGCAACATCCGAGGATGGTAATGACATATTTTTCACTACAACGGTGAAAAATGTTCGAATAAAAATAACTGCTGAAAAATTAGGGAATATTTTGAATATCTCTAATGAAGGGTTGGATTTAGGAGAAATTGAAATGAATGATCAATCTATCTTGTCAAAAATCTTTTTGCCTAATCGAGGTCCTCCAATGACCAACAAATTGATTATCCTCTAGCCAAGCTTGTTGCCCGCATATTATCGTATAATATTATCCCTAAAATGGGTAGCTACGATCAATGTTCATTTGAATTGCAACAAGCAGTGTATGCCATTTTCGGAAACATCCAATTAAATTGGAGTCGAGTCATTTTCAATCGTCTCCATAAGGTTCATTCATCTTTTCTTCCTTTTGGTGCACTACTTACCCATGTCTTTAACTTTTATCAAATTGGTCTTGATTCCGAGTCAAGTGTAGCTACTCGTTATGAATCTTTTGATCATGCAAGTCTAGCACGTATGAAAATTCTTAACTCACCTCCTCAGTCTCCTCAAAGGAATGCACCTCCTATTCCTTTAGCCACTTCAATCCCTCGCCGGTCTTCTGCTTCTAGTTCGTCCTCTAGTTCTCATCCTAGAGCTAGTTTTTCTGATCCTGAGAGTCTTTACACTTCTGTCAATTATCTCATGGATCGTACCGATCTCATCTTAGGTCGACAGGATTCTCTTGAGGCTAGCATTTCTAACCTCACTCAAATATTTGTTCGGCAGTTTCCACAACCAACTCCTGCCTCAAACAGTGCTGATGAAGATGAAGAAGACGATTGATGTATTTTTTGTTTTGTTTTTTTTCATTTTGCAATTATGTTTTATGCTCTCATGTTGTTCTATCTTCACTTTATGAACAATGTAATTGACTTATATCCATGTTTTATCTTTATGAAAAGTTTTTTTGATCTGTGGTTTGTCTTTCCTCCTTTTGTTTTTTGTTGATGACAAAGGGGGAGAAAATCTGGTTTTATGCATGTTATGTTATGTTGTTTCATTTCAAATGTTTTGTTGTTTCATTTCAATGTTTTTTTTGTGTGCATATTGTATTTATTCAGGGGGGCTTGTAACAATTGTATATCTTTTCAAATATTGTGTGAGTATCATGATATGTAAATTTAATGTCTCTATTATTTTAAGTTATTGTATTGTCATCATCAAAAAGGGGGGAAATGTAGATTCTTGATTTTGATGGCTACAACACAATACACAATTGTTCTATATTACATATCTTTTGCAGTGTGTATCATAAGTGTTCAAGGCCAATACAATGGGATGAAACTTTCAAAAGTATTTTCTCAAGCCACAAAGGCAGGATCAAGTTACAAAGATTCTAGTTCCAGTTCAAGACTTTCAAGAGCTTTCAAGTTTCAAGTTCAAGACTTTCAAGAGCTTCAAGTGATTAACTACATTTGAACAAATGTCTTGTAATATTGTTTGTACTATTTCTGAGTATTAGAATCTTGTAAAAGACTTGTCACACACACACACTCACACATTCCCTAAATAAAGAAAATGTTTTATAAAATCAAAATGTCAAAACAAAGCTTGTATAAGTTCAGCTGATTGAGTACCAGTCAACTTACTCTTGTAGGCAGTCGAATGTTAGAGTACGAAACTGACTGAACTTACTCAAGCTCTGACCAGTCAACTCTTATGGCAACCCAGTCGACTGTTCAAGCCGTATTTGATAATTTTTTGAATTTAAAACTTGTTTTTCAAATTCAAACATTTTTACTGCCGTTGTAAGGCAGTTGGGATACGTTTTCTCAACGTTCAAAAGTTTATAAATCTATAAATAAAGTATTGTTTTCAATTGGGAAAGGTTCCCTAACTCCTTAACTTTCATTTTCAAGTCTTTTGCTTTTGAGATGAAGAAGAACAAGCATATACTTTCTTTAAGACTTGGTTCTTTGATTTTCAGTCTAGTATAACATTGAAATCGTTCTAGACTGAAGTCAGAAGTTGACCTACAGCCAATATACAAAAAGCATTTCCACATACAAGGCTTTAGGTTGTTGTAAATTTCTTTTTGTTGTTGTTTCACTCTCGGGTTGTAAGAGTGGTCCTCTCGGTTGGAGAGTAGGACTCTTGGTTTAGAGTTGGTTTCACTCTAGGATGTAAAGTGGGGTTTGCTATCTCTAGTGGTGAGAGAGGTTTACGGATTTGACATAGTTGTTTTCAAAGGCTGTAGAGTATTCTTGTACTTTTTTTCAAGAATAGTGGAAAATCTCAAGTGGGTGTAGGTCGGGAGGACCGAACCAGGATACATCGTGGTGTTTGCAGTGTTGACTCTCTGTGGTTATATTCTCTAAACTTGCATTTTCAATTTCTCTAAGCTTCTGGTGTAAATCGAGTCTGGTTAGTCGACTACGTTACTCTCTAAGTCAACTTATCAGACATGTAATTCTTCAGTTAGATTCTGCTTCTAATCTGATGCTTCAGTCGACTGTCTTTTATTTTCAGTCGACTTAACAGTGCAAAAAGTTTAATTTATTGACTAATTTTATACAACACTATTCACCCCTTCCCCCCCTCTCTCTAGTGTTATTTGCCTTGCATATAGGATCCAACAACTGGTTGCCCGTGCCTTATCGTCGTTGCTGTTGCACGTGTTGCCGCCGTCACTCGTCACTCTTATGTTCATCATCACAAATGCAAGTACCTTGTATATTTGATTGTTTCGAACAAGCATATTATTTGATCTCCCGCAATTAGTAATTAGATAGTCGCATTTGAAATCCGTTATTCTTGTAGTATTCATGTTTCGTGATGTTCCCATATCTAGAATCAGTCGTTATATATTGAATCAAATCAATTCTTTTGCCTCTATGATTCAATGCCATCAAAATGTCATAGTTTTCCATTGTCCCCACATTCTTTGCACGAACACGAATTTGAAACTATATGTTTGCAAGTAAGAACCGTTACAATTTGAATTGGTGGGTTGCTTTCTTTGCTGTTGCTGTAACTTGTAGCTAGATTTTGACCTAGATACTGTTCAAATGAATTAGATATTTGTACATGAGAGTCGTAGCCCTGTGAATCTAGTTTCTGAAATAGTCGACGGATTTAAATTCTTAGTTGTAGATAATGAGTTATCATATTTTTCTTACTTCTAGGTCTACACATTCAAGATTGTTACTTATAGCACATCGACATGTTTCACAAATTAAAATGTCATGTTAATAGGTGAATTAGGACTACCAGAATACTACTAGACTTGTTTAGGAGTCTCTTTATAATTTTTTAAAGATTTTTAAATGAACTTAAAGTTATTTTTTACATATAAAAAGTTGACCCCGAGCTGCTATTTGAACAGTAGACCCATAAAGGAACGACTGTTAGACTTAGTTTCTGTTGTTAAAATGTATCTTGTGATACTCGTTGGAACCGGCATGAAGTCTATTTTCTAGTATCTCTGACGGTACCTGATCTGTTTTCCTGTACCAACGGAAAAGTGGGTTTTTGTACAGTAATGTATTGCTGTCCAGAATTGTAACTTCATGTCCTTGATTGTAAATATATGTATTTATTGCATTTAATAAATTGAACTTGTATATCATAAATTGCATAGCCTTGATACTCCTGGATCCTATCCTGATACCCGTTCTCATTGTTGCATTGTTTATGTTGAGTATGTAAAAGAATAACAAACCGGGGTAATAAGGGAAAGACCTAGTAGTGGATAACATAGGAGGGTGTACTCGGAAGGAGGCCCACATTTCTCGTAATAGTGACTCCGAATTACATGATTACCTATTTTCCTGTTTACAAGTTATATGAAACTAAGTGCCGCATCCAGAGCCAACAGGGACCACCTCTAGAGTCCATTACATGATTACATGACATGATATGATCCCTGGTTATATGATATGATATGATTCTTGGTTACATGATATGATATGATTGCTGTTAATTTCACTGCAAGATCCGAGTACAAGACCCTATAGAATTCACCATTTGAGTCTAAACGTTAACTTGATTGTATGCACCCAAACATGTGGTATGGGATGCAGGATTGCATGCATTAGTTAGGATTTATAAAAGATCACTATACTTGAGATTAACACTGAACACGTGCATGACTCATGATTCCAGTTACATGTTACCTGTTACAAGATTATATGATGTCCTGTTTACCAGTTACATGATTCGTGTTTAAAATTCAAGTTGCATGATCCCTATTTATGTGTTTGCATTTTCGTGTTACATGACTTGTTTCATTTATATATGGTTCCCAGTTTCATACTTTATTCCTGTTCTTGTTTTATTTTGCTTGTACCACTTGTAGCTCGTTACTTGCTCTAATGGGTACTATCCATCTTTCTTTTGAGTTAATGTTATACAGGTACAGATGATGGGTTACTAGAAGATCTCAAAAGACTATTATTGCATCATTTATTCTCTGGCTATCTTGTAAGTTCTTGTATCCCAGATATTGGTTATTGTATTATATTCTTGTTCCTGTGATTATTACTGTACTATTGAGCTTGTTAGTATTGTACAACTTATGGATGATATGAGTTGGTATACTTATATCATTCGCTGGACCTCAGTTACGTGCTTATGTTGCCGTTTAGTGGGACGCAGGGCGTGACACCTTGTTTTGCAGAGAGAATGGGAGATCTTCAGATTCGCTAATGTGTTTTGGCAGGGCTGTTTCTTTTCGTTGAATTAGCGAAGTGGCTTCAGGTGGGGGATTCAGGTTTATTACTGTGTTATGATAAGAATGAGTTTGGATCTGGTGAAAGATAATTTGGCAGGTTTGGAAGTTCTTAGCAGGATTGTTTTTGGCAGTGGCTTCAAGCTTGTTTATAGTCTTGGAATTATTGTGACTTCTTTCTGACAGTAGCTCTATGGCATCAAGGGAGAGAATCGAGCCCCCCATTGTAGCCGTGTAGCATGCTCATACTGCCTGTTGGCTCCCTACAACTTGGCTTACGCTTGCTAATGTTAGAAACTTCATTTTCATGTGGTGGGTGGAAGCAACTGCATGAAAGGTTGCTAGGCTAGGACGACCGAATATTGCGTTGTATGAGGCTTTGACATCGCCTACCATACAATTCAGTGCTTCTGTTTGAATAGAGGGTACTTTTCCTGCTGTCACATCAAGTGTGACGATTCCTTCTACTTAAACGGTACATCGAAGAATCCGTGGAGTGTATAACCGTCTGGCTTGAGTTGGTCTCGGGAGAGCTTGAGGCCATTGAAAGTGTTAATCAAAAGGATGTTTATCGAGCTACCTTTGTTCACCAGGATACGGCGTACATCATGATTCACCATGCAAAGGTTTATAACCAATGCGTCATAATGAGGTGTTTAGACGCCTTCTAAGTCTTTGCCGGAGAAAGATATTGGGACCCCGGTGCTCTTTGCATGCGAGATGTTGTTTACGGAGTTGACTTCCCTGAAAAATGCTTTGCGGAAGGAGTTAGAATCTCCCCCCATCGGCCCACCATGGATGGAGTAGAGAATGGCCAGGTGTTCTGAGTCTCGTGATTTGGAGGGCCTCTCTTGATGCTTATTAGCCCCCTGTGCCAGAGGAGTTTCGGAGTTGTTGTTTTGTTGGAAAAATTGAGAGAGATAGCCTCGATGAATTAGGCCTTCAAGTTCAACTTTGAGGGTTCGACAGTTGTTAGTAGTGTGTCCATGATCTCTGTAATATGCGCACCACTTGTTTTTGTCTCTTCTCTCGCTAGTTATGGACATCTTTGGCAGAGGGCAGGTTATTCCGTCTTTCTCAGCTTCCATGAGGATGGCAGATACGCTTGCGTTGAGAGGAGTGACCTTGTCGAAGCGTGGTGCTGGGTGTGGACGACATTGAACGGCGTAATCCTTCTTAAATTTCCTGGGTCCTTCCTCATTTGTATTCATCCTTTTGTTCCTAGAAGATGAATTGTTCTTGCCTTGAGGATAAAGTGTTTCCTCGAATCTGATATATTGTCACTCCTTTCCAGGAGATCAGTGAAACTTTTGGGTGGCTTCTTCGTGAGGGAAGCTTTCAGGTCTTTGTTAGTGACGTTGTGGCAGAAAGCTGCAACCACCACTGATGAGTCTAGGGAGGAAATGGACCTGCTTAGGCAGTGAAGCGCTTGACAAAGTCTTTCATCAGTTCTCCATCTTTTTGCTTCAATTCCAATAGGGAGGCACTTGTTTTTTCAGCCTTACGGCTGGTAACGAAGTGCGCTATGAAGAATTCCTCGAGCTGGTTGAAGTAGAATGTTGACTCTGGAGTGAGGAGAGAGTACCATTCCATTGATGATCATTTCAAAGTAGCGTGGAACATTTGGCACATGAGCGCATCAGTGGCGTTGTAGACAATCATGAGAGTTTTAAAAATCTCAATATGGTCCACCGGGTCTGATTCTCCATTGTAGGATTCAAATTGAGGAGCTTTGAAGTCCTTTGGGACAGGTGCATCAAGAATAGTTTGGCTAAAAGGAGGTCGACAGGGACATTAGGCCCTGGTGGAGCGGTTCTCCTCATTCTTCATCTACTCTAGACGATCTTCTACATTTCAGACACGGCGAAGGACTTGGCCGTCCTTCCCTTTGGATCCAGTTGAGTCGGCAGATTCTTCTGACTACCTTGAATAGCTCAGATGATGTCAAGCTTAAACTTTTCCAATTCAGCCCTAGTGACTGGGGCATCTTTCCCTTTGTACCGCTCAAGAAGCTTTCGACTCTCATGAGTCGGGCTTCTTATTGCAGTGCCCCCTATAAGAGGAGGAACGCCTTGATCTCTGTCTAGAAGAGATTCTTCTAAAGTTTACCTGACATTCCGAGTGAGAGGCCTCAGTTCGGGCGCGCCTCTCGTCCAAGTGGATTTGTCGATCAGTTCTTTGATGCCTGGAACTGATGATTTGGAGAATATCTCTAGATCCTCGTGGGTCTCACGAGGCCATTGAATTGGTTGAAGCATTATGGACTGAGACACGATCATACAGAGGATGTTGTTCATGATGGCTTTGTCGGGAGCCCCTCGGTGCCTCTTCGTTGAAAGGAACTTGACTAGGCTGTCGAAATGACTGTTGAGGAGAAATTAGATCTTCCGCAGGAGGAGCTGGTTGATGAAGAGAGTTGGTGCACTAACTTGAGGTCGCTGCTCTGCCTCTTAGTCTTGGTGGCGTGATGGTATGTTTGATTTGTGTAGTTTCCCACAGACAGTGTTGTTACTGCTTATTTTGGTGTGGGAGCAAACAGATAGTGAGTTAATATTTGATGGAAACTACTAAAAATCTGACTTTTGAACTTGGCCGTTAAAAATGGTTAGAGCTCCTGAGATTAAATCTGGATCGTTGATTGACCATCATGATCTGAATATGACGGTTGCTGATGCGGTCGATGGACCTGCAAAAAGCCTGACACACCGGGGGGTGGCCCCGACGATCAAGTCAGAACCAGAAAGAGAAAGGGAGTATGAGAGAGAAAACTGGAGAATTATTGATTACCTTCTGACTGTAGAGGGGGAGGGGTATTTATAGGCCTGAGAGACATATCGGGAAATTGATTTGTGTCCGTTGGACCAATTTTGAATTCTTTCTCTTTTATGTCTCTCCCCCTCAAGAGATAAGATCATCTTGTTAGGGGATAAGAGATTTGACTCCTAGCCTTTATGGGCTGCGTGTCTCTCCTAGTGGGCCTAGTCTGTCACTTTTTATTGCTTGAAAGAAGCCCATGTCTTGGAGAAGGCCCATACGTGTTAAAGAAGCCTGTGATGGTTAATCTGCTTGTAGAAGCTTTGAGATTAGTGCAGGAATCACACGGCCCTGATTTGCTGCGATTTTTACCATCATCATAAGCCCCCCGCTCCCGGAAGGCAATTTTCTTAGCTCTCGGGGAGTAGTACGTCTTACTTTTCGACTGTATAGTATAATCTTAGCAGTTAGGGTGTTTGGAGATACCTGGAACTGATCTGTGGCTTCTGAAGGCAGTGAATATTTCCATGGATTTTTCCATATTTCTTCGGATTTCTCCGAATTTTCTGGAATTTTCTGGAAATTTTTCCAATTTTAAAATCACTTTTTTTGAATTTTATAATTAATAATCCCATTTTAATTATTTTTTGGAAAATTTTAATTAATTTTCTGAATTTAAATAATTATTTTTGGATTTTTAATTAATTTTTGAATTTTTAATGATTTTTTGGCATTTTTTAGAATAATCTGACTCTGGGCGCGAATTTTGACGCGATCTGAGGCGTTCATCAAGGAGATCTCGTGCGCTGAGGGAGATCTAACGGTGGAAAATATTTTCAGATCTAAGCACGATCCTTAGCGCGATCAGAAGCGTTGATCAGACGCTAGCTCGCCCGCTAATGCGATCGAGTGGCTGAGATATGATCATTGTGATTTGTGGCGACGTGGAAAAATTAGGAACGTCCATCAGCTCTCGGATCGCCCGCTGAGTGAGATCAGACGGCTGAGGAGAGAGCTGAGCATTGGGGAAGAAGATGGGACGACATGGACGCATCTGAGCCGCTCATCACACTTGAGCTCGATAGTTTGAGGGATCCAAGGGTCAGAAATTGATGCGGGGAGCCTCTAGCTCGGACAACCATTTGGCCAAGCTATGGCCATTTTTTTTGACTTCGAGGGCTTCGCTGAGCTACGGGGAGTACATGTCTTCACCGAGCTATCAGCCCTCATCCTCGTCGAGCCTTGGACGAGGCGTGAGATCTCAAAGTTGGAGTCATGAAGTTTGAGTCGAGCTCCGTGTTTCGTTCAGTCGAGCTACTAAGCCATGGGGGATGAGCTTCAGACGAGCTACGGTGTTGGTTCTTGGTCGAGCTACGGAGATGCTTCTTTGTCGAGCTATGGAAGTGGTCGTCTTCGTCGAGCTATGGTCGAGGCCTCTTGGTCGAGTTACAGAGGGCGAGCGACGGTCGTCGAACTACGAGGATTCTCGTCGAGCTATAGAGTTTGTGCTTCTCTGAGCTATGAAGTCACCGCCATGCTATGGATGGTGAGCCTCGCCGAGCTATGGACTTCGTATTTTGGCCGAGCTATAAGCTCGAAGATCTCGCTGCCGAGCTATGGGAATGTGGTTTGGCCGAGCTATAAAAGCTGAGCTTCACCGAGATATGGCCTTCGAACTCGCTGAGCTATGAGCCTTGAGAGATTTGGTCGAGCTTCGTCATGAAGGGAACTGCTTTCGGGTCGAGCTCAGTTTTCGGGCTTTATGGGTTTCAGCGAAGTGAACTGCAGCTTGGAGATGGAGCTCGATTGAGGGAGCTCGACGGTGGAGCGGAGGTGCTCCGCTTAGGTCGAAGTATTTGGCGAGTTCGGCGACGACGGGGAAGCGGGTTTAATCGAGAAATTTTTAGCTCTGTTTTGGCTCTCATATTTTTCAAGAAGAAGAAGGAGAAAAGATGGAGGAGGGTTGCAAGGTTTCAGGTTTGGATCCGTACCCGCAACCCTTTATCTTAATCTCTTGGGTTTTTTTTTTTAGATTTGGTTTACGAATTTGAACCCGATCTGAACCCGTTTCTTTTTTTTCTCTTCCATCGAACCCGCAAGTATTTTTTGGGGAATTTTTTGAAGTTTTTTGGACTTGGATTTCATATATATATATATATATATATATAAAATTATTTATATGTGTATACCAAGCTTTTCACTTCATAACCTTCGATTGGTGGATCTTGTACATATATAACTGTCCTAGGAGAGCTGTTGCAGACTTGCTGTTTGATCCCGACAAGTTGTTGAGGCAACTCGGAGGTAGAGTTGATGTAGAGACTGCCGTTTGATCCTGGTAAGTTCAGAGGTATCTCTGAGATAGAGTTAATGTGGAGACTGTCATTTTGGTCGTTGAACTTGCTGTTTGCGCCCAACAAGTTTTGTGGAGTCAAACTCGAAGACGGAGCTGGAAACTTGTTGTACTTGCTGTTTGCGCTAAGCAAGTATTTTAGAGACAATTTTAGGCCGGCGTTGGATGCCAAGCCTATTGCCCGAAGATGAGGGGTCATTAGAAGGACTCGAGCAAGTATCGGGGCATTGTACTCGCTGTTTGGAGTCAACGAGTCGTTGATGGAGCCTGAGCGGAGTTCGGAGCATTTGGACTCGTTGTTTGGGGCCAACGAGTTGTTGACGAAGCCTGAGCGAAGAGCAAGGCGTTGAACTCGTTGCTTAGAGCCAACAAATTGTTGATGGAGCTCGTGCGAAAAGCAAGGCATTGAACTCGTTGCATAGAGCTGATGAGTGAAATATTTATTTAATTTTTATTACTCTTTAATGCATTAAAATAGTAAGTTCTCGTTTATTTCTTTGAAATTTATCTTATTTGTACTCAATATTATTTATATGTTTGTTTTTGTAGGAATGAGATGGATAAGTTCGAAAGATGGGCGTTTGCCGTGAAATTCATGAAGAGCGCAAGGATAAAGATTTTAAAAATTCAAATTGATTATATGTGAAAATTTCTAGAAGATTCAAGCACTTAACTGCACATTTTTACAAGTTGGCCCTTTGTGAACCACTAGAAAATATTCCGGCCAACTGGCGGGTGGAATGAAATTATGCAATATAATAATAATTTTAAAAAAAGTACGGATGAAAGTTTGTTTTGAGATTGGGTTAGTTAGCTAATTAATTAAAAGATTAATCTTAATCTTATATTTTAATTAATTAATTAATTAATCTAATTCTCATTACCTAATCCTACCTACCTAATTTATTCCTATATAAAGAGATGCAGCAGGGGCTCAAAAAAAGGGGTGCCTCTGTAGGTTGGCGGCTGCACTTTGGTGTTGGGCATGCAAAATGAGGCGGGACAGAAGAAAAGAAAAAATAATAATAATAATAAAAGGTGAGCACTATTGACGGCATGAAAGAATAAAGAAAAAAATAGAGAAAGAAAAAGAAAGAAAGAAAGAAAAAAGAAGATGGCGTGGATTTCGAGGCTTCAATTCTTCGGCAAATACAAGTTTTTCTTCTTCACTTCTAATTTTTATTATGCAATCCAAGAACATGTTTGTTAGTTGCAAATTTACTATGAACTAATTTTATTTTTCTAGGGCTTTGATGTAGCCTAGTTTTGAGAACACAATTTTAATTCCATATTTTTTTCTATTTTTCCATTGTTGTGTGTTTGTTTTTGTTCTTAATGCTTACAATTGTTTGACCAACTTTTGTATGATTTATTAAATCATGGAGAGACCAAACTGGTAATTTGTGATTTTGAATTAATAAAATTAAACACTGTTACAAGAGCGAACCGCTATTAATGTGACCGTTAAGAAATCCACAGATCTTAATGAATTTTCAATTAGTAATTTGTGCATGAACTATGACAAATAATTAGTTGAGAATATTTTTTATATTACTTGAGAGAGAATATAGAATAATTTGGGGATTTTTTGTCTACAACTTGGAAAAGTAAATTTTCTTGTGACATGGAATTATGAATTGTGTGTGATTAATTAGATGAAATCAAAAGCACTAGAGTTAATTTTTCTATTAACAAACAACCAAATTTCGGATTTCGTTCCTATAATTAGGTTAGTTAGTTCTCTAGATAGTTTATTTCTTTCCTTAGTTTAATTTATTATTAGTTTCTATTTTTATCATATTTTCGGTTTTCCAAATAGTAGTTAATCTAGTCAATTTTGGTACTCAATAAAATAATTAGTCCTTGTGGGTTCAACACTCTTTCACTTAAACTATACTACTTGTTGCGATTTTGTACACTTGCAAATAAGTCTCATCATGTTTTTGGCGCCGCTGCCGGGGACTAATTATTTTTTTATTGACATTGATAATTGCTAGATTGTTACTAATTTGGATTTTTCATATTATTTTTATTATTTTTATTTTCTTTTTAATTTTAATTTTTAGTTTTCCTACTTTTTAATAGCTATATTTCAGGACATTGAAGTGCATCACAATGGCAAATAATGAGGAAAACAAGATTTTGAGAGATTATGTTATGCCCTCACTTAATGGAGCAATATCAAGCATAAAGAGGCCGGTTATACAAGCTAAAAATTTTGAGATTAAACCGGCAATCATTCAAATGATTCAACAGACCGTTCAATTTGAGGGATTATCGCACGAGGATCCTAATGTTCACATTACAAACTTTCTAGAAAGTTGTGACACTTTCAAGCATAATGGAGTATCAGAAAGTTGTGACACGTTCACAGTAATACTGAAATCATATTCTAGTATTACAAATAGTGAGCGGTATCTAGTAATACATCACTGCTACTCAAGTAACGGGAATGTCAGTGATTAGACATAACCTATCCGTGACCAATGTTACCTTGTAGTCTAGTCCCTTTGTCCAAATATCATAATTGACCACAAGGCATAGAGCGTGTCACCCTTGTATAGTTCAATCTTTGGTTTCTTGATCTCCGAGTAGACTTACTAAAAATAAATGAGCTCAATATCTCATATTGACTCGTTTGAGTATGACCATGCATTTTGTAGTCTCACTCAATCAAGGGGCCCATAGATATCGCTCCTGTTATGCAAGAGGGACAAATCCTATCTAAGTCACATCAGTTCAGTACATTATTACTCTAATGTACCCATGTGAAGACTTGATATCTCATATCCATGACCCGTGAGATATGGACATCAGTCTATGCACATACTAGTCTCTATGCATTATTGTTGTCCTAATTTACAATAATACTTGGCTAGGGACATTTAAGAATAGTGTTCTGATTACAACCAATAGGATCTCACAATCAAGTCACGCACTTGATATCACATGGTATTGAACATACTATTCTAAGGACTTTATTATGCTCATTTAATCACAATAAATAACACAATAAATGAATGCCTTATATATGAAATAAATATCATAATGCAATGTAAATTAGTAATGTCAATACACAACTGGCCTCTAGGGCATACACCAACAATAATTCGATTGAGACTCTTTCCTTTTCACTAAGAGATAAGGCGAAGGTTGTTGGATCCTGTAGGCAGGGCAAGAAACACTAGAGGGCGGGTGAATAGTGTTTTATAAAAAATAATTGCGGAATTGAACTTTTCTTCTGACCAGTCGACTTGAAAAGAGAAACCAGTCGACTGGGGCAACAGTTAAGAAGCGTATTTTAAGACGAGTCTGATCAGTCGACTTATAGAAGAACCAGTCGACTTACCAGACAAGTTTTTAGAGAGAAAGTAGTACAAGTATGACCAGTCGACTTAAAAAGGGACACAGTCGTCTGTCCTGACAAGTTTCACAGAGAACTTAAAAAGCAAGTAAATGAAATGCAAGTTCAGAGAAATACAACCACAGAGTACACACGATGTATCCTAGTTTGGTCCTCCCAACCTACATTTAGTCCCCAAGCAACCCACTTGAGATTTTTCGCTATTCTTGAAAAATGTACAAGAATACCCTACGGCGTTAGACAACAACCTTGTCCAACCCGTAGTCCTTTCTCACAACTAGAGAAAGCAACCCACTCTTCCACCAAGAGTGAAAACCTGACTCTACACCCTAGAGCCCTACTCTCCAACCGAGAGGAACCACTCTCACAACCCAAGAGTGAAGAACAACAACAAAATGTTTACAATCAACCTATAGCCTTGTTGTGAATGTGATTTTGTGCGTGGCTATTAGGTCAACTTCCGAAATCAGCCTAAAACGAAATCACTGTTATACTAGACTGATTTCAGAGAGCCAAAAAACTTAGAGAATTTGAAAGCTTGTGAACTCTTATTCTCTTTTTGAAAATAAGTACTTGTTGTAATGTTGTAACCTTTTCCAAGTGATTTCTACACTCTATTTATAGAGTTAGAATCACTGGACGTTGAAAAACAGTTGCCAATTGTCAACCAACGGAAATACAACTTTTGAATTCGAAAAATCAAGTTTTGAAATCAGTAAACTGTCGAAACGACTTGAACAGTCGACTGCATTGCCGTTATGAGTCGACTGATCAGAGTTTGAATAAGTTCAGACAGTTTCGTACTAGGACAGTCGACTGGTGCCTAATGGCGGTCGACTGGTACTTAACAGCTGAGCTTTTTTAATCTTGTTTCGATCTTTTTATATTTGAAAAAACACTCAATTATTTTAAAAATATGTGTGAGTATGTGTGACAAGGCTATTACAGAATTTCTAAGACTCAAAGAAAATAAAAAAGTTACAATTGTTACAAGACACTTAATACAACATAATGAAGCAAAGGTCTTATCTTGAGTCTTGAGTCGTGAGATGGAGCTTTAGCCTTCGTCTTTTTCTTTGAAGCTGGCAACCTTGTAGCTTTCTTGATCAATTAGCTATAAGAGCTTTGTTTGTAGCTTTGCGTGATCAACTTGCTTTAAGAACCTTGTAAAGCTTGTTAGAACATTTTGCTTTTGCGTATATCCTGTAATATCAAAGAAGTAGCACAACAACTTTGCATTGTGTTGTGATCATCAAAATCAAGAATCAACATTCTCCTCCTTTTTGATGATGACAACACAATAGCTTACAATAATGAGAATAAATATTACAAGTGCTCACATGCTCCCCCTATCAAATGTACAATATGCATAGGTGTGAAAAACATGCACAAAGATATGTATCACCAAAACATAACACAAAACAACATAAACATAGCATCATAAACACAAAGCAACATAAAAATTATAGCATATATTTTCTCCCCCTTTGTCATCAACAAAAAAATGGAAAAAATAAATAAACCAAAAAAATAATAAATAGAAAAATGATATTTATATAAAAAGTGAATAGTCTTAGTTCAAACGATTACATAATAGATAGAAAAAACAACAATAAGTAGAAAATACATAGAAAAAGGAAATATTAAAATAGTAGCGCATCAATCTTCATCATCTTCATCTTGGCCACCATGAGAGGGAGGAGGAAACTGAGTGGTGAATAGGTGGGTAAGATGAGAAATATTTGACTCAAGAACATCTTGATGATCCATGATATAATTGACAACATGATAAATACTGCGAGGATCATCAAAATCTGCTCGACGACGAGAGGAGCTAGAAGCAGAAGACCGACGAGCTGAAGTAGCTAAAGGTACAGGAGGGGAAGTCCTAGAAGGAGACCTAGGTGGAGAAGAGAGAAGCTTCATACGTGCTAAACTTACACGATTAAAAGACTCATAGTTCTTTACTACATTGGTCTCAACATCGAGATCGACACCATAAGCACAAAGACCTGAGTAAGAAGGGCACCAAAAGGAAGAAATGAAGTATGAGCCTTACGAAGCCTAGAAAAGATGATACGACCCTAATTTATATTAATTTTACCGAATATTGCATAAACTGCTTGTTGTAACTCCATGGAATACTGATCATAACTCCCTGTTTTGGGAATGATATTGTATGATAGTATACGTGCAACAAGTTTTGCAACAGGGGTAATGGACCTATTAGACATAGGGGTCCATGATTTGACAAATAAATTTTAGATAAAATGGTGGCATCATCCATCTCAATTTCTCCTAAGTCAAGCCCTTCATCATCTAAACCCAAAATAAGGTTGATTCTTTCGGAGGTCAGTTTCATCTTCTTATTTTTGACAAAAGTATAGATAAAAATCTCACTACCATCATCCGATTGAACAACCTTCATATTTGTATAAAACAAATAGATGAGTTGAGGGTAGTAGTAGGGTTGATTTTCTAAGGACAAAAACTCATAAAGACCACAATGTTGAAACAAGGACATGAGATTAAACCTATCAAGATCGGAAAAATTTACAAACCAACCCGGAAAAATCATAATGGAACATATGATGTACAATTTTTCAACAAGGTCGGGACTTCTAAGATATTGGATATAGTCCCTAGAAGATGAACCCTCCTCTCCATGAGATGTTTTTGATCTTTTAGGAGCCATGAGAAAACAAAACTTTCAAACAAAAAGAGGGAAGAAAGTATACCAACAAAGAGACTCTAGAAGAATCAAAAGAGCTTCAAGTGGAATTGAACACTACAAGAAATCAAAGGAGTTGGATCTTCAAATGACTAGAAATTTACAGTAGCAGCAACAGCAGCAGCATCAGCCGACTTATCTTCTGCAGATCTGGGAGATAAAGATAAGGTAGAAGTGAAAGAAAGGGGGTAGGTTTAAGGTTTCTACACATAATTGTATGGCTAAGATCAAGGAGAGGGATAGCAACGGCTCAGATATGGTCAAAGAACAGTAAAAAGGTGAACAGTCGCCTCAAAAGATGTGCCAAAATTCGAATTTAAGAAAACTGATTTGCGGCAGTCGACTGGTATTAAAAGGCAGTCAACTTAGTTGAGAGTCAAAAAGAAAATTAATAAAACTGGTCAGTCGACTGGTTACTAAGCACAGTCGACTGTTCAGAGCATAATACTTAGACAAAAATTTGTGATACTTAGCAGTCGACCGAATAATTCTTGTAAGTCGACTTACCAGAAAAAATTCAAGAGACATCATGAAAACTACAAATCCCTAGTTCTCTTCTTAAGGTGATAAAGGTATCTTCATTAAAAGGTTTGGTAAAAATATCAGCTACCTGTTTATCAGTAGAAATAAAGGTCTAAAGAAATGTCTCTCTTTAAAACATGATCACGTAAAAAATGATGTCGAATATCAATATGTTTCGTAAGTGAATGTTGAACTGAATTTTTAGATAAGTTAATGGCACTGGT
Source organism: Hemerocallis citrina (assembly GCA_017893485.1). Classification (NCBI taxonomy): domain Eukaryota; kingdom Viridiplantae; phylum Streptophyta; class Magnoliopsida; order Asparagales; family Asphodelaceae; genus Hemerocallis; species Hemerocallis citrina. The sequence goes on along the minus strand of CM030359.1, from coordinate 53,966,669 downwards.
ATTATCACACATTATTGAAGGTTTTTCAAATGAAATACCATAGTCTAATAGGGTTTGTTTCATCCACAAAATTTGGGCACAAGCCAAACTTGCAGTGATATATTCAGCTTCTGTAGTATATAGGGATACCGAATTTTGCTTCTTACTGCACCAAGAGACTAGTGAATGTCCCAAGTGACATGTCCCACTAGTGCTCTTGCAGTCAGTTTTACTACCGGCAAAATCCGCATCACTATATGACAAAAGTTGAAAGTTGTCAGTGCGTGGATAAAATAGACCATAATCAGACGTGCCTTTAATATATCTTAAAATGCGTTTCACAGCTTTTAAGTGAGACTCTTTAGGACTAGACTGATATCTAGCACACAAACATACACTAAACATAATGTCCGGTTTACTAGCAATTATATAAGAGTGAGCCAATCATACCTCGATAGAGTTTTTGATCGACACTCTTACCTAATTCATCTTTGTCAAGGGTAGTGGTAGTAGCCATAGATGTGATCTTACTACTTGTGCAATCCATGTTAAACCGTTTGAGTAACTTAGCATATTTTCCTTGATTAATGAATATGTTATTATGTGATTGCTTAATTTGTAGTCCAAAGAAATAATTGAGTTCACCCATGTGACTCATCTCAAACTCGTTTTTCATGGTGTTAGCAAACTCTTGACATAGATTACTATCAGTAGAACCGAAAATTATGTCATCAACATATATTTGTATGATTAAAATATCATTCAAAATTCTTCTAATAAACAAAGTAATATCTACTTTACCTATTTCAAAACCTGTTTCTAAAAGAAAAGTCTTCAGTCGATCATACCAAGCACGAGGTGCTTGTTTAAGAACGTATAAAGCCTTTTTCAATGTAAAAACGTGGTTTGGGAACTGTTCATGTTCAAAACCTGGTGGTTGTTAACATAAACATCTTCCTTTATAAATCCATTAAGGAATGCACTTTTAACATCCATTTGAAAAAGTGTAAAATTCATAAAACAAGCAAAAGATAATAAGATACGAATTGATTCTAATCTAGCAACAGGAGCATATGTTTCATTAAAATCTATGCCTTCTTCTTGATTATATCCTTGAGCAACTAGTCTAGCTTTGTTCCTAACAACTTGTCCTGATTCATCTAACTTATTCTTGAATACCCATTTAGTACCAATTATAGTATGATCAGGAGGTCATGGAACTAAATCTCATACATCATTCCTTATGAATTGGTTTAACTTATCTTGCATGGCATTCATCCAAAATTCATTCTCACACGCTTCTTGTATATTCTTCGGTTCAAAATCCGACAAGAAGGCTGTGTGAGATATCATGTTAACATGTGATCTCGTCTAAATTCCATGTGAAATGTCACCAAGTATTAAGTCATGAGGATGATCTCTAACTTCAACAAAAGATTTTGGTAAAGTTGGAGACATCACAACAGGATCAGTCGACATGACAAGTCCCTCAGTCGACCGATTTACAGCAGTCGACTTGACTTCCTTATCGGTCGACTTATCTGCAAGACTAGTTTGTTCTAAAGATGTAATTACTTTATTTAAGTGTGATGAATTAGTTTCATCATCTTCAATTAAAATCGATGAAGATAGAGATTCATCAAATGCAACATGTATGGATTCTTCAATAGTCATTGTTGGCTTGTTGAAGATTTTATATGCTTTACTCATATTTGAGTATCCTACAAAGATACTCTTATTAGATCTAGGATCAAACTTATCTAAATTATCCTTAGTGTTCAGAATAAAAAAAACTTACATCCAAATATTTTAAAGTAAGAGACCTTAGGAAATCTATCAAAAAATAGCTCATAACATGTTTTCTTTAGCTTAGGCCTAATCAAAATTCTATTTAAAACATAACAAGCTGTAGCAACGGCTTCAGCCCAAAAATACTTAGGTAAATTACTTTCAACAAGCATGGTAAGTGCACATTCTTGCAAAGTCCTATTTTTCCTTTCAACCACTTCATTTTGTGGCGAAGCTCTAGGAAATGCAAATAAATGAGTTATACCATTCTTGTTACAATATTCTGCAAACGTTTCATTTTCAAATTCTCCACTATGATCACTTCTAATAGTGACTATGGTTAGAGACTTTTGATTTTGAATTCATTTACAAAAATTAGCAAATTCTTCAAAAGTAACATTCTTATGTTTTAAAAAGAAAGTCCAAGTAAATCGTGAAAAATCGTCTACTAAAACAAATACATACCTACTTTTATTTAGAGATGCAACTCTTGTAGGGCCAAATAAATCTATATGAATTAATTCGAGCGGCCTACTAGTAGAAATTACTTCTTTTGTTTTAAAAGTAGATTTAATTTGTTTACCTAGTTGGCATGCATCACATAACTTATCCTTTATAAAGGATAGTCTTGGCAGCCCTTTAACTAGGTTTTACTTAGACAATTTAGAGAGATTTTTCATGTTCACATCGCCAAAACATCTATGCCAAAGCCAAGAATCATTATTAGAAGCTACTAAGCAAAAATCATTCGAAAACTCATATGCTTTTAAACACAATTAATAAATATTATTTTTTCTAAAACCTTGAAAAATTATATTTTGCATGGTAGAATCATAAATTAAACATGCATCTTTTTCAAACATGATTTTATAACCCTTATCACAAAGTTGGCTAATACTTAATAGGTTATGCTTAAGTCCACTAACTAATAAGACATCTTCTATAGAGGGGTTAGTGTGCTTACCAACCATATCAATTCCTATGGCCTTTCCTTTATTTTGTCACCGAATGTAACTGTTCCTCCATTAATATTTTGTATGGAAGATAGGAGGTTGGAATGACCAGTCATGTGCTTCGAGCATCCGCTGTCAAGTATCCAACAGTCTCTCTTAGGTACCTATAAAATATTCAATGTGAATATGGTACCCTTTTCATTAGGTCCAAAATAGATTAGTTTGTGGAAAACCAAACCCATGATGAGTTTGATTTTCCACCATAAGCAGAAATAAAATTAGCAGAATTAAATACAGTAAGCATATATGAATTAATATAAGTAATTCTATTTTTCGAACTCAGGTTGACTGGAACCCATATATATTTGCTCTGTCCAGTCGACTTCACAGTACCTTTTAGTCGAATTTTACTATTATTCAGTCGACTGGGAGGTAGTATAGGTCGACTTATCTGAGGTATTTGTCTCGTTGAATGAGACTCAGTACCTCTGGACAGGCAACTGGTGGATGGGTGCAGTCGACTTGTCTGAACTTTAGATTTGCCTTTATCATGAAAACTTATAGTTTTAGGCTTTTCAAAAAACTCATAAAGTTTATGCTTAACACTGAAAATAGATACAGGTTTATTTACACTAGTGTTCTTAGAAGAATGAGATTTTTCAATGGACTTTTTAAAACCAAGTCCAAACTTTTGACTAGATTGCACTTGATTTTGAAGAACATCATTTAAATTCTCTTTTCCTTCATTAAATTTAGATACGTTCTTGGATATCTCTTCATAATTTTTTTTTAGAGACTCAAGATCCATATCTAAACTAGAAAGATGAGAATTTAAGGATTTTACTTCTTTATCAAGGTTAAAATTCTCTTGAGAAAGTGTTTGATTAACTTTCTCTAAATTCTTAACTCTAATCTTTTCTTTTTTAAGTTCTTGAAAAATTTCATTGAAAGCATCAAGTAAAGCATTAGAATCATACTCATTACTTATTTGATTTTGAGATGTCATAAAACACACGTTTGCAACCTCGTTTGTCTCATCAATTTCTTCTTCTGACGAAGAATCACTATCTTCCCAAGTTGCTTGGTATACCTTTTTGTTCTTCACGAACTTGTTCTTTGTGTACTTGTCCTTTTTGAAGTTGGATGCCTTTCCTTTAGATTTTGCGTTCTCTAGTGGGCAATGCTTCTTCATGTGACTTGTCTTGTTACATCTGAAACAAGTTGGAGGTTCATTAGATTCCTTAGATTTTGAATTGAACTTACCTTTTCTTAAGAACTTTTTGAACTTTCTCGTGAACATGGCAATCTCTTCCTCATCTTCTTCTTCATCCTCGGAGTCCGACATGACTTTGAATGCTAATGTCTTCTTCTTTGATTATTGTGGTTCGGCATCCTTCTTGCGCTCTTCAAGTTGTACCTCATAAGCCATAAGATTTTTTCCACAAGATTCTCAAGAGAAAGTTGTGTTACTTTATTTGTTCCTTCATGAGTTACCTCGAGTGTGTGGCCAAATTTGATGTGCGGTTGTTGCATTGGATACACGATTGAACTCCTCCTTTGTAAGGACACAAAATAGAGCGTTCATTGCCTTTGCATTGTTCATTGTTTGGTTCTTCATGTCGTCGTTCCATTGTGCATATGGAATGGTAGGAGCGGTGTACTCAGTTTCCGTCATGTTCCATATTTCATAGTTGATGAACTGAAGGTAGATCTTCATTCTATACTTCCAATAGTTGTAATTGGTTCCATCGAAGAGGGGTGGCCTTTGTGTAGATTGGCCTTCATGGTATTGATTTGCATTAGAAATAGTTGTCATTGCACTCAACCAGGCTCTGATACCAAGTGTTGGATCCTGTAGGCAAGGCAAGAAACACTAGGGGGGGTGAATAGTGTTTTATAAAAAATAATTACAGAATTGAACTTTTCTTTTGACCAGACGACTTGAAAAGAGAAACCAGTCGACTGGGGCGACAGTTAAGAAGTGTATTTTAAGACGAGTCTGATCAGTCGACTTATAGAAGAACCAGTCGTTACCAGACAAGTTTTTAGAGAGAAAGTAGTACAAGTCTGATCAGTCGACTTAAAAAGGGACACAGTCGACTGTCCAGACAAGTTTCACAGAGAACTTAAAAATCAAGTAAATGAAATACAACTTCAGAGAAATACAACCACAGAGTACACACGATGTATTCTGGTTCGGTCCTCCCGACCTATATCCAGTCCCCAAGTAACCCACTTGAGATTTTCCACTATTCTTGAAAAATGTACAAGAATACCCTACGGTGTTAGAAAACAATCTTGTCCAACCCGTAGTCCTTTCTCTCAACTAGAGAAAGCAACCCACTCTTCCACCAAGAGTGAAAACCTGACTCTACACCCAAGAGCCCTACTCTCCAACCGAGAGGAACCAATCTCACAACCCGAGAGTGAAGAACAACAACAAAATGTTTACAATCAACCTATAGCCTTGTTGTGAATGTGATTTTGTGCGTGGCTATTAGGTCAACTTCCGAAATCAGTCTAAAACGAAATCACTGTTATACTAGACTGATTTCAGAGAGCCAAAAAACTTAGAGAATTTGAAAGCTTGTGAACTCTTGTTCTCTTTTTGAAAATAAGTACTTGTTGTAGTGTTCTAACCTTTTCCAAGTGATTTCTACACTCTATTTATAAAGTTACAATCACTGGACGTTGAGAAGCAGTTGTACCAACTGCCAACCAACGGAAATACAACTTTTGAATTCGAAAAATCAAGTTTTGAAATCAGTAAACTGTCAAAACGACTTGAATAGTCGACTGGGTTGCCGTTATGAGTCGACTGATCAAAGTTTGAATAAGTTCAGACAGTTTCATACTAGGACAGTCGACTAGTGCTTAATGGTGATCGACTGGTACTTAACAGCTAAGCTTTTTCAATCTTGTTTCGATCTTTTTAAGTTTGAAAAAACACTCAATTATTTTAAAGATATGTGTGAGTATGTGTGACATGGCTATTACAGAATTTCTAAGACTCAAAGAAAATAAAAAAGTTACAATTGTTACAAGACACTTAATACAACATAATGAAGCAAAGGTCTTGTCTTGAGTCTTGAGTCTTGAGATGGAGCTTTGGCCTTCGTCTTTTTCTTTGAAGCTGGAAACTTTGTAGCTTTCTTGATCAATTAGCTATAAGAGCTTTGTTTGTAGCTTTGTGTGATCAACTTGCTTTAAGAACCTTGTAAAGCTTGTTAGAACATTTTGCTTTTGTGTATATCCTGTAATGTCAAAGAAGTAGCACAGCAACTTTGCATTGTGTTGTGATCATCAAAATCAAGAATCAACAAAAGTTTGGCTACATTTTCTACCACCGGGTATTATTACTACTTGGGAGGGACTTGCACAAAAATTTCTAGCTAAGTATTTTCCACCGGCAAAAACAACGAAGCTAAGGAATGACATTGTCACATTCACTCAATTTGAGACTGAGTCTTTGTACGATGCATGAGAGAGGTACAAAGAGTTATTGAGAAAGTGGCCTTATCATGAACTACCGAAATGGCTGCAGATTCAAATATTCTATAATGGTTTGGGAGTTACAAATCGATCTATGGTAGATGCAGCAGCTAGAGGTGCTCTTATGAGCAAAACTCATGAAGTGGCCTATGAACTTTTAGAGGAGCCATCATCTAATAATTATCAGTGGTTTTCAGAGAGAACAATGCCAAGAAAACTGGCCGGAGTTTTTGAACTTAATATTATTACTACTTTAACTGCAAAAATTGATATTTTATCTAGACAAATAGGTAATATGAATGTTAATGCTATTCAAACTAATATTATTTGTGATCATTGTGCAGAAAATCACTCAAGTATTGATTGTCAAGTGGAAAATCCATTTGCTCACCAAATTTCCTATCAAGCAAATTCATGTCCAATTTCCAACATCAAGACAATCCATATTTGAACACGTATATCCAGGATGGAGAAACAACCCCAATTTTTCTTGGAAAAACAATCAAGGAGCAATTAAACCACCTCAAAATTTTCCACAACAAGAAAAGACACCGACACTTGAGGAAATATTCATGCAATACATTCACAAGACAGATTTGGCAATCCAAAATGTTGCAACTTCAACTTCAGCTTCATTCGCAACCTTGTGGCCAGATTGGTCAGCTTTCACACAAACTTACAGAGAGAACATCAGAAACCTTACCTAGTAACACCGTAACTAACCCCATGGAGCATGTCAAAGCAATAACACTAAGAAGTGGGAGAATAATTGAGCAGCCAATAGCACAAACTACCGAACAAAATGTGGTTGAAAAGGAAAATGAGTACGAACTAGTTTTGGAGGAACAAACGCAGCAGGTGGCCAACCACCATTCTAAGAAGAATAAAGGAGCTTCAAATCTCATGGTTTCCAGGGTGTTTAATTTTGAAACTTATCATAAATCTCCTTATAATACACCGATTCCTTTTCCGAAAAGACTTAAAAAGAATAATCTTGAAAATCAATTCTTTAAATTTTTAAGTATTTTTAAGAAATTGCATATTAATATTTCTCTTATTTAAGGTTTAGAACATATGCCTAAATATGCTAAAAAATTTAAGGATATTTTTATCAAACAAGCAGAAGTTGGACGAACATGAGACAGTTATGCTAACCGAAGAGAGTAGCGCAATATTACAAAAGAAATTGCCTCCTAAACTTAAAGATCCATGGAGTTTTACGATACCTTGCACTATTGAAAATTCTTATTTTGATAAAGCTTTGTGTGATTTAGGAACAAGTATTAATCATATGCCTTTTTCGGTTTTCAGGAAAATTGGCCTTGGAGAACCAAAACCTACTACAATTTCTTTGCAATTAGCAGACAGACCCAAGAGGGATAATTGAAGATGTTTTGGTAAAGGTAGACAAGTTCATATTCCCAGCTGATTTTATAGTGCTTTACATGGAGGAAGATGAATAAATTTCGTTGATTTTGAGGCGACCTTTTCTAGCAATGGGGAGAACTTTGATTGATATCCAACAAGGAAAACTTATTTTGAAGGTTGAGAATGAGCAAGTAATGTTTGATGTTTTTAAATCCATAAAGTTTCCTACCAAAGTACACTCATGTTTTCAAATAAGTGAAACAGATTTAATTGTGGGCGAGAAACAAAAGGCCGAAAATGAAAATTACCGATCGAAGTATGTCTTAAAAAATTAGCAACTCTTGAATCTGAGAAAGAAAATGTTTTGGAATATGTTATATATTTGGATGCTACACCATCTATTCATCCATTTTCTCAACTAAAATTCAAAAAGGTGAGGATATCAAAGACTCCATCTTCAAGAAAGAAACGACTGAAATTTGAGCCGCTGCCTTCTAATTTGAGGAATGCACATAAAAATATAATCCACACGTGAAGAGAATTATTGGAAAAGAGGCATGTATGTTGTTGGATCTTGGCGTTACATAACCATCTCAGCAACCATGTCTGGCTGAAGAATTAAAACTTAGCGCTTCTTGGGAGGCAACCCATATTTTCTTTTTACTGCATTTAGAATTTCTTTTTCTTTTAGTTTACTTTAATTTTAATTTTTTTAATTTTATTTTATAGGATTGCATAAGTTTGGAGGTTTCCAACGGAGTTGTTTTTCTGGGCCTACTTTGATGGCTGTTTTTGGGCATAAAGGAGTCCGAATCTGGAAAAATGTTTCAAAGAGCGATCGAAGGAAATTGTCTTAGTTTCCAGAACAAAAAGAATCACTGGATTTAGACATCTACAACTTCAGATATGACTGAAACAATGAATGCCACTCAGTAAGAATTTTAACATAAATTAGGGGAGCAATTCTGAACTTTTCTCATTATTTTTGTTTTTCATTCTTTTTACCCATTGAGGACAATGTGATGTTCAAGTTTGGGGGAAGGGGTATAATTTTTATATATTTTATATATATTTAAAAAGAAAAACAAAACAAGTCTGACAATTAGGCTTACCATTACACTTTTGAGTTCTTTATTGTAATAAAGCATTGCATATTTTTAATTTAAGATAGACATTATCTTATAAAGAAATATTAAGCATACTTATTTATTTTAGAATTATTGAATTACATAATTCCTTACAAATTTTGAGAGTCATGTGATTATGCATAAAAAAAAGAGTGTGATGCTTTCCTTGTGATTATCCTATTTGATCAAGTCCTAAACAGAGTTTAAGTAAATAGAGTAATATTTTTTTAAAATTAAATGAATAAAGTTTTATCTACTTCAATATTTTGAGTTGCTTAGTAACTAGGGGGTATTCATTACCAATGTTTACTTTTACGTCAAATGGCAACTTGAACAACTTAAAATATGAGTATGCAAAAGAACTCTAATTGTTTGGCTTGTTGAGTATCCGGGTGAATTCATCATAAATGTTAGCATTCGTGTCAAAAGGCAAGTAACAACTTAGAGAAGAACACACAGGGGGGAAAAACATCTAGTTTGCTACACGGTTTGTACTAATGAAAAGTGGTGATCACAGATGGAGTTGTTGCATAATTTAGTTGAGTTAATTGCATGACAAATATAAATAAAAGGGAATTATGTATGAACTAGATTTGTCTGCGGGCATGTGCCTACGACACGTCTTTGGAACATTACAGCACAACATATGAAAGTCTTGTAACAACAATTATGTAGCTCAAGTTTGAATAGTAAAACAATAATTAGTTGTAAATAAAAATCCATATTTCCATTAGTATATGTTGAAAAATAATTATAAATGGGAGTGTAAAATCCAACTTCTTAGAATTTTGAGTGCGGAAAATGATGAAATTAAACTGTTGATGAGATATTTGCTATTTTAAATGTAACATGAGCAATAAAAAAATGCATAAAAAATCTGAAAATTTACAAACCTGAAATTTGAAAATATAAATTTTTGAGTAAATAGAGAGAGAATGAGAGAGAGAGAGAGAGAGAGAGAGAGAGAAATAAATAAATAAATACATAAAAGAGTTGTTTTGGGGAATTTGAATTTGAGTTTTGGGAGGAAACTTTTGGGCGAGAAATATATTTTGTGAGGTTAGATTTGGACCGTTGATTTCAACCATATTGAATGAGAGCCACTTGATAGCTTTCTTTGTGTTTTATTATATAGATAATTGCACAAGAGAAAGTGAGTATACTTGGTTTTACTTTATTTGCTATTGTTTACGTATTAAGTTGAATTTTTTATGCTTGCATGATAGGATGTTTTGGTGAGATGAGTTAAGCCTAATTATGATTACTATATCTTTATTCATCATTTTACTTTTTGCTCGAGGACAAGCAAAATATTAGGTTTGGGGGTATTTGATGAGTGAAATATTTATATAATTTTTATTACTCTTTAATGCATTAAAATTGTAAGTTCACGTTTATTTCTTTGAAATTTATCTTATTTCTACTCAATATTATTTATTTTTTTTGTTTTTGTAGGAATGAGATGGATAAGTTCGAAAGGTGGGCGTTCGGCGTGAAATTCAAGAAGAGCGCAAGGATAAGGATTTCAAAAATTCAAATTGATTATATGTGAAGAAGTCTAGAAGATTCAAGCACTCAACTGCACATGTTTACAAGTTGGCCCTTTGAAGAACCACAAGAAAATATTCCGGCCAACTAGCAGGTGGAATGAAATTGTGCAATAAAAAATAATTTAAAAAAAAAAAAAAGAAAGAGTACGGATGGAAGTTGGTTTTGAGATTGGGTTAGTTAATTAATTAGTTAAAAGATTAATCTTAATCTTATATTTTAATTAATTAATTAGTTATTCTAATCCTAATTACCTAATCCTACCTCTCTAATCTATTCCTATATAAAGAGATGCAGCAGGGGCTCAGAATAAGGGACGGCTGTGTGAATTATCCCCAAAATGACCCACTTTTTGAAAGTATTTACCAAACTAACCCACTTTCAAAAGTATTTACCAAAATAACTCACTCGCTATCTCAGTTAGCGACCATAGTGAAAACAGAGTCGCTAACTGAGATAGCAAGTCTATCTTTCTGTTGTTTTCACCACTTGGAGAAAAACGAAAAAAAAAAAAACCAAGTGTACACTCACTATCCTAGTTAGAGACCCTATTTTCACTAGGATTACTAACTGAGATAGCGAGTCTATGTGTCTGCTGTTTTCAAGTGAAACCAGGATAAATAGCCCAAGTATAGAGTCACGATTTCAGATAGCGATCTTATTTTAACTATACATCATGTAATACATTCCTAATTGTTAATCAAAATATTAAAAATAACACAAATCTCACTGCATTGATAGCTAAAGAGTATACCTTGTAGATATTAAATTACAATACTTGCCAATACAAAGGTTTCACACAGCTAGGTCCGAAAACACATAAGAACACGCATTTTACTGTCTACTAAGATGTTGCTAAAGATATTACAATATTTAATGTAGAGTAAATTATTAAATTATGTTTGCTTGGATCTCCAGTAAAAAAATTAATAGGCAGAAAAGAGTCCTATTTTTAAGAGCTTTTACCAAATATGGCTACATAATTAGTGGGTAAAATTATAACTTTAATTTTCTACAAGTCCAAAATGTGAATTGATATCCCTGGGAGAAGGAGTGTGGAGAGAACTAGGAGAATAATTGAAGACTTGAAATCCGCACCGGCTTCTTCTTTCTTTCTTTTTCTTCTCTGGTATTTTCTTCTTCCACGTCGCCAACAGTGCTCCTTCTTCCTTTTTATTTTTTTTCTGTCCAGCCTCGTTTTTCGTGCCCAGCACCAAAGTGTAGCTGCCAACCTACAGAGCCGGAATTTTTCGCCCCAAGATGACCTACTTTTTGAAAGTATTTACCAAACGGACCCACTTTCAAAAGTATTTACCAAAGTGACCTACTCGCTATCTCAGTTAGCACCCTTAGTGAAAACAGAGTCGCTAACTGAGATAGCGAGTCTATCTGTCTGTTATTTTCACCACTTGGAAAAAAAACTGAAGGAAATAGTCAAGTATACTCTCGTTATCTCAGTTAGCGACTCTATTTTCACTAGGATTGCTAACTGAGATAGCGAGTGTCAATTGAGAATTCACTTAATACCATACTTGTTATCTCAGTTTCTTAAGTTTTCTTCTTCTCTTCTAATTTTTATTATGCAATCCAAGAATATGTTCATTAGTAACAAATTTATTATGAACTAATTTTATTTTTTAGGACTTTAATGTAGCCTAGTTTTGATAACACAATTTTAATTCCGTATTATTTTTCTATTTTTTCATGGTTGTGTGTTTAATTTTTCTTCTTAATGCTTACAATTGTTTGGCCAACTTTTGTATGATTTATTAAATCATGGAGAGACCGAACTGGTAATTTGTGATTTTGAATTAATAAAATTAAACACCGTTACAAGAGTGAACCACTGTTAATGTGACCGTTAAGAAATCCCTAGATCTTAATAAATTTTCAATTAGTAATTTGTGCATGAACTATGAAAAATAATTAGTTGAGAATATTTTTGATATTGCTTGATAGAGAATATTGAATAATTTGGGAATTTTTGGTCTACAACTTGGAAAAGCAAATTTTCTTGTGACATGAAGTTATGAATTGCGTGAGATTAATTAGGTGAAATTAAAAGCCCTACAATTAATTTTGCTATTAACAAACAACCAAATTTCGAATTTCGTTCCTTTTAATTAGGTTAGTTAGTTCTCTAGATAATTTATTTCTTTCCTTAGTTTAATTAGTTGCTATTTTTATCATATTTTCGGTTTTCTAAATAGTAGTTAATCTAGTCAATTTTGGTACTCAATAAAATAATTAATCCTTGTGGGTTCGACACTCTTTTTACTTAAACTATACTACTTGTTGCGATTTTGTACACTTACAAATAATTCCCATCAAGAGCCAACAAGATATTTGGTGGGGCTTGAGCTAAGACCAAGGCGTTGAAATCGTGCTTGGGGCCAACGAGTTGTTGATGGAGCTCAAGTGGGAATCAGAGCGTAGAACTCATTGTTGGGAGCCAACGAGCTATTTGGTGGAGCGTGAGGGTAGACCAAGGCGTTGAACTCGTTGTTTGGAGTCAACAAATTATTGATGGAGCTCAAGCGGTGAGCAGAGCGTAGAACTCGTTGTTTGGAGCCAACGAGCTATTTGGGAGAGCTTAAGCAAAGAACAAGGGATTGAACTCGTTGTTCGGGGTCAACGAGTTGTTGATGAAGCCTGAGCAAAGAGCAAGGCGTTGAACTCGTTGTTCGGATCCAACAAGTTGTTGATGGTGCTCAAGTAGCAATCAGAGCGTAGAACTCATTGTTGGGAGCCAACGAGCTATTTGGTGGAGCTTGAGGGAAGAGTAGACCGCTGAACTCGTTGTCTAAAGCAAATAGTCGTTGATGGAGCTCAAGCGGTAAGGAATGCATTGAGCTCATTGTTTGGAGCCAACAAGTTATTGACAGAGCTCATGCGGAGAGCAGAGCGTTTAACTCGTTATTTGGAGACAACGAGCTATTGATGGAGCTCAAGCAGTGAGAAGAGCATTGAACTTGTTATTTGGGGCCAAAGAGTTATTAACAAAGCCTGAGCGAAGAGCAAGGCGTTGAACTCGTTGTTTGGAGCCAACAAACTGTTGATGGAGCTCGAGCGGCAATCAGAGCATAGAATTCGTTGTTTGGAGACAACAAGATATTTGGTGGAGCTTGAGCGAAGACCAAGGCGTTGAACTCGTTGCTTGGAGCCAACGAGTTATTGGCGAAGCATGTGCGGAGAGCAAGACATTGAAATCGTTGTTCGGAGCCAACAAATTATTGATGGAGCTCAAGCGTTGAGCTAAGCATTGATCTCGTTGTTTGGAGCCAACAAGTTATTGATGAAGCTCATGCGGAGAGCAGAGCGTTGAACCCGTTGTTTGGAGCCACCGAGCTATTGATGGAGCCCAACCGGCGAGTAGAGCATTGAACTCGTTGTTTGGAGCCAACAAGTTATTGATGGAGCTTGAGCAGTGAGCAAAGAATTGAACTCGTTGTTTGGAGCAAACGAGTTGTTGTTGGAGCTCAAGCGGAGTGCAAAGCATTGAACCCGTTGTTTGGAGCCAACGAGCTATCTGGTGGAGCTTGAGCGAAGTCCAAGATGTTGAGCTTCTTGTTTGGGGTGAAGAAGTTGTTTGATGGAGAACGGGGCGTTGAACTCGTTATTTGGATCCAACGAGTTGTTGACGAGGCCTGAGCGAAGACCAAGGCATTGAAATCGTTGTTTGGAGCCAATGAGCTATTGATGGAGCTTGAGCGATGAGTGGAGCGTTGAACTCATTGTTTGGAGCTAATGAGTTGTTGACGGAGCTCAAGCAGTGAGTAGAGCGTTGAACTCATTGTTTGGAGCCAACGAGCTATTTAGTGGAGCTTAAGCGAAGACCAAGGTGCTAAAATTGTTGTTTGGAGCCAACGAGCTGTTGATGGAGCTCGTGCAGAGACCAAAGAGTTGAACTCGTTGTTTGGAGCCAACGAGTTGTAGATGGGGCGGAGAGTAGAGCTTCGAACTAGTTGTTTGGGACCAACAAGTTGTTTGTAGAGCTCGTACGGAGAGCAGAGTATTGAACTCATTGCTCGATGTTGACGATTTGTTGGCCGGAGGGAATCAAGTGGCGCCATGTAGCAACGAACTCTTTTTAATATTGAAGTGAGGTCACTTGTGTTTTTTCAGCGTTGAAGTGATTCCATTATTCTCTTCGCTGACAAGTAGTTGCGTACATTGAATGAGGTCTCCTGGGACACTGAGCTTGCTCTCCTTCGTGATACGCTGTGCTTGACGGAGTTGGGAGTCTTCCGTTTGCACGGCGTTTTAACTGAGATGGAGTTGGAGCTTGCTCAGGTGAAGGTGGTCGGATAAACCTGGAGCTTGCCCGCCTAAGGAAGACTTGTCTTGAATTTCATCATCAAGAGTTGAGGCGGCCCTATGGAGCTGTTAGCTGGAAGGAGGCCGATGAAGAGGTTTGTGTCTCTTAGGAAAAACATCCCTCCAATGTGTAGCTGGAAGAACGACTTGCAGGACAGTTCGTTGTAGAGTGTTTGCAAGACTTTTTGTAGTGATTCTTAGCCATGAAACGTGGACTCATTGTAATTTTGTGCTTGTATTGAGACTTGTAGTTGTGAAATAAGAAGTCTTCTACATATCAGTGTCTTGTCCTGTGATTCTTCGTCTTGGAGGTTGGCTAGTCGTATGAGCTACTCTTGGGGAGAGTTGGACTCTGGGCTTGCTGCTTTGTATTTGTAAATATTTGTAGTGCTACTGAATCTGAACATATGGGTTTGTGATAGTTCTATGATTCTTGATGAAATCTCTCCACATGCTTGATCCTTGTTGTGCACCTTGTTGTCGATATTGATGTGCCATCGACTGGGCTCTTTGTAGTTAAATAACAGGGCCTTAAGTCTGTTGCGTATAGCTAACGAACCGTCGACAGGTGTGTGACAGAGATTAAAAACTTCTCCGCCTTGAACTCAGCTAGTTGTAGGAGCAACTCTGAAGGATAGTCGTTTTCCAAACTTGCTGTATGGGCCCTCCGACAAATTGTGAGAGTCACATCGAGTGGAGAGATGAACTCTAAGTGTTGCTTTTACAAGTGATACTGGAGTAACTGCGATCCACGATTTTGGACCTCTTAATCTGTCTTCAAGGAATTTTAACTAGTTTCAGGAACAAATCAAATGGCGAGTTGAACTCTGAACGTGTGTAATTGCAGGTTGCGAGAGTAACTCCGAGCCATGGGTATGGATTCCAAACTTATTAGTTTGAGTTTTGATAAGTTCCAGGAGCGCACTCTGAACTTGATTCTTTGCAAATTGCTGGAGTCTCTTTCGAGCCATGGGTATGGACTCTGAACCGGTTGGGGAGGCGCTAATGGATTGCAGGAGCAGATCGAATGGTGAAGTGCACTCTGAACTTGCTTCATTGCAAATTTCTAGAGTATATTCGAACCATGGGTATGGACTCTGAATCCATCTTATGGATAGCTTGTAACGAGTGTTTAGCGCCACTCTAGGTGTAAGTTGGGCGTTTAGCTCGTTGTTCGCATAAGTATTAACAGGTTGCAGGAGCAGATCGAATGGCGAAGCGCACTCTGAACTTACTTCATTGCAAATTTCTATAGTAACTTCGAACCATGAGTATGGATTCCGAACCCATCTTGTAGGAAGCTTTAACAAGTTTTTTGTGTCATTTTTGTGTATAAGTTTAACACTCAACTCATTGTATGCATCCGTAGAGTTGTACAAGAATTTTGCAAAAAATCATGCTACATTTTATTGGAAAATAAAACTATGTGGCTGCTATAGTGGATGGTCGTTATTACAAATTGAAAAATTTGCTGGAAAATAAAACTAAGTGGCTACTCTAGTAGCTAGCCGTTATTACAAATTGAGAATTTTGATACTACTATTAAGAGATGACGTTTCAGATGCCCTCGTTTGCCTTCACAAAGTGTTCTACCTTACAAGTTCTGCTGATATCTCCATGCCCCCCGGGTTTTCAAGTTGATGAGCCGTTAGGCGAACAACTTGGTAGACCTTGCTTGGACTTGCCTGTTTTAAAGGGAATCCCCCATTGTTTTGCATAGAGAAAGAGAAATGTTCTGATCCAGCAATGAGTTTATGCAAGATTATTTGTTTCCGTTGAATTAGCAGAGTGGCTTCGGGCGAGGGATTCAGGTTTGTTACTGTGTTATGATGAGAACTAGTTTAGACCTGGTGAGAGATGATGTTGCAGGTTTGGAAGTTCTTGGTAGAGTTATTTTTGGTAGTGGCTTCAAACTTGTTTACAGTCTTGGAACTATTGCGACTGCTTTCTGGCGGTAGCTCTATGGCGTCGAGGGGGAGAACCGAGCCCCCCTATTGTAGCGGTGTAGCATGCTCGTGCTGCATGTTGGCTTCCTACAGCTTGGCCTATGCCAGCTGTTGTTGGGAACTTCATTTTCATGTGAAATATGGAGACAACTGCATGGAAGGCCGCTAGGCCGGGACAGCCGAAT
This sequence comes from Hemerocallis citrina, assembly GCA_017893485.1. Taxonomy (NCBI): domain Eukaryota; kingdom Viridiplantae; phylum Streptophyta; class Magnoliopsida; order Asparagales; family Asphodelaceae; genus Hemerocallis; species Hemerocallis citrina. The sequence goes on along the minus strand of CM030359.1, from coordinate 53,949,966 downwards.
ATAGCATTTTATGCGGCTTTGACATCAACTACCATAATTCCAGTGCTTCCGTTCGAATAGCGGGGGCCTTTCCTGCTGTCACATCTAATGTGACGACTCCTACTTGAATGGGGACACGGGAGAATCCGTGGAGTGTATAACCGGCTGGCTTGAGTCGATCTCGGGAGAGCTTGAGAGCCTCGAATATGGCCATGAAGAGGATGTTTACTGAGCTGCCATTTTCCACCAGGATGCGGCGTACCTCATGATTCACCATACAAAGTTTTATGACCAATGCGTCACAATGAGGTTTTTGGATGCCTTCTAAGTCCTCGTCGGAAAAAATATATATTGGGACCCCGGTGCTTTTGGCAGGCGGAATGTTATCTATGGAGTTGACTTCCCTGACGAAAGATTTGCGATGGACTTGGAATCTCTCCCCATCGAGCCTCCGTGAATGGAGTGGAGAACAGCCATGTGTTCAGAGTCTTACAATTCGTATGGCCTCTCTTAACACTTATTAGCCCCCCTGGGTAGAGGGTTTTCGGCATCGTTGTCTTTCTGAACGAAGTTGGAGAGATAGCCCCTGCGAATTAGGGCTTCCAGTTCTTCTTTAAGGGCTCGACAGTTGTTAGTAGTGTGTCCATGATCTCTATAAAATGTACACCACTTATTTTTGTCTCTTCTCCTACTAGACGTTGACATCTTGGGGGAGGATTATTCCGTCATTCTCAACTTCCATGAGGATGGCTGATATGCTTACATTAAAAGGAGTAAAATTGTCGAAGCATGGTGCCAAAGTTGGACGGCGTTGACCTGCGCCGCTTTTCTGAAACTTCCTGGGTTCTTCCTCGCTTGTATTCTTCCATTTGTTCCCGGAAGATGAATCATTCTTGCCTCGAGGATAGAGAGCTTTCTCGACCCTGATATGTTTGTCACTCCTTTCCAGGAGCTCAGTGAAACTTTTGGGTGGCTTTTTTGCGAGGGAGGCTTTCAGGTATTTGTTAGTGACGTTGTGGCGGAAAGCTACAGCCGCCACTGAAGTGTTCAAGGAGGAAATCGACCTTGCTTTAGTTGAAAAGCATTTGACAAAGTTTTTTAGCAGTTCTCCATCTCTTTGCTTTAGTTCTATCTGGGAGACACTTGTTTTCTCAGCCTTGCAGCTAGTAATGAAGTGCACGATAAAAAGTTTCTCGAGCTAATCGAAAGAGAATATTGATTCTGGAGTCAGGCGTGGATACCATTCCCTAGCTGATCCTTTCAGTGTTGCCGGAAATGTTCGACACATGAGCGCATGGTGGCGTTATAGACCATCATGAGTGTTTTAAAGCTCTCTATATGGTCGGTCGGGTCTGATTCTCCATTGTAGGATTTGAATTGAGGAGCTTTGAAATCCCTTGGAATGGGTGCATTGAGGATGGTTTTGCTTAAGGGAGGTTGACTATGGCAGTAGGCCCTGCTGGAGCGGTTTCTCTCATTCTTCATCTGATCTTGACGATTCTCTACTTCTTGGACATGGCGAAGGACTTGGTCGTCCTTCTTCTGGGATCCAGTTGAGTCGGCGGATCCTTCGTTGGGGGGCTGGCCCAGATCTTGACTTCCTTGGATAGCATGGAGAATGTCGAGATTGAACTTATCCAATTCGGCCCTAGTGATTGGGGCATTTTTCCTTGTGTTCCTCACAAGAAGCTTTCGACCATCATGAGTCGGGCTCCTTATTGTGCGCCCCCAGTAAGAGGATGATTGCCTTAATCTCTGTCTAGGAGAATAGGTTCTCTGGTTTGCTTGATGTTCTGAGCGGGAGGCCTCAGATCGGGCGTGCATCTCATCCAATTGAATTCGTAGATCGGTTCCTTGTTGCCTGGCACTGATGATTTGGCAGAGATCTATAGACCCTCGAGGGCCTCATGAGGCCATTAAATCAGGTGAAACATTAGGGACTGAGATGTGGTCGTGCTGAGGATGTTGTTCATGCTAGTTTTGTTGGGAGCCTCCCGTTCCCTCTTTGTTGGAAGGAGCGTGACTAGGCTGTTGGGGTGACTATTGAGGAGGAATCGGATATTCCACAGAAGGAGCTGGTGGACGAAGAGAGTTGGTGCGATGGCTTGAGGCCGCGCCTCTGCCTCTTAGTCCTGGTGGCATGGCGGTAAGTCTGACTTATGTAGTTTTCCCACAGACGGTGCCAATCTATTGCTACTTATTTTGGTGTGGGAGCAAACAGATAGTGAGTTAATAATTGATAGAAACTACTAAAAGTCTGACCTTTGACCTTGACCGTTAAAAGCAATTAGAGATCCTGAGATTGAATCTGGATCGTTGATTGACCACCGTGATCTGAATCTAACGGTTGCTGATGTGGCCGATGGACCTGAAAAAAGTCTGACACACTGAGGGGTAGCCCCGACAACAGACCCTCCGACGCTCAAGTCAGAACCAGAAAGAGAAAGAGAGTATGAGAGAGAAAACTGGCGAATTGTTGATTACCTTCTGACTGTAGAGGGGGAAGGGGTATTTATAGGACTGTGAGACATATCAAGAGATTGATTTGTGTCTGTTCGATCGATTTGAATTCATTATCTTCTTTATGTCTCTCCCCCTCAAGAGATAAGATCTTCTTGTTAGGGGAATAAGAGATTTGACTCCTAGCCTTTATGGGCTGGGTGTCTCTCCTAGTGGGCCTAATCTGTCACTTTTTATGGGCTTGAAAGAAGCCCATATCTTGGAGAAGGCCCAGACCTGTTAAAGAGGCCTGTGATGGTAATCTGCCTATAGAAGTTTTGAGATTAGTGCAAGAATCGCACGGCCCTGATTTACTGTGATTTTTACCATCATCAGACGTCAATCTGTTGCTGCTTATTTTGGTGTGGAAGCAAATAGATAGTTAGTTAATATTTGATGGAAACTACTAAAAACCTGACCGTTGATCTTTGCCATAAAATGAGGTCAGATCGTTGATTGAACATCGTGATCTGGATCTGACGGTTGCTGATGCGGCCGATGGACCTGCAAAATGCCTGAAACACCGAGGGTGGCCCCGGCGACAAACCCTCTGACACTTAAGTCAGAAACAGAGAGAGAAAGAGAGTTTGAGAGAGAAACTTTTGATTACCTTCTGACTGAGGTGGGGGGAGGGTATTTATAGGCCTGAGAAACTGTGCAGGAGATTGATATGAATCCATTAGATCGACTATGAATTTCCTTATCTCATATTCAAATCTCCCCTTCGAGAAATAAGCTCTTTTGTTTGGGGATAAGAGATTTGAGTAACAGCCTTCATGGGTTGGGTCTCTCTTAGTGAGCCTAATCTGTCACTTTCTATGTCTTGTAGAGGTGTCTGGTGAAGGCCCAGACATGTTAAAGAGGTTCATTATGATTAATCTGCCTGTAGAAGTTTTGATATATGTGTTGAAATCGTATGGTCCTGATGTGCTGCGATTTTTATGATTATCAATGTGCAAGCAATCTACTTTGGACGATAAAATATTTGGTGCAAGAATATGAACAATAAACGGACGCGACCTTCAATGTGCTTTGGATGCTTGGCATATCTTCACTGGAAGAATAGAATTATGGCAGGTGAAGGAATGTAATTTAAACAAAATTTAATACAAAAGAACGGAAGAGATCCTTATAGGAGCTATGAATGGAGAAACTTCTTCGAAAAAATTAAGAGAAAGAAAGAAAGAATGAATTTGAATTGAATGAATTATGCTTTTTGAATTAATTTACGGTAGTTAGAAAACATGCACTAATTACTTCTATTCCAACTCTTTACACCTTCTCCTTTATTTTATTTTTTAATGTAAAATGGCGATACATAGGAGCAAAGTGGTAATCGTCGAGGTACTCAACGTCCTGGAGATGAATCAGTACCCGACTGTATGAGGATTTGTGGGTAGGTTCAAAATTCGCTACTGAAAGAAGAACTATGAGAGAAGCGTGGTATATCGCTATCGCCGCAACAACCTGGGTTTTATGGCTAGACAAGAATAATCTTTATTTCCGTAAAACTTGTAATAATATTTCTGATAATTTGACTCAACTATGCATTTTATTTTATTTTCGGCAAATGTGACCGCAGCAGGTTCCAGAGGAAGGATAGCGAGCATATTCTAGGTTAACGACTTTGATGATGAGGAAGTCCAGATAAGCCCGACGATTGACTGACTGCTAGATTGGCCTTTTACTGTAGATTGATCCCCACTGCCCCAGGATTTGTTGGGAGGATATGATGTATTTTGTTCAGAAGCGTGTATGTTGCACTCTTTCTGTTCTTCTTTTGTCCCACCCCTCATGTTTGGGGTGGAATTTATGTACTTTTGATTTGACTGTAAGACCTTGTATTTGGCTCAGTACTCTGAATTTGTTTTATTAACTTCTTATTAATAAAACAGGGTGGCCATACTCCACATTTTCTTTAAAAAAAAATATATATAAAATGGTGATACAAAAGCCTCCCTGCATTTTCTTTTTGACGAAACTATACCGGACGCAGAATGAGACCCATTCCGACCCAACCACTGGGGGCATGAGACCCATTCTGACCAAAAGACACCCAAAGTACTACCTAAATACAACCAAACTACAACAAAAATATGACCAAATTACAATCAACCCTACAACAAATAAAACCAAAAAATGTAAAACCCCGAACATATAGGACCTAGGACAGTGTGGTACAACATCTCCTCTGATGCCCCACTTGTTTAACCTAAGATGTCAGTCATAAATATATGATAGTAAATGATATTAATTAATCGTATGACTAGCATATTAACCAATAAGTGGTCTCATACTAATTATAACCCTTATTCTAATATTATTGCACCCCTCTTGTCTTTCATTCAATTTAGCAACAGCACTTGAATCGAGTTAGAAGAGAGAGAAATTTAGATGGAAGCTGGTGAAAGTAAAATGATGGTATCTGTTTCTCTGTAGAAGAGATGATACTAAATTTTGGAAATATTGCTTTCATACACCCTTTTCGAAACAAAGTTTTGTTTGCTCCAACTTCGTAGCAAATTTGATGATAAATCCCTATTTAATAAATTCAGCACAAAATTTATACACAGGCTCATAAGACTGTGATATATAACTTATTTACATATAATTTCTCTTAATCTTGTCACTTAAGAGTATAAAAACCATATGATTTTACAAGACAGCAGCATATCAACAATTCTGAAGCTACATGGGTATAAAAAGGTTGAACAATTTTCTGAATTTAGGAAACTAATGACAAAAGTTACTTAGGCTGAAAAACATCATCTGCATGAAAAGAAATTGCTGTACCGATGTCAAGCCAATTTGTACTGGATGATGCATTGGAAACCTTTAATAGGGGCCGGGTTCAATGCAGAATCAACTTGATTTACCATTTTTCTTCCATTTGGTTGTGGTCCAAAACCTCCATCATATCTTGCCCACAACATTTATGCAGGAAGATGAGTCATGACAATTAAGCATGGACCATGACAACTCTTTTATTATTATTATTATTATTATTTTATTTTGCGGAGAAATTTTTGATGGTTACAAGTTGAGATTTGGAAGTTGTTATGAAGCCAAGTTTTTAATCTGATAAGATTATAAAGCCAAGTTGCTTAGTAATTAATATGTTCATATTATCAAGAAAGGATCCCTCTTTAACAATAATTTCAGTCACATTATTGGAATAGGTGATGACAATAAAAAACTAATTTGACCGAAAAACAAAAATTGAATGTGTGCCAAAGCTAGCCTTGCAAGCTACAGCCTACAGCTCTTACGAGTTACTTTGCGAAGGAGTGATAGATTTTTTTTCAAGTCACCCTGTTTTTGAGGACCTCCGTGTTCTTATTTTTACTCTACTTAGTGTTGGGTTTATGTCTTGCATACTAGATTCGATATGAGAAAAATAGGACTAAGAGAAAATGTTAGAAGCGAAGACAGGGACACGAAGGGTTACTGTTTCTCGCTGTGAAGGAGTTGATAGGTGACTGCATTAATTCGAGTTGTTCTCGACGGGTAGTACAGTCGGCAGCTCTTCTAAGGAGTCGACTGCAAGTAACATCAACGCCAGTTTGGGTTGGTTCTTGGTGAATCTATTTGGACAAGGTTTTTGCTCCAAGTTAGATTGTATGCCTCCTATCATGTGGTTTGCTCTTCAGGGTATATTAGACGTACGGTGTTGGATTATAACTACAACCTAGGATTTCTCTAGATCTCTATATAACATTGTAATAACCTCAACTAAGATATGTGTGAGTACTTCATCTAAGAGTTTTCTCCATTTCAGCAGCATATTATCTTCAAGTGAGGCTTGAGAGATAAGTATTGTAACCCCTGTTTTCCCATTTTATTTATTTTTGAGTGTATTGTTCTTTTTGGGGTATTTCTATCTTTGTATCTTTTCCTGGCCCGTATATTGAATTTTATTTTCAATATATTTGTTTTATCATTTTTGTCTTCTTTTATTGTGTTCTTATTTCAATTGTCTCATTGTTTCGTCTCTATTTGTTCGTTCTACTATTTTTTATTCTCTTTATTCAATTTGTTCGTGCCTATTTTATTTGTTATTTTCATGTACCCGTCTCATTTTTGTATCCCTCTATTTTTCCTGGTGGAGTTATCCTATTTCTTGAACCCATTGTTTATACCCAATAAAACCCAAAATCCATTTATATGCTATACCCGGTTTACCCAAATCACTATCCATTACCTGTTTTCAAATCCATTAATTTTAACCTATTACATAAATCTACCTAATACCCATTATCTTATTCAAAAATCCATAAACCCATTTACCTAAAATTACCCATACCCTGATTCTACCAAACCCGCACCCGATAACACACCCAACCCGTTACCCCCCTACTGTGCCGCTCCATCCTCCCATCTAACCCTAATATTTCTTAACCCCATATATACAACCCATGCACTATTTTTCCCTGAGCCGCCCTATCTCCCTCTGTGTACTCCCCATCAACCCATCCCGAGTTTCCCTGCCGTTCACCCTCTCTCTTCCGATCTCCCGGCCTGCATCCCCCTCCCATTCTCTTCCAACCCGTTGGGCCAACCCCGTCCCCACCATTGCTCCCTTCGACGCGCCACAGCAGCACTGCAGTCGCGACAGCAGCGCTTCCCGCTACCGTCATCTTGCCGTTGCCACGCTGTCTTTCTCTTTTGGTGTTCTCGCTGTTTGTACTCGTTGTGGTGTGCACGCGCTTTGTTTGGATTCGTTTGGAGTTCGCCGTTCGTGTTAGTTGGTTGCTTCGTTCGGGTGTTGTTCGTTGTTCGGTTCGTTGTTCGTGTTCCGAGAATCCGTTCCTGTTATTCTTGCTTGGTGCCGTTTTCGTCGTCGGTTAAGGTAAGTAACTTGTATTCTTTTTTTTGTGTAATACAAGTACTAAATACCGCCTGTAGTATAGTTGGGTTCTAGAGACAATTTGTCTGTGAATTCTCTGTTATCTATTATCTCTATTGTGATGAGTTGACCATAGTTGCCTCACGACATATATGACATGAAACAACCTAGGGTTGACCACTTTTGATGTGTATGTTCATTCTACTTTGAGATATCTGTGTTTGATGTGCTATTCGTGATATACTTGTCGAATACTTGCAAAATATCCTATACCATGTTGTTTGGACATCTAGTACACTATATTTCATGTTTGGGTTGATTTGGATAAATTTCGTGTGATCTATGTTGATTTGTGTATGAAGGACAAATTCTAAAATTTCTATTACCCTGATGTTGATCAGTATTTTAGACCCTATTAAGGTCAGTATATGAAAAATATTTTGTGAACATGATTTGTAGAGAATTCTGTCTATTTGCCAACCCTTCTGACGGATCTCAGTTTCGTTTTATGGTTTGCGAGTTATGTCTATTTTATTACAGAGGTGTAGAGAAATATGCATATTGTATTTTCTATGAATACTGAAGAGTAATCTATTCTTATTATGATGTTAAAAGTATTATTTTGATCCAATATTTTGCACAGTGTAATTAGACCTGATTGGGATTAACTCTAAATTTTTGTGGATTTATTTGATGAGTTTTACAAACCGTTCTCAGTTTCCAAACAACTACTATACTAGCAAATTTTTCTTACCGTTCAGCAAAGAACCTGATTTTCGACCTAATTCTACTTGCTTTTTGTAAAATATTTCTGAATATGAAAGTTAGCCTACTGTATCTATTTTATTAAACTTTTGACAGATTTAGATTTCGATTTATGGTTTGTGAGTTATGGCTGTTTCGTACTACAGTGTTTATAACTCCAGATTTACAAAGTTATTGCATCTTGATGTTTTCTGATTTTTATTGACTAAACTATTTATATTGGAAAATTATGATACTTTATATTCCGATGCTACAAATATAGGGGAATACCCCAGATTTTTCGTGGATTTAATTAATGAGTTTTCATGCTGTTTTCCTGACTATGAATACAATCTTCTGATTTTTGACTGAACGTGTTTTCTGGATTTAAATCTGTTTTGAGACTTGTTTTTGTGAAATACTATTTGACTTATATATGTTTGCTGGATTCGGTCGGGGGTCTATTTTCCAGATTCTTTGACGAATCCATATTTGCATTTTTGTAGCAACGGGAATCCTATTTTAGTGCAGTACTGTCTTGCTGTCCTGAACTAAAATTCTCGTTGTTCTATTCTTTTATGAGTTATCTTTCACATATACATATTTGTCTTTCAGTCTGAACCCGTTACCTGTTTATACTATGTTATTCTCACTCTGTTTTATGCACATACATGCCTGTCTGATAATAATAATAAATAATCAAGCTGGGGTTTATGGAAAGATCTAGTAGTGGAAAATATATAAATGTTTACTGAGAAAAGAGCCCATGTTTCCTATCTGTTACGTATTCATGAATACATGATACACGAATCTGTTTATCTGAACTCTGAATACATTACTTCCCTATAGGAAGGTGTACTCAGAAGAGAACCCATAGGTTCTATCTGTCTGTCTGATCTATATTTGATATCTGTCTGTCTGATCACAGAGTACACTGCCCTATGGACTCCACTACGAAATCTAAAATGAAACTCTTTGAATGTAGCAACCATGTGATAAAAACTCGGGGCACATGAAGTGCTACTTAGATAGTAATCACACAAGACTTATAAGAACATGACATCTGTTATCTGTTTATCTGTATCTGTTTATCTGACATCTATTATCTATTATCTGTCTGACTATCATCTGACACTATCATCTGTATATCTGTCTGCATACCATCTGACACTTGACACTTGACACTTGACACATGTTATCTGTATCTATTAGTATACCATTCTATCTGATTTGTTTCCCTGATTCGTGTTAGATATTATATTCTTTCAATATGCTTATACCATGCTATGTTTGTTCTGTTGTTATTATATATTTTGTTATTTATTCCATGTACTTGTATCCCGTACTACAAGCGGCCCGTAATTTGCATTGAAGGGAGTTTGTTTTCTCTTTTTCTTTTTCCTGCAATTTATTAATTGCAGATCAGGATGACCAGTTGCCAGATGGAGTTGGTGACATGAGATATTAGTGCTGGAGTTTTGCATTTCTTCTTATTATTATTTTTCTGTTGCTTAATCTGGAATGTTGTATTTGATACTTGAATTTATTTTGTATTTGGGCAATATGTCCCAGGATATTAACTTATTCAGATCTGATTTATTTGAGAATATTATATTTTGGTTTCAAGTAAATTTCTGTTGGTATATTTGATTCGATTTTGCATACTTGATTGATTCTCTTGCTTTCGACCCTGATTATTTCTGTGAGATGTTGTAAAGATTCTGAACAATTTATGGATGATGAAAATCATTTGCTGGGTTTAGTCACGTATTCGTATTCTGTATTCTCTTTTTGGAAAGTTGGGCGGACAAGGTTTTTAGTGGTATCAGAGCTCAGGTTTGGCTAATGTATTAGTTTGACTGATATATCAGACAAGTTTGGCTCGAACTAGGATCGGCTCAATGTTTCACCAACCATATATGCATAAATGAATTTTTATTATCAACATTGATCTGGATGCTAATTGTTTTTGGTTTGGTGCAGACTATGGCTCGTAAGGGTTCTACTTCTCGTCCCCAGGATGATCAGCCTGGGATTAAGGCTATCACCACTGTGCTTGAGTGCTTGATCTATATGCAGCAGAACGACAGTAATTTGGTGATGGCTGCTTTGGAAGCCGCTCGGGTTCTGCTACCTGCTGTGCCTATGCAGGAAGCTCTTCTTCCCCGTCCAGGTACAGTCACAGACTTCATGAGGCTGCATCCCGACAGGTTTTCAAGCACTGAGACGCCTTTGGAGGCTGAATAGTGGTTGATTAGGACAGAGCAACTGCTTTTGGTAGCTAGAGTTGTAGATGCAGATCGTGTGGATGTGGTAACCATCCAGCTAGTGGACCTGGCTCATATTTGGTGGAGGTCTGAGTCCGAAAGGCTTGAACGACCGATCACTTGGGCCACTTTCACTAGGGGCTTCTTGGAGAAGTTCTTCTCTAGCAGTACTAGAGTGGAGATGGAGCAACAATTCTTGGCCCTAAAACAGGTTGATCATTATTTCTAGTAATGGAATTTTGTTACATATTGTCCATGCAATGTTGTAACATAAGACTTTCTTGAAATAGGACTCCAGGTCTGTGGACAAGTATGCAGCTGAATTTACTAGACTCAGTCGCTTCGCAGCCGTTCTTGTGGCAAACGAAGAAGACAGGGCTCGTAGATTTATTTTGGGGCTTGAGCATGAGATTAGGGTGCAGCTTGTCTCCCTTCGCTTGCAGTCTTATGCAGAAGCTCTTGAGGCAGCTCGTGCTCAGGAGCAAGCTCGTGGTGGTTTGGCTATTTCTCAGCGGACTATTTCGCACTCCTCTACTGTTGTTAGGCCTTCTAGTGGGCCTATTCGGAGGCCTGTTCCCACCCGTCATGTCAGGGCAACTCCATACCCTTCTGCTGATTTCCGAGGGGTGGTTTTTGCGACTTCTGCCAAGTTTCTGGGCATGAGTGCAAAAACTATTTTCGCGCCAGCTGCCGATGCTTTAGGTGTGGTGCTGCTGATCATTTAGTTAGGGATTGTCCGCAACCGCAGCAGCAGTTGACTCTTCCAGCTAGGGGGCCCATTCAACAGGTTGCCCTAGCTCGTGGTCTAGTTAGGCCACCACTTCCTCCTCAGTGCTAGATTTTCGGTCAAAGGACCGCTGTTGCGAGGAGAGGTCAGGCTTTCAACCTGACTACTGTGGAGGCTGAGTCAGCTGATGGTGTTGTTGCAGGTATATTTTGCTTTATTGTTTTGTTATTTTATTGTCTCTCTTTTGCTTCTTTTCATTTCTCTTGCATTTGTTTCTTCCATTTTATCTTCCTGCTTTGTTTTTCCTCACCCCTATTCAACCAGTCCTTATTTCCTTGTCTTTGTTCCAACTTAGGTATCATTCTTGTTTGATTTTTTCCTGCTCATGTTCTTTTTTATTCCGGGGCAACCCATTCTTTTGTCTCCTCTCGATTTGTGGTTCTCTATCAGTTGGAGTGTAGCAACATGTCAGAGGCTTAGAACATTGTGACAGGTGGTGGAGTTCTCATTTGGTCCCCGGAGTGCAGGCTGTGTCCCGTAATTATTGGTGGCGCAGATTTCAAGGCCAATTTAATTGCAATTGGGAATTTAGGATTCGACGTTATTCTGGGTATGGATTGGTTGGGTGAAACCCATGCCATTATTGATTGCCGTGCCAAGAAAGTTATGTTCCGGATTTTAGTTCGCGCAAAGTTTGAGTTCCATGACGGGGAGTTGTTCCTTGGCCGAACTACAGTTGATCAGGAGGTTTGTGCGATGGAATTGCATTCAGGCTGTGAGGTTGCGCCTCTAGTAGTTTGGGATTTCCTGGATGTTTTTCCAGAGGACTTGCCTGGCTTACTCCCTAATAGGGATGTAGAGTTCGGTATTGAAGTTCAGCCGGGTACGGTGCCTATATCGAAAAGTCCCTATCGGATGGCACCGGTTGAGTTAGCAAAACTTAAGGTGCAGATTCAGGAGTTGCTTGATTTAGAGTTCATTAGAACCAGTGTTTTGCCTTAGGGTGCTCTAGTCCTTTTTGTCAACAAGAAGGATGGTAGTCGTCAACTATGTGTGGATTATCGGGAACTAAACAGTGTTAATGTGAAGAACCGGTATCCGTTGCCCAGGATCGATGATTTGTTTGATCAGTTGAGTGGATCTGTTTTCTCGAAGTTGGATCTTCGTTCTACGTATCATCAAGTCAAAGTGAAGGTGACTGATGTACAGAATACTGCATTCAGGAACAGATATGGGCACTATGAGTATCTTGTGATGCCGTTCGGAGTCACGAACGCACCTGCTGTATTCATGAGTCTTATGAACCGGGTCTTTTCTTAGTTCTTGGATAGATTTGTGATGGTCTTCTTTGATGATATTTTGGTGTATTTTCGAAATCGGAAAGATCATGCTGAGATCTTAGAGTGGTTCTGAAGACTTTGAGAGAGAATCATTTCTATGGGAAACTCAGCAAGTGTGAGTTTTGGCTCGACAGAGTTTCTTTCTTTGGGCACATTATCTCGGACAATGGTATTTCTGTGGATCCAGCTAAGGTTGAGGCTATGAAGGATTGTCCAGTTCCCAAGTCAGTTTCAGAGGTCAGGAGTTTTCTTGGTTTGGATGGCTATTATTGGAAATTCATCCAAGATTTTTCAAAGATAGCAGGACCATTGACTAAGCTAACTGGGAAGAATCAGAAGTTTTGTTGGTCTGAGGCTTGCAGTGAGGCTTTTGTTGAGTTGAAGAGCAGATTGACGTCAGCGTCTGTGTTGACTATTCCAGATGGTTCAAGCGGATTTGTAATTCACTGTGATGCTTCGGGTACGGGTCTTGGAGCAGTTCTGATGCATAAGGGCCGAGTCGTTGCGTATGCATCGAGGCAGTTGAGGCCACATGAGAAGAACTATCCAACTCATGACTTGGAGCTAGCGGTAGTGATATATGCTTTGAAGCTGTGGATACACTATATACTTGGGGACCGAGTGGATATCTTTACAGACCACAAAAATCTCAAGTATGTTTTCACCCAGAAGGAGTTAAACAAGAGGAAAAGGCATTGGTTGGAACTTATGACCGATTATGACATTACTTTGCACTACCATTCTGGTAAAGTAAACTTAGTGCCAGATGCTTTGAGCAGAAGACCAGCAGTTATGTTCCTGACTCAGCAGAGGGATCTGATTGAGCAGATGCGGAGGTTGGAGTTGGATGTTATGTTGCTGAGTTCTTATCAGAGTTGTTTGGTGCTCCAGCTTCAGTCTTCTCTTATTGATCATATCAAAGAGGTGTAGGCTGGTGATGCACAGTTGCAGGGTTTTTGAGCTGAGGTTGAGTCTGGATCCAGAACGGACATGGTTATTCATGCTGATGGATCGCTTCATTTTGGGTCCAAGTTATGTGTTCCGAAGGGTGAAGCTCGTCAGAGGTTGCTTGAGGAAGCCCACCAGTCTTCGTATTCTATCCATCCTGGCGGTACTAAGATATATCGGGATTTGAAGCTTCATTTCTGGTGGCATGGTATGAAGAAGGTTGTGGCTTGGTTTGTTTCTCATTGTTTGATCTGCCAGCAGGTTAAGGCAGAGCATCAGAAGACTACTGGACTTCTTCATCCGCTTCCTATTCCAGAGTGGAAGTCGGAACATATCACTATGGATTTTGTGACCGCTTTGCCTAGGAGTCCTAAGGATCATAATGCCATTTGGATGATTGCCGACCATTTGACGAAGAGTACTCACTTCATTCCTTTTCGCGTCAGGCAGTCTACTGAGAGCCAGGCTGAGAGGTACATACAAGAGACTGTCAGACTTCATGGGGTTCTAGTTAGTATTGTATCCAGCAAGGATACGAGATTCAGATCTCAGTTTTGGGAGTCTTCAGAACAGTTTGGGGAGTAAATTAAAGTACAGTACAAATTTTCATCCCCAGACTGATGGACAGTCAGAGAGAACCATCCAGATTCTTGAAAACATGTTGCGGTCCTGTATGCTTCAGTTCGGTGGATCATGGGAGGACCATTTGCATCTCGTAGAGTTCTCGTATAATAACAGCTTTCAGGCCAGTCTTAAAGCTGCACCGTTCGAGGCAGTTTATGAGAGAAAGTGCAGATCACCAATGTGCTGGGATAACAATGGTGAGAGGAAGTTGTTGGGTCAAGAGTTGATCAGCAAGAAAGTTGATGCGGTGGTTCAAATCAGGAAGCACTTGCAGGCAGCTCAGGATAGGCCGAGGCGATGGGCTAATGTCCATCGGAGAGCTTTGGAGTTTGAGGTTTGTGACCATGATTTTCTAAAGGTATCGCCTTGGCGCGGTGTCATTCGATTCGGTGGTGGGGGTAAGCTCTGCCCTAGGTTTGTTAGACCATTTGATATTGTTGAGCGAGTAGGCAAGGTGACCTATCGTCTTACATTGCCCAGCTTTATCAAGAGTGAACGATGTTTTCCATGTCTCACAACTCAGGAGATATATCCGAGATGAGAGCCACGTGATCGACTATTCTGAGTTCACCGTTCGGCCGACTTTATCAAGAGTTGCTATTGTGGATCGGCAGGAGAAAGTGCTTAAGGACAAGGTCATCAAGCTGGTTTGAGTTGCTTGGAATCCTCACTCGCCCGGTGAGTCGACTTTGGAGCTGGAGGAGGAGATTCAGTAGAAGTTTCCTCATTTGTTTAGAATAGTTTTTGTTTTGTTTTGTTCTTTCTTTTTGGGGGGGTTACCCTATGTATTTTCTTGTTGAATTTCGAAGACGAAATTCTTCTTGTTAGGTGGGTAGGATTTGTAACCCCTGTTTTCCCATTTTGTATATTTTTGAGTGTATTTTTCTTTTTTGTGTATTTCTCTCTTGATATCTTTTTCCTGGACCGTATATTGGATTTTATTTTCAATATATTTGTTTCATCATTTTTGTCTTCTTTTATTGTGTTCTTGTTTCAATTGTCTCATTGTTTCGTCTCTGTTTGTTCGTTCTACTATTTCTTATTCTCTTTATTCAATTTGTTCGTGCCTATTTTATTTGTTATTTTCCTGTGCCCGTCTCATTTTTGTATCCCCCTATTTTTCCTGGTGGAGTTATCCTACTTCTTGAACCCATTGTTTATACCCAATAAAACCCAAAATCCATTTATATGCTATACCCGGTTTACCCAAATCACCATCCATTACTTGTTTTCAAATCCATTAATTTTAACCTATTGCATAAATCTACCTAATACCCATTATCTTATTCAAAAATCCATAAACCCATTTACCTAAAATTACCCATACCTTGATTCTATACCAAACCCGCACCCGATAACACACCCAACCCGTTACCCCCCTACTGTGCCGCTCCATCCTCTCATCTAACCCTAATATTTCTTAACCCCATATATATAACCCATGCACTATTTTTCCCTGAGCCGCCCTATCTCCCTCTGTGTACTCCCCATCAAACCATCCCGAGTTTCCCTGCCGTTCACCCTCTCTCTTCCGATCTCCTGGCCTGCATCCCCTTCCCGTTCTCTTCCAACCCGTTGGGCCAACCTCGTCCCCTCTGTTGCTCCCTATGACGCGCTACAGCAGCACCGCAGTCGCGACAGCAGTGTTTCCCGCTGTCGTCATCTTGCCGTTGCCACGCTGTCTCTCTCTTTTGGTGTTCTCGCCGTTTGTACTCGTGGTGGTGTGCACGCGCTTTGTTTGGATTCGTTTGGAGTTCGCCGTTCGTGTTAGTTGGTTGCTTCGTTCGGGTGTTGTTCGTTGTTCGGTTCGTTGTTCATGTTCCGGGAATCTGTTTCTGTTATTCTTGCTTGGTGCTGTTTCTGTCGTCAGTTAAGGCAAGTAACTTGTATTCTTTTCTTTGTGTATTACAAGTACTAAATACCGGCTGTAGTGTAGTTGGGTTCTAGAGACAATTTGTGAGTGAATTCTCTGTTATCTATTGTCTCTATTGTGATGATTTGACCATAGTTGCCTCACGACATATATGACATGAAACAATCTAGGGTTGACCACTTATGATGTGTATGTTCATTTTACTTTGAGATATCTGTGCTTGATGTGTTATTCGTGATATACTTGTCGAATACTTGCAAAATATCCCTATACCATATTTTTTGGACATCTAGTACATTATATTTCATGTTTGGGTTGATTTGGATGAATTTCGTGTGATCTATGTTGATTTGTGTAGGAAGGACAAATTCTGAAATTTCTGTTACCAAGATGTTGATCAGTATTTTAGACCCTATTAAGGTCAGTATATGAAAATATTTTGTGAACATGATTTGTAGAGAATTTTGTCTATTTGCCAACCCTTCTGACGGATCTCAGTTTCGTTTTATGGTTTGCGAGTTATGTCTATTTTACTACAGAGGTGTAGAGAAATATGCATACTGTGTTTTCTACGAATACTGAAGAGTAATCTATTCTTATTATGATGTTAAAAGTATTATTTTGATCCAATATTTTGTACAGTGCAATTAGACCTGATTGGGATTAACTCTAAATTTTTGTGGATTTATTTGATGAGTTTTACAAACTGTCCTCAGTTTCCAAACATTTACTATACTAGCAGATTTTTCTTACTGTTCGGCAAAGAACCTGATTTTCGACCTAATTCTACTTGCTTTTGGTAAAATATTTTTGAATATGAAAGTTAGCCTACTGTATCTATTTTATTAAACTTTCGACGGATTTAGATTTCGATTTATGGTTTGTGAGATATGGCTGTTTTCGTACTACAGTGTTTATAACTCTAGATTTACAAAGCTACTGCATCTTGATGTTTTCTGATTTTTATTGACTAAACTATTTATATTGGAAAATTATGATACTTTATATTATGATGCTACAAATATAAGGGAATACCCCAGATTTTTCGTGGATTTAATTAATGAGTTTTCATGTTGTTTTCCTGACTTTGAATACAATCTTCTGATTTCTGACTGAACGTGTTTTCTGGATTCAAATCTTTTTTGAGACTTGTTTTTGTGAAATACTATTTGACTTATATATGTTTGCTGGATTCGGTCGGGGGTCTATTTTCTAGATTCTTTGACAGATCCATATTTGCATTTTTGTAGCAACGGGAATCCCTATTTAAGTGCAGTACTGTCTTGCTGTCCTGAACTAGAATACTCGTTGTTCTATTCTTTTATGAGTTATCTTTCACATGTACATGTTTATCTTTCAGTCTAAACTCATTACCTGTTTATACTATGTTATTCTCACTCTGTTTTATACACATACATGCATGTCTGATAATAATAATAAATAACTAAGTCGGGGTTTAAGGGAAAGATCTAGTAGTGGAAAATATATAAATGTGTACTGAGAAGAGGGCCCATGTTCCCTATCTGTTACGTATTCATGAATACATGATATACGACTCTGTTTATCTGAACCCTGAATATATTACTTCCCTATAGGATGGTGTACTCAGAAGAGAACCCATAGATTCTATCTGTCTGTCTGATATGTATCTGTTATCTGTTTGTCTGATCCCAGAGTACACTGCTCTATGGACTCCACTACGAAATCTAAAATGAAACTCTTTGAATGTAGCAACCATGTGATAAAAACTCGGGGCACATGAAGTGCTACTTAAATAGTAATCACACAAGACTTATAAGAACATGACATCTGTTATCTGTTTATCTGTATCTGTTTATCTGACATCTGTTATCTGTCTAACTATCATCTGACGCTATCATCTGTATATCTGTCTGCATACCATCTGACACTTGACACTTGATACATGTTATCTGTATCTGTTAGTATACCATGCTATCTAATTTATTTCCTTGATTCATATTAGATATTATATTCTGTTGATATGTGATATGGCTAAAAATAGGATTAAATCGGGATCGTTCACATCGGACACGAATCTTAAAGCTCAGGGGTAAAATAGTAATTTCACCTACTAACGGGTCTGAAATGGGAACTGGGTCTTTCTTCAAGACCCAATAACCCACGAACAGATCCACCTCAACTGGGTACGGGTCCCAACCCGAAATGAACCCAGTCCAGCAGGATAGAATTAGGGTTTCTGATTAATACTAATCAACGGCCCTGATTCACATATATCATTTCACTGGGAATTAGGGATTACATTCCTAATCTGATCACAGGGATTACATTCCTAATCTGATCCCAACGGCGACTATAAATACCCCCCATCCATCTCCATTAAGAGGTAATCAATACTTTTCCAGTTTAAAGTTCTTGCTTAATCATTCAGATTACTGACAAGAGCGTCGGAGGGTGCGTTGCCGGGATCCATCCCGGTGTCTCGCACTTTTTGCAGGTTCGCAGCAGCGGCAAGAGACCAAGTCAACAAGTCGGTGAAGGTCAACAGGTCAACAGGTTTGCCTTGTTCGTTTTCTCAAGAATCCACAAATACTATCTGTTTGCCCCCACACCAAAATTAGCAGCAACAGATTGGCGCCGTCTGTGGGAAACGAAAAAGAAACCTGACCTCTCTTCATCAACGATATTAGTTTCAAGCCATGCATCCAAAACAGAAGGGGAAGGCAGCGGTCTCCAACCGAAGAACCACTTCCCTTCCTCCTCTCCCTCCTCAGATTCAAGGTGCTCCTACTCAACAGGCCCCTCCAGGGTCTTGGAGGGCTACACAGGGGGGCTCCCGCTAGAGTCGTCTGAAGAAACATCCTCCTCATGACCAAGTCGCAGGTCCCAATCCTTCAGTTGAATCCCCGGCTTCTCAAAGCCCTCCCGAGCGG
Source organism: Hemerocallis citrina (assembly GCA_017893485.1). Taxonomy (NCBI): domain Eukaryota; kingdom Viridiplantae; phylum Streptophyta; class Magnoliopsida; order Asparagales; family Asphodelaceae; genus Hemerocallis; species Hemerocallis citrina. Next base: position 53,931,207 of record CM030359.1, on the reverse strand, counting down.
GATCTTCGTCAAGTCATTGCCGACCGCCAAAAGGGGGTTGACCTTAGAACTCTCCTGAATGGATGGCGAGCCCTTGGTCGAGTCCATCAATCCGAGAACTCAGGGGCTTCAAGAGTTCGAACCCCCCGACGACCGAGGACTAGAAGATCCCCTCCCCCGAGGAGGCAAAGAGAGTCCCCTCAGCATCATCGGCGGAGAACTCATTCTCCAGTAAGCTGAGCCACACACAGAGACCGCCAAATTGGAGAGGCACCAGTCACAAGGGCAGATCTTCAAGACTTCCAAGCGACAGTCTTACGGGCCCTCAATCTCGCTCCAAAGAATGACCAGAGGCCACCTACTCATGAGCCAGCTAGGAGCCACCGCCTTCACACTCTCAGTCCTCGTCCTTCTCCAAGCTACCATCGCCGCAGCCCCAGTCCATCATCGTTCAAAGATGAGTCCTGGGGCTCGGCAAGGTATGATCAAAGAGAAGACTTGGTCTACCGCCGTCTCCACGAGATGGAGAGGCATCTCGGCCGATTTGACAAGGAAGAAGAGCAACGGGCAATAAAACTCTGCCCGAGCAGACCTCCATTCTCCCGCACCATCATGGAGGCCCCCATCCCAGAAAACTTCAAGCCGCCTCACTTCGAGACGTATACCGGGGAGTCAGACCCCGCAGATCACATAGAGTGTTTCAAAACTCTCATGATGATCCACCATGCTTCAGACGCCCTCCTCTACAAGATCTTCTCTGCCATGCTGAAGGGGTCTGCGCGAGAATGGTACTCTCGACTCGCCCCGACCTCCATCTTCTCATTCGATCAGTTCGAAGCGCTCTTCCTTACTCATTTCGTGAGTAGCCGCCGGGCCGAGAAAACAAGTATATCTCTGGTGACCCTCAACCAAGAAAAGGGTGAACGCCTAAGGGATTGCGTTCGATGCTTTACCGCCGAAGCCCGGTCCATTCCCTTCCTCAACCAGTTAGTAGCCTCTGCCGCATTCGAGCGCAACGTCACTAATGCCAACCTCAGGGCATCCCTTGCCAAGAAACCTCCTCGGAACTTCTCAGAGCTCCTACTCATGGTGGAGAAGTACATATGGGCGGAAGAGGCTCTCAACCCCCTTGCTCTTGAGGAGACATCTTCCGGAAACAAACGGAAGAACACAAGTGAAGAGGGGTCCCAAAAATTCCAGAAGGACAGTAATGGCCAGTGCCGCCCGACTCCACGTTTTGAGAAGTTCACCCCCCTCATTGCTAATATATCAGAAGTTCTTATGGAGGTGGACAAGGAAGGACTACTCCGTGCTCCCCCTAGAATGAATACACCTGACAAGAAGAGGAACAAGGATAAGTGGTGCCGCTTTCACAGGGACCACGGCTACGACACGGATGATTGTCGGGCTCTCAAGGAGGAGATCGAAGAACTCATACAGCGGGGGCACCTGACCAAGTTCGTCCAAAAAGAGGGGGCCGAGCTTCCCCCATGAGGAGCCTACAAACGAACAGAAAGGCCCGCCGAGCTTCAAGACTCAGAACCTCACAGCTCCTCTCAAGAGGTCTTCACCTTATTGTAGAAGTAGGATCTTGATTTTCAATAAGGCCGATGGTTATAACCCGGCCAATAGCATGTAATAATGGCTCGCCTTATTGAAGCAGCCGCTTAGTTTATTTCAATAAAACTTTACATTTTTTCATTGAAAATTATTGCTCTTGCTTCTCTATCTTTCCGAGTCACGACTAGCTAAATGGTGAGTTCGGAGTCTAGCTTCTTCTACATGGCTGCTCCTGCAACTTACTAAGCTCTAACAACGAGGTCGAAGTCCAACACTTGGCTCGATTCCGCTTTAAATTACTCGCTCATAAGCGGGTAAGAAGTGGTTCGCCATTTGGAATTTCTCCTACACCTCGTTAACCTCTCTTAAACGACGAGTTCGGAGTCCAACACTTGGCTCGATTCTGCTTCAAATTACTCGCTCATAAGCGGGTAAGAGGTGGTTTGCCATTCGGAATTTCTCCCACAACCGTTGAATCCCTCTAACGACGAGTTCAGAGTCCAACACTTGGCTCGATTCTGCTTTAAATTACTCGCTCATAAGCGGGTTAGAAGTGGTTCGCCATTCGGAATTGCTCCCACAACCGTTGATACTCTCTTTAACAACGAGTTCGGAGTCCAACACTTGGCTCGATTCTGCTTCAAATAACTTGCTTTTCAGCGAGTTAGAAGTGGTTCGCCATTCGGAATTGCTCCCACAATCGTTGATTCTCTCACTTAAACAGCGAGTTCGGAGCTGACAACTCTCTCCTAGAGTTCCCCCTCAAACTCGTCTCCCAAATGGCTCTTTCCTAGAGTCAAGCTTTTCGCTCCGCTCATCTCCAAAGTGGACCTCTTCTCAACGAGCTCGGAGCACAACTCTCTCCTAGAGTTCCTCCTCACGCTTGTCTCTTAAATGGCTCTCTCCTAGAGTCAAGCTCTTCGCTCCGTCCACCTCCGAGGCGGACCTCTTCTCAACGAGTTCGGAGCTCACAACTCTCTCCTAGAGTTCCCCCTCAAACTCGTCTCCCAAATGGCTCTCTCCTAGAGTCAAGCTTTTCACTCCGCTCATCTCCAAAGCGGACCTCTTCTCAACGAGCTCGGAGCACAACTCTCTCCTAGAGTTCCTCCTCATGCTCGTCTCTCAAATGGCTCTCTCCTAGAGTTAAGCTCTTCGCTCCGCCCACCTCCAAGGCGGACCTCGTCTCAACGAGTTCGGAGCACAACTCTTTCCTAGATTTCCTCCTCACGCTCGTCTCTCAAATGGCTCTCTCCTAGAGTCAAGCTTTTCGCTCCGCTCATCTCCAAAGCGGACCTCCTCTCAACAAGTTCGGAGCACAACTCTCTCCTAGAGTTCCTCCTCACGCTCGTCTCTCAAATGGCTCTCTCCTAGAGTCAAGCTTTTCGCTCCGCTCATTTCCAAAGTGGACCTCCTCCAAACGAGTTCGGAGCACAACTCTCTCCTAGAGTTCCTCCTCACGCTCGTCTCTCAAATGGCTCTCTCCTAGAGTCAAGCTTTTCGCTCCGCTCATCTCCAAAGCTGTAGTACCCCGATTTATTTTCTTAATATATATGAAAGGGTATTTATTTTTCTTATGATAGCCTATTATTATTACTTTTCTCCATGATAAATAGAGTGTAGTATTTCCTATAAAACATTCTTCTCAAAGCCCAAATGTGACTTGTTTATTTTCTTATGTAAAAATACATATTTTGGCCCAAATGTATTTAAACCCATAAACTTAATCTTTTTCTTACACTTGTATGTGCAGCATTTTCCCTCTTATTTTCCGGGTATTTTGATGTACATTTTATAGTGGGATTTTGTGTGTACACGTGCACTCCATGTACACGTGCACAAGGCACAAACTTGGCCGGATTTGTGGAGAAGTGGCTAGGATCATGGGCGGTTATGTGAGGGTGTGGGTAGTTTCTCAAACTACCGATTGCATCTTGTCCTTTGATCTCCAACTCCCCAACGAATCTCAGCCCTCCATTTCGCCTATAATCTAGTATAAATACCCCCTCCTAATCCCTATCTTTTTACACTAAAAATTCCTAAGATTCCAAGAGAGTATCTGTGAGTTGTGTGAGAGCTTTTCTGTGGAGGCAAGCAGCATTGGTGAGGAGCTCGGCGTGGAACAGAGGAACAAGAAGTGCAGCGTGATATTGAAGGACTTGCGGGATTTCGTTATTTTCTTCACAAAAGGTGGGTGTTTCTCAGGACTTCTAATGTAGGAATAATGCTATATTTGTCATGAAGTGTTACCATGTGGCAAAAGTGAATTGAATGCTGTAGAAATTGCTTGAACATGCTATTAAATTCGAGGCAAGACTGACGGTCCAGTCGACTGCCATATGAGCCAGTCGACTGATACGAGATATTTATTTTCATAATGTGCTGATAAAGTGTGTGTGAATAGCCATGATGGTGTGATCATAAAATGTATGTTTTTCCCTATGACACATATGATGGAGGGAAGGTAAACAAACAAAAAGAACTGAGGAGATAAACATTTGAAGTTGTCGGCCTAGTCGACTGACTTGGAGTTAAGTCGACTGATGCTCGTTCTGAAAGTGATTGTTTGATAGTTCCTCGAGTAAAGATATTCTATTTTTGTGTAGACTCATGATGATGACTTGAAATTTATATTCCCATTGTCGTATGTAAGTATGAGCAATATGAATACAGGTTTAGAGTAGTAATTTCTCTAAAGAGCATGTTAATAACCGGGAAAATTGTGTTGTGAATGCTACTGAGCAAGGGGTATTATGTTTATGGAACATAAATTGGTATATACTGTTAATTGATATCATGATGCAAGTATATGTAAAGAAATGTAAGTAAATTCCCCAAATTAAAATGGATCTGTCCAGTCGACCGATGCATGTGGCAAGTCGACTGATCTGGACTTAGAAATTATGCTGATTGAAATATCCAGGACAGACGACTGATTACTGATCAGTCGACTGTTACGAGGATAATATTGTGAATAAGAATTGGGCGGGACAGGCGACTGGTAGTGTACTCAGTCGACTAACCCGAACGTTATGATAACCCTGTATGACTGTATAAGTCGACTGGTGCTCTTCCAAGTCGACTGTACAGAGTGAACTTTGGTATACTGGAATTCATGTTATTTTGCTGTTAGTAATGGTAAATCTTGTGATTCTAAGTCAATGAACTCTGTTATGGATGCATGAATTGTGTAAATGAATCATAGATGAGGATTGAGAATCAAATGAAATTATGAAATGTGAAATCATGATGAGGAAAGTCTGTGAGACTCTAAAATGAATTATGAGCCGATGATGCTCCTTTGGATATTGTGAATGTGAAATTGAACAGAAGAGTAGCTAAGTCTCCCCGGCAGCGAATGAAATGATATTGAGAATTAGACCAGGTTGGTCAAGTGTAATGAAATGATGAGTCCGGATGATGGAGAGGCTAACTCTAGAGGTTGATTTTCATTCATGATTCTAATTAAGTTAATACATAGTGTGGAGGTGATGAAGGTGAGAGAAAAACATGAGTATGAGAGCTAGGGTACGGTGCGGGTATGTGAGCCACAGAAAGCATGCTTGATGAGTCAAGACATGGCGCGGGCACAACTCAGTAATGATCGGACTCTAGTCACGCTTGTGGGATGTTTTGGTGACTGCAAGAGGAGTGTGTTCAGGGAGGAGGCTGAATTATCGCAGAAGGCATGCTTGACGAGTCAAGACATGGCGCGAAATTCTACTCCAGGGGCCAGGATACATGCTTGTACTCATAGATTCATCTAGGATACTCATTGGAATTACAGTAGTAGAATAAGTCATGGCGGGGGATTGAACCCTACTAAAATGAAGATCGTTTAAGAGGCTTGCACTCGAACCTATGTAGTATGGGATGCATAGAATTCGAACAAGTATGCATTAGTGTCATAATTAACCAAGTAAATTGCATTAAGGATTTAAGTGCACAATCACGACACGACATCATTAAAAGTTTCCCAATTTGCATGCTTATGTTGAACTGGCTTGTGATTTGTAAGAAATGAGATTCATTATACTGTTTCTGGCATAGAGAGGATGGCCATGTATAATTATCGTCGGTTGAATAAACTGACGTACCCACAGTGTTTTATGCAGGATAATCACATGTAAAAGGAATGGATGCACAAAGAGTTCATTATATTGTTGTTCATTTATGTAAATATTGTACATTTTGCTTCCGCTGTGTAAATTCAAATGTAACATGCTGTAACTCTGATGTAAAAGTAAAGATTTTAAATTCCTTGTAAAATTGTATGTGAAGAAAGCGAAAAGATCCTGAAGAACATCTCGAATTCAGTAAATTGGGATTCGGGGCGTTACAGAGTGGTATCAGAGCCAGGCTTTCTATGCTTTCACACTCGTACAAATTTATAAGGAACGACACCCTAGATGTGGACATTAGAGTGTGTGTTTGGATTTAGAGATTTAAATGTAAGTAACTTACATTTGTGTTGCTCTATGATTTATGCTTCTTCCTCTCTATTCTAAGATGGCTGATCACTTCGACCCTGCTAGAGGCGACGACTGGCACATTATTGAGGAAGAGTACCATCCTGGACAGGCTGATTCTGAGGACGAGTATCACCCTGGGCAAGCTGATTCTGATGATGAGGAGTACCCTGAATCCCGAGAGATCACCCCACCGCCGAACTCACCTGATGATTCTTCTTCTTCCGATGAAGAAAAGGGACCAGCTTTGGGTAACGCTGTGGCTTCTCTGCAGAGGCAAGTGGATACCTTGAAGTATAGAGTTGGAGTTTTGGAGGCTCAGCTGGAGAAGCGAAATGCTGACTATTCTGTTCTTAGCCATCGGATTTGGGAACTTGAGAAGAAAAAGAACCTAACTGATGTGCTGAAGGATGAGGTGGATGAACTGCGGGATGAACTTCGAGCAGCGAAGAGGACCCGTAGAGATTAGATTGTCTTGGTTTCTATTTTCTTCTATTCTGATGTTAAAATGTTTTTCTAATTCGAATGTATAAACTTTGAAATTCAATGAAATGAAAGTTGGTTTATACTTCGAATTTAATGGATCTTTTGCATCAGAATATGGCGAGAAGGGGAGCCAGGAATGGTGAAGGTTTGGACCTGGATGCCGAGTTTGCAAGGGTTTACCAGACGCTGAATGCAGTGGCTGCAAACCAAGGAAGGGGGTCGGTGAATCCAGTACCCGAGGCAATCAAGCTAGTGGAATCGTTCAAGAGAATGAAACCACCAGTGTTCGAGGGAAAGTCCGACCCGGATGCGGCCGATAACTGGATTCGGCAAGTGGAGACAATCTTCGAGGTGTTGGAAACACCGGAGGGCAGCAAGGTCAAGTTGGCGACTTTGCAGTTGGAGAAGGATGCGGCTGTTTGGTGGCAGTCGATGAAGAGGACTATGTGCGGCTTGTTGCTTGGCTGGGAGGAATTTTTGGAGGAATTCTGCAGTCATTATTTCCCCTCCGACGTCCAGGAGAAAAAGGCCATGGAGTTTCTGTCACTTCAACAAGGCAGCATGTCAGTGAGAGCCTATGAGACCAAGTTCACTCAACTCTCCAGGTATGCTCCAGAATTGGTGATGGATGAGGCGAAGAAGGCTCGCAAGTTCGAGCATGGTCTGAGGCCGAGCTTGAGATCTCGTATGATACCCCTTGGTATCAGGAGATTCGATAAGCTGGTGAAGAGGGCGGCAGCAACGGAGGCGGATATGGAGCAGTTCCATGTTGCTCAGCATCAGAGGAGCAACTGGCAGTCTGGGAAGAGGCCCGCGCCATCGGGGAGTTTCAAGGGCAACCATCTGCACAGAAATTCAAACCGACAGGGGCGAATGCCGTCAGTGTAGCTGGGAGACCTGGAAACGATGCAGGGAGACCTTCTGCAGTCACTTGCTTTAACTGTGGTGAAGTGGGACATTACCAATCTCGATGTCTCAAACCGCGGGCTGGCAATCACAATGTGCCAATACAGCAGACTGGGAAGAGGCCGTACCAGTCAGGGCGAGTATTTGCTTTGACAGAAGCTGATGCTGAGGAAGCAGATCAGGTTATCTCTGGTACGAGGGCTGAGGTCTAGTGTGATTTCTTTTTCATTTCTCCTTCCCGATCATAGTGTAAAACTGTTATGTAATGATGTATGTTATGTAACAGGAGAACTCTATATTAATGGAAAGGGAGCTGTGGTGTTGTTTGATACTGGATCCTCTCATACTTTTGTGTCTCCTAGATTTGCTAAAGTGTTGGGAGTTGAACCGAAGATTTTCCCAGGCAAGATCTTAGCAGTGGCTACACCATCAGGAGAAACTTTGACCACTGATCGGTACTATGTTGATTGCGAGATAGTGATTGGGGATCGAATCTTTGGCATTGATCTGATCGAGCTGACTATCTTGGGAGTCGATGTTATCATTGGCATTGATTGGATGTCGGTGTACAGTGCGAGCATCGAGTGTAAGGCCAAGACGGTGACAGTGAAGGCTCCAGGTGGACCTGAAGTCACTTTCCAAGGGAAGTTGAAGTGTCCTAAGCTGGTGGCAACTATCTGCAAGGAAGAGACTCCTGTGGAATTGCAAGGGATTCCTGTGGTTCGGGACTATCCGACTGTGTTCTTGGAAGATTTTCCTGGGTTACCTCCGCATCGTGATGTAGAGTTCAGCATCACTGTTCAACCGGGAAGTGCACCCATTTCTAAGGCACCGTATAGGATGGCTCCAGTGGAATAGGATGAGGTGAAACGGCAGATTGAGGAACTATTGGGAAAAGGCTTTGTTCAACCTAGTGCGTCACCTTGGGGAGCACCAGTGCTTTTGGTAAAGAAGAAGGATGGATCGATGAGAATGTGTATCGATTACCGGAAGCTGAATAAAGTCACTGTTCAGAATAAGTATCCGATTCCTCGAATTGATGACTTGTTCGATCGTCTACAAGGAGCAGCTGTCTTCTCCAAAATTGATCTTCGATCAGGTTATCACCAAGTGCGAGTGAAAGCTGGAGATGTGCATAAGACTGCATTTAGAACTCGGCATGGGCATTACGAATTCTTAGTTATGCCATTCGGAGTGACGAATGCACCTGCAATCTTCATGGACTTGATGAACAGAGTTCTGAGGCCGTTTATTGATTCTTTCGTCGTGGTGTTTATCGACGATATTCTCGTGTACTCCAAGTCTGAGGAGGAGCACACTGAGCATCTGGCAGCAGTTTTGCAGATGTTGGAAGAGCAGAGGTTGTATGCCAAGTTATCCAAGTGTGATTTCTGGAAATCTGAAGTGGCATTCCTAGGTCACATCCTTTCTAAGGAGGGAGTGGCAACTGACCCTCAGAAGATAGAGGCAGTGAGAGATTGGGCTAGGCCTACTACAGTGAAGGAAGTCAGAAGTTTCCTTGGGATGACTGGATACTACAGGAGATTCATTCAAGGTTATGCTCAGATAGCTGTGCCGCTTACCGAGTTGACCAAGAAGAATGCGAGCTTCAAGTGGACCGAGCAATGTGAGGCGAGTTTTCAGGAGTTGAAAGATAGACTGACTACTGCACCTATTTTGGCTTTGCCTAGAGCAGGAGTTGAGTATGATGTCTATAGCGATGCTTCACATCGGGGGCTTGGTTGTGTCTTAATGCAAGAAGGTAAAGTGATCGCATATGGGTCTAGGCAACTACGACCGCATGAGAAGAATTACCCCACTCATGATCTAGAGCTGGCTGCGATTATCTTTGCTTTGAAGCAATGGAGGCACTACGTGTATGGTGAGAAGCTGAACATGTACACGGATCATAAGAGCTTGAAGTATATCTACCAGCAGAGGGATCTCAATCTAAGACAGCGGAGATGGTTGGAAGTGCTCGAGGATATGCGACCTGAGATCAAGTATCATCCCGGAAAGGCTAATGTTGTTGCTGATGCACTTAGTCGCAAGAGCAGTTTGGCCTGTTTGATTACGACTCAGAGGCGTTTGATTGAGGAGTTGGACCGAGCAGGTATTGAGGTTGTCTTGCAAGGATTGGGAGCATCTTTATCTCAATTGAAGCTTCAGCCTACTCTGAATGCAAGGATCATTGCAAGTCAGGAAGTTGATGCTGATATTCTGGAGATGAAGGAGCAGGTTAGTGCTGGCAGGTTGCCCGGTTTTCAGACCAGGGATGGAGTGCTGTGGTTCGGAGATAGGCTGTGCGTTCCAGATCAGGCGGACCTGAAAGAGAGTATTCTTCAGGAGGCGCATGCTACTCTTTTGTCGGTACATCCTGGGAGTACTAAGATGTACAAAGACATCAAGCAGCATTTCTGGTGGTCAGGTTTGAAGCGGGATGTGGCCGAATTTGTCGCGAGATGTGAGGTTTGTCAGCAAGTTAAAGCCGAAAATCAGAGACCCGGAGGTCTATTACAGCCGTTACCTATTCCGGAATGGAAATGGGATAACATCAGTATGGATTTCATCACGGGTTTGCCTAAGAGTTCTAAAGGCAATGATGCTATTTGGGTTATAGTCGATCGACTTACCAAGTCCGCTCACTTTTTGGCGATGAAACTCACAGCTTCGATGGACAGGTTGGCTGAGATGTATGTTGGTGAGATTGTCCGACTTCATGGCGTTCCTTCGACTATTGTGTCTGATCGAGATGGGCGGTTTACTTCGCATTTTTGGAGGAGTCTTCAGGCAGCTTTGGGTACCAAGACAGATTTCAGCACTGCTTTTCATCCACAGACCGATGGGCAGACCGAGAGAGTCAACCGTATTCTTGAGGATATGCTTCGGTGTTGTATACTAGACTTCGGAGGCAGTTGGGAAAGGCATTTACCTTTGGTGGAGTTTGCCTACAACAACAGTTTTCAAACTAGCATTGGGATGGCGCCGTATGAAGCTTTGTATGGCAGGAAGTGCAGGACTCCTGTGTGTTGGTATGAGGTTGGGGAGCGTCAGTTGTTTGGTCCTGAGCTTGTACAGCTGACTTCTGAGAAGATTGATCTGATCAGGAAAAGGTTGGTGGAAGCTCAGAGCAGGCAGAAAAGCTATGCAGACAACCGGAGGAGGGACCTTGAGTTTGAGGTTGGTGACTTTGTCTTTCTGAAGGTATCACCCAGCAAAGGTGTGGTTCGTTTTGGCAAAGGCGGGAAGTTAGCCCCGAGATTTATAGGCCCATATAAGATATTGAAAAGGATCGGGAAAACTGCTTACCGGCTTGAATTACCGGAAGAGTTGTCTCAGGTGCACAATGTTTTCCATGTGTCTATGTTGAGAGGTTATATTCCAGACCCGAGTCATCATTTGCCAGAAGTACCGGAAGGTTTGCAGTTAGACCTGAATTACATCGAGACTCCTGTTGAGATCGTTGACCGTAGGGAGAAAGTCTTGAGGAATAAGACGATACCAATGGTCAAGGTAGTCTGGAGAAACCACTTGGTTGAAGAGGCTACTTGGGAATCCGAGGACAAGATGTTGAAGGACTATCCTGAGCTTTTTGCTTGATTGTATTTGTATTGATCGTATCTGGTATCTTGTATCTTATGTCTTTTGTTCTGGTTGGGTGTGTCGTATTTCTTCTGTTCTCGCTCTTGACTGTAGTTCCGGGGACGGAACTATTCTAAGGAGGGAGTGATGTAGTACCCCGATTTATTTTCTTAATATATATGAAAGGGTATTTATTTTTCTTATGATAGCCTATTATTATTACTTTTCTCCATGATAAATAGAGTGTAGTATTTCCTATAAAACATTCTTCTCAAAGCCCAAATGTGACTTGTTTATTTTCTTATGTAAAAATACATATTTTGGCCCAAATGTATTTAAACCCATAAACTTAATCTTTTTCTTACACTTGTATGTGCAGCATTTTTCCTCTTATTTTCCGGGTATTTTGATGTACATTTTATAGTGGGATTTTGTGTGTACACGTGCACTCCATGTACACGTGCACAAGGCACAAACTTGGCCGGATTTGTGGAGAAGTGGCTAGGATCATGGGCGGTTATGTGAGGGTGTGGGTAGTTTCTCAAACTACCGATTGCATCTTGTCCTTTGATCTCCAACTCCCCAACGAATCTCAGCCCTCCATTTCGCCTATAATCTAGTATAAATACCCCCTCCTAATCCCTATCTTTTTACACTAAAAATTCCTAAGATTCCAAGAGAGTATCTGTGAGTTGTGTGAGAGCTTTTCTGTGGAGGCAAGCAGCATTGGTGAGGAGCTCGGCGTGGAACAGAGGAACAAGAAATGCAGCGTGATATTGAAGGACTTGCGGGATTTCGTTATTTTCTTCACAAAAGGTGGGTGTTTCTCAGGACTTCTAATGTAGGAATAATGCTATATTTGTCATGAAGTGTTACCATGTGGCAAAAGTGAATTGAATGCTGTAGAAATTGCTTGAACATGCTATTAAATTCGAGGCAAGACTGACGGTCCAGTCGACTGCCATATGAGCCAGTCGACTGATACGAGATATTTATTTTCATAATGTGCTGATAAAGTGTGTGTGAATAGCCATGATGGTGTGATCATAAAATGTATGTTTTTCCCTATGACACATATGATGGAGGGAAGGTAAACAAACAAAAAGAACTGAGGAGATAAACATTTGAAGTTGTCGGCCTAGTCGACTGACTTGGAGTTAAGTCGACTGATGCTCGTTCTGAAAGTGATTGTTTGATAGTTCCTCGAGTAAAGATATTCTATTTTTGTGTAGACTCATGATGATGACTTGAAATTTATATTCCCATTGTCGTATGTAAGTATGAGCAATATGAATACAGGTTTAGAGTAGTAATTTCTCTAAAGAGCATGTTAATAACCGGGAAAATTGTGTTGTGAATGCTACTGAGCAAGGGGTATTATGTTTATGGAACATAAATTGGTATATACTGTTAATTGATATCATGATGCAAGTATATGTAAAGAAATGTAAGTAAATTCCCCAAATTAAAATGGATCTGTCCAGTCGACCGATGCATGTGGCAAGTCGACTGATCTGGACTTAGAAATTATGCTGATTGAAATATCCAGGACAGACGACTGATTACTGATCAGTCGACTGTTACGAGGATAATATTGTGAATAAGAATTGGGCGGGACAGGCGACTGGTAGTGTACTCAGTCGACTAACCCGAACGTTATGATAACCCTGTATGACTGTATAAGTCGACTGGTGCTCTTCCAAGTCGACTGTACAGAGTGAACTTTGGTATACTGGAATTCATGTTATTTTGCTGTTAGTAATGGTAAATCTTGTGATTCTAAGTCAATGAACTCTGTTATGGATGCATGAATTGTGTAAATGAATCATAGATGAGGATTGAGAATCAAATGAAATTATGAAATGTGAAATCATGATGAGGAAAGTCTGTGAGACTCTAAAATGAATTATGAGCCGATGATGCTCCTTTGGATATTGTGAATGTGAAATTGAACAGAAGAGTAGCTAAGTCTCCCCGGCAGCGAATGAAATGATATTGAGAATTAGACCAGGTTGGTCAAGTGTAATGAAATGATGAGTCCGGATGATGGAGAGGCTAACTCTAGAGGTTGATTTTCATTCATGATTCTAATTAAGTTAATACATAGTGTGGAGGTGATGAAGGTGAGAGAAAAACATGAGTATGAGAGCTAGGGTACGGTGCGGGTATGTGAGCCGCAGAAAGCATGCTTGATGAGTCAAGACATGGCGCGGGCACAACTCAGTAATGATCGGACTCTAGTCACGCTTGTGGGATGTTTTGGTGACTGCAAGAGGAGTGTGTTCAGGGAGGAGGCTGAATTATCGCAGAAGGCATGCTTGACGAGTCAAGACATGGCGCGAAATTCTACTCCAGGGGCCAGGATACATGCTTGTACTCATAGATTCATCTAGGATACTCATTGGAATTACAGTAGTAGAATAAGTCATGGCGGGGGATTGAACCCTACTAAAATGAAGATCGTTTAAGAGGCTTGCACTCGAACCTATGTAGTATGGGATGCATAGAATTCGAACAAGTATGCATTAGTGTCATAATTAACCAAGTAAATTGCATTAAGGATTTAAGTGCACAATCACGACACGACATCATTAAAAGTTTCCCAATTTGCATGCTTATGTTGAACTGGCTTGTGATTTGTAAGAAATGAGATTCATTATACTGTTTCTGGCATAGAGAGGATGGCCATGTATAATTATCGTCGGTTGAATAAACTGACGTACCCACAGTGTTTTATGCAGGATAATCACATGTAAAAGGAATGGATGCACAAAGAGTTCATTATATTGTTGTTCATTTATGTAAATATTGTACATTTTGCTTCCGCTGTGTAAATTCAAATGTAACATGCTGTAACTCTGATGTAAAAGTAAAGATTTTAAATTCCTTGTAAAATTGTATGTGAAGAAAGCGAAAAGATCCTGAAGAACATCTCGAATTCAGTAAATTGGGATTCGGGGCGTTACAAAAGCGGACCTCCTCTCAACGAGTTCAGAGCTCACAACTCTCTCCTAGAGTTCCCCCTCAAACTCGTCTCCCAAATGGCTCTCTCCTAGAGTCAAGCTTTTCGCTCCGCTCATCTCCAAAGCGGACCTCTTCTCAACGAGCTCGGAGCACAACTCTCTCTTAGAGTTCCCCCTCAAACTCGTCTCCCAAATGGCTCTCTCCTAGAGTCAAGTTTTTCGCTCCGCTCACCTCCAAGGCGGACCTCCTTTCAACGAGTTCGGAGCTCACAACTCTTTCCTAGAGTTGCTCCTCAAACTCGTCTCCCAAACGGCTCCGATCGCCCCTCATCCCTCGGAACCAAAATCCGAGCGATAGGCGATCTGACCCCAACGACCGAGAGGATAGCTCGAATTCCGAGCAAGTGCCAATCCGAGCTACGAATTGGAGAAAAACGAATTTCCCCTCAAAATTCGTGTAAGATTTCGATCAGACGGCCCAGATCTCGCCAACGCCACTAAACGACAAGATAGTATTTTCTTGGAAACTGTGCCCGCCTCGAGATCCGCGCTGAGATCCGACGGCTCAGATCGCTCCACGTCGCTCGGTATTCCGAGCCGAGCGACTAGCGATCCGAGCCACTCGCGCCCCTTCTTCGCCCCTAGGGTCTTCCTAGCACATCTTACAAGGGTCTTCCTAGCACAAGGGTCTTCGCCCCTAGGAGTGGAGCTCCTCTTCCAAAATCCCCAAGACCAAAACACTCCTCAACTTCATGAAGACAAGGATGTTGCTGGGCTATTTTGACCATGAAGGAGGGTGAATCTTCATCCCACTCCTAAAGAGAAGTTGTAGATCTTTGAATTAGCTTCGAAACGAGGGGTCACACGCCCCGATCGGACCTCCATAGCAGTGGTAAAGTGGATCGCAATACAGTTGCGCCAAATAGCTCGGAAATCCGAGCCGAGCCACTCGCGCGAGGGAAAAACCGAGCCACTTTGCTCGGATTCCGAGCAAGTGCCAATCCGACCCTCGAAAGTGAAGAAAAACGATACCGAGCAACTCTAACCATTGGATCTTTACGAAAATCGCGCAAAAGGTGATGAACGGCTCAGATCGCGCCGCGTCTCCACAAAACAACAAGATAATGTTTTCTCAAAATTTAAGCCTCTTGTCTCGCGATTCGCGCCACGATCGTGATCAACCGTCCAGATCGAGCCGCATAGTTCGGATCTCCAATCCGAGCTACTGTCCTACCGAGCTTCAAAGTTGCAAAAAATGCACCTCAAAATTTGCGCTCGGATTTACCGAACAAGAAGCAGCGCGAAAAAAAAAAGAAAAAAAAACCATTAGGGTCGGGTTCGGACCCGTTAGGGTCCTAAACCCGAACCCCTTCCTCCCCTACCTCTTCTTCTCCATGTTCCCGCCAAAACCCATCAGAACA
This sequence comes from Hemerocallis citrina, assembly GCA_017893485.1. NCBI lineage: Eukaryota > Viridiplantae > Streptophyta > Magnoliopsida > Asparagales > Asphodelaceae > Hemerocallis > Hemerocallis citrina. The sequence goes on along the minus strand of CM030359.1, from coordinate 53,915,844 downwards.
AAAAACCTGTGAGAACAAAAAAAAAAAACCAAGCTCTTCATCTTCGAGCTTCGACCACCTCCATGGCTATGTTCCGAGCCAGATGACGAGCCGAACCCACCGTCGAAACTCCGACCATAATCGAGCTCTGCTGTTTCCTCACCGAGCTCCACAATGCCGAAGACGAACCCATGCCGAGCTCTTTCTCCCTCTCTCCGAGCTGTGCCACAGAGCCGCACTCCCTTCACTTCGCCGAGCTCAGCCTCTGAGGCCAACGTCAATCACGAGCTCCGAACGACTTAGCACCGAGCCACCAACTCCTCGCCATGCCGAGCTCCCACTCTGAGCTCCGAGCACCTTCCTCGTCTCCCTCAACCGAGCTCCATCTCCGAAGCGCGATCGTTCCCCTTGGCCGAACTCCTGAGGCTCCAAGCTCGCCTCCAAGTTGCGAGCTCCTCGACCAAAGCCCTCCCTAGCTCGCCGAGCACCCCCTCGCCTTTCGCTCGCCGAACTCGCACTATTCGCCGACGAGCTCCTCTCCCTCCAAGCTCGACCTCTCCGCTGCGCTAGACGAGGTTGGAGAGGGTGCAAGGTCGGGGGCAAGGTGGCGTGGCCAAAGTCGAAGGGGGCGAGGCGGTGAATTCGAAGACGAAGAAGAAGAAAGAAAGAAACAGAGAAAGAGGAAGGAAGAAGAACTAGGCGCGAAGAAATATATATATATATATATATATATATATATATATATATATATATATATATATATCATTTTTCCACGTGGCCGCCACGTGGCAGCTCGAGGTGGTTCGGATCCGAACTACGCGAAATGTGCACGAAGTTGCTCGGAATCCGAGCAAGTGCCAATCCGAGCTCAAAATTGGAGAAAAATGTTGCCGAGCTACACGCACCGTCCGATCTTTTCAAAAATTGCGTCACGACACGATCGACGCTCAAAAATGCACCAAGTGTCCAAACGTGATCTGCCTTGCGATGCGCGCACATCTAATCATGATCGACGCTTAGAAACGCGCCACGTGTCCAAACGTGATCTGCTTTGCGATGCGCGCACATCTGATCATGATCGACGCTCAGGAACGCGCCACGTGTCTAGGTAATATTTAATTAATTAATTTATTATTATTTTTTTATTTAATTGTTGTAATTATTTAAAAAATCCGAAAAAATATTTAAAAAATCGAAAAAAATTAATTAAAAATTCTAAAAATAATTATTAATTCAGAAAAATTATTTTAAAAATTCTGGGAAAATAATTATTAAATTAGAATAATTAATTAATATTTTTGATAATTAATTATTTAATTCGGAAAATGAATAAAAAATTCAAAAAAATGAGAAAAAATTCAGAAAAATCTGAAAAAATCACCAAAAATCTAGAAAATTCCGAGAATATTTTTGGACATTTTACAAGCCCAGAATAACACTGTTACACCCAGAGCAAGATTTCAAACTCCCTTAAGAACACCGATAAAATCCTGTACGCCATTAGAACAACAAAACTACTCCTCGAAGACTGTAAAACTCAGTTTCCAGGAGTGGGGGGCTCGTGATATGGCTAAAAATAGGATTAAATCGGGACCTTTCACATCGGACACGAATCTTAAAGCTCAGGGGTAAAACGGTAATTTCACCTACTAACCGGTCTGAAATGGGAACTGGGTCTTTCTTCAAGACCCAATAACCCACGAACAGATCCACCTCAACTGGGTACGGGTCCCAACCCGAAATGAACCCAGTCCAGCAGGATAGAATTAGGGTTTTTGATTAATACTAATCAACGGTCCTGATTCACATATATCATTTCACTGGAAATTGGGGATTACATTCCTAATCTGATCACAGGGATTACATTCCTAATCTGATCCCAACTGTGATTATAAATACCCCCCATCCATCTCCATTAAGAGGTAATTAATACTTTTCCAGTTTAAAGTTCTTGCTTAATCATTCAGATTACTGACAAGAGCGTCGGAGGGTGAGTCGCCAGGATCCATCCCGGTGTCTCGCACTTTTTGCAGGTTCGCAGTAGCGGCAAGAGACCAAGTCAACAAGTCGGTGAAGGTCAACAGGTCAACAGGTTTGCCTTGTTCGTTTTCTCAAGAATCTACAAATACTATCTGTTTGCCCCCACACCAAAATTAGCAGCAACAATATGCTTATACCATGCTATGTTTGTTTTGTTGTTATTCTATATTTTGTTATTTATTCCATGTACTTGCATCCTGCACTACAAGCGGACCGTAACTTGCATTAACGGGGGTTTGTTTTCACTTTTTCTTTTTTCTGCAATTTATTAATTGCAGATCAGGATAACCAGTTGCCAGATGGAGTTAGTGACATGAGATATTAGTGCTAGAGTTTTGCATTGAGTATTATTATTATTTTTCTATTGCTTAATCTGGAATATTATATTTGATACTTTGATTTATTTTGTATTTAGGCACTGTGATCCAGGATATTAACTTATTCAGATCTGATTTATTTGAGAATATTATATTTTGGTTTCAAGTAAATTTCTGTTGGTATATTGGAATCAATTATGCATACTTGGTTGATTCTCTTGCTTCTGACTCTGATTATTTCTGTGAGATGTTGTAAAGATTCTGAACAGCTTATGGATGATGAAAATTATTTGCTGGGCTTAGTCATGTATCCGTATTCCGTATTCTCTTTTTGGGAAGCGGGGCGTGACAAGTATGCTCATGGTGAGAGTGTTGTAACTCTTGTATCTTCTCTAGTTGAATAATATATTGGTTATTTCTACCATGGATTAGGTTCACCAAATCGGGACAAAATTGTGTGCTAGGTTTTGTTCTGCATTGATTGGTTGTTCGTTGGATGGTTTGTCGCATAACTCAGCCTCTAACAAGTGGTATCAGAGCTTCAGATTGTTCCTGACAAATTTTTTTCCCACTATTCATGGTTGCTCGAATTCCTTGGTGAAGATTATAGATAAGAGTTTCATGAAGATCAAGTAGTTCGATGGTAAGATCAGCTTTAATCACTGGAAGGTGGACATGTACAATGTATTGGTTCAACAGGGCTTGCATCTTGCCCTAGACTAAGATAAAGGGAAGCCAGATAGAATGAAGCAGGAGAAGTGGGAAGATATGTTTAAAAGCCTTGAGTTTAATCTCGTTGTCATTGACGGATGAAGTCAAGTGCAACTTTCTTGAGGAAAAAAGTGCTGTGAGTCTATGGGCGAGACTCAGAATTGTCTACTCGGGATCGTCATTACTGGATTAGATATACTGGAAGAGAAAACTATTTTTTCTCTCGATGAATTAAGGTACTGCTCTTCATGTTCATTTATTGAAATTCGATAAGGTGTTATCCGAATAGTAGGCGATAAATATATATAGATGATCTAAGCGAAGAGGATAAAACTTTCAACTTGATATACTCACTGCTTGATTTGTACGACCATTTGATAACCACCATGCTATACCAAAAATCTGCCAAGAAAAAGCTCTCGGTGGCCAAAGTGATCAAGGGCTCATGAATCATAGTCTACTTCTATGAATTGCATGGCGGTGGATGGAACTTCAATTGGAAGAGATAGTACACGTAAGGGTGTGTCTGTTGACACCATTGTAGAAGAATTAGGCATTACAAGAGGAATTGTCACAAGTTTTTGAATCATAAGAGTGCCTACATAGTTAATATCGCTGAATCAAGTGATAACTTAAACTGTCTTATTATTTCAAATTTTAATGATGTGAATTCTAGCTGGTTTCTTGATTCAAGTAGTTATTCTCATATTTGCTCCGAGAGGAAGATGTCTTCTACTGACAAGTCTACAATAGTTCGTTGTGTAAGGATGTGGACTGGTGAGATTTGTGATGTAGTAGGTGATGGAACAGTTGAGTTAGAGATGCAAGATGAAAATGTGTTCACACTAGAGAAGATCATACATATTCCTTTACTGAAACTGAACCTAATATCCTTGGAAACTCTGGAAGCACGGGGCTACATATACATAGCTCGAGGTGGAGTTTTATCAGTTTGGAAAGGTTATCGTAAGGTGATGATGAAAAGCAGGGTTGTTCATTACAACCTCTACAAGCTTTTGGGAACGAGAAATCTTGGCCAAGTGTTTCTAAGCCCAATAATCCTAAAGCATCATTTAGTTCGTCACCACTATAATCACTGAAACAAGATCACAATGTTCGAATATCGTCGAGAGGTGAAGGATACCTCGAGGTAGGTGGAGTTCGTGCAGAGGGTAGTGCATCTGTGTTGACGCCTACTGGGGTATATCCTTGAAAAGGCATACGATTAAAGAAATAACAGATGGAGGTAAATTCGACTAGCATAAAAAGCCACTGAATCACACTATTTACAAGAAGAGAAACGAAATAGTCGAGAGGAAATTAATCACACAAGTGTGGAAGCAGATATATGCAATCCAATGTGGAGATTGTTGGGTTTATGTCTGCATACTAGGTACGATGTGAAGAGAATAGGCGAAGCGAGAAGAGGTTCGAAGCGAAGACGGAGACAAGAAGGGTAACTATTTCTGGTTGTGAAGGAGTTGATAGTTGAATGCATTAATAGCAGTCAACTACAATAGTAGGAGTCGTTCTCGACTAGCAGTATAGTCGATTTCTCTTTCAGCAGTCGATTGCAAGTAGCAGTGGTGATAGTTTGGCTGATTCTTTTGGTTAATCTATTTGAGCCTAGGTTTGTGCTTCAAGTTAGATCGTACGACTTCTATCGTTTGGTATGCTCTTTAGGTTACATCGTACGGTGTTGGATCAAAGATTGTAACCTTGGGTTTCTCTAGATCTCTATATAACAATGTAATGACCTCAATTGAGAGGTGTGTGAGTACTTTATCTAAGAGTTTTTCATTATAAACAACAGAGAATCGCTAGTGAGGCTTGAGATATAGATATATTCTTGGTGAGAGTGTTGGAATTCTTTCATCTTCTATAGTGGTTATTTCTACCCCGGATTAGATTCGTCAATCCGAGACAAAATTATGTGTTGTATGTTTGGTTTTGGTTTACATTGCTTGATTGTTCATTGAATCGATTGCCGCATAACTCAGCGCCTTAGAATTGGACCTCAGGGGAGAGAAAAATTATTTGTAATTGAGATGTTGGTTGAGTGATCTGAGAGACCGAGTTGAGGACTACCTACCATTAGTCATCATAGGATGAATATTTTACGAAACTAACCCACTTTTGTAAACTATTTCCCCAACTAGTCCACTTCCTAAACTAATTTCATAGGTGAACTACTTTAAGACACATAAGCATAGGCCATAGTTGGGGATTGCGGTCTCTTTAATTGTCATGTCACAGTTCTTAACTACGGCCTCTTCACATTTTTTTTAGGTTTCTATTCCAAACTGCGACCTTCGTTCATTTCATATTTTGGGTAGAGAGATGTCGAGACTTAAACAAAAATTGCTAAGTTAGAATGTGTTAAATTTAGGCCACAATAACCAAATGCGGCCTAGATATAATAAAGGTCGCAGTTGGTTACTACAGCCTTTGTTATGGCACATTAAAAAATAATACTTAAATATCTGTGCCTCATCTCTTTTTCCTTCACTTCATCTCTCCCAACTCTCTCTTCAAGTGTATGGAGAATTTGGGGGATGGAAAATTCGGAGAAATGAAATGAAGGAAAAAAGATAGGAGACCTAGATCTTTAACTGTTATTTTTTAATGGGCTATAATGGATGCCACAGTAGCCAACTGTGGCCTCAGTATAAAAGAGGCAGTAGTTGGGGGCTGTTGCCGCTGTTATATCTAGGTCATTGTTGGCTAATGTGGCCTAAGTTTGACACATTTTAATTTAACAATTTTTGTCTAAGCCTCTAAGCCATTCTACCCCAAATATGAAATGAACTGAGGCTGTAGTTGGGAATAGCGGCCTCGAAAAAAAAGTTTATGAAGAGATCGCAGTCGAGCATTGTGACCTCGAAATCAAAGAGATCACAGTCCACAACTGCAATCTATGCTGACGTGTCTTAAAATGGTTTACCCATGGAATTAGTTTGGTAAGTAAGTTAGTTTGGGAAATAGTTTGAGAAAAGTGGGTTAGTTTGGGAAAAAATACTCGCAGGACAATGGTCTGAATGTTTCAATGCGATAGTAAAAGCCAGTGAGAATCACCAATGACTAATAATGGTCTGTCTTAATATTGAAATGGGTAAAGTTGCAGATATTGATGTTTGACCTTTGCTAATATATAACAGGAAAAGGAGAGTGGGACAATCATACCCCCATATACACATAAATATGGTTTTCTACCATCTCCTCGCAATCATAATTTCCGTATTTAGGATTGGATTTACTCAGCAATTTATCAGGTCAACAAAATAGAAGTTTTCCTTGATGTAATTAATTGTCTCTTAATTATTCTTAATATAGGTTGTCCCCAAATCATTTTCTTCTGTCATTTACGCTTCCCTGTCAAGCAAAATGAACATGATTTTCCATCCAAAAGATAATGAGGCAAATGCTATTCAATTCTTTTGAAAGGTCATGCTATTTAATTCCATCTTTCCTGCTGTTTTCTCTTTCTATCTTTTCTTTTGACGCGGACCAAATTTTTTTGGGATAAGGGCTTTATTATTGTTGTAGAATATTTCCTGTTGCTAACGAAGGATTGCGTCAACTCAGATTCATTGGCATTACATTTGAAGCTTACATATGCATGGAAGACACATATTCATTTCTTTTCCAAGCATATATTAAATTTGTGAATATTGTTAACTTCCGTATATTTATTATATAAATGTGACCAATTTTCCTAGATTGCTTAAATTAGTATATCTATCTTTATATTTATACTAAAAATTAGATTTTTGATATCTATTATTCACCAATACTTTTTAGTTTTTATAATACATCTTATTTAAAAGATTCTTCTTATGATCTAATCTCTAATAATCTTTATCTTTATACTATTTTAATAGGAGAGTTGGGATTTGTAACCAAACAAACTCTAACTTGGTAACTTAACAAATCCGTGCAATACACATCCAAACTAAATCTAATAATATTTACGTGTACCGCATGTGTCACCCAAATCAAAATATTCAAATATAAACTATTTCTTTTTTTATTCGATATATATTCATTTAATTTAATGACTATATTTTTAGTAGACGTGCATCGCACTTACATTATCTCTGCTATTTTAATGGGAGAGTTGGTGTTATTATTTGTAGACAAACAAATCCTTGCATCGCTTGTGCAAAACTAATATAAAGGAGGTCTCAGGTTCGATACTAGACTACATTGAAGTTTTTACTTTTAAAAATATTAGTAACTTACACGTGCGATGAACGTCTTAATAAATATAGTTTTTTTTTAGTAAAAATTTAGACGTAGTCCGGGGATTGAACCAAAGACCTCTTTTATAATAGTTATTCATGTGCATTGCACGTGTTGATAGATTTACAAACCCATTATAGTATTAGACTACTAAATAAAGTAAAAAAGAATTAGATATCACTGTCTTATCCAATAAAGCATTTCATTCAACATTCATTAATTATTTTGAATTTTGCATGCATTGTACATGTCAACTATGTATGTTTAAAAGTACTTAACAATTATATTTCATAATTCCTCCATACACAATTCATTCCCACAGTAAAAAGATAAAACAAGTGACAACCGCGCAATTATAATTTCCTTAATTTTTCTTTAACATTAAAGGAACAATTAATGCCCATCAAAGTCCTGGTCACCCTTCAATAGAATAACCACCAAAATTCTTTATCATGGAGCCACAAGTGTTTTCTGAAAAAGTTGTAAGTTGGTTATTTCTGCTTAATCATTCAGGCCTGGCCTTCAATGAAGAAAGAAGAACATAATTTCCCTCATGTGTGGAAGTAAAACAGGAAGGAAAAAAAAAACGAAATGAAGACAAATGAGAAAACAAGACCCTTCTGTGTTTTCAATTATTTCATAGATTTATATAAAAAAACTAGCAGCTGTTCTCAGTATCTTACACTTTGGCAACATGCTCCTCCATAATTATTTCCTTGACAAATTTGCAAGTAAACTAAGTAATCATAAATTGAAGTGGATATAGAATAGTATGTCAAATATTCATTCAGCTAGTAATTTAAAATTTTGAACTGTTACATCATTGCTTCTGATAGCTCCATGAGGCCTTCTTCCATCTGCCCTGCTGCCTCACCCAGAAGCCACTTCTCCAATACCGACAGTGGTGGTGGTTGCAGATGCTTTGGTTCGTCGTCAGCAATATTATCAGCCATAATTGCAGACTGATCATGTGCTACTCCTTCTGACTTCTCCCACTCAATGCTGCCCAAATTCTCAAACGAAACAAGACCATGTTGTTGTTGGTATTGGTCTGACTTCATAACTGTAGTGGTAGCTGTGGTAGTGTTGGTCGTGACCATTTTTGTAGGGGATGATTGCATCCAGCCTTGTAGAAGTCTTGATATGTTCTCGGTACTTGAAGCGTAAGTGGAGGAGGAGGTTTGGGTGAACCTGGGGAGTGTTGGGTGCTGGTGCATGGGGCCCATCTCCGGCATTCTTATGGAATTGGTGTATCCAGGTTCATGATGACAGTTGCTGGTTGCTGCTGCTGAATCAGTGGCTGTTATCGCGCTTGTTGTCATATAGGTGTCGATCGCTGTTTGATACTTCATCTTCTTCTTAAGGTGGGTGTTCCAGTAGTTCTTGATGTCATTATCTGTTCTCCGAGGAAGATACGACGCTATGGCTGCCCACCTTATTCACAAAGAAACAAGAACAGATCAGGAAATGAAAAGGATGGACGCTGTATTACTAGGTTGAGAGATTTATTTGATTGATTTGGATTGAATACGCAAACTATTGTGAACTAGCTAGTTGCATATATACCTGTTACCTAGCAAAGCTTGGAGATGGATGATCATCCCTTCTTCATGTGGGGTGAAGTTTCCGCGCTTGATTCCTGGCCTGAGGTAGTTTGTCCACCTTAATCTGCAACTCTTGCTGCACCTCATCAGTCCTGCAATCACACAAAGATGAACATAATTCTTGATTGGTATTTCTGCGATATCAAAAGTATGTATAGATCGCTCACTAAAAACAGGAAGGCTCTCTTTAAGTCTTCGAATGAAAGAAGAAGAATTAAGAAGAAGAATAAAACGATCGACAAAGTACCATACCGGTGTTGGTTGGTACGGATCTCCAGTTACCAGGACCATGTTCTTGTATGTAGGATACCAAGATGATATCTTCTTCTGGAGTCCATGGACCTTTCTTGATGCCAACCTTATCACAACAAGGTGGCCTTCCCATCTCTCTCACTCACCCTACTAGTAATCTAGCTACTAACCTTCCCCCTCTCTTTCTTTCTCTCCCCTCTTCTTCAACTTCCTCCTCCCTCCTCTTTTTTTTCTTTTTTTTTTCTTTGTCCCTGTCCCCTACAAGATTTCTAATAACACGTGAGTCTTTATATATAAGGAGGGGGACTTCAATGAAAGTCTTCTCTTCTTTTTCCCCTTTTATTATCACACCTATCATCTAACTCTCTGACTTCCATTTGCGCTCCTTTCAAATTAAAAGTCGACTGAGCCCCTCTCTCCCTTTCTCTTTTGTTTCTTTTTAGTCACAGGAATCCAGCAAACCTTCACCAAAGTGGGTAGCAATCAGTAATATTGATATCTCAGTCTATTCAATTATTGCCTTGATCTTCTAAAATGTAATTAACATGTCACTTAATTAGCTGCAGGTAATTGAGAAGTCCAATTATTACCAATCTCTTATCATATCTCCTCTCTAGTCGCTACCCAATTCACTGTACACGAACCCCACTCAGCTATTCGTGCTTGAAATCTACAATTTTTTTTTGTCTGTAGTCAAACACACGCCATGCATATCGGCACATGCCGTGAACAACAGTATCTTCTACTCATCCGTTCATAAATACACATAAATCTATGTACTCGTCGGTACAATTCTATTGCAGTTTAAAGATCATTTATCTGTAAAATATAAAATGTAACACGTTCCTAGAAAGGGCATATATATACTCATAAATATGTATCTGAAAGGGTGTTACAGAAATTTGATTTCAAGACAAGGGTACAAACAAAAATTCCTCTTAATTTTGGAAGATCTGTGAAGACTGTTAGCATGCATGCAATTGAAACCACTTGTCAAATTGAAGAGATGAATCCCAGTCGATTTATCCGAAAAGGACCAAAACGCACATCTATGTAATAAAACACAAAGAAAGCTATCAAGTGGTTCTCCTTCAATTCCCAAAAATCAAAGGTTCAGATCTAACCTCACAAAACACATTTTCTCACCCCAAAAGTTTTCCCCAAAACTCAAATTCAAATCCCCAAAACAACTTCTTTATTTATTTAATTATCTCTCTCTCTTTCTCTATATATATATATATTTATATATATATATATACACACACACACACTGAGGAGTGATCCAATGAGAAACATTCTTAAATGAGAAAATGAGAAACAACAAATCATACCATTAGATCTCTCCTGACGCCATGATGGAAATCGAACAGATGAAAAATACCTCCGCTTGAGCGAGGGTATTTTGTACTTTCCCTAAAAAATATCCCCCCAAACTTCAGCCCTTTCTTTCTTACTTCTCATCTCTTCGATGAACCCTTTCTCTCTTTCTCTCTTCTCCGCCTCCGAAATCCCCCCTCCACCTATCCGCCTTTGAAATCCCATCGATGCCTCTCTCTCTCTCCACCCCCCTCGACCTTCGAAACCCTAACTCCAGCTCTCCATTTCCTTGCTCCCGAGCTCCACCTTCCGATGCCCGACGCTCCTCTAGCTTGCCACTGCCGACACACCCAACTACTGCTACCGCTCGACGCCCCTGGCGCCTCTTCCTCACCACTTGGTTTTGACTTAACCAAATAGAAGGTAATTTTGGGTTCTTCAATCATGCTTAATCAATTGATGGTTCAAATAGAGGTAAACCCCAAAAAGATTTCTAAATTATATATTCATTTTGCTTTTTTTGTGTGGAAGGTCCTTTAAATGTAAATTGATTTTAACAGTAATTTCTTCAAACTTCAGAAGATGGGATTTGATGTACTTGGGGATAATGATTCTCAGTTATGCTTATAATGCTTAATAATCCGGCAAAAATCCCAGGCTTCTCTCAAGAGTGTCTGCGACAAAATGTAAGTAGTATACGTTTTTGTTATGTTATTTTTAAAAAATTTCCAGACTGACGTAGTTTATTTGCTTAATATTAAGGATCTTATAGTATCGGAGCTGTAATACATGGTACACAACATTAATGACAATAATGTCAATAATTACTCAAAAGTAAGTACTCAATATGTCTCATATACTTCATTCTTCAAAAAAAAAAAAAAAAACATGTCAGGAAGGCATGCTTTATTAACAAATAATCTTGTTCATTTGGCTGTATCTTGTGATTCTGTACTCGGAGAGTGTGTATTCTTGCTGTACATATTAAGCAACACAGAACAAATTATACCGAAACATGTAGGTCTGCTCTCATACCCATTTATGTGAAGCAGTTTCTCTCCATTGTAATAATTCTCTTGGAAAATAATCTCAAAATGAGTTAATTTTATAATTAATAATCATAGAAGAGCATTCAAGCTCTACTAAACTTGTAGGTTGCGGTTGTGACTTTTGCGTTTCCTTGCGGTTGTGACTTTTGCGTTCCCTGCTACACATCTTCTCCTAGCCCAGGCTCTGCATCTTTGCTTCCCATACCAGAGAAGACCTTATGAAAGCCTTAGAGGTAAAAACTAGCAAATCCCATTTTGTTCCATCAATCAGTAGAAGTTACTAATTTAAAATTTTCGTTTAATTTTTCACTTTCTATAATTAAATATACAGATATTCAGCAAAATTGGAAACAACACTGGTATTAAGTACTTCCATGTTGAGCCACCCAAGGCTCATGCTGAGGAGGATCGAAAGAAACTGGAGTGATAATGAAACTCGGCTCGGCTCATTTCTTCGAAACAACATCCATTTTTCTTGTAAAAACTCTTGTTCATAATTAAAAGTGCAGGATGTTATTTATATTCTTCCTCACTTTTTTTCATTTGTACAGTTAGAGTGAGTTTGAGATATTTACGTTAGTACTTCAGTCATGAATTGCTTATTTGAAAGGTTATCTTGAGGTTCTTATATTTTTTGGTTATATTTGTATTGATGGAAATTTGTTGGTAACAAGATACGTTCTGTATGTAGAATAATCTGAACAAATTTATAGACATTTGGAATCCTTTTTTGTATATTAGAGATTGTTGTGCTTAAAGCTTGTCTTTGCTAGATGCTGTTGCTCCTACTGCTGCTGCTGTTTGTCAATTGCTAATACTCACAAATTTTCTCCTTGAACTTTCTTGTTCGCATATCATACGACAACAAAAAAGATTAGCAACGATAAGGAGGATTTGATTCATCATTTAATATATAGTAAGTTTGACGGTATCTCAGAATCTCGTTAGCAATTTTGTTCAACAATTTTGTTTATCGACTCCGGGAATAAAAGATTAGCAATGATAAGGAGGATTTGATTCACGTTGTTAAGTTTTGATTGACTTTAGTATTCCCATGCCATGAAAATGCTAGATACTTGAATTTCGTGTGAATCTATACATTCGTTCTTATGATTCATACTTAGAAGAACAATAAATACAACTCATTCAGGGCGTATATGAGGTAGTCATCCACAAGTTAATAAAAAAAAAGGCGTGACAGAAGCAACAATGATCTTATGATTCATGAAAACAATAAATAAAACTCGTTCAGAGCGTACATGAGGCACAAGTTAATACAGAAAAACGTGTGATGGAAGCAACAATGATAAATACAAATCATTCGGGTCATGTGCAAAAACAAAATCACTTGCCGATTCTTGTTTCAATATACAATTGTACAATGTACATAGAGAAGTATGTTCGGTAGAACACATATCTTCATAACATCAACAAATGCTTATGGCTGTTAAAAACGTCAGTCAGGCAGGGTTCATACACTCCTTGTTCATCTCGAGGAAAATTGATTGTTTCCTTCACTACCTGAGCACAGGCACTCTGCACATCTGCCAACAAGCTCGAAGAATAATCAATCATTCGTTGTTTTTTACTTGGATCATAATCACTTTCTTCGATTCTATTTCCGTCACTCAAACATTCTATAAATATTCAGACACACTTGCTGAGGGATGAACACCTGCAATTAAAAATAATGAAAATTATTTAATTTTTGCTTTATTTAATCCTTGCAGTGTAGCAAGAAGCTTACAAAGGAAAGTATAAAAAAACAACATCAATGAATCTACAGGAAAAGAAAGACTAGTTCATGGTTAAAACCAACTCAAAAAGTGTAGATTACAGAGAAATGTGAAGTACTTGCAAAACATTACCCTCTGTGATCAATCTTATATTGATGCTTTCATTTTTTTTGTACTATTAACTTTGTATCATTTTATACTGATCAGATAATGGTACATACTTACCCAGTCAAACAAATTACTGATATGTACTTAAACAAATTTGTTTGATTGGATTATTAAGCATTATAAGCATAACTGAGAATCATTATCCCCAAGTACTTCAAATCCCATCTTCTGAAGTTTGAAGAAATTACTGTTAAAATCAATCTACATTTAAAGGATCTTCCACACAAAAAAAGCAAAACAAATATATAATTCAGAAATCTTTTTTGGGGTTTACCTCTATTTGAACCATCAATTGATTAAGCATGATTGAAGTACCCAAAATTACCTTCTATTTGGTTAAGTCAAAACCAAGTGGTGAGGAAGAGGCGCCAAGGGCGTCGAGCGGTAGCAGTAGTTGGGTGTGTCGGCAGTGGCAAGCTAGAGGAGCGTCGGGCATCGGAAGGTGGAGCTCGGGAGCAAGGATATGGAGAGTTGGAGTTAGGGTTTCGAAGGTCTAGTTGGGTGGAGAGAGAGAGGCGTCGATGGGATTTCAAAGGCGGATAGGTGGAGGGGGGATTTCGGAGGCGGAGAAGAGAGAAAGAGAGAAAGGGTTGATCGAAGAGATGAGAAGTAAGAAAAAAAGGGCTGAAGTTTGGGGGGGATATTTTTTAGGGAAAGTACGAAAATACCCTCGCTCAAGCGGAGGTATTTTTCATCCGTTCGATTTCCATCATGGCATCAAGAGAGATCTAATGGTATGATTTGTTGTTTCTCATTTTCTCATTTAAGAATGTTTCTCATTGGATCACTCCTCTATATACACTTATGGAACCATGGACTTTTATACCCCAATTTATAATTGTTGTCAACATATACTAATGAAAACAGGGATTTTTATTTACAGCTAATTATTGTCATACTATTCAAACTTGAGTTATATAATTGTTGATTTACTATTTACAAGGTTTTTCATATGCTGTATCGTTCTGAAGACGTGTCGTAGGCACGTGTCCACGAGCAAATCTAGTTCGTTTATATAAATTAGTAATTTACATGTGCGATGCACATTTTAATAATTTTTAAAAATAAAAATAAAAACTCTGACGTAGGGAGGGCTCGAACCTACACTACAAGGAATTTGACATATAGTGACAGCAAAAATTCGTGGGTAAAAGGTGAAAAACCGTAGGTATAGCCCGTAAAACCTATACCAACGGACATATTTTTCCGTCGTTTTTAATTAGCTATACCCACGGCAAAATGCCGTCACTATAGCCTATAGCGACGATTTTTTCACCCGTTGGACAAAACATCGGTGTTATACCCATAGTTTCGTATCCGTTGGTATAGGTTTTAAAAACACCTTTTGCTTTCCTATACCCACGGTTGAAACTCCATTGCTATATGTTTTAGCGATGGTTTTTGCATCCAATTATTTGAATATAAACCCACCGTGTTTATTCTGTTGGTATAGTTCTTTTTGTGTATTTTAGGCTGATTGAGATGTTCCAGCCTCATTATTGTGTTTGTTTAGTTCTTCATCATCAGATATAATCATTACAAAATATGAACATCGATCATGTTAATCACAGATTCATAACCATTACAGTAATCAACTCAGAATTGAAAATATTGGGATATTGTTTCATACAGGTAATCAAATTTACAGCTTGTTACATTCTGATACTGATCGATCAACTAAAACTTTGACACAAACAATGAATGCCAAATTTACCGCTTATTACATCTTCTCATCTCTTCCTATCAGGACAGTAGTGTATTTAGCCACACACAAAAAAAATGAATCAATCAGACTCTAATCTCAAAGCAGAGTAGTGCATCCTTGATTATCACTGTTCATTGTCCTGCAAATTAAAGACATCGCATTACTAATTAAGATTACTAATCAAGAAAACTTACTGAAAGTATGTGAGCTAGAAGAACCTACTGAAAAGTAAGCCCTTACTGCCATGCGAACATGACCATAGTTTGTCATCCATCAAACTTTGCTAAATCAAGTTTAATTAATCAACTGAGCAAAGTTGGAGTAGTAATCAAAAGTATCAAATAGTACTCAAAAGTTGTACTTAACATGAATCTGGTAGCACTAGGATCATATTTAAATAGTAAAATGATTAGAAAACATACACTCGAGAGTTATATAAGTATAAAACAAGTTTACTGCATACCTGGAAATCTGATAAATCGAGGTTTCAGATTTGCTAGCATTGAAAAAAGATCAATCTTGAAACCATGTCCCTGCAATAGAAGAAAACAAATTGATTAATTTATGCATCCTTGTACAAATTAGACAAAGGCATTCCTCTGGCATCTCCCTTCAAACAATTTATATTATTACAAAAGAAAAGGTAATAGCTATTAGTATACAAGGCACTTGTACAAATGAAAAGGTGGTTGTTATGCCATGAATCTACACAAAATTAGTTTCCCTCCTGTTACCGCTGATTTCGGTGTGGGGGTAAACAGATAAGATTTGTGAGTTCGAGAAAACCTGAACAGCCGATCCAAGCCTTCCAATTCCTGCCGCAACCTGCAAGGAAGTGCGAGACACCGGAGTTGATTCCGGCGACGCACCCTTCGACGCTCTTGTCAGTAACCAATGGTGATTAAAGAAAGAGCTTAAGGTGGAAAAAGAGTGATTACCTGGTCACAGTGGCAGAGGGGAGGTATTTATAGTCGCCAGGGGAGTGATTAGAGGCTTGATTCCCTGTGTAACTGCTAGGAGAAAAATTCTCACAGTCTGTTTAGAAACTAACCCCTGATTCCCGGTGAGAGTAAGTCAGGCCTGTTGACTTGGTCAAATCTGTGATCCTGATTTGTCTCTTTGTAGGTCTGGGTTTGCCTCGGGTCGGGACCCGTACCCAGTCGGAATGGATCCATTTGTGGGCTGTTGGATCCGCGAGAAGGAGACCCAATACCCGCTCTGGATCCATTCGTATGTGAAATTACCGTTTTACTCCCGAGCTTCAAGATTCGCACCCAATCTGGACGGTTCCGATTTAACCCCATTTTTAGCCATATCACGAGCCCCCCACTCCTAAAGGTTGAGTGTGATCAGCCTTTAAGGAGTAGTTTAACTGTTTTGGTGGCTAGGGAAGTTGTATCGGAGTCTAATTGGAGGATTTTGAATCTCGAAGGGGGTAGTGAGATAATTTCTGATGCTTTGTGCTGTTCTCTAGCCGTATCGAGTATCTGATGGTCTTTTATCTATTTTTTCGGAGTATTTATTTAATTTTGCGATGTGTTTACTAATCGTTTGGGGGTCTTAACAGTACATTCTAGGCAATAATTGTTCATTCAGGGGTTCAAAAATGTACCCCCGAATTTTTAATTATTTTCCAGAATTTTTAGTTAATTTTCCCGAATTTTTAGCAATTCTTCGCAATTTTTAAATAAATAAAACGATTTAAATAAATAAAAAATGATTTTAAATACCGATTTATGACGTGGCTTGATCTGAGCCGTTGATCATGGACGAGCACGGATTTTTGAGGGATCCATCGGCTGTTATTGCTCGGAAGCTTTTTTCTCCGTTTGCGAGCTCGGAAAGGCACATGCTCGGCTGCCGACCGGAGGGATAGGTGCTCGGCAGGCCGAGCGACGTGGCGCAATCTGAGCCATCGGATGATGGTGTGAATCCCAAGAAAATGCTATCTTGTCTTTTAGCGCACGTGGCGCAATCTGGGCCGTTCATCATTAGAGGCGCGAATTTCTGCGAGATCCCACGGTCGTAGTAGGTCGGTGTTTTTTTTCTCCGTTTGCGAGCTCGGAAAGGCACTTACTCGGCCGCCGACCGGAGGGATAGGGGCTCGGCAGTCCGAACGACGTGGCGCAATATGAGCCGTTGGATGACGGTGCGTATCTCAAGACGGACACATTTCTCAAGAAAACACTATCTTGTCGTCTAGTGTCCTCGGCGAGATCTGGGCCGTCTGATCGAGATCATGCACGAAAGTTGAGGAGAAAGTGAGTTTTCTCCGTTTGCAAGGTCGGAAAGGCACTTGCTCGGTAGCCGACCGAAGGCATGGGGCTTCGGCAGTCCGAGCGACGTGGCGCAGTCTGAGCTATTGGATGACGGCACGCATCTCAAGACGGGCACATTTTTCAAGAAAACACTATCTTGTCGTCTAGTGTCCTCGGCGAGATCTGGGCCATCTGAGCGAGATCATGCACGAAAGTTGAGGAGAAAGTGAGTTTTCTCCGTTTGCAAGGTCGGAAAGGCACTTGCTCGGTAGCCGACCGAAGGCATGGGGCTTCGGCAGTCCGAGCGACGTGGCGCAGTCTGAGCTATTGGATGACGGCGCGCATCTCAAGACGGGCACATTTCTCAAGAGAACACTATCTTGTCGTCTAGTGTCCTCGGCGAGATCTGGGCCGTCTGATCGAGATCATGCACGAAAGTTGAGGAGAAAGTGAGTTTTCTCCGTTTGCAAGGCCGGAAAGGCACTTGCTCGGTAGCCGACCGAAGGCATGGGGCTTCGGCAGTCCGAGCGACGTGGCACAATCTGAGCTGTTGGATGACGGCGCGCATCTCAAGACGGGCACATTTCTCAAGAAAACACTATCTTGTCATCTAGTGTCCTCGGCGAGATCTGGGCCGTCTGATCGAGATCATGCGCGAAAGTTGAGGAGAAAGTGAGTTTCCTCCGTTTGCAAGGTCGGAAAGGCACTCGCTCGGTAGCCGACCGAAGGCATGGGGCCTCGGAAACGAGTTTCGAGACGATACTGTTCCCAAGGGCATTAATGGTGCCCCGGGGTTTGTGCGGCGTTCCACCTTCCCTAGGTCATTAAGGATGATTCCCTTAATTAATGCGTGGCGTCTCAACTTCCGAGGGTCATAATGGCCAGATCTTGGAGGAGAGCTTATAAGTATCCCACTTCCTTTGTCATTTCAATCGCAACAATGTAGAGTTTCAGACCTCGGAGGTATTTGCCTTGGGTAACTTCTCCTTCGAGGTTCGAAGAGGTGGTCGCTCTTTTACCTTGTTCTTCTCTCGTTCCTGACGGCCCCAAAGTGGATGTCAGGGTCGGGGGAGAATAAGGCAGGAGTGGTGACGACCGTAGCTCGGATCCGAGGGGTGAGTTACTTCGGAAGGACGGGTGGTCGTTCTTCCACCATGGTCTTCTCCTGGCTCTGACTGCTCCAAGGTGGGTGTTAGGGTCGGGGGAGATCATGGTGTAAGAGGTGATGACCCATGTCCGAATCCGAGGGGTGAGTTGGTTTCGGAGGGACGGGTGGTCACTCTTCCACCATGATCATCACCCGATTTTGACTGGTCCGATGTGGGTGTCAAGATCGGGGGTGATCATGGTAGAAGGGGTGATGACCCTAGTCCGGATCCGACGGAGGGGTTCATTTCGGAAGGACTGGTGGCTGTCCCTCTACCCAAATCTTCTCCTAACTCTGATGGCCCGGGTGGAGGTGTCAGGGTCAGGGGAGGTTTGGGCCGAAGGGTAGTCCACCGAAGCCCGGATTCGAGGGACGATATGTTTCAGAAGGACGGGGAGTTGCTCTTCCGCCTAGATCTTCTCCTGACTCTGACGTCCCGGATGGAGGTGTCAGGATCAGGGGAGATCTTGGCAGAGGGGTTGGCTACCGAAGTCCAGATCCGAGGGGCGATCTGCCTCGGTTGGACGGGTGGTCGCTCTTCCACCATAATCTTCACCCGATTCTGAGTGCTCCGACGTGGGTGTCAGGGTCGGGGAAGGTTATGGTAGAAGAGGTAATGACCCTAGTCTGGAGCCGAGGGTCGAGTTTGCTTCGGGAGGACGGGTGGTCGTTCTTCTACCATGATCTTCTCCAGATTCTGAGTGCTCCAATGTGGGTGTCAGGGTCAGGGAAGGTCATGGTAGAAGAGGTGATGACCCAAGTCTGTATCCGAGGTGCTACAGTAGTTTTGGAATGATGGATCTCTTCCCATCTCTGTCTTCCTTCCGGGCTGACGTCTCCTGATGATTGCCAGCCCGAAGGAGTTAGAGATGGGGGGTGTGCCGATCTGCTTTTGACCGGGCCCCATGGGTCGGCGGAACACCGACCGAAATCTGGGGCCTGGGGGGCTCGCCGAGGGCGGTGCCTTAAAACTTTGAATCTAAATTTTTTCTGGTTCCTTCAGATAGACTCGGGACGGCCGAGGGTACGATTATCCGAGCGACGCAGTGCAGTCTGAGTCGTTAGAAGTTGTGGAGAATCTCGAGACGGGCTCAGTTCCCAAGAAAATGCTATCCTGTCGTTTAGCGTCGCTGGCGAGATCAGAGCCGTCTGATCGAGGTCCTACACGAAAGTTGAGGAGAAAGTGGGTTTTCTCTGTTTGCAGGCTCGGAATGGCACTTGCTCGGTCGCCGACCGGGCTCTTTGCCGCGGGGGTCGGATTGCATGTGATTCGGATTCAGAACTTGTGGTGCCGAGCTACTTGACTTGGTGGGAAGACAAAGTCGTGTTGGGCCTTCGCGACGTTTCGAGAGCGGCCCAAAAGTCGCGCTCTTTCGTTTGGAAGTCCAAGGGACGTTCCTTTTTACTATAAATCTTCACCCCCCCTTAACCCAAGTCTCATTATTTACTTTTACTCTATCTCTCCAGTTTTTACTTTCACCTTCGAAGTTTTCAGCTCCTTGGAGGTGGTGCTAGCTGTCGCGGCGAGGCGTTCCTTGTCTCCGGTGAACTTTCCGACCGTAGCTGTCACTTCGAGGTCAGTCTCTCTCCCTTCTCTTTAGAAAAATGGTTAAGATTACGGATGAGACCCCCGCCTCGGAGCAAGCTATTGGCCGAGCGGGCGGAGGAGAGGAGATAGTGGAGCCGACCGATCAGAGTGTCCTTCGGCCGGACAGAGCGGGTGAAGTGGCTGAACCACCTCAGGAGGTCGCGGCGGCGTCTCACAAGGGTAAGGCGGTGGTCACAATCGTCGAGACGCCGAAAACTGTGGGGGCGTTCGGTCGGCAGCCCATTGCTCTGTCGAGCGTGGGAGGCGTTCGGGACTACGCCGAGGATGTCTTGGAGAAGGTAACCCAAGGGACGGCCAAGTTGGTGGAGGAGAATGAATCGAGAGAGCTGTCCGAGGTGGACCATACCATCTCCTCACTAACGGAGGCCGATCTTCATTTGATCCGAAAGGGATTCCGGATCCCCACCGAGTACGGGCTGCTACTCCTCGGGCCAGGCTTCCGAGCGAATACGAAGTCTTCGACAGATGTGTGCGTCTTTCCTGTCGATTCTCTCATCGCCGGGCTCCGCTTTCCCCTCCATCCGTTCGTGGTTGATGTCTTGAACTGGTATGGTTTGAGCCCTGCCCAGCTGATGCCGAACACCTGGAGGCACGTCATGGTGTTTGTCCTCCGGTGCCAAGAGGTCGGTGCCGAACCGAGCATGTTTCTTTTTCGGAGCCTCTACCGGCCTTGTCAGCCGAGCCGAAACGAACAAAGGTTCTATCTATTGCCACGGACGGGCGTGAGTTGGTCGAGAACCCGGACTCGATCAAACACTGAAAGGAGAAGTATTTAATCATCCGGGCTCCCGCGCCGTGGGTGATCCCGATAGTTTGGGCGAAGGATGGGCTGCCCAATCGAGCCAAGAAGGAGCCGACGTTGAGTGACGCGGAAATAGAGGTCTACAAGAAGCTCCTCGCTCTGCCAGCGTTAAGCTGGAAAGATATTACCGAGGAGGTTTTGTTCCGAGGGGGTCTCAGTCCGATCGACCCCAGTACGCTTCTTGTATTTATGCTCTTTGTTTATAGTTTATGAGAATTTTTCTAAATCTTTTCATTCGGCCTATGCAGAGACAATGAAGATGGATTATAAGGCTCTGATGGCGAAGGCGTAGGAGACGAGGAAGAAGAGGCCTTCCGCAGGACCTCAGGGCGGCCGAGCCTCGAAGATGCCTTCGGTCGCGAAGCCTACCGACCAGCCGAAGGTTGTGGTACCCGAGGCTGGTTCCGGGCAGGGGGAGGTCATGGTCCTCGACCCTCCTGCCTCGGGCGCGCCGACACCGACCTCGAAGGGGGATGCTCCCGGTTCGTCGAGCGATGCGTTCGGCGTGAAGGAGGCGTTGTCCCTCCAAGTTCCGCCCCTCACTGCCGAGGCGGAGAAGATCTTGACCGAACGTCATAAGCAGATCTTCATCCCTGACTGGCAGGTGATGAATGCCGATGGCTTCTTGGGCGACGGCAACATTTGCATGGAAGCGGTGAGGCACCTGCCGACCCCAAAGGATCGAGCGACCCTAAAGGCTGGGCTAGCAGGGGACGCCGCGATGCAGATCGCTCGGAACACCATGTCGGTAAGTGAGCCGAGCTCTTCCTCATTGAAACTTTTTCTGAGATTTTTCTAAGTTCTTGGGTTCGGGTTCTAATTGGCTGTCCTCTTTTCAGACCCTCTGCCACTTCAACTTCCTGCTCGAGGAGTTTGCAGGCAAGGAACAGGAGTATGAGCGGGAGAGGGTGGAGCGCGTCAAGGTCGCGAAGCTGCTTGATGCCGAGCAACTCCTCTCGTCGAAGAGGGGCGCCGAAGTGGCCGGGCTGGAGAAGCAGCTGGCCGATGCCATTCAGCTATCGAAGGACGCGGCGGCCAAGCTTAAGGCTTCAGAGAAGGAGGTTGTCGAGCTGAAGGAGGAGCTGGCCATTGCTCGATCGGAAGCGGAGAAGGCTCGGAAGAGGGCCGAGAAAATCAGGGCGAAACACCGGTCTAAGGTGAAGAAGGCAAAGAAGGCCGTGCAGGAGGAGGCCGCGCAACACATGCTCCAGAACATGGAGGAGGCCTACGGTCGAGCCTTGCTCCACGTGGTCGCCAGGAACCCGGGTTTCGACACGTCTTCCTACCGTTTTTATGACCCCGTGGAAGGGGAGGAGGAGGTTCCCGAGGGGCTGCTCGACGCCGAGGGAGAGACGGAAGGTGTCGAAGGCCCAGGAGAGACAGAGGCCGAGGATAAAGAGGAGGATGACTCCGAGGAGGAGAGCAGGAGTGAAGATGAAGGCGAGGGCGATGGCGAGGACAAGGCCGGGGGGTCGGCGGACCCGAACGATAAAAAGGTCGACCCCTGACTCGGTTGTCTCTTTTAGTCTTTCGTTGTTTTGTTTCTTCTTGTAAGCCTAACTGCGGACTGGCCACCGCTCTTGTAAACTTTCTTCTTGATTTTGAATGAAAAGAGTTTGTTTGGCCAAAATTTATCCAAGTGTTGAGTCTCGAATTTTGTGTTTGATTTGGCGTAGAATTCTCCAAGTGTTGGGTCTCGGATTTATCTTTGATTTTTAGGTAAGGTTCGGTCCGATTACGGAGGTTGCACACCTTCGTAAGGAGCTGGCCAAAACGAAGGGTGAGCTCTCGGACAGCCGACAGAGGCGGTTTCTCATGCTCTTGAAGTTGGAGGAGATGAAGGCAGCTGTGCGGAAGTATTGTCGCGAGCTGTGGCAGCTGCGGAAGCAACCCCAAGCCCCTTGTCCCGAAGGCGAGGTCGAGCGGCTTCGTAGAGAGCTTACTGCCGCCGAGCGGAAGAATGACGAGCTTTTGGCCGAGGTCCAACACATGGAATTAGCGGAGAAAGAACGCTCGGCGGCAGAAGAGAGGCTAACCTCCGAGCTGGAGAAGGCGTCGTCCGAGCGCAAGAGGCTGTTGGCCAAGGTCGACAGGCTCAGAAGGATCACGATAGATAGGGGGATCGAGGTCACTCACTTCTGACGGCTCGCGACTGATAGCGCCAACATCTCGGGCTCGTCAAGGCCTTCTCGTTTGAAGAAGTTGGCGAAGGACGACGCTCTGAGAGACAGAATCATTGAACTGGAGGAAGAGGTCGCGTCACTCAAGCCTCTGCCGGAGAGGGCCAACATCCGCAGTACGTCGTGTACTCGCGAGGAGAGCGAGAGAGGGATTTCCTTTTACGAACTCGCGACACGTTTGCCTGTGGCTAGGCGGAGCCCTGCCGATGCTCAGAGTAGTGCGGCCGTTTCGTCGAGCGGTGCCTCGGTCGGCGCCACAGTCAGGGTCAGCGGCGAAGGGGGGTCACGCTTCGTTGGTTTGGAATCGAGCCCGGAGGTCAGGCCTCGTCGTCCTCACGTTTCCTTGAACCCAAGCGTTCCCCTTCCGAAGAGACCCTGATCATGTCGTTTTGTGTTTCTTCTGATTGTTGCAAAACTTTGTAGTAGAGTTGGTCCTGTTGTATGTGGATCTGTTATATCTCAATATATGTTTGAAAGTTTGATTGGAAAATTCTTCAAAGTGTTGCGCCTCAGAAGTGTATTGAAATCTTGCTGTTCATTTTCCCCTCTTTTCAGCTCGTGGCATCAGACCAATACACCGATCCCAATGGCTCGGACAATGAGGCTGATGCCGAGGTGACCTCAGGGGCGACGAAGTCGCGCTCGAAGAAGCGCCGAGAGCGGCGCCGTGGAGGGGAGCTGGAGTTACGTCGATCTGAGAGCGAGCGGGCCCACCTTCAGTCCGTCCTCGGCCAACGAGACACCGAGATTCGACGTCTGGAGAGCAGGATCATCGAGGCGACCCCCGTAGGGGAGGACGACGACTCGCAGACAGCTTTTAGTAACACTCTTCGGATTCAGTGTATTCGGCACAATCAGTCGAAGATGTTAGCCGAGCGGGACGATTTGCTCTCCGCGATCCGTCACTTACAGACTGTGGAGGCGAAGCTTCGGAAGGAGGCGGAGGAGCTTGCAGCTGAAGTGGAAGGGCTAGCGACCGAAGAGGACAGTGAAGACATTTCTGTTTGAGGACCAAGTGTAACGGGTCGGCGCTGTATTTTTTGTTTTCAAATATTCTGTAACTATGAAAAGACTGCTTTGTATTGTGTCCCGATTATTAATAAAATTCCTTTGTGGCTCTGCACGCTTATTTCGCTTGTGAGTGTGTTGGCCGTGCCGAGGTCCTTGAGCCGAGCACATGGTGCTGTCGGCGAGAATCTCGAGGCGAACGAGTCCCTGTCGGAGCGCTACCTTGCCGTTTAGCGATTCTGACAAGATCTGGACCGTTGAATGTCGGCGCGAATCTCGATGCGGCGCAGTTCCCAAGATGATGCTATCTTGTCGTTTTAGCATCGATGGCAAGATCTGAACCGTCGGATGATGGCACGAATCTCGAGGCGGCTCAGTTCCCAAGAAAATGTTATCTTGTCGTTTAGCGTCGGTGGCAAGATCTGGACCGTCTGATCCTGATCCGACACGAAAGTTGAGGAGAAAGTGAGTTTTCTCTGTTTGCAGGGTCGGAAAGGCCCCTGCTCGGTAGCCGACCGAAGGCGTGGGGCTCCGGTTTTCGGCTTCTAGACAAGATTGTTCGGATTATGTGGCCGAACAGTACTTCGGTCTCCCTCTTCTTGCGGAGCTGAGGGGTGAGCCGAGCTCTTTTCCTTTGTGGGACTCGTCGGTCATAGCGTGCGGTCGATGGTTATGGGAGCAATTCCGAATGGTGGTCCACTCCTAATCTGCCGCGAGGCAAGCTTGGGGGGTAGAATGTAACCAAGTGTTGGACTCCGGAACCATCGGTGTAGTTCAACGGTTGTGGGAGCAGTTCTGAACGGCGATCTACCTCTGGCTTGTCCGGGGACGAGCCGAGGAGGTAAAGTCGAGCCGAGTGTTGGACTCCGAACCATCGGTGTAGTTCAACGGTTGTGGGAGCAGTTCCGAACGGCGATCTACCTCTGGCTCGTCCGGGGACGAGCCGAGGAGGTAAAGTCGAGCCGAGTGTTGGACTCCGAACCATCGGTGTAGTTCAACGGTTGTGGGAGCAGTTCCGAACGGCGATCTACCTCTGGCTCGTTCGGGGACGAGCCGAGGAGGTAAAGTCGAGCCGAGTGTTGGACTCCGAACCATCGGTGTAGTTCACCGGTTGTGGGAGCAGTTCCGAACGGCGATCTACCTCTGGCTCGTCCGAGGACGAGCCGAGGAGGTAAAGTCGAGCAAGACATGGACTCCAAACCATTGGTTGAAATCAAAATTTAAAAAGCAGATGATAGGGGCAGAGAGAGGCATGCGAATTTATAAGTATGAAGGAGCTTTCTTTATTGATAATCTACGGCGAACCGTTTTACATATTACAATTTATGAAAATAGGTTACAAGTTAGAGGAGAGGAATGACCCGATATCCTTTGATACTTAGAGTGGTGCCGGGGTGCTTTCTTGGTATTTTAGGAGGTGGTCGGCATTCCAGGTCCTCGGAATTTTTCTGCCCTCTAGATCTTCCAGACGATATGCTCCGGGCCGAACTACCCTCGTGATCCTGTATGGCCCTTCTCAGTTCGGAGCCAGCTTGCTCTTCTGATTGGGGAAGGATATGGCCAGCTTTCTCAAGACTAGATCCCCTTGCTTAAGGTTGGTGGGTCGGACCTTCTTGTTGTATGCCAACTCGACCCTTCTTCGGTAATTCTGCTGCCGAATCGATGCTCTTTCCCTCAGCTCATCTATCAGGTCCAAGTCTGTCCTGAGGTCCCTGGCGTTCTGTTCCTCGTCGTAGGCCGCGAGTCGAGGGGAAGGTATTCTGACCTCGAGAGGTATCACGGCCTCGGACCCATAGGTGAGGTTGAAAGGGGACTCGCCTGTGGGGGTCCGCTTGCTCGTGCGGTAGTTCCATAGGACGTTGGGGAGTTGGTCGACCCATTAGCCTTTGGAACTTTTGTCCAGCCTTTTCTTGATTTCTGCGAGGATCTGCCGATTAGCATTTTCCGCCTGTCCGTTCGACTGGGGATGGGAGACGGACGAGAAGCGCTGCTGGATGGCAAGGTCGTCGCACAGAGCTCGGACTGCTGCGCCCGAGAACTGAGTCCCGTTGTCCGTCACGAGGACACGGGGGACGCCGAATCTGCAAATGATGTTCTTCCAGAAGAATTGTACCACCTTGTTCTCGGTTATAGTGGCGAGGGGCTCGGCCTCGACCCACTTCGAGAAGTAGTCGATGGCCACGACCAAGAACTTGAACTGACCCGGAGCCGGAGGGAAGGGCCCTAGTAAGTCCATCCCCCACATTGCGAAGGGGATAGGACTTGATAGAGAGGCGAGGTTGGCTTGAGGGAGGCGATGGATGCTGGAGTGTCTCTGGCAAGAGTTACAATGCCGAACGTGTCGCTCGGCATCTTGAAGGAGGGTCGGCCAGAAGTATCCATAATTCAAAGCTTTCCGAGCTAAGGCCCTAGATCCTGAATGCGCTCCGCCGATACCCTCGTGGAGCTCCTGTAGAGCGTAGTCGGCTTGCTCTGGGGAGAGGCACCTCAGGTACAGTCGGCCATCGACCTGCGAGAAGGAGCGTTTGTATAAGATACCCTCGATCAAGACATAGCGCTCTGCCCGGGTTCTGACTCGGCGTGCTTCTTTGGGATCCTCGGGCAGGACCCCGTCCCTCAAGAATTCCACCAACGGCTTCATCCAATTATCTTGCAACATGACCGGCAACGACTCCACTGAGTCAAATGTCTCGTCTTCTATGCTCGGCCTAGAGAGGACCTCGATCAAAACGGTTTGTTCAAGACCTTGTAAGGAGGATGAGGCCAACTTGGAGAGGGCATCGGCCTGCGAATTCTCCTCTCGAGGGACTCGTTGAATGAGCGCCTCTTCGAACCGGCTCATGAGGGCCCGGACCTTAGCGAGGTACTTCGCCATCTGCTCGTCTCGGGCCTCGTACTCGCCCAAGACTTGGTTCACGATAAGCTGGTTATCGCTGTGGATTCGGAGGTGCTGTGCCCCAGCACTTCGTGCAAGTCCGAGACCAGCAATGAGTGCCTCGTACTCCGTCTCGTTGTTCGAGGCCTTGAAGCTCATACGGATCGCGTACTGGAGGACGAAGTCGTCAGGGCCGTTCAGGATGATACCGGCGCCACTTCCTTCATTACAGGAGGAGCCATCCACGAAGACTGTCCAAATGGGGGGTCCATTCGGGACGTGGCTGACTTCAGGGATGGTGGACTCTACGATGAAGTCGGCGAGGGCCTGTGCTTTAATTGCCGTCCGGGGCTGGTAAGAGATGTCATGCTGGCTCAGCTCTATGGACCACTTCATTAGCCGGCCCGAGGTCTCAGGCTTGTGGAGGATCTGCTTTAGGGGTTGATCGGTGAGGACGACGACCGAGTGGGATTAAAAGTACGGCCGGAGCTTCCTTGCTGCCATGACCAGGGCGTAGGCCATCTTCTCTATCTTCGGATAGCGAGCTCGGCGTCCCGAAGCACCTTGCTCACGTAGTAGATGGGCCTTTGGGCCCGGTCCTCCTCTCTCACCAAGACAACACTTAGGGTCTGCTCGGAAGCAGCCAAGTAAATGAAGAGAGTCTCGCCCGGGACCGGTTTGCTGAGTAGAGGGGGGTTCACCAAGTAGGCCTTCAGTTGGTCGAACGATTCCTGTTGTGGTTGGCCCCATTCGAAACCCTTAGCCCCCCTGAGTGCTTTGAAGAATGGGAGGCACTTTTCTCCAGACTTCGAGAGGAATCGGCCGATAGCAGCGAGCCGACCAGTTAGCTTCTGCACCTCCTTGATGTTTCGGGGCGGGGCCATGTCCAATATGGCCTTGATCTTCTCGGGGTTGGCTTCGATCCTTCGCTGGCTCACCATGAAGCCGAGGAACTTTCCCGAAGAGACCCCGAACGCACACTTGTTCGGGTTCAGCCGCATGCTGTGCCTTCTCAACACGCCGAAGGCCTCCTGGAGGTCGGCCATGTGGTCAGTGCCTCGGATGCTCTTTACGAGCATGTCGTCAACGTACACCTCCATATTCCGGCCTATCTGGCTCTGGAAGACCTTGTTGACGAGACACTGGTAGGTGGCGCCCGCGTTCTTCAATCCGAACGGCATGACCCGGTAGCAGTAGAGGCCCTGATCGGTGATGAAGGAGGTCTTCGGAATGTCCGGGGGGAACATTCGGATTTGATTATAGCCGGAGAAGGCGTCCATGAAGCTGAGGAGCTCATGCCCCGAGGTGGCATCAATAAGGGTGTTGATGTTTGGAAGAGGGAATGGGTCTTTCGGACACGCCTTGTTCAAGTCGGTGAAGTCGATGCATATTCTCCAAGAGCCGTTGGACTTCTTGACCATTACAACATTGGAGAGCCACTCGGGGTAGTTTACCTCCTGTATGAACTTAGCCTTCAAAAGTTTATCCACCTCCTCCTTGATGGCCTGCTGTCGCTCGGGAGCGAACTTTCGTCTCTTCTGCTGAACCGGTTTGCGCCCCGGTCCGACACTTAGGCGGTGGACTAGCAACTCCTCGGAGATGCCGGGCATATCCGCGGCTGACCAAGCGAACAGGTCGCGGTTATCCAGGATGCATTTAACCAAGTCAGAGCACAGTGCGGTCGGTAGGGACTTGCTGATGAGGAACTTCCGACTCGGGTCCTCGTCCGAGAAGGGCACTTCTTCTAACTCGTCCGCCGGTTCGGACGTGGGTCGAACTTTCGGCTCGGAGATTTCTAGTGTCTCGAGGGAGAGCACCGGTCCCCCGGTGGAAGTCATGTAGCACTTCCGAGCCGTCTCTTGGCTTCCCCTGACTTCCCCTACTCCCGACCGAGTGGGAAACTTCATTTTAAGATGGTACGCTGAGGGGACAGCTTCCAGGACAGTTAGGCCGGGTCGGCCTAGAATGACATTATATGCGGCCGGGACGTCGACGACCATGAAGTCCATCGGCTCGGTACGGGTAGTAGGGGCCTTCCCAGCGGTCACGTCCAGGGTTATGACTCCCTCGACGGTTACTAGTACCCCCGTGAACCCGTGGAGCGTGTAACCGGCCGGCTTGAGACGGTCCCGCGATAGCTGCAGGCCTCGGAAGGCCGAGAGGAAGAGGATGTTCACCGAACTCCCATTGTCTACTAAGATCCTCTGTACTTTGAAGTTGGCCATGCGGAGGTCGATGACCAGTGCGTTGCAGTGGGGGGTCCGGACCCCTTCGAGGTCTTCATCGGAGAAGGTCACCAGGACGCCGAGGCCTTTGGGGGGAGGAGTGCTGTGGACCGAATTGACCTCTCAGACGAAGGCCTTCCGGGAGGAATTGGAGGAGCCCCCATGGGGCCTCCGTGGATGAGGTGCAGGACCCGCTCTTCCTCAAACTCGGGGGTTTCCTCGTGCCGCTCGGAGCGCTTGTTAGCCCCCCGAGGCGGAGGGATAGTGCGGTTTGCCTGGTCACTTGCTTTCACAAATTTGGCCAGCTGCCCCCTCTGGATGAGGGCCTCTATCTCATTTTTCAACGCTCGGCAGTCGTTGGTCTCGTGGCTATGGTCCCGGTGGTAACGACACCATTTCTCTTTGTTTCTCCTCTTGGCCGGGGTGTTTATCCTCGGAGCGGGTGGTAGCAGGCCTTCCTTCTACACTTCCATCAGGATAGTGGAGACATTGGTGGTGAGGGGAGTGAACTTCTCGAACCTAGGGGGAGGTCAGCGCTGACCGCCGTTGTCCTTCTGCATCTTCTTCGATCCCTCCCCCTCGGTTGCCTTCCTCTTCGATCCGGAGGCCGATCCTCCGAAGTTCGGGAGGCACTCGGCCTCTTCCGCCCGGATGTACTTCTCGCACCTTAGGAGAAGGTCGGCAAAGTTGTGCGGGGGCTTCTTGGCGAGGGACGACCGGAGGTTGGAGTTGAGGACGTTCGACTGGAACGCAACAGTCGCTACAGACTGGTCCAGGGAGGCGATCGACCTGACTTCTGCGGTGAATCTCTTCACGTAGTCCCTCAGTTTCTCTCCCCTTTCTTGCCGCAGGTTGAGCAGGGAGAGGCTCGTCTTCTTGGCTCGCCTGATACTCACAAAGTGAGTAATGAACAGCGTCTTGAACTGTTCGAATGAGAAGATGGAAGAGGGGGCGAGCTTGGAGTACCACTCCCGAGCCGACCCCCGGAGGGTGGCGGGGAAGGTCTTGCAGAGCATGGCGTCGGAAGCTTAATGGATCAGCATTAATGTCTTGAAGCTTTTGACGTGATCAACTGGGTCGGATTCCCCTGAGTACGTTTCAAACTGCGGAGGTTTGAAACCCCTCGGTATGGGGGCCTCCATGATCGTCCGAGAGAAAGGGGGTCTGCTGGGCCGGACGGTCCCTGCTCTGGACCCCTCCTCTCGGTCCATGCGACCGATGCGCCTCTCCACCTCATGGAGGCGGCGGTTGAGGGCATCGTCCCTCCGTTGGTAATCATATGATCCCCCGGACTCTTCTTCATAGGAAGGGGAGCGGGGACTGTAGCGCCGGTAGTCCTGGGATCGGCGGGGACTGTAGTGTTGCTGCTGGCGACTAGGAGCCGGGAGAGGACTTCGGGATCGGCGGCGAGGACTGGGTACCCGCGGGGGTGTCGGAACCCTCTGGGCAGTTTGGTTGTTCTGCTGAAGGTTGAGTGCCTGCAGCACGGTGTCCTGAAATTGTAGGAACTCGGCACGAGTGATAGGTGCCTCATTGTTCCTCCGATGATGCCGATCCATGGGAGAATGCGGCCTCCTCCTTCGGTGCTCGGGAGATGTCGCTTGGCCTCTGCGGTCCCGAGACCTTCTGCCGTCTCGGCGATGAGGGGACCGATCCCCCTGATGCTGGCGGGAGGCTCCCTCTCGGGCCCGCCTCTCATCAAGGTGGGTGCGGAGGTCCTCATCTTTCTGGCGGTTCAGGATTGTGTTGCGGAGGTCGGGGTGATGAGAAACCATTGAATCCGAGGATTCATTATGAACCGAGACATGGTCCGGGTCGAGGGGCTGCTTCTGCCTCCGACCGTTATGGCCGGAAGGGCCGTTGGCGGGTTGCTGTTTGGGAAGAGGAGGTTGGCCCTGTTGGGCCGGTGGAGGAAGTTCGGGCTGGGGAATCGGATTGAGAGGGGCTTCCTCCGTAGGATCGGCGGGATTGGGCCCGCGGTTGGAGCCTCTAGATCTGACCTTCTTCGGAGGCATGGTTGGAGAGGACGACAAGGAAGAGGCTGAGGCTGTTCGTGTGGTTTTTCCCACAGACGGCGCCAATCTGTTACCGCTGATTTCGGTGTGGGGGTAAACAGATAAGATTTGTGAGTTCGAGAAAACCTGAACAGCCGATCCAAGCCTTCCAATTCCTGCCGCAACCTGCAAGGAAGTGCGAGACACCGGGGTTGATTCCGGCGACGCACGCTCCGACGCTCTTGTCAGTAACCAATGGTGATTAAAGAAAGAGCTTAAGGTGGAAAAAGAGTGATTACCTGGTCACAGTGGCAGAGGGGAGGTATTTATAGTCGCCAGGGGAGTGATTAGAGGCTTGATTCCCTGTGTAACTGCTAGGAGAAAAATCCTCACAGTCTGTTTAGGAAACTAACCCCTGATTCCCGGTGAGAGTAAGTCAGGCCTGTTGACTTGGTCAAATCTGTGATCCTGATTTGTCTCTTTGTAGGTCTGGGTTTGCCTCGGGTCGGGACCCGTACCCAGTCGGAATGGATCCGTTTGTGGGCTGTTGGATCCGCGAGAAGGAGACCCAATACCCGCTCTGGATCCATTCGTATGTGAAATTACCGTTTTACTCCCGAGCTTCAAGATTCGCACTCAATCTGGACGGTTCCGATTTAACCCCATTTTTAGCCATATCACCTCCTAATAAAGATAAAGAATCATATTACCAAGCTCTTAATTGATACTTCAACTAATAAGATTTCAATAAGTCCTATTTCAGTCGGTATTGTAAAAATCACATTGCAGAGATTCATGTTATGCAAAGATGCAACTGGTTCCTTGCCTCATTGTAAGGTTAGAGTCAGAGTAAGGATTGTGAATTTGTTATATTCTACGACAATATATATACCTTGTAAGTGTCCAAGGGCATAACAGATACTTGATCAAACCAAAATATACCATGTTTAGTAGTTGTCAACTGAAACCTTGAGTTACTGTTTGCTCTTATTTTAGATATTAGTTGGAGCTCGATCTTTTGCCAATTTGACATAGCAGACGCATCTGCTCTAAGGAACAATACATTTAGACATTCATTTATCAGTGATTATATATTAAAAAATCCAAATGAATAAATCATCGAAAGCCTTACATGATATTAGAAGAAGCAAGGATTTGTAAGCCATCTGAGCTTGTCAGTGAAGCTGTTATGTTCACCGAATGCAGTGACCTAATATACAGGATCACTTTATAGATCTTTCCTTGCTCAATATTCTGGGATCACAACAATTTAAGGAATATAAATTATTTAAATACCTCAAAAACTTGACAAGAAATATTTGGAAACAATGTAAGAAATTAGATCAGACAGCCAACTGAGGTGTATCAGGAAATTCAATCTAACTTATATCCAGTTCATAGGGCTTAAAAGATTCCTGTAATAGTTAGAAGAAAGTATTTGATCATGCGGAAATTTCTAAATTTGCATTACTCTTCATGAACATGAGCGAGCATTATATTTTAACTTTTGTCATGTTACATGCCAAATGATTGAAGAGACTATTTGCCTCAAAGAGTTGAAAGAAGTGATAAATGAGCTTTTGTTGCACTAGATTTTGCACTAGATTATATTACAGATTCATTTTTTTTTAAATTTAATTTTTCTTGTGGAATATATTCTAGGTTTCCTGTTTGTACTCTATAACATCTTAGTCAGTTAGTTGTTAGAGTTGGAGAACAAGAAAACAGATTGAGACCCAATATAGTAAAGTAGACACCTCTCCTAAGTTACCGAATACGGGAATAAACTAAATCAATGGACTAATCAAAAAGACTGATAGACTCAAATAAGTTAGAAGCATAGAGATGATAAATCAAGATATCAATCCATTGATCAAATTCAGAAGTGCATACCATGCCCCAGTATCCAGGGTTATATATGCCAACACCACCACTTGGACAGATATTAGACCCATCATTATCACATAATACATCCATTCGAAGTGCAACCTCATTACGATCAAAACAGGACATACAGTCTGTTGATACAGTAATATATGATTCATTTCCAATTATAGACCATGGATCAATGTTTGAAGGAGTGTTAGGACCTCCAACTTCAAATCCTAGATGAAATTATATGAAGACATCAGTGAGAAGTATATGTAATTTTCAATCTACTGATCATGTCAGAATGTAAAGTAGGCAGAATAGTTGAACTGAGAAAAGAAATATGTGAATTGATAAAATAATTAGCAGTATTACGCATGTCATTTTGGCACTTTGACATTTATAGAATGATACATTTTATTAAATCACATAGTTTATAAAATTCGTAATAAAAATCTCTTTAAGAAATTTATTGAACAAGCGAACACACCTCGATAATTACTACTCCAACATATTGAAAGATCTGAATAAGACACCAACATATTTTACCAATTCACCCATTATACAGTTTCACGCAAACTCACGGATCGAGATTACAGGCTATGCTATTCAATGCAGCAAGACTGAGAAACATCAACTTGATTCCACTAATATTTAACAAATATTAACAAAGGGATATCAACATCCATCAAAACGTGCAGTAGACTTTAAATCATATCGGTTATTGAGCTGTCATTTATGAGGAAATAAGAGCATAACCAAGACCCTGAAAACTTAGTTTCCAACTGAAAATAATGCTTCAGATAATCTGTTTAACACACTAATCCAGAGAACTGGTCTAGGGAGGATCTTTTACTACTAATAGTGTAAACATCTACCTATTCAAAGCTAAATATGTTCACAAAAAAGCTACAATCTACTCATTATTTGAGTTATGAACATAAACAACAAAAACATACAGAGCAAGGTTGCCAGTTAGGATCATACATAAATCTATACTATGTCTATAGCCAAATACATAGTGAGTTGGTAGACGAGATGCATATCAGCTACTACATCAACAAAATAATCTAAATGTAGCAAGGTCTTAGATTACATTTGTCAATGCCAAGACTAACACTATTCTTGACATAAACAAATCTCCTGCCAAATGCCTAGTAAGCATTTTGACTAGTGAGTCAATTCGATTTTGGTTGTGTGCTGGAAATTGTGCACCTTGTTTGCACAATTTGAAAGGGCAACCATAAAATGCCTCCAAAAGGTGCAAACCACAAAGACTTAAACATGAAATCCAATGGGAGTTTTCTTTCACAAACAAAAAATATTTTTTTTTTCTCAATTAACATTTTCATGTGTATTCCTAGTACAACCCAAAAACAAGTCCAATGCAAAATTCAACAATATAAAAGGATATAGATTACATTATAAATTTTTTATTGCCCTTAGTTAACATTGTATACCCAGTATCATGTCATAGAAATCAAAGCCCAAGACTTTTCACAAATAAAATGTCCAAAACATAATCAGATCACTATAATCATCCATATGCACGATACAAACTGATCTTAAAAATAAAGCAAATGTCTACTACATTATAGAAGAATTCAAATTGAAAAGCCAACGTATGATAATTTGTAACATCAATAACTAGAACCTTAATCATATAAATCCTAAACCCTAATTATACAGTTTCACGCAGCGTATAGTTACCCCAATCGAAACCCTAATTATTCAGAAACCCTAATTATCCCAATCGAAACCCTAATTATTCAGAATAAAATATGTACATATTCAAAATCGGCAAACCTCAATGCCGGCGCCAGCGGCGGAGGAGGAGGAGGCGGCAGATGCGGGGGAGATCTCGTCGAGATCGACGCCGAGGAAGAAGAGGAGGATGCGGGGGAGATCTCATCTTCTTCCTTTAAGTGAGGAAGATGGGGCGACGACAGCGAGAAGTGGGGTCTGCGACGGTAGCAGGAAGAGGGGGGCGACGACAGCGGGAAGAGGGGTCTACGACGGCAGCGGGAAGAGGGGACGAAGGCAGCGGGAAGAGGATGATTTAGAGATTGGGTTTAGGGGGAGAGGGATTTAGAAGTTTTAGAGGTATAAATGAAATATATATTTTTTGGAGGGGGGAGGGAAAATGAAAAAATTTGGGAGAAAATAAATTATGGACTATACCCACAGTGTATAAAAGTTCTAAATCTATAGGATACCTATACCCATAGTTTACTACACGTCTGTAGGTATATGATGCCTATACCCACAGTTTTAGAGATCCGTCACTATAGGTGTCCGTTGGTATATGGCAAATTCCTTGTAGTGCTAAAACCTTATTTATATTAGTTATGTACATGCATTGCACATGTTGGTAGATTTACAAATGACACTAAGGCCTTCTTCCATTATAATATTAGAGATTAGAGATTAGAGATTAGAGATTTGGAAGGGACTCCAAAGACCCTGCTACATCAAAAACTGGCTTCTTGAATATTTTAGCACATATTTCTTGTGTGAGAATCTCTTTGATATTTTGCAATTTTTGGATACTTTCCTTTTTAAGTTGATTCCGAATATCTTTTGAATCTTCATTTGAAATTCGATGTAGCGCCCCGATTCCCATATAACTGGGAAACCGTGACACATGCCAAGATCTTTCCTTCAATTAGTCACGATACACAAAATGCTGGAAATTAAAACTTTTTATTCAATACAGAGTTACCCCGCAGTAATTACAAATATCAGTTGTAATACCAACTGTAGCGCCTGGCCTTTTTCCTTTTTGACTCCAAACTCAATTCTTCCAATTTCTATATCACTTTAACCATAAACTAAGATAGTTGTGTTTCAGGAAAAATTTCGGCAGAGTCTCCCCTGTAATTTTTACCCCGAAACACAAAAAGCTTACGGAATTCTGCTCTAAATTCCGTAGCTCACATCACAGGCAATAATATCACGGGCTCCCCAGGCCAAAATGAGCATCATCACACAGGCAATATATATATATGCTCTGGGGGCCAAACTCATGACGGTTTATCAATTATTAATTAAAAACCATAAATCCTTTTGAAAACATAGTAAGTTTTTTAGAAAATAACTTATAAAAGCTTACCACAGCGCCTGGTACTCCACAACGAGATGGGTACGGGTCCAAACCATACATGCCACTCCACACTCTACTCTCCATCATCATCCACATACTTATACAGCAAAAATACTATTTAAATCATAAAATGCACTATTCACACAATTAAACCTTAAGTGACCATGGTAAAATGAAGCTCCGTCCACAGAGTCTACACCTCATCTCTGCACCGCTGAGGACCTGTAACAGTAGGGGCCTAGGTAGTCCAGAGGCTCCCTAACCCCCCAAACACTAAGGGGTTAGCCATTTCTGGTGTGAGTATAATTTATTAATAAGCAACTCAATTAAACTTATAAGTAAAACAGAATGAACTTACGAATACCAAAATAAACCTGAGCATGTAAATATCATAAATGGAATTTCACATCAAATACTCGCTGCATCACTTCCTATATGCATATCCACACCTGCTCACAAACATACTTAAATTTAATTTGGAAAATCTTTTCCAAATTAATTGCTTAAGGCCCATCACTTTACGCCTTATGCAAATATTCCTTTCCAATTTCATATCACATAACATCGTATTCATTCATTCTTACAACACATATCATCACGTCTCGCAATACATCACTTTCACACTCATAATTCATCTTAAATGGAAAATAAACGTATATCCTAATTTCCTAGTGTTTGTGTATGCCACGACCTGAGTCTAATGCAACAATACAGAATATAGAACAGATGCACTTAATCTAATGTCAGCAAGATTCTGGTTGCACATGCATCCCATACTACATGTGACCCAGGTCAAGCCAACATACTTAGTCCAATGCAAGCGAGACTTGGAAATGTATGCATCCCATACTACATACTTTCCAAATCAAGCCGTTATTTCTAAGTTAGGGATTCGAACCCTCGCTATGCAATGCATTCTAATTTGGTCAACTTCCTGTTCCTGATAGTATGACATGGTCGGGTTCAAAGCCGTGACGAACTTAAAGATATACCGCAGTATACCTATAGCATCGTATTTCACCGGATCGCAGTCCGTACAACCCGTTCGTGTCCACTAGCATATACCTGGATCCCATTCAACAGTCGTGACGAACTTAAAGATATACCGCAGTATACCTATAGCATTGTCTTTCTATCGGACCGCAGTCCGTACAACCCGTTTGTGTCCACTAGCATATACCTGGATCCCATTCAACAGTCGTGACGAACTTAAAGATATACCGCAGTATACCTATAGCATTGTCTTTCTATCGGACCGCAGTCCGTACAACCCGTTCGTGTCCACTAGCATATACCTGGATCCCATTCAACAGTCGTGACGAACTTAAAGATATACCGCAGTATACCTATAGCATTGTCTTTCTATCGGACCGCACTCCGTACAACCCGTTCGTGTCCACTAGCATATACCTGGATCCTATTCAACAGTCGTGACGAACTTAAAGATATACCGCAGTATACCTATAGCATTGTCTTTCTATCGGACCGCAGTCCGTACAACCCGTTCGTGTTCACTAGCATATACCTGGATCCCATTCAACAGTCGTGACGAACTTAAAGATATACCGCAGTATACCTATAGCATTGTCTTTCTATCGGACCGCAGTCCGTACAACCCGTTCGTGTCCACTAGCATATACCTGGATCCTATTCAACAGTCGTGACGAACTTAAAGATATACCGCAGTATACCTATAGCATTGTCTTTCTATCGGACCGCAGTCCGTACAACCCGTTCGTGTTCACTAGCATATACCTGGATCCCATTCAACAGTCGTGACGAACTTAAAGATATACCGCAGTATACCTATAGCATTGTCTTTCTATCGGACCGCAGTCCGTACAACCCGTTCGTGTCCACTAGCATATACCTGGATCCTATTCAACAGTCGTGACGAACTTAAAGATATACCGCAGTATACCTATAGCATTGTCTTTCTATCGGACCGCAGTCCGTACAACCCGTTCGTGTCCACGATGAGTACTAAGTACAGGAACTTATCTAAGTCCCAGATAAAATGCTAAAACATCACTGAAACCCGATAGCGCATAATTACCACACTGCGATATGCAGATGGCTCCTCATCAATTATCCGATGAAATAATTCAAGAAGTAGGAGTAGCTGTAACCCAGGCTACGCTCATCGGAATTTAACACAATCAGACTTCTAGAAGGGTGGGGAGATCTCCAGCAATCCCCCAGTGGGCGACTCTCAGCTATTTAGGAGCTCAAGTCCCCAAGCTAACTTAAACTTGAAGTTTAGTCGAATCAGCAGGTTGCTAGCTTGCAACGTCCATAACTTCCAACACACGATACAAAATTACTTGATACTGTAAAACCTCATATACTCTCAATAGCACATTCTTCTTGCACTCGCTGCACCTTTCCAATAGCATAAGATTTTGCTCACTCATCGGAAATTCTCGATTCCGAGTCCTATGGAGAGGTGGGAGTGTCTATTTCAACTTCCTAGTTCAGCACCTCTTTCAGACTCTATCATTTGAGTTCTCGAAAACACAAGTTCCATCAGGTGTACGAACGGAGAGAAACTAGTTTGCTTAGCCAATAATACTTCGACTAAGATTGGGTCTGTTCCATCCTTGGAAAATCATAACTCTCAACCTATAAACTGGAATTACAAAATTCCAGATATGTTAGAAAGCTATGACTCCCTACTACGACTCTCTAGTTGGTCAATTTCCCAAACTTGCCTTAAAAGCATGCTTCTTAACAAAGCTTATAAAAAAATGAGTTGTTCTTTACCATACAACTTTATCTCTTAGCATTCTACTTATCATACAATGATAATCAAAATTCTCCAACGTTCCCATAGGCTAAGAATTCACATACACATCACAACACCATGTATATATATATCTACACAATACGTCCCCATCACACTGAATGATTTAAATCACATCCATTTACCATATACACACCCATTTACCACATAACAACTTTTAACAAAAGAACCTTCAATATTTCAAATTAAAACTTCATTTTAGCTGAATTAAATAAGGATTGCTTCAAACCGCCTAAGATTTTATCACAACAATAAACATGCATTTAGTATAATCATACTCACAAATTGTCCCGCGAAGGCTCGAAGCGCCACCACGCATCCAAAGCCGCTAGTATATCCTATCATCAAAGTTCAAAGCAATCAAGGCTCAAGCATCCAAAACAGTTACGGAAAAATAATAATACTAACTCCAATATCACACAGGCATTCTATTGAACGCCTAGGATGCACACGCGCTTTGCACGTAATCACTCAAATCGTCCAAACCAATTATAAAAGCAAATAACAACATCCCAAATATCACACAAGCGTTTATTGAACGCTTGGGATATACACGTGCGATGCACGTAATAAACTAATGTCGACGAGATTCTTATTTCCAAACAATTACTAAATCACCCCCAAAATATTCTAATAGCCCCACTACAATTTCTATTACTATACGAGAATTAATTCATGTCCATATAATTCTCTTTTACAAACCCAAAACCCCAATTTACTAATAACTTACAATCTCTTTAACAATCCACTAATTTCTCACATCTACCACTTCCAACATCTCAAAATCTCTCTACCCTAACATTCCTACTCAATAAAATTAACCCAACTAAATTCTATACAATAAAATAGTTAGGGTTTATACCTTCCGAAATCCAATCGAAAATCCGATGCTACCACCATGTAGAGAATCCCTCACTTAGTTTACCCCTCATTTTAATTTGGAATCGATGAAGAAATGGAGGAGATTTGAAGTGGGGAGAGTATCCTTCGATGGGTTCTGTTGGGTTCGTTTTGATCGGGAATGGAAGGAGAAGGAGAAGAAAGAAGGGAACGGACGGGGGGGGGGGGGGGGTTCCCTTGAGCTGGCGCGAATGGGAGGAGGAAGGGAGGAAGGTCGGGGTTCTTCTTTTGGGTCGGCATCGAACCAGGAAGGGGAAGAAGGGAAGGGGAAGGAAGAAGATGGAGGTGGCGTGGGTTTCCGTCGGTTGGAAGCGAACGGAGAAGGAGAAGTGAGGAGGAGGAGGCCGGGGGGTGTGGGGTTGTTTTGGGTTCGGTTTGGGAATGAATGGGAAGAAGAAGAAGAAGAAGGGAAGAAGAAGGAGAAGGGAAGGAGAGAGAGAGAAGGGGTTTTTTTGTAAAAGATGGAATAATTAATAATAGATTGATAAATATCTAGGGGAATGTTGCATATAAGCCCTCTAGCTTTACTACATTTCCAAATAAAGCCCAACTCTCTATTTTAACATTCTACACAATACAAAAATACATTGAACTACTTCGTAGATAATCCGTATAAAAATAATTTAATTTTGAAAATAATAATAATATAAAATAGACAATATATCTTATATTTCTCGATAAAAATAATTATTATCGGAAAATACATATTCGCGCGAAATTCTCAATCGCGCACACATTTCGATGCAAAATAGCCATATGCTATTTTTCGGGTCGTTACATTCGAATCCGTATTATCCTGATACATATCTTAACTATAAATATTAATTACAAGAATATGTTTTGTACACACCAAACTTATGGTCAACACAACGCTCGCCTCTTTTCTCATGCTTAGAGTTCTAACTTTTATCTCTTTTATACTAAAGTGCAATTTGATTATTATCATTAACATTTCTATATTATTAGTATAATGTACGTGTGACGCACGTTTAAAAAAAGTAAAGGCATGAAATTAAATGAATATATATCAAAAAAGAAAAAAATAGTTATTTATATTTGAATATTTTGATTTGGGCTACACGTGCGGTGCATATTTATATTTGTTGAATATAATTTGGAAGTATATTATACGTGTTTATATAGTTACAAAGTTAGGGCTTGTTTGTTACAAACCCCAACTCTCCCATTAAAATAGTAGAGATTATTTATTGATTAGAGATTTGTATTTATTGTGGTAGAAATATATCCACCAATATTTCTACATACCTAATTACCTAACCAGTCCATTTTCTAGATGAGTAATGCTACATCCACTACCAATTTAACTACATTTCTCCTCCAATAGGTAGGAGAAGATAGAGTAGGTGGGAGAACTCTCCAATAAGAGTTTGCCACTTAAGGTAGTGAAGAAAATGGTAGTGAAATTGGTAGTGGCTAAAGCATTACTCTTTCCAGATTGTCTCCTTAATTTCTTGAATATATATATTGGTTATATTCAGGTCCTCATTCAGCTTCCATATGTAAAAAAGTTTATAGTTGGTAGCTAAACAAAAATGCGGCATAGACAACCACAAGCTTTTCATGGTCCGGTCACATAGATGACCAGAAGTGAACCAGCGATTTCCATCATACATTTTAAGTTACAAAAGTGAAATCTGTGTTATATAGCGAACAATAATTAAGCTTTTAGTTTTAGTTATCTATTTCATTTGTTGTACCATTATCTGTTTACGCAAGTACTTTGTCCTAATTTTAAGTTCCAACAATAGGGGCACTAGAGATGCATTGTGTGTTATATTATCATTTCCAAGCCATACTCCGAAATCATTTATGGATATGTTATGGATATCGTTCTTTCCAAATAAAAGTATTATTAGGATTTCAAGAAATTTAGGATGTTTGGTTCAGAAAAAGAAAAAATAAATTCAAGATGAAGTGTTGGATGAGTGCTAGTCGATTCAAAACTCACTAAGAGTCCAATAACTCAGATAAGACGAGGAGAAGTCATCAGCAGTTCAATGCTTGAATGGCTAACCACATTGGCTAGCTGTTTTTTCCTCAAAAAAAAACAAAAACAAAAACAAAAACAAATTAACAAAAAAATCAACAGTTCAAAGCTTCACAACTACAAAATGAAACTTATCATATATAATCAGCTGATTGGCTTGGGGTCTATCTTTAAGTGGCTTAGGACTTAGGAGAGACAGTGGATAGACCTAATTTCTTAAGATTTTCTCCACATCTTCTGACATTAAATGAGAACAAATTGAACCAAAATTAGTGACTGCTCACTCTTGTGGTCAGCTAGAATTCGTTCTACATGATGATTAGGACTATGTACCACTTAACTAGCCAGGGATGCATTAAGACTATTCGCAGAAGTCGACTGAATGTCAGGTAGACATCTCATGCAGTGATGACTAACTAGGATTTCATTAGAAGTAAACCCCATATATTCGTCTGTATTAGTTTTAAGGGTAAGAAGAGGCTATCACGAATTTGATCGAATAATGAGAATCGGGCGAAAGGTGAAGATTGAACCGGGAACAGAAAACGAAGCAGGAACAGAGCTTTGGCCGAGTTAATTGTATTCTGAGAAAATAAGGAGATTAATAAAAGGTTTTTTTTTCTTTTTAATGATCGAGAAAATTCACTGCAAAAGCTTGTAACTTTGAAACATCTAGTTTAAGAATTGTAAAATATCCTCTGCAATGGGAAGCAGACATTGCGCTGGACTGTCGTTGAAAATATCAATTTTCTCTGAGCTTATGAACCACAACCTAAGAAGCAGAGACTCACCACACGAACACGGTGCGACACAAGGCACCCTGAGGACATCGGTTCGAAACAGTTCGGGCACTTTTTCATGATAGGCATCGTTTGTGATGGCTATTTTATTCGCCTATTATTTTTATTTCAACATTTATATTTGTTTTTGGCATATTAACCATATGTAATACTTTTGCGATTTGCAACCTTTATTTTCTGCATTAGGATGTTTTGGAGATTTGTTGTGAGCCTATATATAGGTCTTTTGATTAATAATGCTTTGATTGACTAAAAATTATTGCGATTGAATTTTTTTTGTTCTTCATTCATTTCTTGTGTGTGAGATCATGAGATAATAGTTGGGTTTGTTAGAAACACTAACTACAACCCTAACTACACAGTCGTCATTCTCTCTCTTCTTTTTCTTCTTCCCGAATCCCCTAATCACCGTCGTCATCCACCAAACCCAATCCCGTCGACAACCTACTTCCCCACCGTCGTCGCCCCCCCTTCACCGTCGTCGTCGTCAACCAAACCCCCACCATTGCCACCTCTCTTCACCATCACCACCCGACACTTCACCGCTCTCCTCCAATGCCCGGACCACCCTTGCCGCTTGCCTTCACCAACCAACGGGGCCCTACCCTCTCTCCCTCTACCCGAATCCGAATCCCCAAATCCCTTCACACCCGAAACCCTAATCCCCATCTCCCTCTCACAACCGAAACCCTAATTCCTAAATCCCCAATTCAAATCATAACCCTAATCTTCAGATCCAGAGGCTAATTTGCTAAGGAGTACAACACTGTTGACTACGACGATTAGCATCTTCTTCATCTTCATATGTGGGAACATGTTCATCGAACACCGGTAGTTTCTTTTCACTCTCCATTATTTGTGATACTGCTAATTATCTCTATAATATTATTGAAAATATCTATCATCCACAAATATTGAGTGTGTGTGTTTCTGTTTACTAATTAGCGTATGAATCATTATTGAATATCTTACTTGCTAATAACATTTGAATATATTTGTTGATTGTTAGGTTTGAAGAGTTAATTGTGCTTGTTAAACTTAGTTCATCTCTTGAAAATTCATCAAACCAATCATTAGTTTTAATTTTTAACTTAATTGGTAATACATGTTGGTAAACTTAATCTTTTAATATTCTTGAAAATTCTCTACTTAGGGTTAAGTTACATCGCACCCACACGGAGAATATTTTGAGAACATTCCCTAAAATATCCAGTGTAGTGTCGGATTTGGGTGTCTGACATGTGTACGAATCGATACAGATCCCAAAAAGAAGTGTTCTTGTAACATAGACTACAACTATAGTTCAAAGGATCGGCCGAATCGGTTCAGGATCACCGTCGTCGTTATCAACCAAAACCCCACCGTCGCCACCCCTCTTCACCATCACCACCCAACACTTCACCGCTCTCCTCCAATGCCCCGACCACCCTTGCCGCTTGTTTTCACCAACCAACGGGGCCCTACCCTCTCTCTCTACCAGAATACGAATCCCCAAATCCCTTCACACCTGAAACCCTAATCCCCATATCCCTCTCACACCCGAAACCCTAATTCCTAAAATCTCAATTCAAATCCCAACCCTAATCTTCAGATCCAGAGGCTAATTTGCGGAGGAGTACAACGCTGTTGACTGTGATGATTAGCATCTTCTTCATCTTCATCTGTGGGAACATGTTCATCGAACACCGGTAGTTTCTTTCCA
The DNA here is from genome assembly GCA_017893485.1 of Hemerocallis citrina. Lineage (NCBI taxonomy): Eukaryota > Viridiplantae > Streptophyta > Magnoliopsida > Asparagales > Asphodelaceae > Hemerocallis > Hemerocallis citrina. The sequence goes on along the minus strand of CM030359.1, from coordinate 53,871,441 downwards.
TTCTCCATTATTTTTGACACTGCTTATCATCTGTATAATATTATCGAAATTATCTATCATCCACAAATATTGAGTGTGTGTGTTTCTGTTTGCTAATTAACGTATGAATCATTATTGAATATCTTACTTGCTAATAACATTTGAGTATATTTGTTGATTGTTAGGTTTGAAGGGTTAATTGTGCTTGTTAAACTTAGTTCATCTCTTGAAAATTCATCAAACCAATCATTAGTTTTAATTTTAAACTTAATTGTCACTACATGTTGGTAAACTTAATCTTTTAATATTCTTGAAAATTCTCTACCTAGGGTTAAGTTACATCACACCCACACGGAGAATATTTTGAGAACATTCCCTAAAATATCCAGTGTAGTGTCGGATTTGGGTGTCTGACATGTGTACGAATCGATACAGATCCCAAATATAAGTGTTCTTGTAACATAGACTACAGCTATAGTTCAAAGGATCGGCTGGATCGGTTCAGGATCACCGTCGTCGTCGTCAACCAAAACCCCACCGTCGCCACCCCTCTTCACCATCACCACCCGAGACTTCACCGCTCTCCTCCAATGCCCCAACCACCCTTGTCGCTTGCCTTCACCAACCAACGGGGCCCTACCCTCTCTCCGTCTACCCGAATCCGAATCCACAAATCCCTTCACACTCGAAACCCTAAACCCCTTATCTCTCTCACACCCGAAACCCTAATTTCTAAAATCTCAATTCAAATCCTAACCCTAATCTTCAGATCCAGAGGCTAATTTGCAGAGGAGTACAACGCTGTTGACTACGACGATTAGCATCTTCTTCATCTTCATATGTAGGAACACGTTCATCGAACACCGGTAGTTTCTTTCCATTCTCCATTATTTTGGACACTGTTTATCATCTCTATAATATTATCGAAATTATCTATCATCCACAAATATTGAGTGTGTGTGTTTCTGTTTGCTAATTAGAGTATGAATCATTATTGAATATCTAACTTGCTAATAACATTTGAGTATATTTGTTGGTTGTTAGGTTTGAAGCGTTAATTGTGCTTGTTAAACTTAGTTCATCTCTTGAAAATCCATTAAACCAATTATTAGTTTTAATTTTTAACTTAATTGACACTACATATTAGTAAACTTAATCTTTTAATATTCTTGAAATTCTCTACCTATGGTTAAGTTACATCACACCTACACGGAGAATATTTTGAGAACATTCCCAAAAATATCCAGTGTAGTGTCGGATTTGGGTGTCTGACATGTGTACGAATCGATATAGATCCCAAATAGACATGTCCGTGTAACATAGACTACAGCTATAGTTTAAAGGATCGACTGGATCGGTTTAGGATCACCGTCGTCGTCGTCAACCAAACCCCCACCGTCGCCACCCCTCTTCACCATCACCACCTGACACTTCACCGTTCTCCTCCAACACCCCGACCACCCTTGCCGCTTGTTTTCACCAACCAATGGGGCCCTACCCTCTCTCCCTCTACCCGAATCCGAATCCCCAAATCCCTTCACACCCGAAAAGCCTAATCCCTATATCCCTCTCACACCCGAAACCCTAATTCCTAAATCCCCAATTCAAATCCTAACCCTAATCTTCAGATCCAGAGGCTAATTTGCGGAGGAGTACAACGCTATTGACTGCAACGATTAGCATCTACTTCATCTTCATCTGTGGGAACACATTCATCAAACACCGGTAGTTTCTTTCCATTATCCATTATTTATGATACCGCTTATCATCTCTATAATATTATCGAAATTATCTATCATCCACTGTAACCCCTGTTTTTCGTTTTTCGTATTCTTGGTGTATTTTTCTTCTTTCTTGAGTATTTATACTCTTCTTGAATTATGGACCGTATATTGGAGTTGTTTTCAATATATATTCATTTTGCTCATTTTTGATCTTCTTGTGATTGATTTTTCTGTCCCTTGATTTGTTCTTGATCGTTATTATTGTTTTTGCTCTTTATTTGGTCCTTGTTCTCTTTGTTTTGTTCTTGGGTGCTCCTGGTATTTTGGTTGCTAATCCTATTGCCAATCCTATTGCCTTTTGATCCCTAATTATCTACCAAACGAATAAGCCTATAAATCCCACTCAAATTCTAATTAAACCCAATCTCCTACTACTACTCCTAAACTATCCACAACCCAAATACCCACAACCCTAAACTCCACTCTATATATACTCTCCCTCTCTCACCCTAAAACCCTAACCCCAACTCTGCCTACACCCTACCCCTACCTCCTTCACTGTTTTGCGCTGCCACCCACCGACCGACACCCCAGGCCCCCTCTCCCGACCTGCCCTTTTCCATCATCTCCCGAGCACCACCTCCACCATCTTTCTCTCCTGTGTTGGATCCTGTAGGCGAGACAACAAACACTAGAGGCGGGGTGAATAGTGTTTATAAAAAACTAAATTGCGGAATAAAGATTTTTCTTCTGTGCAGCCGACTTAAAGAGTGAACCAGTCGACTGAAAAGGTAATTCAAATAAATCTGTAAAGTCGAATCTGAGTTAAGATAGTCGACTTAACAACCAGAAAACAATCAGAGTATACGAGTCTGACCAGTCGACGTATAAAGTACTCAGTCGACTGTCCAGACAAGTTTCACAGAAACAACTCAAACTGAGAAAATATAAATGCAAGTAAGAGAGATACAACCACAGAGTGCACACAATGTATCCTGGTTCAGTCCTCCCGACCTACATCCATTCCCCGAGCAACCCACTTGAGATTTCTACTATTCTTGAAAAAGTTTACAAGAATACCCTACGGCGTTCAGACAACAACCTTGCCCTAACCCGTAGTCCTTTCTCTCAACCAGAGAAAGCAACCCACTCTTCCACCAAGAGTGACACAACTGACTCTACACCCTAGAGTCCTACTCTCCAACCGAGAGGAAAAGAAAAACAATAAATTGTTTTACAATCAACCTATAGCCTTGTTTGTGATTTGTGATATAGTACGTGACTAAAAAAAGGTTGACTTATATCTTCAGTCCAGAACGAAATCAGATGTTATACTGGACTGAAAATAGAGAACCAAGACTTAGTGATTTGAAAGCTTTTGTCTCTTGGAAAATGTAAAACTTAAGATCTCAAAGAAATGCTTGGAGTATTAGACCTTTTAACAGTGGATTCTAATCTCTATTTATAGAGATAGATTCACTGGACGTTGGAAATCAGTTGTTCAACTGTCAACCAACGGATCTAAAAAGATTTGAATTTGAAAAACGATTTTAAAAACAGAAAACTATCAAACGCACTTGAACAGTCGACTGGGTTGCCATAATGAGTCGACTGGTTAGAGTTTGAATAAGTTTAGTCAGTTTTGTACCGACTCAGTCGACTGGTATAGGTATCGGTCGACTGGTACTCAACAACTAAACTATTTCAAACTGTTTTGACCTTTTTTGAAGTTTTAAAACACACATTTGTAAAAGAGTGAGTGTATGTGTGTGTGACAAGGCTTTACATCATACTAAGACTCAAAAAATATAAAATTACATTTGTTTACAAGACATAACAATATATGACACTTGATGCATAGGTCTTGACTTGAGTCTTGAGTGAAGCCATTGTCTTTATCCAGAGCGTGTGCTTGTTCATTTGTTCAGCGTGTGCTTGTTCATTTGTTCAACTGTATAGTAATGAGGCTTTTGTGTATACAACCTGCAATTATAAAGTATAGCATAGATACATGTTGCAGTGTGTTGTAATCATCAAAATCAAGAATCAACATTCTCCCCCTTTGTAATGATGACAACACAATAGCTGATAATAACAAAAATAATACAAGCATACAATCATTGATATGCTCCCCCTATTAAAAGCACATAAAAGCATATTATAACAGTCGACTTAACAGAACTGCTTGAAAAGAACAGAACACAAGAATCATCACAAAAATAGCAATAAAAAAATCTCTATCAATCGACTTACCAAGTTATCAGTCGACTTAACAGAAAAAATTTACACATCATATTAACAGAAGGTTTTTCTCCCCCTTTGTCATCAACAAAAAACATAAGATAATAAGTAATAATGAAAATAGGAATGGCTTTATAGAAATAACGAAGTCTTACAAAATTTTAACAGCAGATAAGAAAGAAAATAAAAAATGCATAGGAAATAAAACTAAAAAATCATCAATCTTCATCTTCTGTGTCGTCATCAGCATCTTGAGACGGTGGTGGAAATTGAATAGTAAAAAGATGAGTCAGATTGGAGATTTTAGAGTCAAGGTAGTTAATATGAGAATCAACAGTGTCTTGACGATCCATTAGATAATTAACACAATGATATAGTGTACGCGGATCATCAAAATCAGCACAAGGATGAGAAGAACTAGAGGCTGAAGATGGTCTAGCAGAAGTGGCTAGAGAAACCTGAGAGTGGGGAGGAGACCTAGGGGAAGTTCTAGATGGAGGGTCAAGAATCTTCATACGTGCTAAACTGGCACGATCGATGCACTCATAATGCTTAACAACATCGGTCTCGGAATCGAGATTAATATCATAAGCAAGGAAGACATGAGTGAGGAGACCACCAAATGGTAAAAAGTGGGTATGAGACTTATGGAGTCTCGAAAAAATGACACGACCCCAATTAATATTAATTCTACCAAAAATTGCATAAACTGCTTGTTGCAATTCCATAGAATACTGATCAAAGCTCCCTGTTTTAGGAAGAATATTATATGATAGTATTCTTGCAACTAGTTTTGCAATAGGTGTGATAGATTTACTAGACATGGGGGGTCCATGATTTGGCAAAAAGATTTTTGATAGGATAGATGCATCATCTAAAATGATCTCCCATAAATCAAGTCCCTCATCATCAATACCCATAATAAGATTAATTCTCTCGGATGTGAGTTTAATCTTCTTATTTTTGACCGAAGAATAAACGACAATTTCTCCATCATTTGTTTGAACTACTCTCATATTGGTATAAAAAAGATAGATGAGTTGTGGGTAATAGTCGGGTTGATTTTCCAAGGATAAAAACTCATATAGACTACAATGTTGAAAAAGAGAAATAAGATTGAACCTATCTAAATTATTGAAGTTGACAAATCTACCCGGAAAAATCGCAATGTTACAAATAAGATACCATTGTGCCAATAGATCAGGACTCCTAAGATATTGAGAATAGTCTTTTGATGAAGAACTATCATCAACATGGGATCTCTTAGATCTTTTCGGAGCCATTAAGAAATTTAAGGGAATCAAACAAAGAGAAGAGAGATTTAAAAAGATTATACCAACAAGGAGAATGGAATCAAACAGCAAAGGGATCGGAAATTAGCAGCTCCAAACAGATTCGGCAGTCGACTTCCGGATCGATCTCCTTCTCCTTAGGGTTTCAGATTGGGGTAAAAAGTGAAAGTGAAAAATTGAGGCCGGGAAGAGGGTTTTTAACAGAAGCCAACGACTGAGATTGACTAGAAACGAGATCAACGACGCATAAAGAAGTCACGGGCAAGGTTAAGAATAAAAATTTGTCTCAAAAACTGTGCGACGAGTCGAAGGTGAAGACATACTGAGTCGCGACCGTCGACTGGTGTTCATAGACAGTCGACTTAGTCGAGATAAAAATAAGTTATTATAACAACTGATCAGTCGACTTGGTGAAATTTCAGTCGACTGGTCAGAGAGAAAAATAAGTATATATAGAAAATACGGGACAGTCGACTTAGGGAAATCTCAGTCGACTTAACAGAAATATTTTCAACAAATATAAAGAAAATTACATATCCCTAGTTCTCTTCTTAAAGTTATTAAAATGTCTTCTTTAAGGGGTTTTGTAAAGATATCAGCTACTTGTTTATCAGTAGAGATAAAGTCTAAAGATATGTCTCCTTTTAAAACATGATCACGTAGAAAATGATGTCGAATATCAATATGTTTCGTACGTGAATGTTGAACCAGATTTTTAGATAAATTAATTGTACTGGTATTATCACACATTATTGAAGGTTTTTCAAAAGAAATACCATAATCTAATAAGGTTTGTTTCATCTACAAAATTTGTGCACATGCCAAACTTGCAGCGATATATTCAGCTTCTGTAGTAGATAGGGACACTGAATTTTGCTTTTTACTGCACCAAGAAACCAGTGAATGTCCCAAAAAGTGACATGTTCCACTTGTGCTTTTGCGATCAGTTTTACTACCAGCAAAATCAGCATCACTATACGACAAAAGTTGAAAATTATCGGTACATGGATAAAATAAGCCATAATCAGATGTGCCTTTAATATATCTTAAAATTCGTTTCACTGCTTTTAAATGAGACTCTTTAGGACTAGACTGATATCTAGCACACAAACATACTCTGAACATAATATCTGGTCTACTAGCGGTAATATATAAGAGTGAACCAATCATACCTCGATAGAGTTTCTGATCGACACTCTTACCTAATATATCTTTGTCAAGAGTAGTAGTAGTAGCCATAGGTGTGGATTTACTACTTGTACTATCCATGTTAAACCGTTTAAGTAATTCCTTTGCATATTTTCCTTGATTAATAAATATGCCATTTGAAGACTGTTTAATTTGTAGTCCAAGGAAATAATTGAGTTCAACCATGTGACTCATCTCAAACTCGTTTTTCATGGTGTTAGCAAACTCTTGACATAGATTATTATTAGTAGAACCAAAAATTATATCATCAACATATATTTGTATGATTAAAATATCATTCTTAATTCTCTTAATAAATAAGGTAGTATCTACTTTACCTATCTCAAACCCTGTTTCTAAAAGAAAAGTTTTCAAGCGATCATACCAAGCACGTGGTGCTTGTTTAAGACCGTATAAAGCCTTTTTCAATTTAAAAACATGGTTTGGGAATTGTTCATGTTCAAAACCTGGTGGTTGTTTAACATAAACATTCTCTTTAATAAACTCGTTAAGAAAAGCACTTTTAACATCCATTTGATAAAGTATAAAATTCATGAAACAAGCAAAAGATAATAAAATACGAATTGATTCTAATCTAGCAATAGGAGCATATGTTTCATCAAAATCTATGCCTTCTTCTTGATTATATCCTTGAGCAACTAGTCTAGCTTTGTTCCTAACAACTTGTCCTGATTCATCTAACTTATTTTTAAATACCCATTTGGTACCAATAATAGTATGATCAGGAGGTCGTGGAACTAAATTCCATACATCATTCCTTATGAATTGGTTTAACTCATCTTGCATGGCATTCATCCAAAATTCATTCTCACATACTTCTTGTATATTTTTCGGTTCAAAATCCGACAAGAAGGCTGTATGAGATATCATATTAATATGTGATCGTGTCTGAATACCATGGGAGATGTCACCAATTATTAAGTCATGAGGATGATCTCTAACTTCAACAAATGATTTTGGTAAAGTTGGAGATATCACAATAGGATCAGTCGATTTGACAAGTTTCTCAGTCGACTGATTTACATCAGTCGACTTGATATCCTTATCGGTCGACTTATCTGCGAGACTAGTTTGTTCTAAAGATATAATTATTTTATTTAAAGGTGATGAATCAGTTTCATCATCTTTAATTAAATTGATGAAGACAGAGATTCATCGAATGTAACATGCATTGATTCTTCAATAGTCATTGTTGACTTGTTGAGAATTCTATATGCTTTACTCCTATTTGAGTATCCTATAAAGATACCCTCATTAGATCTAGGATCAAATTTATCCAAATTATCTTTAGTGTTCAGAATAAAACATTTACAACCAAATATCTTAAAATAAGAGACTTTGGGAATTTTGTTAAAAAATAACTCATAACAAGTCTTCTTTAGCTTAGGTCTTATTAGAATCCTGTTTAAAACATAACAACCTGTAGCAACGGCTTCAGCCCAAAAATACTTAGGTAAATTGCTTTCAACAAGCATGGTACGTGCGCATTCTTGCAAAGTCCTATTTTTTTTTTCAGCCACTCCATTTTGTGATGAAGCTCTAGGAAATGCAAATGAATCTGTTATACCATTCTTGTTGCAATATTCTGTAAACGTTTCATTTTCAAATTCTCCACCATGATCACTTCTAATAGTGACTATGGTTAGAGATCTTTGATTTTGAATTCGTTTACAAAAATTTGCAAATTCATCAAAAGCATCATTTTTATGTTTTAAAAAGAATGTCCAAGTGAATCATGAAAAATTATCTACTAAAACAAATACATATCTACTTTTATTTAAAGAAGCAACTCTGGTAGGGCCAAATAAATCCATATGAATTAACTCAAGTGGCCTACTAGTAGAGATTACTTCTTTTGTTTTAAAAGTGGATTTGATTTGTTTTCCTAGTTGACATGCATCACATAACTTATCCTTTTTAAAGGATAGTTTTGGCAGTCCTTTAACTAGGTTATACTTAGATATTTTAGAGAGATTTTTCATATTCACATGACCAAATCGTCTATGCCAAAGCCAAGAATCATTATTAGAAGCTATTAAACAAAAATCATTTGAAAACTCATTTGTATTCAAACATAATTCATAAATGTTGTTTTTGCGAAAACCTTGAAAAATAATGTTTTGCATAGTAGAATCATAAATTAAGCAAGCATCTTTTTCAAATACAATTTTATAACCTTTATCACATAGTTGACTAATACTTAACAAATTATGTTTTAGTCCACTAACTAACAAAACATTTTCTATAGTAGGATTAGTATTTTTACCAACCATGCCGATTCCTATGACTTTTCCTTTGTTGTTATCACCAAAGGTAACTGTTCCTCCATTGATGCTTTGTATGGTGGATAGGAGATTGGCATGACCAGTCATATGCTTTGAACACCCACTGTCAAGTATCCAACGATCTTTCTTTGGTACCTATAAGATATTCAATGTGAATATGGTACCCTTTTCATTGGGTCCAAAACATATTAGTTAGGGGGAAACCAAACCCATAATGAGTTTGATTTTCCTCCATAAGCAGGAATAAAATTAACAGAATTACATACATTTAACATATATGAATTGATATATGCAGTTCTATCATTCAAATTCAAGTTAACTGGAACCCATAATAGTTTGTTCTGTCCAGTCGACTTTATAGCATCCTTCAGTCGACTTCTACTGTAAGTCAGTCGACTGGATGATGATGTAGGTCGACTTATATGAGGTTTTGGTCTTGTTGAATAAGACTCAGTTCCTCTGGACAAACGACTGGTAGATGGATTCAGTCGACTTGACTAAACGTTAGACTTGCTTTTATCACTAAAAATAATAAGCTTAGACTTTTCAAAGAATTCATACAGTTTATTTTTAGCACTAGAAATAGATTCAGATTTATTTCTACTAGTGTTTTTAGAGGAAAGATCTTTTACAGGAGATTTTTTAAAACCAAGACCAAACTTTTGACTAGATTTCACTTGATTTTGAAGAACATCGTTTAAATTCTCTTTTCCTTTATTGAACTTAGATACTTTCTTGGATATCTCTTCATAATTCTTTTTTAGAGATTCAAGATCCATATCTAAACTTGAAATACGAGAATTTAAAGATTTTACTTCTTTATCAAGGTTAAGATTCTCTTGAGAAAGCGTTTGATTAACTTTCTCTAGATTCTTAACTCTAATTTTTTCTTTTTTCAATTCTTGAAAAAATTCATTGAAAGCATCAAGTAAATCTTCTGAATCATAATCATTACTTACTTGATTCTGTGAAGCCATGAAACACATGTTCGCAACCTCGTTGGTTTCATCAATTTCTTCTTCTGAGGAAGAATCACTGTCATCCCAAGTTGCTTGATATGCCTTTTTGTTTTTGGCAAACTTGTTCTTTGTGTACTTATCCTTCTTGAAGTTGGATGTCTTTCCTTTAGACTTTGTATTTTCTAGTAGACAATCCTTCTTCATATGGCCTGTTTTATTACACCTGAAACAAGTTGGAGGATCATTAGAATCTCTAAATTTAGAATTGAACTTACCTTTCTTTAAGAATTTTTTGAATCTCCTTGTGAACATGGCTATCTCCTCTTCATCTTCTTCTTCATCTTCTGAATCTGTCATGGCTTTAAAAGCTAATGATTTCTTCTTAGACTGTTGTGGTTCTGCATTCTTCTTCCGTTCTTCAATTTGAACCTCATAGGCCATTAGATTTCCCACAAGATTCTCAAGAGAAAGTTGTGATAAATCATTTGCCTCTTCTATTGCAGTGGTCTTCTTTTCCCATTCAGGAGTAAGTGCACGAAGAACTTTTCTCACCATCTCTGCTTGAGTGTATATTTTCCCAAGTGCCACAAGTGAGTTTGTAATGTTAGTAAATCTGGTTATCATTTCGGACACACTTTCATTTTCCTTCATGCAGAACATTTCAAACCTGTGAACAAGAACAGATATTTTAGATTCTTTCACTTTGTTTGTTCCTTCATGAGTTACCTCGAGTGTATGCCAGATTTGATGTGCGGTTGTTGAATTTGGCACACGGTTGAATTCTTCTTTTGTAAGAGCACAGAATAATGCATTCATTGCTTTTGCATTATTCATTGTTTGGTTCTTCATGTCATCATTCCATTGTGCATATGGAATAGTAGGAGCAGTGTATTCTGTTTCAGTCATGTTCCATATTTCATAATTGATGGATTGGAGATAGATTTTCATTCTGCACTTCCAATAATTGTAATTTGTTCCATCGAAGAGAGGTGGCCTTTGTGTAGATTGCCCCTCATGGTACTGATTTGCATTTGAAGAAGTTGCCATAGCCTTCAACCTCGCTCTGATACCAAGTGTTGGATCCTGTAGGCGAGACAACAAACACTAGATGGGGGGTGAATAGTGTTTATAAAAAATTAAATTGTGGAATAAAGATTTTTCTTCTGTGCAGTCGACTTAAAGAGTGAACCAATCGACTGAAAAGGTAATTCAAACAAATCTGTGAAGTCGACTCAGAGTTAAGGCAGTCGACTTAACAACCAGAAAACAATCAGAGTATACGAGTCTGACCAGTCGACGTATAAAGTACTCAGTCGACTGTCCAGACAAGTTTCACAGAAACAACTCAAACTGAGAAAATATAAATGCAAGTAAGAGAGATACAACCACAGAGTGCACACGATGTATTCTGGTTCAGTCCTCCCGACCTATATCCAGTCCCCAAGCAACCCACTTGAGATTTCCACTATTCTTGAAAAAGTTTACAAGAATACCTTACGGCGTTCAGACAACAACCTTGCCTAACCCGTAGTCCTTTCTCTCAACCAGAGAAAGCAACCCACTCTTCCACCAAGAGTGACACAACTGACTCTATACCCTAGAGTCCTACTCTCCAACCGAGAGGAAAAGAAAAACAATAAATTGTTTTACAATCAACCTATAGCCTTGTTTGTGATTTGTGATATAGTACGTGGCTAAAAAAAGGTTGACTTCTATCTTCAGTCCAGAACGAAATCAGATGTTATACTGGACTGAAAACAGAGAACCAAGACTTAGTGATTTGAAAGCTTTTGTCTCTTGGAAAATGTAAAACTTAAGATCTCAAAGAAATGCTTGGAGTATTCGACCTTTTAACAGTGGATTCTAATCTCTATTTATAAAGATAGATTCACTGGATATTGGAAATCAGTTGTTCAACTGCCAACCAACGGATCTAAAAAGATTTGAATTTGAAAAACGATTTTAAAAATAGAAAACTGTCAAACGCACTTGAACAGTCGACTGGGTTGCCATAATGAGTCGACTGGTCAGAGTTTGAATAAGTTTAGTCAGTTTTGTACCGACTCAGTCGACTGGTATAGGTATCGGTCGACTGGTACTCAACAGCTAAACTATTTCAAACTATTTTGACCTTTTTTGAAGTTTTAAAACACACATTTGTAAAAGAGTGAGTGTATGTGTGTGTGACAAGACTTTACATCATACTAAGACTCAAAAAATATAAAATTATATTTGTTTACAAGACATAACAATATATGACACTTGAAGCATAGGTCTTGACTTGAGTCTTGAGTGAAGCCATTGTCTTTATCCAGAGCGTGTGCTTGTTCATTTGTTCAGCTGTATAGTAATGAGGCCTTTGTGTATACAACCTGCAATTATAAAGTATAGCATAGATACATGTTGCAGTGTGTTGTAATCATCAAAATCAAGAATCAACATCCTGTCCTCCTCCCCGTCTGCCGGCGTCATCAGCAGCGACAGGAGCAGTAGCAGCGCCAGCATCAGCTAGTGCCGCCGCTGCCCGTGCTACTCTCTCTCTCTTGTTTGGGTTTGCGCGTTCACGGAGTTTGCACGTGCGGATTGCTTGGTTTGTGATTTTTGTTCGTGGGTTTTGTTTGTTGCTGGGATCCGTTCCCGTTATTCTTGGGTTTTCATTGTTTTCGTCATCGGTTAAGGCAAGTAACTTGTACTCAATTCCTTTGTATGAGACAAGTCATAAATACCGCTTGTAGTGTAGTTGGGTTCCAGAGACAACTCGTGTGTGATGTATTTTTAATGAGTATTGTCTCTATAGTGCTATTTGACCATAGTTGCCTCACGACATAAATTTTACAAGAAACAAATTAGGTTTTGACCATTCTTGATGTGATTATATTTGTGAGATAATTAGGAGAAATTGTGTGTTTCGTTGGAATCTCTGTAATATATTTGTTGTGGACATGCAATATACCCTATTTCATGTTATTTGGATACTTAGTAGACTATATTTCATGTTTGGTTGTGTTTGGAACGAGTTTCGTACGATCTATGTGGGTTTTGTTTCTAAAGAAAATTCTGTATTTTGTCGATGATCTATTTTGATTGGTATTTTAGACCTTACTAAGGTCAGGATCTTAATTTCAGTAATAAACATAATTTTTTAGAGAAATCTATCTTCTTTCCAAATTTTCTGATAGAGATTGATTTCGTTTTCGTATGTGTGAGATATGATTGTTTTACTATAGAGGTGTATCTTATTTCCAGATTTCGTTTCTTGATGATTTCGATGAATATACTATTTTGATACTAGTGCTAAATATATTATTTTGATCTGAAATTTTGCACAGTATTTCTATATCTACTTACAGATTACCCAGAATTTTGGTGGTTTTATTTGATAAGAATTATATGCCGTTTCATGCTTGTTTATAAAAACGATACTTGCTGGATTTTGCTCGCTGTTCTGTAAAGATTTGTATTTTTACCCCAGTTCCTTTCTCTGTATGAAAAATATTTGTGGAAAATGAAAGTTAGCCTATTTTTTCTATTTTCATCTCCCTATGACGGATCTGGATTTCGTTTTACGGTTTGCGAGATATTACAGTTTTCGTACAGCAGTGTTGGGAATTCCAGATTTGCCAAACTATCATTCTTGATGTTTTCTGATTTTTTTTGGCTAAACTAATCTTACTGGAAAATTATGAAACTTTATATTCTGATACTAGACACATAGGGGAATACCTCAGATTTTTCCTTGAATTTATTTTGATGTTTTAATGCTGTTTTCTTGACTTTGAATTCGATTTACTGATTTCTAGCTGAACGTATTTTCTGGATTCAAATCAGTTTTGAGTTATGTTTTTCTAAAACACTATATGACTTATATGTATTCTTTGGATTCAGTTGGAAGTCTATTTTTCAGATTCTCTGACAGATTTAGGTTTCGATATTTGTGAAAACGGGAATCGCTGTTTTAGTACTATACTGTCGTGCTGTCCTGAATTAGGAAGTACCCTATTTTGTTCTGTTATGTGACTACTTACCATCTGTACATGCTTATCTGTTATTCTGAACTTGTGAGTCGCTATATCATACTAGATTTACTTTTTTTCGTGCACATACACATCTGTCTGATAATAATTTTAAAATGATCAAGCCGGGGTTTATGGAAAAGGTCTAGTAGTGGGAAAGCATAGAAATATGTACTTAGAAGGGGGCCTGTGTTTCCCATATAATTATCTGTTATATGTTATTCTATATCCTGTCTACATTACTTCCTATAGGAAGGTGTAGGGAAGAAGAGAACCACTGGGTTCTATCTATCTGTTTGGATCTGTTATCTGATAGATGTCTGTCTAAACCCTGAGTACACGGCCGTATATGATCCCCTACGAAAATTAAAAGCGTAACTGTTTTGAATGTAGCAACCATGTGATAAAAGGATAGCACATGAAGTGCTACCTAGTTAGTAAGTAATACAAGACTTATAAGAATCTGACACAAGTATCTGTATCTGTATCTGATATCTGAATCTGTTATCTGATTTTCTGATCATCTGACTATCTGATTATCTGTTATCTGTCTGACACTATCACTTGACACCATTATTTGACACTATCTGTATATTTGTCTGCATGCTCATTGATTTTTGACACTTGACACATATTAGGATACTATGCTAGTTGATTCTGCTATACCATGCTATATCTGTTTCTACTATTATTTAGATTTGTTACTTTTCCTTGCATTTGTATCCTGCGTTACAAGCGGCTCGTAACTTACATTGACGAGTACTTGTTTTCTTTTTTCTTGTACTGCAATTTGTTGATTGCAGATCAGGATGGTCATTTACCCGATGGTATTGGAGAAATAAAATATTAGTGCTGGACTTCTTTTGCCATTATTATTATCTGTTACTTTTGAACAATATATTTGAGTATATGGATTTTATTTATATTTGGGCAATGTGACCCAGAATATTAACTTGTTCGGATCTGTTTATTTGTGACTATTATATTATTGGATTTTAATTAATTTCTGTTGACACTTTGTTTTGTTTTGAGATATATATGTCTGTGTGAGGATGATTCTTTTGGCTTCCAACTCTGGTTATTCTGAGATTTGTTGTAAAGATTCTGAACAGCTTATGGATGATACAAATCATTCACTGGGTTAAATCGCGTATCCGTATTCCGTATTCTTTTTGGGAAGCAGGGTGTGACATCCTTAAATATTGAGTGTGTGTTTCTGTTTGCTAATTAGCATATGAATCATTATTGAATATCTTACTTGCTAATAACATTTGAGTATATTTGTTGATTGTTAGGTTTGAAGCTTTAATTGAGCTTGTTAAATTTAGTTCATCTCTTGAAAATCCATCAAACCAATCATTAGTTTTAATTTCTAACTTAATTGGCACTACATATTGGTAAACTTAATCTTTTAATATTCTTGAAAATTCTCTACCTAGGGTTAAGTTTACATCACACCCACACGGAGAATATTTTGAGAACATTCCCTAAAATATCCAGTGTAGTGTCGGATTTGGGTGTCTGACATGTGTACGAATCGATACAGATCCCAAATAGAAGTGTCTGTGTAACATAGACCACAACTACAGTTTAAGGGATCGGATGGATCGGTTCAGGAGGGGGGACATCCAATCATTCAAAACCTTGGGATCGGCGTACCAGATCAGGGATCGGCCAAGATAGATGTGAGATCAGTTGGATCGGACCGATTCAGGAAAATACCACTTATCCAACAATCTTTTGTAAAAATGACCAATTAAATTTTAAAAGTATGCAAATTATTTTCTTTAATTATATAAAATATCAAAATATTTGTGTTATTTAGAATAAAAAAACACCTTATACTAAAAATCTCATCCACTGATTCGATATTACTGAGTTGGCCAATACCGATCTCGATACTAATTATTTAAAAACCCGATACTGGTCATGATACCGAGATTTTGAACCTTGTCCACATAAACTAGTTAGAAAGCTAGGTTAGATCATAAGATGATGAAAGACTAGACTCATAATGTGAAATTTGATGTTCAAGACTTTAGACGGTGGAAATATCAGATTGAGAACTTTCTTCAGAAGGATCTTCATAGTGCTTCGGGATGATGCCCGAGTCTTGCAGAGGTCAATCTGTCTACGAAGACAACATAAATATTTCTTTGATTAAAGAGTGCTTAGGGTGATTCATCTAGGATTAGTGAAGAAAATATGGTATCACATCCAGGGGCATATCTGAGTTTCAGGGGGTCCTAAGCAAGTTCTCAAATTGGGCCTTTTGCAAGTTGACAAAATAAAAATGAAAATTATTTAAATGCAAACAAACTTGGAGCATTGGAGAACAAACTATTTAAATTAAAAAAAAATTATATATATGTTTCCCAAAAAAATTTAATTATTAACGTACGCTTTTTATATGAAATGCCGCAAGGCAAAAAGAAACTCGGACAAACTCCAACATCAAAATTGAAATATGTCATCTAAAAAAATGTAAATATGATTTATTATAGAACACGATCAGAATAAAATGATGATGAATATATATATATATATATATATATATATATATATATATATATATATATACTAGGTATGCCCGTGGACACGTGCCTACGGCACGTTTTCGAGAACGGTGCAGTATATAAAAGCCCTGCAAAAAGTTAAATATACGCACGTCTTTGTGAAAAATAATTTATGTAGATGTGTATTTAGCAGTAGAGCTTGATATATTCTGAATTAAGTTGTTTATTGGTTTATATCTTGCAGGATCATTTGTCAGGAGCTCGGGATTGAAAAAGAATACTGTGAATCTGCAACAATAGTGGATCAAAATCACTTGCTATGTGTGACTTCAACATAAGAGATTCCCCATTGTCATATTTGTAGTCTGCCATAAGTAGCAATTCAGTTGCTAATGCAGTTATCAACTCAAACTGTATGAGTTAATTTCCCATTGTCAACCATGTAGTTAACCATGTATGATTTTAGAAGAGGTTAAAAAAGAGAAAGGGAGAGATAGAGAGAGAAAGCTTGTTGTGATGTACATGTTAAAACATTTTGTTAAATGTGATCGAGTACAATTACATCTCCATATTAATAGATTTATATCCATATACTGGACAATGTACTGCAAATTTGATCTAAAATCTACTTGTTGGAGCCAATTACATCTCCATTCTTTAATGTAGTTATAGATTAAAAAAAAAGAGGTACATGCTAGTAGAACTAACATTGGCCCCAACCCCGCAAAATAATTACGGAGTGATTCACACAAAATACATAAGCCCAACTTTCAGACATAACAAACATTCTATGAACATAAAAATTGCTGATGGATAGACGACTAAACCCGCCATAATGAAGAGACCTGAAAAATCATTTTAATGAAAAAGGAATCAATCAAGTCAAAACCAATGAGAACTTAAAAAAAACAACACTAATAGTTTGTAGGAAAATGCATTTTCAAACCAATACCTTTCAAAATGACTGATGTACAAAAGAGATTGCCTTCAAACTCAACGGTTCGAACCCAAAATGCTCTTCATCACCCCAACATATCTGTATAATAAAGCTTACTATTAGTTAACTATTACCATGTATGATTTTATTTTTTAATTTTTTCTACACCTACTCAATTAAATCCTTATTTCTATTCTAGAATACTAATAGGAATTTTAGTAAAAATTTCGGCAGAATCTCCCCTAAAATATTAACCCTTTTAAAGCAATTCCTTACGGAATTCTGCTAACAATTAAAAATATCACATCACAGGCAGTTAATATCAAACTTCCCAAAGCCAATCCAAGTAACATCACACAGACATCATATATATAGGGCTCTGGGGGCAAATATATTCACATGATGCAGGATACAAAATAAAAAACAAAAAATTTGTTTGAAAACGTAATGGACTTTTAGAAAAATCTTTGAAAAACCACACACATAGCCCAATACTCCACAACTTTGCGGGTACGAGTTTTAACATATACTATATCCCATCACTATATATCATCATCACATACAGTACTTACAAAATCTCCCAAAATACTAAGTATTACACAGATTTTCTTAACTACCCTCATTCTACATAACTGAAGTTAACTACCAAAAAAAGTACCACTATAAAAAAAAGATTATCCATTCATTTTCCTTGCTCTTCCTTTGCCAGAATAACTCGTTGCTTCCTTTCTCTACATTGGTTGGTTAAAAAGTAAGAATTAAAAAATATCAATAATGAGCATCTAATACACATAAAGGGTTAAGCATACCTTGCGAAGGGATATCAGATTAAGCACGTGTTCATTTGGAATGGTAACCCCTACATTTTTTGTTGTTGTAGGAATTGCACCTGTAATGGAAAAAAAAACAATTTTGAATGTAATTGGAGCATATGAATACAATCATTCCAACAGAGTGACCATCAAAAGTAGAAGCACTGAATGTTAATGGATCACAAAAGTAGATGCACTGATTAACAGGAATGCAGAAATTGTATAATCTTCTTGTGCTTGCTATACTATCGTTCTGCCAAGGTGGTGGGAAAACAAAGAATATAATATCGTCTAAAATGAACGAACCGTAAGTAGGAACAACACAACAAATGCCTATTCAAAAAATTGAGGCTCAAATGAGGTTCAAGTTAATGTATAATCACTGCTCTTATTTCTAATAGTCTCTCTCCTACGCCTGAATCAACTACAAATATTACTACTGTTTCGCAGAAAGTTGTCTTTGCAGCTTTCCTGCTCATATTATTAATGCTTCCCATTTTTCGTCTACTTTAATTTGAAAATGATCTACTAATAATGTAATGAAGTGCTGGAATCTGGGTAGCTGCATTCCTGATGATTTTATATGGGTAGAGAGGATTTGCTCGTTAATTATTTACTTGCAAGGGAATTGTCGAATTGAATTCAAAATCACATAGTTTAACTCATTTTGATTTTAATTTTTAATAAACATGATCGTAACATAAAAGTTGTTGTTTAGTGTTGTTATTCGGCCACATTCTCAATAAGGATTTCACCATATTTAACTTCACTATATCCACTTTGTTCACCAAAGTAGTCATTGTTTTTGTACTCCCCTTTTCTAGCCTTCTATATGATTATTTGCAATTGCAGGCTGGTGCGGTGCTGGAGCTGATCATTATGAGGCACTGATAGCCACTCCCCTTCCGCTTGTTTCGCTAGAAAAGGTTGCTATAGTTCTATGAGGACCTTCCGGGTTGCACAATTTTGTGGCATATTATTTACGTGCTTCTGAGACCCTCTATGATGTCGATTTAGCTATTTTTTTGTTTCCTTTTTCCGTGTTAACCATTATGCCGGCTTAATTCTAGGTATTGAAAGAGGTCTCCTATCAAGTTCTAATTCTTTTAACTAAGATCCTATTCAGATCTTTACTGACACTAATCTGCATGTATATATAGATATTTACGTGCTTCTAAGATCCACTATGATGTCGATTTAGCCATTTTTTTGTTTCCTTTTTCCGTGTTAACCATTATGCCGGTTTAATTCTAGGGATTGAAAGAGGACTCCTATCAAGTTCTAATTGTTTTAACTAAGATTCTATTCAGATCTTTACAGACACTAACCTGCATGTATATATGGATATTTACCTGCTTCTGAGACCCTCCTTGCTTCTGAGACCCTCCTGTAGCCCTGTAGCTGTAGTGTAGTAATGCTTCTTCAATGGCATTTTATTCCCTTAGGTTGTTCAATTGGTGCAAAAGTCTTGGAGTTATTTAGTTTATCTGGTTTGGAGCTCATTGTTTGCACGCGGAGAGGCATTAGTCTTGTGATTTAAGCTCTTTGTAACAGAGTTCGAAGAACATTCTTTGTTGTTGTTGTCGTCGTCTTATTGTTTTGTATTTTTCTAGTTGTTGAGCAATTTGGACCAGAATTTAAGAATGAAGTTTCTTATAACTGAAAGTAGTAGAATGTTTTTACCTGAGTCTGTAGGTAGCCATATATGCTTATTTCCTTAAAAGAAATTCATTTAATTATTTATTTGTAACATATATACATTAGTTGCCCACCCCTATTAGTTGGGGAAAATGCTTTGTTATTGTGAGTTCAGTCGAATTCTACTTTAGTATGAATTCCTTCTGGTCCTATCCTTTAGTCATATTTCTTGAATCAGCACTCCTGATTCCTTCCAGTTTAGAATTTGTGGGGAAGTAATTATCGTATCTGTATAAGCCAGTCTGGACACTGGACACTGGACACTACTTGAACTTAAAATTTTCCAAGAAGCAAATATTAAAATTCAAGACACTCTCGCCTTCATTAAATCATATCCATTAACCTTTCGTGTACCACAAAATGATATAACTGATAAAACTATATTTTGGTAATAATAGTTTTGACTCATACTTGCAGAGCCTTGCCTGAGAAAGAGCAAAGAATGTCCCGTGCCAAATTTTTCACCATTGCCCTTATATGCAGATTTGCATGGTACGCAGTCCCTGGTTACCTCTTCGCAACCCTCACAAACATCTCGTGGGTCTGCTGGGTATTTCAAAAAGCGTCACAGCCCAACAATTAGTGTCTGGGATGAAAGGTTTAGGCCTCTCCAGCCTGCTTGTTTATCCTTTCTTCGCTATCGCCAACATATTCATTGGATATGCAATGATTGTTTACATTGCTATCCCAGTCGCTTACTGGGGGATCAACCTCTAAAATGCAAAGAATTTCCCAATTTTTTCTTCGCATTTGTTTACAGCCGATAGGCAAGCTTACAATATCACTGCTATCGTCAACAACCACTCTGAAATTGACATGGAAGCATATCAACAGCAGGGAAGAATCAACTTGAGTATGTTCTTTGCTCTAACTTATGGGATTGGGTTCACCACCATTGCCTCAACGCTATCACATGTAGCATTTTTTTACGGGAGGTATGAAAAAAAATTTACTGTAATAAAAGTATATTTTTTTTTTGCAAGTCAAGTTGGTCAAGGAGTGTTAAATACCCTTTTCACTTGACTTTTATAAAATTTCCGCAGAAAGAACTAAACAGGTAATAAGATTGCATTGAAACTGGCTGAAGAACAAAAACTATTTAATTTTCCTAGCTCACCTTATCTAAAAATGGACAAAAGTAATTTAGGCTGTGTTGAAGAAAATACTCAAATTCGAACAACAACTGGGGTAAATAAAAAACTGCAAGTGGATATTCAACAATCAAAGGAGAAGTTAAAGGAGTTCACCATTCTTTTGTACAGTTAAGGTTTGAAATATTGTACGTATGAAAATAGCTTCTTTTGCTGGAGTTTGAGGAATGGCAATACATTTAGCGGTTATTTTTGTTATTCATCGTGCATGTTGGAGTACATGTTTTCCTCTATGATCAGCTGAGATATAATGAAAGCTTTCACCCAAAGGACAAACCAGTTGAGTGTTTTCAGTTTTAACATCTACTCCAGAAAAATCTTGTTTAGCAGTTTTGGTTTCAACACCTTCTCCACAGAAATGTTCTTTATCAAGTTCAGTATTGCTTAGTGTTTTTCCAGAATATTAGATATTGTTTCGCAATTGCAATACTAAGCTATGGCTAAATCAGGATATTACATTCAAGTAGCTAAAATCCGGATATTGTAGTTAACTTCTTTAGTTAGAGTGAATATAAGAAAGACCGTGTCTTCCCCTAATTACACCTCTCTCAAAAACAATACTCAAGCCAGAATCTATCCTACATATAATTGTACATATAATACTCAAGCCAGAAAACTATCCTCTAACACTAACTCAATCAAAACCCAAGGTTTGCAAAGTAAAAAATTCTAACTACAATTCACCTAAAATCCAATCTACAATGCACCTAAAAATCCAATCTACAATGCAGTTAGTTTTGTTTAGATGAGAATTAGGTTACGCATAAAAAAATAACACATGAAAACCCAAATCTAACACAAACCCAAAAAATTACGTGGTGTTCTCCAAATTACACTTAATTCTAGGGTACATGTAAAGCCAAGTGCAAAAGTAAACGCATTCCTCGAAGAGGCCCCTAAGGAAAATCCCAGTCTAGAATTTTGCCTCTACCCTTCTCCTTTATATTCCATCTTTCATTGATTCCAGTTCATTTCAATCCGAGTTTCAAATTAGATATATTGTGTACATCCTTTTACTCCAATTTAAGTGCTGAATGTCAAATAATGTGTAAAAACTTGTTTCCAGGGTATCCGACAATCCGAATATAACATTTCAAAAAAAAAATCTCAAATCTGACTTATTCCAAAGCAACACATTGCGGCCAATAAACATAAGGTATCAGCTAATTCTTAAACCCACCACTTCAACTCATTTCACTCCAATGTTTTCCAACTAAATTTAATGGCGTGAAATTCAGCACTAACTAAAATCTTGAAGGCATGCTCATCAGTAACTAAGATTTGCGCGCGTTCTTTAAAATAGATTACTCTTATGTTACCTTAAAGGCATCCTCATCAGTACGGTCATCGCCAATGTAAACAGGCCAAACATTATTGTTGTCGATAAATCCTAGAAATAGAGCAAAAGTTGTAGAAGTTGACAGGTTTTCTTAATTATGATTGATTACAATTTAACCAAACAAATTGAATGAAAATGATGTGAATGAATGTGTTTGAAAGTAAACCCAAAAGCATACCAAGTGACTCGAGCAGGAACTCCAAGGCCTTGCCTTTGTCCCACTTGATCGTAGGACGAATCTCAAAAACCTGCAGAAACCAAGTTCCCCTCAAAGTTATAATCAAGATACAGAGATAGATAGCAAACTGCAAACTGTAACAAAATGAGAACTATAGAGAGTTGAAACACACACCTTTCTCCCTTTAGTTAGCTTCAACATGGGGTAGTCTTCTAGCACTGACCTCACCTGCTCAGCCAATGCACTCCAATTCTATTTACATAAAAAAGTTGAATACAAAAATATGAACATGTTAATTAACAAACAAAAGTCAGAATTTTCGATGTAAGCTTGATCCCAAACTTTTACCTTTTCAACCACACATCTGAAGTGAACAGAGACACAGAACTTGTTGTTCTCTACCGTCGCCCCTGGCGTGGACTCATTTTTCTTCGTTAACACCTTGTACACCTTCAACAACATATTACAAACAAACCCAGTTTCAAATACAGTACCATATGCATGAATCTAATAAGGCATCATGATTATAAAAGAAACAACAAAATAAAGATTCCCACCCACCTCATCAATCATAGGCAAGAACCCACCGGCTGCCTGAAACAGCAATGGCTTTGCCTGAACCACACAAATTGATATCAATAAGTATGATCCCAAATTTTGATTTGTTTTTTAAATAGCAAAGAAAATGAGATGTGTTTTGCTTTTACTCACCTTGTTTTTGATGAACTTCCTGCGTTTTTCAGGACCCTTGATATTCAACTCGGCTAGCCTCACAAAATTATACACCTAAAACCAGAATTTCAAGAACCCAAATCTGCTTCAATTTCAATGAAATGAAGCCGATGAACTGAGATTGCAACAAAAAAAAAGTACCTTATGGCGACATCTGCCACTAACAATAGCAGTCGGAAAGTGCCTGGCAAACCCCTCTAACTGCATCCCTCATCTACAATGCAAATCAAACCCAGTTCAACTCACAACCCCAAAAAAGAGACAAATTAATTCAAGAAAATGAAAGCAATGGACTTCACTCACAGATTCGGCGACAAAGTCCCCTTGGATGCCTTTGCAATCTCACAAAATGAGTGCCGACGGGTGCTTCATATGCCGTCGGGGCTTTGGTCTGTGAGAGCGGAAGGGAGGAGCAGTGGGTTTTGGCTGGCGTTGGACGAAAATAGGGGGTTTTGTCGGCGGGAGGGTGGGGCTCAATAGAGGCGCCGGAGGGAGAGAGAGCGAAGAGAGAGAGTGAGGGCAGGAAGAGAGAGTGGAACGGAGGACCAGGGGGGCGACTGGAGGTGGGGGGCCGGTGTGGGGTGACAGGAGGGATCGTTTCGGCGGGAGGGCGGAGCTGAAGAGGCGCCGGAGGGAGAGAGAGCGAGGGGAGAGAGAGCGGGGAGGGAGACAGTAAGAGAGAGAGAGTATATTCGGGAATGAGAGAGAGATAGAGAGTGTGTTTGTTTGAAATTGGGGTTTGAATTTTTGGGCGGGAAAATATGTTTTGTGAGAGTGAATCCTGGCCATTGATTTTAGGGGAGATTGAAGCATAGCCACTTGATAGCTTTCTTTGTGTTTTATTATATATATATATATATATATATATATATATATATATATATATAGAATACTAGTTGGAAGCTTAAAATGTAGAATAACCATTTGCACTTGAATATGTGGTTAGAAATTTATCATAAACAGGTATACCATAGAACATTGAAAAAATATCATAAAGTGGCATACATAGGCTAAGTGAAAAATAATATTAAATTCATAAATCGGTAAAATGACATGTATAGCTATGTAAAAAATAATTAGTTTTAAAAATAAAAATTATTGAAAAATTAATTGGTCCATGCAAGTTTCGAACCTTCAACCTTCACATTATTAGCACAACACTCTAACCGACTAAGCTAATAAGCCAACTGTTAATACAATGTAATTATATAAGAAATATTATATTTTACTTTTTAACATGGTAAATACTTAAAAAATATTGGGTCGTATAAAATTAGGGGGCCCAAAACAGTTGCTTGTGCTGCTTGAGCCAAGATCTGCCATTGATCACATCTTGAAGGTGTTGACCTAAGTTTGGTGTGCACAAAACATATCACTTACTATTAATATCTTTAGTTAAGATTTGCACGAAAAACAAAAAAAGGAAAATCAAAATAAAAGATTCAAAAGATTCAAAAACAAGCAAAAGAGGCATGAATAAGAAAAGATTGGAAATGTCAAGGAAGAGTGCTCTACAAGAAACATGTGCTTCAAATCACCAAGAAAGCCAGCAAAATAGAGATTTACTTCTGTTTATGTGAGGAGCATATATGTAAAGAAGTATTGATTGATAAATTAGTTTTGGAAAGAATATAAAGTGAAACCGCTTAATAAAAGTCGAATCTGCACAACAGTGGTCAACCGCACGAAATGACAGTCGACCATCACAATAGTCGACTGCTCATCTCTATGGAAAAGATGAGTCATTCGACCGATCATCGCTCGACTTACGAGTTAAAAGATGAACGGTCGACTGTCCTTTATTACGGTCGACCGTCCAAGTGCAGATCTGACTATTTCGGAAATATCTTTTCATTTTTGGAAAGATACATTTTCCTGCACTATAAATTGAGGCAAATTCATAGTGTATTCTTCATCCCTTGCTATTATAATTCTTCTGAACTAATCATTCAATCGATACTCCAAGTGTGAGAGATTTTTATTATTTTCTTCAGTCAAGGTCTTTTCTAGTTCTTGAGAGTTTTTATTTCTTTTCCACTTCGGTGAGTATTGCGGGACTTGTTGTAGAAGCCCTGCGGGTGTAATAGATCTCACGGCCTGAATTCCGAGAATCAGTATACAAGGGTTTAAAGTATAGTGGAACGCTTGTGGCAGAGAATTGCTACAAGTAGGTGGTGTGGACGTAGACCTAGGGGTCGAACCACGTTATATCGCTGTGTCTTGCTCGTTGCTCTGTTTTCTTTCTCTTACTCTACTCTTTTACTTTACGCATTTTATTTAAAGTTTTAATTTCCGCACAATCACCCTATTCATCCCCTAGGGTGATTAACAGTGGTATCAGAGTGAGGTGCTTATTAAAGGCTTAAAAGGTTGAGCGAAAGGTCCAATGGCTGAAATCTCTCCTCCCGAAAACTTGTACTTGTCGGAGCCATTTGTTTCCAATGGGACAAGTCTAAAACGTTCACCTTATTTTGATAGAAAATGCTATGATGTTTGTAAATTTCATTGTCTCACTTTTTGTAGATGCTTGGAGAAGAGGTATGGAACGTATGCATAAACAAAATAGAGATTCATGTCAGTGACGGAAAGAGGGCTTTCAAGAAAGCTAAACTAGCAATAAAAACCGCAAGTTCCAAAGCTATGACGGCACTCTATGTAGGCCTAAACAATGAAGAGTTGATGCGATGTGGTAAAAATTGCAAGACGGCATATGAAATTTGGAACAACGTGCTAAAACGGCATGAAGGAACCGCATCTGATGTAAAGGCAAAAATTAATTTATGCTTTTATAAGTTTGATGTTTTTCGTATGTTGCCAGGAGAGAACGAAGATCAGATGCTTGCCTGCTTCAACATTATCGCACATGAGATTGAGAGCTTAGGTAAGGTGTTGGATGATGACCGAAAGGTCGGAAAACTCATAAGCAGTCTCATGCCTGAATAAGACGTAAAAGCTGCCGCAATGAGGGAGACGCTTGAAGAAAAAGGGTTTGACTATTAAACTTTCTAAGGAAAATTGAAGATGTATGAGATGGAGATGACTGAAACCAAGATATACCAATAAAACATTGGGATTGAACCCAAAACTGAAGAAAAGACCATTGCCCTGAAAGAAGAGACTTCGTGATCATCAAAAGTAGAGTTAGATCATGAAGAATCAGATGAAGAAATCACGCTATTAACCAAAAAATTTCGTAAGTATCTCATGTTGATTCTTGGTTTTGATGACTACAACACAATTCAAAGTTGTGCTACTTCTTATATAATGCAGGATGTATCAATGTCCATACTATGTATGATACACAAGTGCAAAGTGCTCCAATGAAGCTCTCAAAAGAAAATTGATCAAGCCACAAAGGCTCAAGCTCTTATTCAAGACTCAAGACTCAAGACAAGACACGTGCTTCAATGTGTTATTAAATGTCTTGTGAAACAAATTGTAATCTTACTCTTTTTTGAGTCTTAGATTGATGTAACAGCCTTGTCACACATACACACTCACACATCTTTATAATTGAGTGTTTTTCAAAAGATTAAAGGTCGAAATAGTTTGAATTAAATCAGCTGTTAAGTAGCAGTCGACTGCCTTATGGCACCAGTCGACTGTACCAGTACGAAACTGTCTGAACTCTTTCAAACTCTGACCAGTCGACTCATCATGGTAACCCAGTCGACTGTTTAAGTCGATTCGACACTTTTCAGAATTAAAAAGTTTTTTTTCGAATTCAAAAGCTTTATATCCGTTTTAAATCAATTTTATAAACTGTTTTACAACGTTCTAATGATTCCTCTCTATAAATAGAGCCTAGGAATCACCATTGGAAGGTTCCAAGCATTTTGATAAAAAGTTTAAGTTTTTCTTTTGAAAAAGAACTAGTATTCAAACAAGCACTCTAAATCTTCTAAGTCTTGGTTCTCTGAATCTTAGCCCAATATAACATTGATTTCGTTTTGGACTGATTTCGAAAGTGACCTATTAGCCACTATACAAAAATCACAATCACAAAATATGGATATAGGTTGATTGTATTTCTTTTACCTAAAGGAAACCGAAGAACCTTAAAGAGAGGGTTCGAAAACTTATTTTGAACGGTGTCGATCTTTCCTACTTCCTTCCTTCGGGATGGTTATCTTACTCACGGAAATGTCAGACTTTGCTTTTTTTTTTCATGCGCTTGAAGGCTCACTCTCGAGTTGTGAGAGTGGTCCTCTCGGTTGGAGAGTAGGGATCTAGGTTGTAGAGTCAGGTTTTCACTCTTGGTTGAAGAGTGGGTTTGCTCTCTCTAGTGGTGAGAGAGGTCTATGGGTTGGACAAGGTTGTTATCTAACGCCGTAGGGTATTTTTGTGTTTTTTCAAGAATAGTAAAAATTTTCAAGTGGGTTGCTTGGGGACTGGATGTAGGTCGGGAGGATCGAACCAGGATACATCGTGTGTACTCTGTGGTTGTATTTCTCTGAACTTGTATTTTCTTTACTTGTATTTAATTCTTATTCGAAAACATGTCTAGACAGTCATTGCATCTCCTCTTTAAGTCGACTGGTCAGACTGGTATAACATACTCTTCGAAAACTTGTCTGGTAAGTCGATTGTTTTTCGTTATAAGTCGACTGATCAGACTTGTCTAAAATACTCCTCTGATCTGACGCCTCAGTCGACTTATTTCTTTTTTCAAGTCGACTGGATAGAAGAAAAAGTTCAATTCGTTATTAATTTTTATACAACACTATTTACCCCCCCTAGTGTTTCTTTCCTTGCCTACAGGATCCAACACTTGGTATCAGAGCCTAGTTGAGTGCAATTGCAACTACTTCTAATGCAAACCAATACCATGAAGGTCAATCCACACAAAGGCCACCCATCTTCGATGGAACCAATTATAACTATTGGATGTGTAGAATGAAGATCTATCTTCAGTCCATCAACTATGAGATATGGAACATGACGGAGACCGAGTACACCGCTCCTACCATTCTATATGCACAATGGAACAAAGACATCAAGAGCCAAATAATGAACAATGCAAAGGCAATGAACGCGCTATTTTGTGCTCTTACCAAGAAGGAATTCAATCGTGTGTCCAATGCAACAACTGCACATCAAATTTGGTACACACTCGAGGTAACTCATGAAGGAACTAATAAAGTAAAAGAATCTAAAATATATGTTCTTGTTCATAGGTTCGAAATGTTCCGCATGAAGAAAAATGAGAATGTGTCTGAAATGATCACAAGGTTCATGGATATTACAAATTCTCTTGTGGCACCTGGAAAGACGTACACTCAATCTGAAATGGTGAGGAAGGTTCTTCGTGCACTAACCCCCGAATGGGAGAAGAAGACCACTGCCATAGAAGAGGCCAACGATTTAACACAACTTTCTCTTGAGAATCTTGTGGGAAATCTCATGGCATATGAGGTACAACTTGAAGAATGCAAGAAGGATCTAGAACCTCAATAATCAAAGAAGAAGACACTAGCATTCAAGGCCATGTCGGACTCCGAGGATGAAGAAGAAGATAAGGAAGAGATAGCCATGTTCACACGAAAGTTCAAAAAATTCCTTAGGAAAGGTAAATTTAATTCAAAATCTAAGGATACTAGTGAACTTCCAATGTCACGTCCTACTTTCCAAAATACGGAATACAAGTGCATGACGAAGCCCAGCAAATGATCTTAACATCATTCATAAGCTGTAGGATCGGCTCAGCATCAGAACAAGAATATAACAAGGGAGATATATATAACCAAGCATGCATGAATAATTTATTAGCAACAGAAACAACTGAAATATAATAAAATATCCAAATAGTTTCAAGTCTGGATCAAGTGAAAACTCGGGAACATCAGCCCGTTACAAGTTCTCAAATTTGCAAGAAATAATAATCCAAGAAAACAAATAATGCAGAAAATAAATATTCTAATCAAGTTCTTTCTCCACTTGAAGGCTAGAATCTTTGCTCACCAATTCCAGTAGGTAGCTCATCTCCAAAGTCTGCTTAACAAATATAAAAGGAAAAACATAGGGAAAACAAGAGAAAATGCCCTTAGTGCAAGCTAGGGTCACAAATAGTAAAAATGAGTACCAGTATAGGGAACAGGAATTGGAATCAAGAATGTAACAGGGTTATAACAAGTAGTGGAAAGAACCAAGAACTAGCTAACAAGAAGGATAACTCAAGTAAACAGGCTGGATAACAATTACTAGTGGTAAAACAAGTGACAAGTGAACACATAGGGTATCTAACCTCAAGTTACACGCATTTAGTTCAAGTGTCGGGTATTTAGTCTTAAGTTTAGTGTCAAATTGTCAGGTCTCAATTATCAAGTTGTCAAGTATCAAGTAACAAGTTATCAAGTATCAAGTAACATGTATCCAGTTCAAGTTTCATGTATCAGGTTCCATGTGTCAAGTTCCACGTATCAAGTAGTCAAGAATCGTGTAAGCATATTTCATGTTCAAGTCTTATAGTTATTACTATCTAGGTAGCACTTCATGCATCCATCCTTTTACTACATGGTTACTACAGTCAAAACAATTTCGTTTAGATCTAGTAATGGATTTTATAGGGCGGCGTACTCAGGTGTCAAGTATCAAGCAAGCCATGGTTCATGATTCGGAAAATAAATAACAAGTTCACGAAAGCAAGTTCGCGAATCCACTAACAAGTTCAAGAACCGCACAATGGGTTCATGAATCAAACAAGTTCATGAGCCAAGTAACTGACTACATGAATCGAACAAGATACAACAAGTTCATGAACCAAGTATTTGGGAAACACGAGCCTCCTTCCGAGTACACTTACCTATATTGTCCACTCTATAGTCTTTCCCATAACCCCGGCTTGTTACTTTTATTAATTCTTATCAAACAAGCATGCAAGTGTGCGAAACAAGGTACGAGAAGGTGGTGGGAAACACGTGTCAAAACAGCGAATCACACAGCTAAAGTGTTCAGGCAGAATTTGTGTTTTTGAGTTTATACATGTAAAACAGTGTTGAAATAATGTTAATTAATTCTAAGAAAATTTGGGGATATCCTATAGGGTTTCCAGCAACTACGTATGAAATTTCATGTCCAACGCTTGCTGTTTACACAGCTAAATTAATTCGCAAAGTAAAGGTGTGCAGCAGTTTTGTAAATCTGCGTCTACCGACACAGCTGCAGTAAAACTGCCACAACTCCTATACCGTAACTCCAAATTCAAAAATTTCGGAGCCTGTCGATATCTAGACATCTAGAGCTACAACTTCTATTCAGGTCTCGGGTTCAGATTCTAATGTTAAATGGGTCGAAACAGCAAAAGAAGATTCAGGACAGCAACATGCGGGAATAACTTACTAGTTTAGATTTCAGGGAAATTTGTTATTAGACGTCTAAGTTATTGTGTGATATAAATACATGATATTGGTGGTCCAAACAGCAAGTAATAACTATTTTCCAAGTCAAACGGTTGTAAGTTCATCAAATACAAATTATACTATGTGTATACAAATTTAGGGCTCCTTAATCTCATGTGTTCATGTGTTCAAGGGGTAAAAGAGTCCAAGTAATTATAATTTAATACAACAAAATTATTGTGACTCTTAGAATTATAAATTTTGGAGGTTCAATATTGATCAACAACGATATTCAAGGAGGAGTCACAATTCTAACTATTTGTAGTATTTTTCAAGGGGTGCTTGTACTAGAACAAATAAATTGTACAAAGATACTTGCCTTAATTTGACGATGATTAGATCCACTTGTTGTAGAAAATTGGGTTGAAAAATCCCAGAAGAAGTCTCCCAAAAGCACGTGCGAAGATCAACCGTAGATTGAGTTTTCCCTCACACCGGATCAGCCCTGAACAGCGAACAGCGAACTGGGATCGACTGCGCCAAAACACGGGACAGCCAAGCGAGCGAATCAGATCGTTCCCCCGCACTGGATCCGGCCGAACAGCAAACAGCGGATTTGGGATTCGTTGTGGATGTACACAGGACAGCGATCACGGGCGCGAATCTTGGCGCGATCCTACGATTGAGATCTGATCCCGCCCTTTTCCCCTTTCTTCTTCTTCTTCGTTCACTTCTTCGAAAACAGAGTGCGAGAGGGAGAAAGTGTGACGGCGACGGCACGACGATGGCTTCGACAGTGACGAGGAGGATGACGACTGTGGTGCGACGAGCGGTGCGCGACGGCAATGAGGACGACGGCGCACGGCGACTCTGCTATGGTTCGAAACAGATGTGGAGCGAAGGGAGTGGGTTTGGGGTGTTGGCGATTGATGGTGGTGGTGCTGTGGGGTTGACGAGGAGATGGGGGATGACGAGGCGATGGGGGTTAGGTAATGGCGACTGGTTTGCGAGGTTGAAGGGGATGATGGTTGAAATGGTAATGGCGGAGAGGGATTGGGTCGAGAGTTGGGTGTGGCAAGATGGGTGGTGGTCGTGGAGACGAGGATGGAGGAGGCGACGGTGACGGGGTGTTGGGTTTTGTGGGTTCAACGGTAGGGGTGAGCGGGAGGAAGAGGAGTTGTTCTGGGTATGTTTGTTTTGGTTGGTTTCGTTTTATTTTGGTTGGGGGAAAACACAGAGGGAGAGATGGAGTAACGGGGGAGAGAGAGAGAGAGTAATGGTAGGGGTTTTAATAAAATAATAATTAAAGTTGTGGGTAGTTAGATAAAGTGAGGATGTGGTTACGGGGATGTGGGAAGAGTGGGGAAATTGTATACGGGTGTGTGTATGGGTTTGTGGGTTTGGGTTTAGGGTAGAGTCCAATAGGAGGTGGGCTTGAGTTTGGGCTTTAATGTAGTTGGGCCAAAATACAATAATATAATAACAATTGGAATTAGTGATCCCACAATATAACCTAAAATACAATAAATTAGGGGGGGAAAGACATCAATAGAAATATAAGGATAATAACCCGTACAATCGGAAACAGTGATTACATCCAACTGGTTTCAAGTGTAACAATACAGGACACATGAAGAAGGATTGCCCACTAGAAAATGCGAAAACTAAAGGAAAGGCGTCCAACTTCAAGAAGGACAAGTACATAAGGAATAAGTTCATGAAGAACAAAAAGGCATACCAAGCAACTTAGGATGATAGCAACTCTTCATCGGAAGAAGAAAATGAAGAGACAAACGAGGTTGCTAACGTTTGCTTTATGGAATCTCAAAATCAAGTAAGTGATGATTATGATTCTAATAATTTACTAGATGCTTTCAACGAGATTTTTCAAGAGCTTAAGAAAGAAAAAAATTAGAGTTAAGAACTTGGAGAAAGTAAATCAAACACTTTCCCAAGAGAATCTTGACTTAGATAAAGAAGTGAAATCTTTAAATTCTCGACTTTCTAGTTTAGATATAGATCTTGTGTCTCTAAAGAAAAATTATGAAGAGATATTCAAGAATGTATCTAAATTTAATAAAGGAAAGGAGAATTTAAATGATGTTCTCCAAAATCAAGTACAAACTAATAAAAAATTTGGACTTGGTTTTCAAAAGTCTCTTGAAAAACCTCATGCTTCTAAGAACACTACTGTAAATAAACATGTATCTATTTCTAGTGTTAAGAATAAACTGTATGAGTTTTTTGGAAAGCCAAAA
Source organism: Hemerocallis citrina (assembly GCA_017893485.1). Lineage (NCBI taxonomy): Eukaryota > Viridiplantae > Streptophyta > Magnoliopsida > Asparagales > Asphodelaceae > Hemerocallis > Hemerocallis citrina. The sequence goes on along the minus strand of CM030359.1, from coordinate 53,838,781 downwards.
ACTGTAAATTTTAATGAAAAGAGTAGATCTATAGTTCAGACCAATCGACTGAACACAAATATCAGTCGTCTATCCAGAGGTTCTTAGTCTCATTCAAAGAGACGAAAACCTCAGATAAGTCAACCTATTCTACCTCTCAGTCGACTGGATTTCAGTAAAGTCGACTGAAAGGTTCGGTAAAGTCGATTGGACAGTGTAAAAATATATGGGTTCCAGTCAACCTGAGTCTGAAAGATAGAATTACTTACATAAATTCATATATTCTTACTGTATGTAACCCTGTAAATTATATTTCTGCATTTAGTGAAAAATCAAACTCTCTTTGGGTTTGGTTTCCCAAGAACTAATCTCTTTTGGACCCAATGAAAAGGGTACCATATTCACTTTGAAAATTTTATAGGTACCGAAAAAAGATCGTTGGATGCTTGACAGCGGATACTCAAAGCACATGACTGGTCATGCGAACCTCCTATCTTCCATACAAGAAATTGATGGAGGAACAGTCACATCAGTGACAACAACAAAGAGAAGGTCATTGGAATAGGCATGGTCGGTAAGCACACTAACCCTTCAATAGAAGATGTTTTTCTAGTTAGTGGACTTAAGCATAATTTGTTGAGTATTAGCCAATTGTGTGATAAGGGATATAAAACAGTTTTTGAAAAAGATGCATGTTTAGTTTACGACTCTACCATGCAAACTATAATTTTTCAAGGATTTATGAAAAATAACATTTATGAATTGTGTTTAAAGTCATATGATTTTTCGAATGATTTTTGCTTAGTAGCTTCTAATAATGATTCTTGGCTATGGCATAAGCGATTTGGCCATGTGAATATGAAAACTCTTGCTAAATTGTCTAAGAACAACCTAGTTAAAGGGCTGCCAACACTATCCTATAAAACGGATAAGTTATGTGATGCATGTCAATTAGGTAAACAAATTAAATCTACTTAAAAAAAAAGAAGTAATTTCTACTAGTAGGCCTCTCGAACCACATGAATTTATTTGGCGCTACTAGAGTTGCTTCTTTAAGTAAAAGTATGTATGTATGTATTTGTTTTAGTATATGATTTTTCACGATTCACTTGGACTTTCTTTTTAAAACATAAGAATGATGCTTTTGATGAATTTGCAAATTTTTTGTAAACGGATTCAAAATCAAAAATCTCTAACCATAGTCATTATTAGAAGTGATCATGGTGGAGAATTTGAGAATGAAACGTTTGTAGAATATTGCAACAAGAATGGTATAACTAATTTATTTGCATTTCCTAGAGCTTCACCACAAAATGGAGTGGTCGAAAGAAAGAATAGGACTTTGCAAGAGTGTGCACGTACCATGCTTGTTGAAAGCAATTTACCTAAGTACTTTTGGGCTGAAGCCATTGCTACAACTTGTTATATTTTAAATAGAATATTGATTAGGTCTAAGCTTAAGAAAACATGTTATGAGATATTTTTTGATAGAATTCCTAAAGTATCTTACTTCAAAATATTTTGATAGGATTCCTAAAGTATCTTACTTATCTAAATTATTTTAAACACTTAAGATAATTTAGATAAGTTTGATCCTAGATCTAATGAGGGTATCTTTATAGGATACTCAAATAGGAGTAAGGCATATAGGATCTTCAACAAGTCAACATTGACTATTGAAGAATCCATGCATATTGCATTTGATGAATCTCTGCCTTCATCAACTTTAATTAAAGATGATGAAACTGATTCATCACCTTTAAATAAGGTCATTACATCTTTAGAGCAAACTACCCTTGCGGATAGGTCGACTGATAAGGAAGTCAAGTCGACTGATGTGAATCCGTCGGCTGATGGACTAGTCAAGTCGACTGATCCTGTTGTGATGTCTCCAACTTTACAAAAATCTATTGTTGAATTTAGAGATCATCCTCATGACTTAATAATTGGTGACATTTCACGTGATATTCAGACAAGATCTCATGTTAACATGATTTGTCACACAGCTTTCTTGTCGGATTTTAACCGAAGAATATACAAGAAGCTTGTGAGAATGAGTTTTGGATGAATGCCATACAAGATGAGTTAAACCAATTTATAAGGAATGATATATGAGATTTAGTTCCACGACCTCCTGATCATACTATAATTGGTACCAAATGGGTATTCAAGAATAAGTTAGATGAATCAGCACAAGTTGTTAGGAACAAAGCTAGACTAGTTGCTCAAGGGTATAATCAAGAAGAAGGCATAGATTTTGATGAAACATATGCTCCTGTTGCTAGACTAGAATCAATTCGTATTTTATTATCTTTTGCTTGTTTGATGAATTTTATACTTTTCCAAATGGATGTTAAAAGTGCTTTCCTTAATGTGTTTATAAAGGAAGATGTTTATGTTAAGCAACCACCTGGTTTAGAACATGAACAATTCTCAAACCATGTTTTTAAATTGAAAAGGATTTATATGGTCTTAAACAAGCACCTCGTGCTTGGTATGATCGATTGAAGACCTTTCTTTTAGAATTGGGTTTTGAAATAGGTAAAATAGATACTACTTTGTTTATTAGGAGAATTGAGACCGATATTTTGAACATACAAATATATGTAGATAACATAATTTTTGGTTCTACTAATAGTAATCTATGTCAAGAGTTTGCTAATACCATGAAAAATGAGTTTGAGATGAGTCACATGGGTGAACTCAATTATTTCCTTGGACTACAAATTAAACAGTCACCAAATGGCATATTTGTTAATCAATGAAAATATACAAAGGAATTACTCAAACGATTTGGCATGGATAGCACTAGTAGTAAGACCACACCTATGGCTACTACCACTACCCTTGACAAAGATGAATTAGGTAAGAGTGTCGATCAAAAACTCTATCGATGTCTGATTGGGTCACTCTTATATATAACTGCTAGTAGACCAGACATTATGTTTAGTGTATGTTTGTGTGCTAGATATCAGCCAAGTCCTAAAGACTCACTTAAAAGCTGTGAAACGTATTTTAAGATACATTAAAGGCACGTCTGAGTATGGTTTATTTTATCCACGCACCGATAATTTTCAACTTTTGTCATATAGTGATGCAGATTTTGCCGGTAATAAAACTGACCGAAAAAGTACAAGTGGAACGTGTCACTTTTTCGGACACTCCCTAGTATCTTTGTGCAGTAAAAAGCAAAATTCGGTATCCCTATCTACTACAGAAGCTGAATATATCACTGCAAGTTTGGCTTGTGCCCAAATTTTGTGGATGAAACAAACCCTATTAAACTATGGTATTTCATTTTCAAAACCTGCTATAATGTGTGATAATACCAGTGCTATTAACTTATCTAAAAATCTGGTTCAACATTCACGTACGAAACACATTGATATTAGACATCATTTTCTACGTGATCATGTTTTAAAGGGAGATATTTCTTTAGACTTTATTTCTACTGATAAATAAGTAGCAGATATCTTTACTAAACCACTTAAGGAAGACACTTTTATCACTTTTAGAAGAGAACTAGGAATTTATAATTTTTATGATATTTCTTCAAATTTTAACTCAGGTAAGTCGACTTAAAACTTCTTTTCGGTCGACTGGCCAAGTATTTTTTCGATACCTATATTTATCTGAAATTCACGCTCTGGAAAGTCTACTGTAAACAGTACTAAGTCAACTGCCAGTTTTATTATTGCTATTTTCGTTTATCTATTTTGCTCTCGACTAAGTCGACTGATCCTACACTCCAGTCGACTGTTGTGAATCAGCTCTTCTTTCAGATTCGAAATTGGCACTTCTTTTGAGGCGAATCTTTTACCTTTTGTTATCCTTTGAATGTTCAGCACCTCAATTTCGGCCATTGATTCTTAGTAAAAAATCATAATTTTTTTATTTTTCTACTTCTTATGTATTTTCTAGTTTCTGTCATCATTTGAACAATGTCTTTCGAATTTCTATGTATAAATTTGCTTTGGTTTTGATATGTGTTTGTTCTCTTACAATGTTTTTTTAATGTACACTATTTATTTTCCTCCTATTTTTTTGTTGATGCCAAAGGGGGAGAAAAAGCTATGTGTTGTGTGTAATTTTTTGTGTAATTGTTTTTTTTATGCATGTCTTTGTGCATGTTTTTTAACATATGCATTTTGTACATTCGTCAGGGGGAGCATTGAGCATGTGTAATATTTCTACTATTGTAAGCTATTGTGTTGTCATCATCAAAAAGGGGGAGAATGTTGATTCTTGGTTTTGATGACTATAACACAATGCAAAGTTGTGCTACTTCTTATATAATGCAGGATGTATCAATGTCCATACTATGTCTGATACACAAGTGCAAAGTGCTCCAATGAAACTCTCAAAAGAAAATTGATCAAGCTACAAAGGCTCAAGCTCTTATTCAAGACTCAAGACTCAAGACTCAAGACAAGACCCGTGCTTCAATGTGTTATTAATTGTCTTGTAAAACAAATTGTAATCTTACTCTTTTTTGAGTCTTAGATTGATGTAACAGCCTTGTCACACACACACACTCACACATCTTTATAATTGAGTGTTTTTCAAAAGATTAAAGGTCGAAACAATTTGAATTAGACCAGCTGTTAAGTACCAGTCGACTGCCTTATGGCAGCAGTTGACTGTACCAGTACGAAACTATCTGAACTCTTTCAAACTCTGACCAGTCGACTCATCATGGCAACCCAGTCGACTGTTCAAGTCGATTCGACACTTTTCAGAATTTAAAAGTTGTTTTTAGAATTCAAAAGGCTTTATATCCGTTTTAAATCAGTTCTATAAACTGTTTTATAACATTCTAATGATTCCTTTCTATAAATAGAGCCTAGGAATCATCATTGAAAGGTTCTAAGCATTTTGATAAAAAGTTTAAGTTTTTGCTTTTGAAAAAAAACTAGTATTCAAACAAGCACTCTAAATCTTCTAAGTCTTGGTTCTCTGAATCTCAGTCCAATATAACATTGATTTCATTTTGGACTGATTTCAGAAGTGACCTATTAGCCACTATACAAAAATCACAATAAAAAAACAAGGCTATAGGTTGATTGTATCTCTTTTATTGTTTTCTTTCACTTTCGGGTTGTGAGAGTGGTCCTCTCGGTTGAAGAGTAGGGCTCTAGGTTGTAGAGTCAGGTTTTCACTCTTGGTTGAAGACTGGGTTTTCTCTCTCTAGTGGTTAGAAAGGTCTACGGATTGGACAAGGTTGTTTTCTAACGCTGTAGGGTATTCTTGTATTTTTTTCAAGAATAGTGGAAAATCTCAAGTGGGTTGCTTGGGGACTGGATGTAGGTCAGGAGGACCGAACCAGGATACATCGTGTGTACTCTGTGGTTGTATTTCTTTGAACTTGTATTTTCTTTACTTGCATTTAATTCTTATTCGAAAACTTGTCTGGACAGTCGACTGTGTCTCCTCTTTAAGTTGACTGGTCAGACTGGTACAACATACTCTTTGAAAACTTGTCTGGCAAGTCGACTGTTTTCCGCTATAAGTCGACTGATCAGACTTGTCTAAAATACTCTTCTAATCTGACGCCTCAGTCGACTTATTTCTCTTTTCAAGTCGACTGGACAGAAGAAAAGTTCAATGTCGTTATTAATTTTTATACAACATTATTCACCCCCTCCCCTCTAGTGTTTCTTGCCTTACCTACAGGATCGAACATCTCAAACACATAAAATATGGCAGGTCTCAAGGAGGAAGAGAAAGGACAAAGATGACATATGTTGCAAATGCAAGAAGCCGGGACATATTCACGCAAACTGTCCCATCTCACAGGACATAAATAAAAACTATTACCACTCCAACCCAGTATTGAGAAAGAATGCATTAAAGGCAACATGGCTAGATTCAGATTCTAGCGATGTATAGCAAGACCACAACAACTTTGGATTCATGGCTCTTTGGAATGGTAAGGTGCATTCACCACCCCAAGAAGAGGTAATCGAAGAACCCACCTATGATGATTTAGTTGACATGTGTAATGGTTTAAAAGATTATGCAAAGAAATTAAGTCATGAATTGAGACAATATAAACAAATGTCAAATGAATTACATGACTCTTGCATTGCTAAATATCAAAAGTTGAAAAATAAAAGTTCTTTGATTATTGAAAAATTCGAGTAATTTATAAATGACCATGATGTGTTGATAGAGGAAAATGAGTATTTAAAACAACAAATTTAAGAATCCTTAGCAATACATGATGAAAATATAAGAGAAATTCATGAGAAATATGTTTATATTACTAAACTCACTGATGATTTAAATGAATGCAAAAGAAAATTTGATGAGGTAGTGGAAGGTTATAAAGAAGTTCTCAAACAAAATAGAATAATTGATGCTACCCTAGACACTCTTCGTTGGAACACAAAAGACGATGAGAAGACTAGGAAAATGCTTTGTAATAGAATAATTGAGCTCGAAAAAATTGTTGAAAATTATGAAGGGCCTAGTTATCTTATTACAAAGAATTCAAGATCATATCATGATAATCGAGGGCTTGGTTATGATGAGCCAATACAACATCAAAAGTCTAAGCAAGCATGTCATACACATATACATAGTCACCAAAATAATTACAAATTAACACAAAACTATGCACGTGTGCATGATCCAAGGCATAATCGTATCACATGTCACTATTGCTATAAATTAGTGCATATCATATCATGATAATCGAGAGTTTGGTTACGATAGCCAATACAACATCAAAAGTCTAAGCAATCATGTCATACACATAGCATAGTCACCAAAATAATTACAAATCAATACAAAACTATGCACGTGTGCATGATCCAAGGCATAATCGTATCACATGTCACTATTGTTGTAAATTAGGGCATATTTCATATAATTGTTCATTAAAAAGGAATACTAATTTCGTTTGGGTGAGAAAGAATATAAATGCAGGTTCAATACAAACTTGGGCACCCAAAATTATACTTACTAATCTTGATGTAGGTACATCAACGTATCAAGAGTAAAGATCAGTGACAATAAATACTTTGCATCACTATCAAGGGAAATAGGAAGGACATCATATTTGGAGATAATAGCACTGGTCATACCATCGGTAAAGGTAAAATAAACTTTTGTTCTTCATGCTCCATTGAGGATGTTCTATTGGTAAGAGGTTTGAAACACAACTTACTTAGCGTTAGTCAGTTATGCGATAAAGGTTATACTGTTACTTTTGATAAAAATGTATGCACTGTACTAAATAGCAATAAATCATGTTTATTGCTAACAGATGTAATAATGTATATGTTTTAAATTCTAATGAATTAGCATAGGAAAATATGAGATGCGCTGTTGATAGAAACGAGGATGGTTGGTTATGGCATCAACGACTTGGACACATAGCCATGGATAATCTTAACAAACTTGTCACCAAGGCACTTGTACGGGGGATTCCCAAAATCAAATTTGAGAAAGATAAACCATGTGAGTCCTGTCAGTTCGGTAGGAAAACTAAAAGTTCTCACAAGCCCAAAAAATGGTATCAACTTCTAGACCTCTTGAACTCTTGCTTATGGATCTGTTTGGACCATCACGAACACGTAGTAATGGAGATGCATGATATGCCTTTGTAATTGTAGATGACTACAACAGATTCACTTGGGTTGCCTTTTTGTTACAAACTGATGACACATCATATGTTTTTCAAAAATACTGTCGTAGAGTAGAAAATGAGAAAAGCCTCACCAATGTTACTATCCGTAGTGATCATGGTGGGGAATTTCAAAACGAACTTTTTACATCATTTGTGAAAAAAAGGGAATAAAATATGAATTCTCTTATCCTCGCACTCCCCAACAAAATGAGGTTGTTGAAAGGAAAAATTGATCTCTTCAAGAAATGGCACGCACCATGCTTAGTAAAAATGATTTACCAAAGTCGTTTTGGGCCGAAGCTGTCAACACAACGTGTTATACCATTAACCAAGTAATCACTAGAAAATATCTTAAGAAAATGCCTTTTGAACTATATTATAGAAAAATTCTTAACTTGAGTTATTTTTGTGTATTTGGTTGCAAAGTATTCATTTTAAATACTCTAGATAACTTGAGAAAATTTCATCGTAAAAGTGACTAAGGCATATTTTTAGGATATTCCCTAAGTAGCAAGGCATATGTGTATTTAATAAAAGAAGATGCAGAATTTAAGAATCTATTGATATTATATTTGATGAAACTAATCATTTCACAAAAGAGATATTACATATTGTTGATGATGATGAGACATGTGTTCCCGCTGAAAAGAAACAGGTACATACTGAAAAGGGACCAAATATAGACTGTCAAAACAACGTGCTACATCAAGATGAAAACACATCCATCAATCAAAGTAGCAACAACCCCTTGATAGACGAGATCATACACAACAAATTGATGTCATGGAAGATGATCACCCTCAGCCACAAGCACAACTTCTACCTTCCACCATCGACAAGCGCCCGCTTGAAAAATCATGTCAAGTCATCCACCAAATCTTATCCGAAGTGATATGTCAAAAGGGGTAACTACTCGAACTCAAGCTTAAAATTTGATGTGTTTTCCGCATTCGTATCCATACTAAACCCAAAAACATTAAGGAGGGCTTGTAAGATAATGGCTAGATCATTACCATGCAAGAACTTAATCAATTTGAAAGAACTCGAGTTTGGAGACTTGTACGTAAACCCTATGGTTAAACCGTACTTGGAACAAAATGGTTGTTTAAGAACAAGTTGGACGAATCTGGTACTGTTATTAGAAATAAGGTCCGTCTTGTTGCGCAGAATATAACCAACAAGAAGGATTTGATTTTGATGAAACTTTTGCACCTGTTGCACGGTTTGAAGCCATTCATATTTTACTTGCTTTTGCCTCTTACATGGATTTCACTCTTTTTCAAATGGATATTAAAAGTACTTTTTTAAATAGTTTTATTTCGGATGAATTTTATGTTGAACAACCACCTGGGTTCACTGAACACACACACCCAAACCATGTATTCCGTCTTGAAAAAGCTTTGTATGGTTTAAAGCAAGCTCCTTGTGCTTGGTATGAACGACTAAGCTCGTTTCTAATCCACATAGGTTTCTCTACAGGGAAAGTAGACATTACACTATTTATCAAACATGTTTTTAAAGATATTTTAATTGTTCAAATTTATGTTGATGATATTATATTTGGATCTACTAATGAGAATCTTTGTAAGGAATTCTCTAAGGAAATGCAGGATGAATTTGAAATGAGTATGATGGGTGAATTAACCTACTTTCTTAGGATCCAAATACAACAACGAAAGGACAACATCTTCATAAACCAATCCAAGTATGCGAAAGAACTTGTCAGAAATTTTGGTCTTGACAATGCAAACACATACAAAACTCCTATGGCAACTACCACTAAACTGTCCAAAGACGAATATGGTAAAATTGTTGATATTTCTACCTATCGTGGTATGATTGGTAGCTTGCTTTATATTACTTCTTCTCATCCAGATATTATGTTTGGTGTATGTTTATGTGCTCATTTCCAATAATGTCCCAAAAAATCTCATTTGGTTGCAATTAAGCATATCATTTGATATCTTAAAGGCACACCAAATACTAGTCTTTGGTACCCGAAAAAAAGAAACTTTTCTCTTGTAGACTATTCCGATGTCGAATATGCCGGGAGTTTGACAGATAGAAAAAACACTAGTGGTACATGTCATTTCTTGGGAGATTGTCTTGTCTCATGGGCATCCAAGAAACAAAACTCTGTAACCTTGTCTACTGCCAAAGCCGAATACATAGCCGCCGGATCTTGTTGAGTGCGGGTATTATGGATGAAACATACATTAGAGGACTACAAGGTATCCTTTGATCATATTCCAATTAAATGCGATAATACTAGCACTGTTCACATGACTAAGAATTCTGATCAACATAGTCGTACTAAACATATAGAAATTCGATATCACTTCATTAAAGATCACTTTCAAAAAGGGAGATGTCATTCTTGAGTATGTTTCAACTGGTTACCAACTTGCTGATATTTTTACCAAACCTTCAGATGAAAAACGTTTTCACTTTTTAAAAATAGAATTAAATGTTACTGATATTTCTGCAAAATTGGTTTATTCGGTTAACTGCGCAGTCGACTGTCATCCTGCAAAGGTGTACAGTCGACTGGGCGGTCAATCGGTACCCTCTCTGTTTTCGCACAATCAAACACACACCCTGTTTTGTTTTGCTTCGATCGACCGTGCGGTCGACTTTCCTGCTTTCTATTTTTCTTCACATTGCATACATTGTCTTATCGGTCAACTATGCGGTCGACCGGTCTCGTTTCTGTTTTTCGGATTTGTGGTTGTTGTATTTTTGTATCTTTTGGTGTGTTCCAAAAATAGGGGAGAGTATTTTTTTAGAATTTTTAATATTTTCATCTATGTCAAATGTCACTGTCTCCTAATTCACAAATTTGAATCTTTTAATGTTTTTTTTAAACCTCTTAATCTATATCGCTCTTATTTATATGTATTGGCAAAATCTCAAATCTATGATACCATGTAGATCTCTCACTGTATATCAAAGAGTTTTGCGATCAACGGTATCATATAAATAGATTTTCCTTTGATTTTCAAAAATGTAATATTCCTCAAAATTGCTTGTTTCTCAAAATATATACATGAATGTTCTTCAAACAAGTTTTGATTGTTACATATGAGTTGTATTATGTAGTCTCATTTATTAACATCTTCCATGCATGAATTTAGGGGGAGTAATTAAATATATTAGAAGTATAGTGGAACGCTTGTGGCAGTAAATTTCTACAAGTAGGTGGTGTGGACGTAGACCTGGGGGTCGAACCACGTTATATTGTTGTGTCTTGATCGTTGCTCTGTTTGCTTTCTCTTACTCTACTCTTTTACTTTACACATTTATTTAAAGTTTTAATTTTCGCACAATCACCCTATTCAACCAAAGATTACTAAGGAGGACATGAATATTCTCACAAACTTGTGTGAGAAGCCCTATACATTGAACCTTCTTGTTGAAAGGCTGGTGAATATGGATTTATTATAATATAAAGTTGGGTGGTGGAACACGTAAACTGTTTTTCTAAGTTGTATATCAGCTGGAGTCTACATAGGTCAAGTTGGAAGAGACTTTTCAACAACGATTTCTACCTGTGTTCTCTTTCTATCAACTACAACACGGTAAATGCAATATATCATCAATTCAATTGATTACTGGTTGAGTTGGTTAAAACTCACCGCAGGGTGGGTACAGGCTGTAATGTTTAATGTCCTTTTTTTAGAATGTGAGAAAGCTTGCAGAGCAATCAAGCGTAGGATGGTGGGAAAGGTTATTAAAAGTAATAACATTGATATTGTGTGCCTGAAGAAGATAAAATTGTCTCAACCAACAGACGGGTTTCTTAGAGCTCTAGAGGTGCACCATATTAAGGATTGGAGGTTTTTGGACGGTCTAGGAGCGTCAGGGGGATCGTGTTGGGGTTCAATACCAGTAAGTTCGACTTACTGGAGGATTGGGTTGGAAACTTCATGGTTTTGGTGGTGGTTAAAAGAAGGGACAGGTGGAAGGAGGCAATCCCGGTGGTATATGGCCCAAACGACAAAAGCCATAGACAGAAGTTCTGGGATAAGTTAACTTAGGGGTAGATGGAATCTACCATGGGTGGTAAGAGGGAACTTCAACATCGTTAGACATACATACGAAAGGAAAGGAGGGGTAGGTAACGGTAACGACAGGAGAAATTCAATCAGGTGATCTCCAGTCTCATGTTGATGGATATCCCGGTTAGCGATCAGAGCCTTACATGGTTTAATCCCTATAGGTCAGCAGTTCTCGATAGCAGTTCTCGATAAACACGATAGAATCGTCATATTAATTGATTGGGAAACAAAACTTCCGTGGGCTTTGTCAAGGTCGTGCATCCGTAACACACCTGACCATGTCCCCATTATTATTGGTACTGGAGAGGAGGAGAAAAGAAGGACCAAGATATTCTTCATTGAGAAAATGTGTATGAGTAACAAGGAGTGCCATGAAATGGTGAAGGAAAGTTGGGAAGGGGAAATCAACCGGGCAGATCTAGCCACTAAACTAGTAAGGAAACTTTCAAGACTCATAAAAAGGCTGAAAAGGTGGAATAAGGACACATTTGGTAATGTCTTACAAGAGAAGGAGTCCATTCCGAAAGAGATTGATGAGCTATAGAGGAAAGAGGAGACGGAGGGGCTAGATGACAACCAATTCCAAAGAATGTCCATATGTAGGCAAGAAATCTTAGATACTTATAACATGGAGGAGATAATGTGGAGATAACAGTCAAGGCTCAAATAGCTCGTAGAAGGGGATGCTAATACTTAATCTATATAATAGATCACAAGGAAATTTGAAAAAAAGCTATTAAGTGGCTCTCCTTCAATTGAAACAAAATGAATGGCTCACATTCACCCTCCAAAAAGGCATTTCCCCCCCAAAACTACATCCCCCCCCACCCACCCAAAACAAAAAACCTCCTCACTTTATTACTATCTCTCTCTCCTCTTTTCACTTTTTCAGATTTCTCTCCCTCTCTCTCTCTATCTCTCTTTCTCTCTCTTTTCTCAGAAATTTAGATTTTCATATTTCAGGTTTGCAAATTTCCGGATTTCTCATATTTTTTATGCTTCTTTGATTGCTCATGTAGAAAATTTCACCGAGTTCTCTGATTGATTTCAAATGCAATGGAAGATTTAAATGGATATTCATTTCGGTAAATTTCAACCTCTAAAGTTACACTCAAAGTAGCAAATATCTCCTCAAAAGTTAAATTTCATTATTTTGCACCCTCAAAGTTCTATTAAGTTAGATTTTACACCTCCATTTGTAATTATTCTTCAACATATGCTGATGGAAACTTGGAATTTTGTTTACAACTAATTGTTATCGTACTATTCAAACTTGAGCTACATAAACTCCATGATGGAATTTTCTGACTCATGCATCCGAAAGACTGGAAAGTAAATGTAACTAGTATTATACATGAACATTATTATAGTGTACATCTCAGAAATTATATTAACATCTGATAGTAGAATACACTGAGAACACCAAAGTTAATCGTCAAATATTTTTTCTCTCCTTGATATACAGAGCAAATTCTTCATCAAAACTAAAAAACAACATTTGCCTACCTTCTCACTGCTTCATATAATGGATTGCATATATTTTACTGTTTACAAGGCTTTTCGTATGCTACATCGTTTCGAAAATGTGTCGTAGGCACGTGCCGATGGGAAAACCTAGTACTTCCATAAGGTCGCAAGCATGCGGCGTAGGAATAATTACATTCATTCTTTAGATATTGAGGGAATGACTGTTTCAGATGAACGAACTATCTCCAAGCACGTGCACGATACTTTTAAAGAACTATTGGGTAATAATAGGGATGGTCAGTGTGAGTCGGTCGAGGACTTATAGGAGGTGTTAGAGGATGATATTCTTGGACGAGTTGTGGTGCTCCAAGATCCATTCACAATATAGAAGGTAAAGGCGGCAGTGTGGGGCATGGAACAGGATAAGGCCCCAGAACTGGATGAGTTTCCGATATTTTTCTGCAAACAATTTTGGGATATAGTCAAACATGACTTTATGGACATAATGAGTGCATTGTATAAGGGAAATTTGGATATGAGGAGACTTAACTATGCCAATGTCTGCTTAATTCTAAAGAAGAAGTTGGTGACAATGGTTGGTGACTTTCAGGCCAATCAGTTTGCTAAACTACTAGGTCAAGATCATATCCAAATTTTTGGCATCCAGGCTTAGACTTCTTATCGGGACGTCATCGACGAGTACCAGACTGGGTTTATTGCAGGGATGATTATACTAGAGGGAGTAGCCTTAGTTCAGGAAGTCATCCAAGATTGAAAAAGGCGAGGCACGGTGAGGTACCTACTTATGCTTGACTTCGAAAAGGCATACGATAAGGCGGAATGGAAGTATCTAGTGGAGATCCTCAAGAGGAGAGGCTTCAGGAATAGGGGGATCGGATGGATACAAACTTGGTTACAAACGGATAGGGTGTGTGCCCTATTCAACGGGGGGCCGGATAAGGAGATTAAATGTCGGCAAGGGCTAAGTCAGGGGGATCCAGTCTCTCCACTGCTATTCACTCTGGTGGAAGATGGCCTGCATAGGCTGTTAAAGTCTTACAGGGACAAGGTGTAGAGCCCCGAATTTTCAATAAATAAAATTAGAAATAAGTGACATAATTTCCTGAATCAACTTCATTATAATCCAAACACAGTATCAAATACAGAGAAAAATTAAAAACTTTTTATTGCATCAGTTCTTTCTTACATTTGCACAACAGAAAATTAATTACATTTATTACAACACAACCCAAAACTTAAACTTTAATCATCTCAAATCCAAGATTCTACTTTACTTAGGCAACTCACTACAAATCCTGCAAAATAACTAAAGAGTGGGGACGTCAGTTGAAGGCAACCGATACAATACTATAGTAATAGCAACCTTCCAAAGTCTCACAACCACAAAATTGCCACATAACATGAAATGAAATAACAATGAAAGATTTAATAAACAACAAGTGATACTATACTAAGTAAGTGTGTGTCAGAAAAAAAATTGCATTAAAACAACGTTCAAGAAAACACAATGCACACGATGATTTCTGATGTATACTTGTCGGATTCTATGCATCCCATTCTACATAGGTCCGGTGCAAGCCCTTATCGTTCTCAACTTATAGGGTTCAATCCCTCGTTATGCAACCTACTACTAGGACTACTACGAGATTTAGACATTCTGCGCGTACCTAGCCCATGCCCCAATAATTTCGGAGGACAATCTCTAAGGATAATTCCGGAGACTATTTCACTCACACCTGGGAATTTTCGAGAATACCCCCACACTGCAAGCAATGGGGCCTCACCACACGCATATGTCCCATGAGCGTCACCTCGATCCCGATAATTCTGGAGATCAGTCCCACACCGCAGCTAATTCCAGAGACTATTTCACTCACACCTCGATAGTTTCAGGGACTATCTCACACCGCAGATCATCCTGAGGCCCTCATACTCATGTTTGCTCCCATTTCATCATGTCACCATTTAGTGCTTGTCCTTCTGCATACATATAAGTAACCTGAGCCATCTACAGCTAGCTCCACTCTACCGAACTTGAACCCACAAAACTAGGAACACTAACCCTTCCTGGCCAAGTCCCACAATCAATTAATTCACTGCCGGTAATGTAACACCCTGAATTCCAAATAAACCTGAATCTGAAGTTCCAGAGGATCTTTACACTTCACTTCATATAATTTTATAAGGAATTTAAAACTTTTATACAATAATATTTACATTAACATAGCGGAAATAAATTACAACATAATACATGAATAAAATAACAATTGAAACATTCTTTGAGCAACTTTCCTTTTTTAGTCCTTTCATTCATTTTATCCTGCATAGAAATAGTGGGCACGTCAATTACATACAACTGATGCTAGGATATAATACATCAATTTCTCTTACTTGGAAAGCACACACTTGATCACAAACAAAGCTAAGGGGGACTATCTTATTCATGTCGTGTGTGACTGCGCACTTAGTCTTAATGCAGTTATTTATTATTTCATGACACTAATAAACACTTGGTCAAACTTATGCATCCCATTCTACATAAATCCGAGAGCAAGCCCTTAACCGTTCTTCATCTTGTAAGGTTGAATCCCTCGTTCTGAGTTTAACTACTACAGTAAGTACGGTAAGTATCCTAGATATTTTATGAGTTACGAGCCCATGTCCAGACAGCCTGGAGGGGAATCTCATGTCATGACATGACGCATCATGTAGACAGCCTATGGACAATTCGCCTCAGTCATGGGACAATGGCACTACGTAGTCACCAAGCACCCCACAAGCGTCACCACGATCCCAATAATTCCGGAGATGAATTCACGTCATGACATAACACATCATGTAGACAGCCTGTGAAAACTCTTACACCGTGAATTCGAGGCCCTCATACTTGTGTTTTTCTCTTACTTTCATCACATCGTCACTATTGTGTTTGTCCTTAGATTATTGAATCATAAATAAATTAACACCCTAGAGGTAGCATTTCCTCTACACCGGTCTTAAACATCAATGGATAACCACGACCCAATCTTGGTCTTTTATTACAACATTTCTCATCAAAAATTCATTCATGCTGGTGTAAGGACTTAGCTAGACAATAGATTTTAACCTCTTTCCATGTTCACCAAAATTGAGTGTTCATACTCACAAATTTCCATATTTCATCATGATCTTTTTATTTCATTTTTTTCCATGCACACTTGCATATATTAAACATCGAATTTCATTTATTAATTTACTCAAATTTTCCATGTCAAAAATCTCAAAATTGAATCTCTACACAAAATTCTTTACATTCAAAATTTTTCTTTTCTTTAATTATTCAAAGTCATATTCTAAAAAAAATTTCTAATCTCTTTAACCCAAAAATTCCTTCCAAATCTCACTAAAATATGTCAAAATATTGTAGAAAATTGTTTTATGAAGTCTAAATAATTTTAGAAGAATATTAAAATTTTTCCCAATTTTTATACTCTTTAGAACTCAATAAATAATAAAAAAAAAAAAAATCAAAATTCATATAAAAAAAATCAGCGCCAAGGTTCGAATCCCCAACCTCCGCCTTGCTACAGTAACAGACCCAAAGCGCACCTAAAGACCAGAAAGCCCAACAGTGACTAGCGATATAAGGGGAACTCGAAAGTCCCTTATACTGATCCTCAACGACTCGAGTAAAAATCAAATTTTAATAAAAATAGAGCTTTCCAAGACTCGAACCCGAACTTCTAGCACTGTTCACAGCGCTATAAACCCACACCGTAAACCAGTATGCCAAATTCCATTTTCTGTTATAACCCAAAGTTAAAATTGTTTTATTCTACTAATCTGTATCTAACTCTTTCTTTAATAAACTCGATTTCTCAATTAATTTGTACTTATTAAAAAGCTTAATCTTTTCTAGAATGTGTTCTTTTAAAATACAGTATAGTATATTGATTTAAAATTATCAAATTTTTATTTTCAACAACATAAAAGAATACTATCACTTTTATTTCTTTTGAGGAATGTAAAATTAATGTATTTATCAACATTGGAGTTTCTTTTCTTGAAAATTCTTTTAGTTACTTATTCCTCATAGTTTTTGTATAATTGTCATTCTTAGCATAATTAATTCTCTTATGTCAATTTTTATCCTTTACAAAACTAATTCTTTTTATTATAATTCCAAAAGACAACATATTTTGACAATCAAGTGGACATAGAACTATTCATACAATGTAAATAAAATTCAATATTTTTTGCAACTTTCTATACTAAACAACTGATTTCACAATCTATGGGTGTCATTTTACATTCTACACATTACTTTACACAAGCCATTCACAAACACAATTTTTATTCTAGCATGGTTCATCAAATTAAAATATTCTAGTATGAAATATATTAATAAAGCATCATGATAAATTTTAATTCACTAATCTCAATCCATTTTACTAATTTTCTCATATTGACAATCAAGAGTTTTCTCTTTTTCTTACTAGCCTTTTTAAAGCAATTATATGGCAACTTTTGCTATTTATTCTAGCATATTCATAAAATTAACCTTTTTTTTTTAGGTAAAAGGTGGAATAAGGCCACCCTGTTTCATTAATAAGAAGTTAATAAAACAACCCCGGCGTACCGGGAGAAAACAACATAAAATTAACCTATTAACATGATATCTATATTAGAAATAGCGAAATTTCCCACCTCTTTGAAGAACAATGGAAATTTCTAAAGAAAACTCCTTGAAAGCACGATTGCCTTCCATTCTCCTTGATCCTAGCCTTCTGCTCCTTGCTTGTGCAAACCGAGCTTCCTCCTTGTACAAAACCCGGGACTTCTCCTCTCTTTGGTCGGCCTCCAATGAAGAGAACACACACTATCTTTCTTTTCTTCACACAATTTCTTCACACTCAATCTTTTTCTCACAATGTCTTTTCTTTCTCTTTCTTTTTAAAAATTTCTAAGTGCAAATGATAAAGAATGACAAGAGGGTGTATTTATACATAACTCATGAACAAATAAAGGGTTGAGATGTGTTTGGATGAAGGGCTAAGATACACTTGGGAGTTAGAAGAACCACCCACTAGTGAGCAACCAACTCTCCACTCCATGTATGGCCGGCCTCCCCCTTGTTTTCGTTCATATTGCACGTGCATGTGCAATGCACGTGCCTCCACATGCACACCTAGTTAAGTTTGTTCATTTATTTGTTACACTAATTGGTTACAAGAAAAGTCTACCATACAAGTTGTTTTAATTAATAATAGAATTAACTAGTGGGCTAATTAGGTGGGCTAAAATCCTTGGGCTCTTAATTAGTTAATTTGTTTTATTTTGGGTGGGCTAGAATTAAGGTATTAGGCTTAGGAATTAATAAGGGGCTTTTTAAAAAGAAAAGAGATATTTGTTCATGGCATAAAAATAATAATTTTTGAGCCAAATGCACACATTAATTTGCACGTGCGAAACACGTGAAATCAATGAAAATTTTTATATTTAATTATATGAAAATTCAGGATGTTACAACACCCCCTCCTTATAATAGTTCCGTTCCCGGAACTATGCTTAAAGAGTGAGAAACAAAACATAGAAGAAGAAAGAAAAACAATACAATCAAGCAAAGAGCTCGGGATGATCCTTTAGCATCCTCTCCTCGGATTCCCAAGTAGCCTCTTCAACCAACTGGTTTCTCCAGACTACTTTGACTATCAGTATCGTCTTGTTCCTCAAGACTTTCTACCGATGATCCACAATCTCAACCGGCCGCTCCGTGTAGCTCAGATCTAACTGCAAACCTTTCGGTACTTCAGGCAAATGGTGACTTGGATCTGGAATGTAACCTTTCAACATAGACACTTGAAAGACATTGTGCACCAGAGATAACTCTTCCGGTCACTCCAACCGGTAAGAAGTCTTCCTAATCCTCTTCAATATCTTATAAGGTTCTATGTACCTTGGAGCTAATTTCCCACCTCTGCCAAAACGAATCACACCTTTACTAGGCAATACCTTCAAGAAGACAAAGTCACCTTCCTCGAACTCATGGTCCCTCCTCCGGTTGTCGGCATAACTCTTCTGCCTACTCTGGGCATCCACTAACCTCTTCCTGATCAAATCAATCTTTTATGAGGTCTGCTGCACGATCTCGGGCCCAAACATCTGCCGCTCCCCCACTTCAAACCATCATGCAGGCATTCTGCACTTCCTGCCATACAGAGCTTCGTACGGTGTCATCCCGATACTAGTCTGGAAAAATGTTGTTGTAGGCAAACTCTACCAGAGCTAGATGCCTCTCCCAACTGCCTCCAAAATCTAGAACACAACACCGAAGCATATCCTCAAGAACTCGATTGACCCTTTCAGTCTGCTCATCAGTTTGAGGATGGAAGGCGGTGCTGAAATCCGTCTTAGTACCCAAAGCTGCCTGAAGACTCCTCCAGAAATGCAAAGTAAACTGCGCATCTCGATCAGACACAATAGTCAACAGAACACCATGAAGCCTGATGATCTCCCCAACATACAACTCGGCTAACTTTTCCATAGAAGAAGTGAGTTTCATTGCCAAAAAGTGAGCTGATTTGGTTAGTCAACCGACTATGACCCAAATCACATCATTACCCTTCGAACTCTTGGGCAAACCCATGATGAAATCCATGCTGATGTTATCCCACTTCCACTTTGGAATGGGTGGCGGTTGCAATAAACCTTCGGGCTTCTGATTCTCAGCTTTCACTTGTTGACAAATCTTGCACCTCGCCACAAATTCACCCACATCCCGCTTCAAACCTGACCACCAGAAATGTTGCTTGATATCCTTGTACATCTTTGTGCTCCCAGGATGTACAGACAAAAGAGTGGCATGTGCCTCTTGAAGAATACCCTCCTTCAATTCTGATTGATCCGGAACACATAGCCTTTCTTCAAACCACAGCACTTCATCCCTGATCTGAAACTCTAATAATCTGCCTGCGCCAACCTGCTCATTCATCTTCTGAATCTCTGCATCCTCCTTCTGACCTTCTATAATCCTTTCATTCATCGTGGGCTGAAGCCTTAACTGGGCCAAAGATGCTCCCAAACCTTGCAGAACTACCTCAATTCCAGCCTGATCCAACTCCTCTACAAGATGCCTCTGGGTCGTGATCAAACGAGCCAAACCGCTCTTACAGCTAAGTGCATCAGCAACAACATTAGCCTTATGTGGATGGTACTTAATCTCAGGACACATGTCCTCAAGTACTTCCAGCCATCTCTATTGCCTCAGATTTAGGTCCTTTTGTACTTCAAACTCTTGTGGCCCGTGTACATGTTTAACTTCTCACCATACACGTAATGCCTCCATTGCTTCAAGGCAAAAATAATCCCAGCCAACTCCAGATCATGGGTCGGATAATTCTTCTCATGCGATCTTAGTTGCTTAGACCCATAAGCGATTACCTTTCCCTCTTGCATCAAGACACACCCAAGTCTACGATGTGAAGTATCGCTGTAGACATCATACTCAACACCTACTCTAGGCAAAGCTAAAATGGGAGCAGTAGTCAATTTCTCTTTCAACTCCTGAAAGATTGCCTCGCACTACTCACTCCACTTGAAATTCACATTCTTCTTGGTCAGACCAGTGAGTGGCATGACTATTTGAGCATAGCCTTGAATAAACCTCCTGTAGTAGCTGATTAACCCAAGTTAACTTCTAATTTCTTTCACTGTAGTAGGCCTTGTCCAATCTTTCACTGCCTCTATCTTTTGAGGTTCAGTAGCCACTCCCTCCTTAGAAAGGATGTGATCCAGGAATGCCACTTCAGATTTTCAGAAATCGCACTTGGATAACTTGGCATACAACTCATGCTCTTGAAGCTTCTTCAGAACCTCAGCCAGATGCTCAGTGTGCTCCTCCTCCGACTTGGAGTACACAAGAATATCGTTGAAGAACACCACGATGAAAGAATCAATAAACGGCCTCAAAACTCTGTTCATCATGCCTATAAAGATTGCAGGTGCATTCGTCACTCCAAATGGCATAACTAAGAATTCGTAATGCCCATGTCAAGTTCTGAATGCAGTCTTATGCACATCTTCAACTTTCACTCGAACCTGATGGTATCCTGACCGAAGGTCTATTTCAGAGAAGACAGCTGCTTCTTGCAAATGATCGAACAGGCCATCGATTCATGGAATTGGATAATTATGCTGAATAGTTACCTTATTCAACTCCCGGTAATCGATGCACATCCACATCGACCCATCCTTCTTCTTCACCAATAATACCGGTGCTCCCCAAGGTGACGTACTCGGCTGAATAAAACCCTTTGCCAAAAGCTCCTCGATCTGTAGTTTAACTTCATCCTGCTCCACTGGTGCCATCCTATACGGTTCCTTGGAAATAGGTGCACTCCCTGGCTGAATAGTGATGCTAAAATCTACATCACGATGCGGGGGTAACCTGGGAAAATCCTCCAAGAACACAGTCGGGTAATCCCGAACCACTGGAATCTTCTGCTTGCTGATAGCTGCCACCAAACCTGAACATCTCTTCTTTCCCTAGAAAGTGACTGCAGGACCTCCCGGAGCCTTCACTGTTACCTCCTTGATGGAGTAGAACCGCTAGGATCTTTCCTGGAAAGACCTTCGGTTCAACCCCCAAGACTTTAGCAAATTTAGGTGATACAAAAGTATGAGAGGATCCAGTATCGAACACAATAACAACTTTCTTTCCATTTAATAAAAGTTCTCCTGTTACATAATAAACTCCCATTACATAATAGTCTTTACTAAATAAACAGGAAAAAGTGCAATAGAAAGTTCTAAACATCCACCCCGTACCAGTAATAACGTGATCCACTTCATCAGCGTCGGCCTCAGTCAAAGCGAATACTTGCCCCTGTTGGTACGACCTCTTCCCAACTTGCTAAGTTGGTGCCTTTCGAGTGACATTTTGCAGCTTGGTACAGTGAGATCTGTAATGACCTGTCTCTCCACAATTGAAACAAGTCAATACAAGAGGTCTCACCCAACCATTTCCGGGTCCTCCAGTCACATTAATAGCATTCGCCCGCGTAGGTTTGAACCTTTGAGCTGGGGGCTGCCCCCTGACGTTCCCAAAAATTGCGGGCCTCTTTCAGACATTCCAATTGTTCCTCGTGTTCTGGGCAGCATGAAACTGCTCCATATCCTCCTCTGTGGCTGTAGCTTGTTTGACTAGCTTGTCAAACATCCTGATACCAAGGGGTATCATCCTTGATCTCAGACTCAGCCTCAAACCGTGCTCGAACTTCCAAGCCTTCTTTGCCTCGTCCATCACAAGTTCGGGTGCATACCTCGAAAGTTGAGTAAACCATGTCTCATACTCCCAGACAGACATGCTTCCCCGCTGTAGTACCAGGAACTCCATCGCTTTCTTCTCTTGGACGTCGGATAGAAAGTAGTGACCGCGGAACTCTTCTAAGAATTCGTCCCAGCCGATAGCACCATTTCCCATAGTCTGCTTCATGGACTGCCACCACACACCTGCGTCCTTCTCTAGGTGCAATGTAGCCAGCATCACCTTACTACCTTCTAGAGTTTCCAAGACTTCAAAAATAGTCTCGACTTGCCTAATCCAATTGTCAGCTACATCTGGGTCTGACTTCCCTTCAAAAACTGGTGGCTTCATCCTCTTGAATGAATACACAAGTTTGATCGCCTCAGGGACAGGTTCTGCAGGCATCGCCCTAGGGTTTTGGTTCATGGCAACGACGTTGATGGTCTGATAGACCACCCTGGCCAACTCTGTTTCCAAGTCGAGTCCACAACAGGGCCCTTCTCCACTCCTTGATCTCCTTCTAGCCATACTCTGATTCATAAGATCCATTAAATTTAAAGTAGAAACAAGAATTTAAATCAACCTTTTCATTTCATTGAATTCAAACTTTGTACAATCAAATTTAAAACATCGTCTGACATCCATGCGAAGAACATTGAAATAATACAACATTATAATCCCTACGATTCTACTTGGCTTTCCTAAGCTCTTCCAGTAGTTCTGCTACCTCTCCCTTCAGCACATCATACATGTTCTTTCTCTTCTCGAGTTCCCAAACTCAATGGCTGTGGGTGGCAATATTCTCCTTGAACTTTGCACACTGGGCCTGCAATTGGTCGGTTCTCTCCTTCTGAGTCTCCACCTGCCTCTGAAGAGATTCGATGTGATTCCTTGGAACTGGTTCCTCCTCGTCGAATGGATCATCTGATGAGTCCGGAGGCAGGGTGGTCTCTCGGGACTCGGGCCATTCTCCTTCATATTCCTCGAGATCTTCTTCCTCTTCGTCGGAATCTCCTTGTCTTGGGTAGTAGTCCTCTTCAATAATGTGCCATTCAACATCGTCTGCTGGGTCGTGGTGGTTCGCCATCTTTAGGAAGGGAGAAGAAGAAGCATCAATCATAGAGCAACAAAAATGTAAGCAGCTTAAATTTAAATCTCTATACATAACTCACACTCTAATGTCCACTCTAGGGTGTCGTTCCTTAAATTTATACTACTTGGAAGCGTGGCTCTGATACCACTCTGTAACAACTCGAATTCCAAATAAACCTGAATTTAAAGTTCCACATGATCTTTATACTTCACTTCGTACAATTTTACAAGGAATTTAAAACTTTTATACAATAATGTTTACATCAACGCAGCAGAAATAAATTACAACATAATACATAAATAAAATAACAATTGAAACATTTCTTTGAGTAGCATTCCTTCTTTAGTCCTTTCATTCATTTTATCCTGCATAGAAACTATGGGCATGTCAGTTACATACAACTGAAGCTAGGATATAATACATTAATTTCTCTTACTTGGAAAGCACACACTTGATCACAAACAAAGTTAAGAGGGACTATCTTATTCATGTCGTGTGTGACTGCGCACTTAGTCTTAATGCAGTTATTTATTATTTCATGACACTAATGAACACTTGGTCAAACTTATGCATCCCATTCTACATAAATCCGAGAGCAAGCCCTTAACCGTTCTTCATCTTGTAAGGTTGAATCCCTCGTTATGAGTTTAACTACTACAATAAGTACGGTAAGTATCCTAGATATTTTATGAGTTACGAGCCCATGTCCAGACAGCCTAGAGGGGAATCTCATGTCATGACATGACGTATCGTGTAGACAGCCTATGGACAATTCGTCTCTGTCATGGGACAATGGCACTACGTAGTCACCAAGCACCCCACAAGCGTCGCCACGATCCCAATAATTCTGGGGATGAATTCACGTCATGACATAACGCATCATGTAGACAGCCTGTGAAAACTCTTACATCGTGAATTCGAGGCCCTCATACTTGTGTTTTTCTCTTACTTTCATCACATCTTCACTATTGTGTTGTCCTTAGATAATTGAAACATGAATAAATTAAAATCCGAGAGTTTGCATTTCCTCTACACCGGTCTTAAACATCAATTGATAACCATGACCCAATCTTGGTCTTTTATTACATCATTTCTCTTCAAAAATTCGTTCAAGCATGTGTAAGGACTTAGCTAGATTCTAGATTTTAACCTCTTTCCATGTTCACCAAAATTGAGTGTTCATACTGACAAATTTCCATATTTCATCCTGATCTTTTTATTTCATTTTTTTCCTTGCACACTTGCATATATTAAACATCAAATTTTATTTATTAATTTCATCTGAGGCCCTCATACTTGTGTTTTTCTCTTATTTTTATCACATCTTCACTATTGTGTTGTCCTTAGATAATTGAATCATGAATAAATTAACACGCTAGAGTTAGCATTTCCTCTACACCGGTCTTAAACATCAATTGATAACCACGACCCAATCTTGGTCTTTTATTACAACATTTCTCTTCAAAAATTCATTCACACCGATGTAAGGACTTAGCTAGACACTAGATTTTAACCTCTTTCCATGTTCACCAAAATTGAGTGTCCATACTCACAAATTTTCATATTTCATCATGATCTTTTTATTTTATTTTTTCCATGCACACTTGTATATATTAAACGTCAAATTTTATTTATTAATTTCATCCAAGGCCCTCATACTTGTGTTTTTCTCTTACTTTTATCACATCTTCACTATTGTGTTATCCTTAGATAATTGAATCATGAATAAATTAACACCCTAGAGTTAGCATTTCCTTTACACCAGTCTTAAACATCAATTGATAACCACGACCCAATCTTGGTCTTTTATTAAGCATTTCTCTTCAAAAAATCATTCACACTGGTGTAAGGACTTAGCTAGACTCTAGATTTTAACCTCTTTCCATGTTCACCAAAATTGAGTGTTCATACTCACAAATTTCCATATTTCATCATGATCTTTTTATTTCATTTTTTTCATGCACACTTGCATATATTACACATCAAATTTCATTTATTAATTTGCTCAAATTTTCATATAAAAAATCTCAATATTAAATCTCTACACAAAATTCTTTACATTCAAAATTTTTCTTTTCTTTAATTATTCAAAGTCATATTCTAAGAAAAATTTCTAATCTCTTTAACCCGAAAATTCCTTCCAAATCTCACTAAAATATGTCAAAATATTGTAGAAAATTGTTTTATGAAGTCTAAATAATTTTAGAAGAATATTAAAATTTTTCCCAATTTTTACTCTTTAGAACTCAAAAAATAATAAAAAAAATCAAAATTCATTTTAAAAAAATCAGCGCCAAGGTTCGAACCCCCGACCTCCGCCTTGCTACAGTAACAGACCCAAAGCGCACCTAAAGACCAGAAAGCCCAACAGTGATTAGCGGTATAAGGGGAACTCGAGAGTTCCTTATGCTGATCCTCAGCGACTCGAGTAAAAATCAAATTTTAATAAAAACAGAGCCTTTCAAGACTCGAACCCGGGACTTCTAGCAATATTCACAGCACTATAAACTCACAACGTAAACCAGTATGCCAAATTCCATTTTCTGTTATAACCAAGAGTTAAAATTCTTTTATTCTACTAATCTGTAAGTAACTCTTTCTTTAATAAACACGATTTCTCAATTAATTTATACTTATTCAAAATCTAAATCTTTTCCAGAATGTGTTCTTATAAAATACAGTATAGTATATTTATTTAAAATTACGAAATTTTTATTTTCAACAACATAAAAGAAAACTATCCCTTTTATTTCTTTTGAGGAATGCAAAATTAATGTATTTATCGCGATTGGAGTTTCTTTTCTTGATAAATCTTTTAGTTACTTTTTCCCCACAGTTTTTGTATAATTGTCATTCTTAGCATAATTAATTCTCTTATGTCAATTTTTATCCTTTACAAAACTAATTATTTTTATTATAATTCCAAAAGACAACATATTTTGACAATCAAGTGGACATAGAACTATTCATACAATGTAAATAAAATTCAACATTTAATGCATCTTTCTATACTAAACAACTGATTTCACAATCCATGGGTGTCATTTTACATTCTACACACTACTTTACACAAGCCATTCACAAACACAATTTTCATACTAGCATGGTTCATCAAATTAAATATTCTAGCATGAAATATATTAATAATGCATCATGAGAAATTTTAATTCACTAATCTCAATCCATTTTACTAATTTTCTCATACTGACAATCAAGAGTTTTCTCTTTTTCTTACTAGCCTTTTTAAAGCCATTATATGTCAACTTTTTCTATTTATTCTAGCATATTCATAAATTAACCTACTAACATGATATCTACATTAGAAGTAAGAAAATTGCCCACCTCTTTGAAGAACAAGGGAAATTCCTGAAGAAAACTCCTTGAAAGCACGATTGCCTTCCCTTCTCCTTGATCCTAGCCTTCTCCTCCTAGATTGTGCAAACCGAGCTTCCTCCTTTTACAAAACCCGGGACTTCTCCTCTCTTTTCCATGCCTCCAATGAAGAGAACACACTCTCTTTCTTTTCTTCGCACAATTTCTTCACATTCAATCTTTTTCTCACAATGTCTTTTCTTTTTCTTTCTCCTTAAAAATTTCTAAGTGCAAATGATAAAAAATGACAAGGGGGGTATCTTTACACAACACATGAACAAATGAAGGGTTGAGATGTGTTTGGATGAAGGGCTAAGATACACGTGGGAGTTAGAAGAACCACCCACTAGTGAGCAACCAACTCTCCACTCTCTCCATCTCTCCACTCCATGTATGGCCGGCCTCCCCTTTGTTCTCATTCATATTGCACGTGCATGTGCAATGCACGTGCCTCCACATGCACACCTAGTTATGTTTGTTCATTTATTTGTTACACTAATTGGTTACATGACAAGTCTACCATACAAGTTGTTTTAATTAATAATAGAATTAACTAGTGGGCTAATTAGGTGGGCTAAAATCCATGGGCTCTTAATTAATTTATTTATTTTATTTTGGGTGGGCTAGAGTTAAGCTATTAGGCCTAGGAATTAATAAGGGGCTTTTTAAAAAGAAAAGAAATATTTGTTCATGACATAAAAATAATAATTTTAGAGCCAAACGCACACATTAATTTGCACGTGCGAAACACGTGAAATCAATGAAAATTTTTATATTTAATTATATGAAAATTCAGGATGTTACAGGTAATTCTAGGTCCTTCTCAACTTCTAGTGCTCACAATACAAAATCCTCAACTAACTTTCTAGGATCCACAACATAACCCTAAATCTCAAATCAAACCCAACTTGGTTCAATAATACAAAATATCCTTTCATATATGGAAAACAAATTCAACTTACGGAAAATCTTTAAACTCAACATTTTGAATCTCACCTTCCATTCATTCGTAAAGTTCAATTAATTCAACTAAAAATTCATTCAATCTGAACTGAAACAAATCTCTTAAATATATGGGATCTCATTCCCAAAATCTGAAATTTTATAGTTTCCAAAATTTGAAATTTACCCTTTTTAAAACTGAGAACAACTCTTAAAATTTTGAAATAATTATCCTTCAAAACTGAAGCATATAACCCTTAAAAACTGAGAATTTCATCTACAAAATATAGATTTATTTCTCCCAGACCATTACTTGAATATATCGAAAATTGAAACTAGAATTTCCCCAAAATTTGAAAGTTCATGATTTCGTTCTTCAAAACAGTACACTCTAAAATCAATATTAAATGCTGAAAAATTCATTTAAACCCAGCACATATCAAGGACCTCATCATAAAAATATGGACTTAAACAAATTAATTTAAAGGGTTTATATTCAACAAATTCTGAAAATTATCCGTTATCTAAAAAAATGAAAGTTGTATCTTCTTCTCCTTAAGAGCAGTCCATTCAAAAATGAATATAAAAATCGGGAAAATTGAGTTTATATTTTCTTCATAAACATAGATCATGTCACAAAATTTCTAATCCAATCGCACAAAATTTGAAGATCTAAATCGTAAATAAACTGAAACTAGATTTTTGTAAAAATCTGAAATTTAATAATTTCGTAACTCAACCAAAACTCCATCGAATCTCACATAAATATTAGACTAAATACATACATATGTACTTCTATATGTATACTAGTGTTTCCCCACCATAGCACACCAGACCCACACATAAAACTCCTCTAAAGCCGTGCCCAAACACTCCAACCCGAGAGCCAACAGTAATCGGGTTTGCACAATGCTCGGGTTGGCACTGTGCAACCTTCAATTGATGTTCAACCCCAGGTCAAGCCAACCCTAGGTCTAGGTTTAAACCCCGAAACCCAACCCTAGGTTCTCCACCACTGCTTGCATAATCTCTTCGATTATTTCGACATGTATTTGCATATAAAAACTCAAATTTTCAATTCATCATAATTTTTTCTCAAAACAGCGAATAACCCACACAATTTTCATCTTTTAATTATTCAAAATGTGTTCTTTAATCATGCATATAGATCTACATATCTACAATAACATATAGGTTTATTAGATCAAATTCTACAAACAAAATTGGATCTTTCATGCGTATAAAATTTTCACTATTCAAGAGCAACTTATTTTAGATCAACATGAATATTTAGATTGTATGACAACTCTGATCATTCACAATAATACATGGGTTCAAATAAATTTTCACAAATAAAACATTATCTTTCATGCATCAAATATTCATTATTCAAAACAGAATCAACATAAGAGTATCATGCCATCAAGATTAAATTTTTATCATGTTAATAGAAATTTTTTATCGAACAATCCATCTCTATAATCATCTCATCAACAAATAATGTTCATGCTAATATAATCGTAATCTCACAAAATCTAAACCCTAGAATGGTTCTATATTGTTCCTAAGAAACAGAAAAGAAACACATTAAGAGAGTTGGAAGATTACCCATCTTAAGAAAGACAAAATGAAAGATAATGATAATAAGAAAAGAACTCATCCTCCTTGCGAAAATTGAGATATCCAAAGCTCCAAACTCCCAAAAATTATTAAAGAGAAAATATTTTTGTTCTCAACAGTTGGGGGGGGGGGGGGGGGGGGGAGGGGGTTATATTTTTACATTTGGAAAGACCTAGTCATGCAAAAACCCAAATAATCTGCCGAGCCTATAATAGCTATAGCAATAACCAACCCAGCCTATAATAGCTATAGCAATAACCAACCCAAATAATCTGCCCGGTTATATTTTTACATTTGGAAAGACCTAGTCATGCAAAAACCCAAATAATCTGCCCAGCCTATAATAGCTATAGCAATAACCAACCCAGCCTATAATAGCTATAGCAATAACCAACCCAAATAATCTGCCCAGCCTATAATAGCTATAGCAATAACCCCCCCCCTCCCCAACTCCTCCAACCTGGGTCAACCTTCACTACAGCCTAGAAATTTCAAATTTTCAAAAATTTTCCTCTCATTGGCAATTTTACAAAAAAGGCCTTCACATTGAAATATTTGCAAATATGTAAAAAATTATTCATAAAAATCCTAGAAATTTTAGAATTATTATCTGCTAATAAAGATTAGACTTTTCAAACAATTTCCTGATAAAGAAAAAAATTTACAATAAAGTCCCCAATAATCCCAAAATTGCATAAATATATATACTCAATAAAATCAAATCAACTCAAATTAGAGGGATAAATATCTCTCCCCAATCTCTCTCCTGTCAAAACCAGCCTACCAAAATAGCCCAACCAAATTTTGAATTCAAATTTGTAACACCCCGCAAATTTGAGTTATAACAATTTAGCCCACGTGTGTTACGCACATGTATTTTGTACTGTTACGAGTAATATTCGTAACATATTTGTCATGCCCGGCTTCCCAAAAAAGAAATACGGAATACAAGTACGCGACACAAGTCCAGCGAATGGTTTTCCCATTCATAAGCTATAAGGATCCTTACAACATATACAAGAATAAACAAGAGATTTGCAAGAGAAATAATAAACCACACATGAATAACTGAATTAATATATTCAACAAGATTACTTGAAAGAAAAAATATTGAATCTCCAATAATCAAGTTTGGAACAAACACAAGTCTGGAACAAAATGCCCAATACAAATACCCATGTAACAAATTACAATTATTCAAGATAAGCGAATAAATAAATGTAGCAAGAATCTAGCCAACTAGAATCTTTGATCACCCACTCCATCGGGCAGCTGGTCACCAAAGTCTGCAAGTGACAATTTGCAGGAAAAGAAAAGAGAAAACAAATGCCCGTCATTGCAAGTTACGGGCCGCTAGTATTGCAGGCAACATGTACAGGAAACAAATAGACAAGAATAAAGTAACAGTGGAAGCAAGTATAGCATGGAAGATGTAACAGCAAAATAGAGCAACTAACTCTAAGTCAAGAACAGAACAAGTAGCATGGCAAGGTAAATGGATGCAAGTGGTATGTAACAAGTGTCAAGTGGCATGTAAACGAGTAATCAAGTATCATGTACATGTTACAAGTAGCAAGTGTCAAGTGATCATGTTGTTTTCAAGTCTTGTGTCTAGTAATATCTAGGTAGCCCTTCATGCGTCCCAAATTTTTACCACATGGTTGCTACATTCAAACAAGTTACGTTTTACATTTCATAGTGGATCATAGAGGGTAGTGTACTCAGGAGAAAGTATCAGGTAATCATGTATCAAGTATCAAGCATCAAGTATCACGTGTCAAGTGTGCAAGTGTCAAGTATCAAGTATCAAGTATCACGTAGGATCTATGGATCTCCTTCCAAGTACACGTTTCTGTATTTTCTACTATTAGATCTTTCCCTTTAACCTCGGCTTAGTTTCTTGTTATTATTATTCAAGCAAGCATGGACGGGCACAAACAATTCAAGAAACATGGCAACACAACAAGGGACAAGTACAAGTTGAATAAAGGATATGAACAGTTGACGAATTACTCAAAATAGACTATGACAACAAAAATTTTAGTTCTGGACAGCAGGACAGTACTGCAACAAATCTGGGATTTCCGTTACCACGAACATGCAAATCTGGATCCGTCAGAAAATCTAGAAAATAGACTCTCGGAAGAATTCAGCACATATATACTAGTCACATAATAATCACAAAAACAGGGCTCAAAACAAAATTATGCACAGAAAACATGTTCAGCCAGAAATCACAAGATTTTATTCACATGCATGAAAATGGGATAAAAACTTACTGATTAAATCCAAAAAAAATTTGGAGTATTCCCCAGTATGTCTAGTATCAGAAAATATAATTTCATAATATTCCAATATGAATAGCATAGTCAAATAAAATCATAAAACAGCAAGATACAGCAAGTTTGTAAATCTGAAACCTCAAACACAGTAGTACTAAAACAGTGATAGATTCCAAAGTATAAATCGAAATTCAAATCCGTCAAAAAGGTGATAAAATAGATACAATAGGCTACATTTTATGTTTACAAAGATTTTGCCAACAACAACTAGAATTAGGTTGAAAACTTAGTTCTTTACTAACAGCATGAAATTTTTGGAAATATAGTAATTGTTTACAAGCATTTTTTAGTTTATAAATATCATCAAATAAATCTACAAAAATTTGGGGTTAATCCCATTCAAGTATAGTTATACCCAGCAAAATATTAGATCCAAATTTTATCTTTAACATTAGTGTTAAAATAAATAACTTTACAGAATTCACATAAAATGGAATCTAGCATTTTTAACATGTCTGTAGTAAAACAGCAGTAACTCACAACTCATAAATCGAAACTGAGATCTGTCAGAAATTCTGAAAAATAGACAACGAGATATATGATTTATATTCACAAATTAAATTGATTTGCTGGCCTTAACAAGGTCTTAAATACTGAAACAAAACGAGTCAACAGCAAACACAGAAATCTTTTCATGTATTAAACCAAATAGTTCATATGCAACAAATCCAAATTATAATAAAATACAAAACATGGTATAATAGATGTCCAAGACAACATGGTAAGGTATTTAACAAGTCTACCACAAGAGATTACAACTAACACATCAAGCATGCAACAAGGGTACAACATATCATGAATCACGAACAATATACATACATGCATCTAGTCTAGAATATTTCTAAATTATTTCTCATGTCGTGTGTGTAACAAATGATGACTACAGATGGATCAACAAATAGAGACAAGATCTAATAAGGATTTTCATGAAAACGAAGCTAGAAACAAGTGGCACTACAGGCAGTATTTAGTACTTATATATTCAACAAAAGGAATACAAGTTACTTGCCTTATAATTGTCGATGAAAACGTAGCAACGAACGGATCTCGAACAACCACGAACGAATCGCGAACAAGATTGCGAAGACAAGGAACACGAACCCCACACGGGTCAACCCCACGTGATCACGAAAAGAGAGAGGGACAGCAGTCAGGGTGCACTGCGAAAGGATGACGGCAGTAGTGGGCGGCATAGTGGTGCTGGCTGGTGTCGCTGCTGGCTGGCACTGCTACTGATGTTGCTGCTGACTTCGGAAGGGAGACGCAGCACGGCTGCTGCTGTCTGCTGCCTGATGTGGTGTCAGGAGGAGACGGGGAGAAGGCAGGAGCTGTCGTTGCGGCACTGTGGGAGGTTGTGATAGGGAGAGGGGATGCTGGAGGTGGGCGCGAGCAATCGGACACTACAAAAGAAACCAGATTTACCGGCGAATATTCCCCGGCGTTTTACTAGTAGCGCCGGGGTAGGTAGCGATTAGGAATGGGGCCACCAGATGCGATGGTTATATACCGGCGGCCGAATTAAAACGCCGGTGAATCCGATTATTCACCGGCGTTTTATTTAAAAACGCCGGTGAAGTTTATGATTCACTGGCGTGTCTAATTAAAACGCCGGTGAAAAGCTACGATAAATCCCATCTACCCTAACCTTTCGCTCGCCATTTCCCTAAACCCCAAAAAAGTAAAAAACAAAAGGCGCTTCGTTTTCCCTCCTTCCTCGCTCTCCTTCCCGCGCGTTTGCCTCCGCCGCTTCGTCCTCTTCGACGGCCTTCGAACATTCGTCATCGTCCCTTCTTCCCTTCGCCATTTTCGATTTCCCTCCTCCCTATCCCGATTTGGAGGTGAATTGGCGAACGGAAACGACCGTGTCGCCCCACTCTCTCTCTATCTTCCCCCCTCCGCGCTCGTCGCCCCGCTCTCTCTCTCTTTTCGGTATCATCTGTTGATTCCCCTAATTTTTGAAACTTAGCATTTTTTTCTGATAGATGCATGTTGAAATTTTCATGTTCTTATACTGTTAATGAAGCTGATTTCATGCATCTGATTGTCTTCTTGGCATGTTTTTTTGATATAAAATGGGTTCACTGTGAACTGACGATGCACAACAATTGGGTTTTAGATTGGGTTGTTCACAACCATTAGTGGAGCAACATATATGCTCAGATAATGTAAATTTTCATTTCAAGAAACTGTTAAAGTTACCTGCAGATTGCCCTCTTTGGCATGATTTTTTAACCAAAAATGGGTTCACTTCCAAACTAAGTATGCTGCTAGAAATTTCATCTTCTTTTATTGTTAAAGAAGCTTATTCCATGCATCTGATAGTCATCTTGGCATGTTTTTTTAACCAAAATGGGTTCACTATGAACTGAGGATGTTATAGCTACGTATGCCAAAATCCTCCGGATATGCTGAACAATTGGGTTTTAGATTTAGTTAGGCTAAAGAATTAGTAGAGCAACATATATGCTCAGATAATGAAAATGTTCATTTCAAGATACTGTTAAAGTAACCTGTTTGCCATCTTTGGCATGATTTTTTAACAAAAAATGGGTTCACTTCCTAACTAAGTATGCTGCTAGAATTTTCATCTTCTTTTACTGTTAATGAAGCTTATTTCATGCATCTGATTGTCTTCTTGGCATGTTTTTTTGGTATTAAATGGGTTCACTGTGAACTGAGGATGCTATAGCTGTATGCCAAAATCCTCCAGATATGCACAACAATTGGGTTTTAGATTTAGTTGGGCTCAAGAATTAGTAGAGCAACATATAAGATCGGATAATGGAAATTTTCATTTTAAGATACTGTTAAAGTAACCTGATTGCCCTCTTTGGCATGATTTTTTAACCAAATAATGGGTTCACTTCCAAACTAAGTATGCTGCTAGCATAGGCCTCATCTTCTTTCACTGTTAATGAAGCTGATTTCATGCATCTGATTGTCTTCTTGGCATGTGTGCATTTGAATCCTTGACAGGTACAACATGCCGAGGCGTGGAAAGAGGTTAAATATAAATGATGGCAACGAGAGCCATGGGGATGAGCAGCCACTACATAATAGTGGCAGTCAAACAGAAGAGGGTGAGGGTAGCACGCCGCCCACTGTCAAAAAACATCGTGGGCGGACTAAGATGACGAATGTTTGGAGGCTTCAGAATGATGAAAGGATCGAGGTGGAGGCGAACGATGTTGGGCAACCGGTTGGCGATAACGCCAGCAAATTTTCTTCCTTCATTGGGGTTATAGCAAGGAACCCCCACATACTTCCTTTGTCATATGAGAGTTGGCCGAAGGTGCCAACCACCACAAAAGCCACTGCTATTACGACAATCAAGGTATTTCTCATCTAAAATACATAATTGGTCGGCGAAAAATTATTATTGAAATATGTATTATTAGTGATGGGTAATGAATTTTGCAGTAATACTTCTCGTTCGCCGACTCCCTTACGCCTTGGGTTGAAAAGTCACTCTCCAAGAAGTGGAGGGACCACAAGAGTGAATTGAAGTCGAAGTTTTATAACAAAGACCTTTCAGAGGAGGAGAATGCAGTGAATGTGCCAGAAAATGTGGAGCCTTCGGATTGGCAATTTCTTGTGCACTACTGGAGTTCGGCGATCGGTCAGGTATTTACATTAAACACACAAAAATCTAATGAGTATGTGGTTGTATGGCGGCTATAATGAATTTTTCTGTTAACTTCATTGTGGCATGTACAGAAAAGGGCGGAGGTGGGAGCTGCCAGTCGGTCAAAGCAGCTAGTGCTGCACACCGCTGGTACACAGAGCTTCGCTCTGGTTCGGGAAGAATTGGTAGGCGCAATAGTATTGAACAATTTTTTACTTACAGTTATTTGTTTATAACCATTTCATCTTACTATTATATAGGCAGAAGATTTGGGGGGGGCTACGGAGTTTGGGGACATTGACTTTTTTGATGCCACCCACAAATCAAAGGATGGGACGTATGCGAGCCCTGAGGCAGCACGGATTCTGGTAATTTGTGAACTAATATCTAATGAGGAGTCGAAATCTCATCTGCTTTTAACTCTGATTGTTATGTCCTTTTACAGACTAATGCTCAGAAAAGGTATGATGAAATCTCCTCTGCTTCAGATTCGGACCCTACGGCGCCACGCCCAGATTGGCATACCCGACAGAGAGTTGCCTTGACCGATGTTAGGGGAAAGGAGAGGCATGGACGTGTCCGTGGTATGGGCCTGGGACCAACCCCCTCGCGGCTATTTGGACGGAGTCCATCTAGTTCAAGTGGCAATCACGACGAGGAGATGACTGCCTTAAAGGCACAAGTTGCACTCCTCCAAGAACAAATGGCCAATTTAATAGGGCAGCAGTCCCAAGTCCCACCCAGGGTAAGTATTTAAATTGGTTTTTTTAAAGAGATTATGGTCTTGAATGCATGAAAGACACGTACTAGTGTTTGTGAGTGTGCATTGTGGCTGTCGTCTATAAGTATTTCGTCTATGTTTCTTAAGTGGGCTGTGATTAGAAAGAAAGGGCTGGAGTGGAGATCTGGAAACCCAAATAGAGACATCTCGTTTATTATAATCTATACTTTTTGTTGGACCAATCCCCTCTTGTTGTTGTTGCTGATGTCTCTATGTGTCCGTGTGTTGAAGGGAAAGAAGGGATGAGGGGAGAGATGAGGAAAATGCCGCTATGTTAGCCTGGTGTATCCTCATTCTCTACCATTCCTCTTTCTGGCTTCATATATGGCTTATATATTAAATGGGTTTCCTTCCACGATGACAGTCCGTAATACTACACTTGATATGAGCCCTGTTCATAGCTGCACCCTATTGCATACTCACAAATAACTAATACGTGTCATTCATGCATTGTATTACCAATCCCACTTTGGCACATAACATGCTTAGATGACATTGTATGACCTGCTGATAAGGTTTGTTCAGCTGCATTGTTGTACTGATTTGGAGGATTTTGGTATGCTAGCAGCATACTTAGTTTCACAGTGAACCCATTTTTTGTTACAAAATCATGCCAAAGATGGCAATCTGCAGGTTACTTTAACAGTACCTGAGCTTATATGTTGCTCTACTAATTCTTGAGCCCAACTAAATCTAATTTTCTTAAGTGGGCTGTGATTAGAAAGAAAGGGCTGGAGTGGAGATCTGAAAACCCAAATAGAGACATCTCGTTTATTATAATCTATACTTTTTGCTGGACCAATCCCCTCTTGTTGTTGTTGCTGATGTCTCTATGTGTCCGTGTGTTGAAGGGAAAGAAGGAATGAGAGAGAGATGAGGAAAATGCCGCTATGTTAGCCTGGTGTATCCTCATTCTCTACCATCCCCTTTTGTTATATATTAAATCGGTTTCCTTCCACGATGACAGTCCGTAATATTATACTTGATATGAGCCCTGTTCATCGCTGCACTAAATCTAATACCCAATTGCTGTGCATATCCGGAGGATTTTGGCATACGTACCTATAGCATCCTCAGTTCACAGTGAACCCATTTTGTTATAAAAAACATGCCAAGATGACAATCAGATGCATAAGATAAGCTTCATTAACAGTAAAAGAAGATGAGGATGGCAATCATGCCAAAGATGGCAATCAGGTTACTTTAAAAGTATCTTAAAATGAAAATTTCCATTATCTGAGCATATATGTTTCTTTAAAAGTGACTGTGACCAATTGTTCTTAATTGGGCTGTGATTAGAAAGAGACGAGTTGGAGTGGAGATCTGGAAACCCATATAGAGACATCTCGTTCATAATAATTTATTATTATTGTTGTTCTTGTCATTCTTGTTGTTGTTGTTGATGTCTCTATGTGTCCGTGTGTTGAAGGGAAAGAAGGGATGAGAGAGGGATGAGGAAAATGCCGCTATGTTAGCCTGGTGTATCCTCATTCTCTACCATTCCTCTTTCTGGCTTCTATATTTGGTTTCCTTCCACGATGACAATTCCAGTTAAAACTACACTTGCTATGAGCCCTATTCGTCATTTTCGATTTCCCTCCTCCGCTCTCTCTCTCGCTCTCTTCGGTATCATCTCTTGATTTCCCTTATTTTCCAAACTTAGCATATTTTTCAGATAGATGCATCTTGATTTCCTTAACTTGAATGGTTTAGTTGGGATGAAGAATTAATAGAAAAATAAATGCTTAGATACTGGAAATTTTCATGGTCTTTCACTATTAATGAAGCTCATTTCATGCATCTGCTTGTCTTCTTGGCATGTTTTTTTGATACTAAATGGGTTTAGTGTGAACTGAGGATGCTATAGCTATGTACGCCAAAATGGTCTGTGATTTGCACAACAAGTTGGTTTTAGATTTAGTTGGGCACAACAACTACTGGAGCAACATATACTTAAGCTCAGTTAATGTAAATTTTCAATTTAAGGTACCGTTAAGGTATCCTGCAGATTACCCTATTTTGCATGATTTTTTGATCAAATAATGGGTTCACCACCAGACTGAGTATGCTGTTAGCATCCCCATCCTCTTTCACTGTTAATGAAGCTCATTTCATGCATCTGCTTGTCTTCTTGCCATGTTTTTTTGATAATAAATGGGTTCACTGTGAACTGAGGATGCTATACCTACGTACGCCAAAATGGTCTGTGATTTGGACAACAAGTTGTTTTTAGATTTAGTTGGGCACAACAATTAGTGGAGCAACATATAATTAAGCTCAGTTAATGGAAATTTTGATTTTAACTTACTGTTAAGGTATCCTTCCGATTGCCCTCTTTTGCATGATCTTTTGATCAAATAATGGGTTCACCACCAAACTGCGTATGCTGCTAGCATCCCCATCCTCTTTCACTGTTAATGAAGCTCATTTCATGCATCTGCTTGTCTTCTTGCCATGTTTTTTTGATAATAAATGGGTTTACTGTGAACTGAGGCATTAATGGAAATTTTCATTTCAAGATACTGTTAAAGTAACCTGTTTGCCATCTTTGGCATGATTTTTTAACCAAAAAAGGGTTCACTTCCAAACTGAGTTTGCTGCTAGCATCCCCATCTTCTTTTACTACTACTGAAGCTTATTTCATTAAGATCCAGGATGGCCAATTTGGATTGGGCTGTGATTGGATTGTTCAGTGGCTGTTGTCCATGTTCTTAGTTGGGCTGTGATTAGAACGAGAGGGCTCGAGTGGAGATCTGGAAACCCATATAGAGACATCTTCTTCATAATGATTTATTATTATTGTTGTTCTTGTCGCTCTTGTTGTTGTTGCTGATGTCTCTTTGTGTTCGTGTGTTGAAGGGAAAGAAGGGATGAGATAGAGATGAGGAAAATGCCGCTATGTTAGCCTGGTGTATCCTCATTCTCTACAATTCCTCTTTCTGGCTTCTATATTTAGTTTCCTTCCACGATGACAATTCCAGTTAAAACTACACTTGCTGTGAGCCCTATTCGTATTTTTCTTCTATGAAGAATTGATCTATGACTACAATCTCCATTCAAAACCCAATTGTTCTATATTTGGTTCCCTCTTGCTGTTGTTGCTGTTGTTGAAGTGAACCCATTTTGTTTTATTGTTAGTGAAGCTTATTTTCATGCATCTGATTGTCATCTTGGCAATTGAATTTGACCAAATAATGGGTTCACTGTGAACTGAGGATGGTATGTAGGTACGTATGCCAAAAATGGTTTTCTTAACACAAAATGGGTTCATTTCCAAACTAAGTATGCTGCATAGCATCCCCAGTTTCTTTCACTGTTAGTGAAGCTTATTTCACAAACCTGATGGTCTTCTAAGGCTAATTTTTTGGTCCTATTTTCACTTAACTGTTAGTGAAGCTCATATCATGCACCTGATTGTCTTCTTGGCATGTTTGTTTTGATACCAAAAATGGGTTCACTTTGAACTGAGGATGGTATATAGGTACGTATGCCACAATCCTCCGGCCGGATATGCACAAAACTTGGGTTTTGCGATATAGTTGGAGAGCAACATATAAGCTCAGATAGTGGAGAAATTTTCATTTTCAGATACTGTTAATGTAACCTGATTGCAATCTTAGCCAAAAATGGTTTTTTTAACACAAAATGGGTTCATTTCCAAACAAAGTATGCTGCATAGCATCACCAGTTTCTTTCACTGTTAGTGAAGCTTATTTCACAAACCTGATGGTCTTCTAAGGCTATTTTTTTTGTCCTATTTTCACTTAACTGTTAGTGAAGCTCATATCATGCACCTGATTGTCTTCTTGGCATGTTTGTTTTGATACCAAAAATGGGTTCACTTTGAACTGAGGATGGTATATAGGTACGTATGCCACAATCCTCCGGCCGGATATGCACAACACTTGGGTTTTGCGATATAGTTGGAGAGCAACATATAAGCTCAGATAGTGGAGAAATTTTCATTTTCAGATACTGTTAATGTAACCTGATTGCAATCTTAGCCAAAAATGGTTTTCTTAACACAAAATGGGTTCATTTCCAAACTAAGTATGCTGCATAGCATCCCCAGTTTCTTTCACTGTTAGTGAAGCTTATTTCACAAACCTGATGGTCTTCTAAGGCTATTTTTTTGGTCCTATTTTCACTTAACTGTTAGTGAAGCTCATATCATGCACCTGATTGTCTTCTTGGCATGTTTGTTTTGATACCAAAAATGGGTTCACTTTGAACTGAGGATGGTATATAGGTACGTATGCCACAATCCTCCGGCCGGATATGCACAACACTTGGGTTTTGCGATATAGTTGGAGA
Source organism: Hemerocallis citrina (assembly GCA_017893485.1). Lineage (NCBI taxonomy): Eukaryota > Viridiplantae > Streptophyta > Magnoliopsida > Asparagales > Asphodelaceae > Hemerocallis > Hemerocallis citrina. The sequence goes on along the minus strand of CM030359.1, from coordinate 53,798,251 downwards.
GCAACATATAAGCTCAGATAGTGGAGAAATTTTCATTTTCAGATACTGTTAATGTAACCTGATTGCAATCTTAGCCAAAAATAGTTTTCTTAACACAAAATGGGTTCATTTCCAAACTAAGTATGCTGCATAGCATCCCCAGTTTCTTTCACTGTTAGTGAAGCTTATTTCACAAACCTGATGGTCTTCTAAGGCTATTTTTTTGGTCCTATTTTCACTTAACTGTTAGTGAAGCTCATATCATGCACCTGATTGTCTTCTTGGCATGTTTGTTTTGATACCAAAAATGGGTTCACTTTGAACTGAGGATGGTATATAGGTACGTATGCCACAATCCTCCGGCCGGATATGCACAACACTTGGGTTTTGCGATATAGTTGGAGAGCAACATATAAGCTCAGATATTGGAGAAATTTTCATTTTCAGATACTGTTAATGTAACCTGATTGCAATCTTCGGCATGGTTTTTTTATCTGGGCTATGATTGGATCTAGGATGGCAAATTTTGACTGGGCTATGATTGGATTGTTTAGTGGATGTTGTCTATGTTCTTAAATGGGCTGTGATTAGAAAGAGTGAGCTCGAGTGGAGATCTGGAAACCCATATAGAGACATCTTGTTCATAATAATTTATTATTATTGTCATTCTTGTCGCTCTTGCTGTTGTTGCTGATGTCTCTTTGTGTTCATGTGCTGAAGGGAAACAAGGGATGAGAGAGAGATGAGGAAAATGCCACTATGTTAGCCTGGTGTATCCAAAGTCTCTACCTTTCTCCTTTCTGTTTCCATTTCTGGCTTCTATATATATTTGGTTTCCTTCCACGATGACAGTTCCCTAAAAATACACTTGATATGAGCCCTATCTTATTTTTCTTATATTTGGTTTCCGTCCACGATGACAGTTTCATGGATTGTCTGAACAATCCATGAAAGAGATGCTTAGATACTGAATTTTTATTTGTTTTACTGTTTTAGGTAGTGGATATTCCCAATCAAGGGAGATAATATAGAGTTTTCAAGTTAGATACTGAATTTTCATTTGTTTTGTTATTTTAGATATATTTAAAAAACAAAATTAAGTACCGGATTTTTAGCATTGCAATGTAATTATTTTACCTCTCTATATATCATCAACAATTCCATTTGCAATTGGCACTATGATCTTATAATTTAAGATACAGTTATATTTTTTTGCAAGTTCAAAAAATATGTATATTCTGTATTGTGGTATACTGTTGAACTAAACTATTGTTTTTTTTTGTTCACAGAGCGGTCGCCCAGATGAAGAAAATTCTGATGATCAGAACTGAAGCTCCTCGAGGATATGAATCCGTGGTCCTCCTTGCTGTTCTTGTGTCCTTGCTGTATGATTGTTCTTATGTCCTCCTTGCTGTTATGTCAGACTGTTTTTTTTGGATGAGAGTTATGTCAGACGGTTTAGTTGGGATATTTGTCAGACTTGAGATATTTGGGATGTTGAGATATTTGGGATGTTCGTCGGTCTATTAATTTGGTTGTGATTATGACTGTTAATTTTGCGGTGAATTTGGTTGTGATTATGACACTATTAATTAGTTTGTTGAGATATTTGGATATGACACGTGTTAAATTTTATTATATTTCTTGTGTTTGGTTGTCATTTGCGCATTAATATGAAATGAAATTGGTTGAATCAGTAGTTATGAATTAGTTTACAGGTTTTGTAAAAGAAATTGTGAATTGAAATCGAACGGAAAACGGAGAAAGGAATACAAACGGGCATAGCTAGACCGGATTTTTATAAAACGCCGGTCTATCTATTGAATTAGTTGCAGTGTGCGATAGACCGGCGGTCACACAAACGCCGGTGTATGCCGCTAGACGCCGGTGAATACCGTCAGTTGTAACGGCAAAAAGGAACACCGGCGTTTGATAAAACGCCGGTGTAGTTGGGTTTACCGGCATTTTTGGTCACGCCGGTGCTTGTGAGTAGGGAAAAGCGGACAGTCATAAACGCACGTACAACGGCGGTCAAAGAACGCCGGTGAACGTTCATTCTACACCGGCGTTTCTGTAAACGCCGGTAAATTGATGAACACCGGCGGTTTATAGCCGCCGGTGAATGTATATTGGAAGTAAAAGACGGCACTCAGAGGACCCAATACACCGGCGTTTTTAGGCCGCCGGTGTAGGTTTCACATTTACCGGCGCCCAGGAAAACCGCCGGTGTAGACCTCTTCCTTTCAGCGACGCTCGATTCGGCGGCATTTGGACCGGCGCTATTGTAAACGCCGGTGAATGTTTCACCGGCGTAAAAAAACAGCCGGTAAAGACGTCAAAAAGCGCCGGGAAATCTACTTTCTTTTGTAGTGGGAGGAAGGAACAGGGGGGATCAGGATGAACAGGAGGGTAGGTGGTAGGGCATGAAAGTAGTAAAATGGCTAGGGTTTCGATGATGAATAGGGTAATTATAACAGGATACATCTATATATATATATATATATATATATATATATATATATATATATATATATATATATATATATATATAGGAGATGGGATATTAGGGTTAACGGGTTGGATATTGGTGGGTAATGGGATTTAACAGTGGGTAGTTTATGCATACAGCAAAATTTGGGTTTAGGGGGTGTGTTCGGGTTATAGGCTATTGGGTTTCGGGTACAATAAGATCCAATAGATATTAGGATATAGGATTAAATAAAAATAAAAATAGGCCAAGAACAAAGATAATTAGAATCGAGAAATTCAATCTGAAACAATAATCTTGACAAAAAGAAAAGAACGTAGATTAAATCAAGTAAAATATCGAAGGCCACAAAATAGAATCAAAGGCAAGACAGATGGATTGATTATAGAGAACGAAGAACAAATACATGGTTCGGAAGGGACAGAAAAATACAATATGAATAAATTATTCAGAAAAAGAAAACTACATCCAAAATACAAGAAAATGAAAAACAGGGATTACAAATCCTACCCACCTAACAAGAAGAATTTCGTCCTCGAAATTCAAACAAGAAGTACATAGGGTAACCCCGAAAGAAGAACAAAACAAAAAGCTACCCAAACAGATGAGGAAACTTCTGCTGGATCTCCTCCTCTAGCTCCCAAGTCAACTCACCCGGCGAGTGAGGATTCTAAGAAACTCGAACCAGATTAATGACCTTGTTCTTCAGCACTTTCTCCCACCGATCCAAAATAGCAACTGACGGAATCTCAGAAGTCAAATCTGGCTGCACGGATAAATCAGAATAGTTAATCACGTGGCTTTCATCACGGATATATCTCCTGAGTTGTGAGACAGGAAAAACATCGTGCACTCTAGATAAGGCCGGTGGTAATGTAAGACGATAGGCCACCTTGCCTAATCGGTCCACGATGTCAAACGGTCCAATAAACCTAGGGCTGAGCTTGCCCCCTACCACCAAACCGAATGACACCTCGCCACAGCGATACCTTTAGGAACACATGGTCACCAACCTCAAACTCCAAGGCTCTCCTATGGACATCTTTCCATCTCCTCTACCTGTCCTGCGCTGCCTAAAGATGCTTCCTGATCTGAGTCACCGCATCAACTTTCATGGTGATCAACTCCGGACCCAACAACTTCCTCTCACCAATGTCATCCCAGCACACTGGTGATCTGCACTTCCATCCATATAGTGCCTTGAACCGTGCAGCTTTGAGACTGGCCTAAAAGCTGTTATTGTACGAGAACTCTACAAGGTGCAAATGATCCTCCCATGATCCACCGAACTGCAACACACAGGACCTTAACATGTCCTCTAGAGTCTGGATGGTCTTCTCTGACTACCCATTTGTCTGAGGGTGAAAAGCTATACTGTACTTCAATTTACTCCCCAAAATACTCCGAAGACTCTCCCAAAACTAAAACCTGAACCTCGTATCCCTGTCGGATACAATACTGACTGGAACCCCATGAAGTCTGACGATCTCTTGCATGTACTTCTCAGCTAGGCTCACAGTAGACTGTCCGACTCGGAAGGAAATGAAGTGAGCACTCTTCGTCACTCGGTTGACAATCACCCAAATGGCATTGTGACCCTTAGGACTCCTCGGCAAAGCAGTCACAAAATCCATAGTGATATGTTCCCACTTCCACTCCAGAATGGGAAGCGGTTGAAGAAATCTGGCGGTTCTCTAATGCTCTACCTTCACCTGCTGGTAGATCAAACACTGAGACACAAACTAAGCCACAACCCTCTTCATACCGTGCCACCAGAAATGAAGCTTCAAGTCCTGGTACATCTTAGTACCTCCAGGATGAATAGAATACAATGACTGGTGGGCTTCCTCAAGCAACCTCTGATAAACTTCACCCTTCGGAACACACAACTTGGACCCAAAACGAAACGATCCATCAGCATGAATAACCATGTCCGTTCTGGAACCAGCCTCAACCTCTGCTCTGAATTCCTACAATTGCTCATCACCAACCTGAGCCTCTTTGATCTGCCAGATAAGAGACGACTGAAGCTGAAGTATCAAACAACTCCGATCAGAACTCGGAAACAACACATCCAACTCCAAACTCCGCATCTGCTCAACCAGATCTCTCTGCTGAGTCAGAAACATGGCTGCCGGTCTCCTGCTCAAAGCATCTAGTACCATGTTGATCTTGCCGGAATGATACTGCAATTGATATCATACTCGGCCAGAAGCTCCAACCAACGTCTCTGCCTCATGTTCAATTCCTTTTGGGTGAAGACATACTTGAGGCATTTGTGGTTGTAAAGATCTCCACTCGGTCTCCAAGCAAATAATGTCTCCACAGCTTCAAAGCAAAGATCACTGACGCTAACTCCAAATCATGAGTCAGATAGTTCCTCTCATGCGGCCTCAACTGCCTCGATGCATAAGAAACAACGTGGCCCTTCTGCATCAAAACTGCACTAAGACCCTTGCCAGAAGCATCACAGTGAACGACAAATCCTGCCAGAACCATCTGGAATAGTCAACATTGGTGCTGACGTCAACCTGCTCTTTAACTTACCAAAAGCCTCATTGCATGCCTAAGAACAACAGATATTCTGATCCTTCCCTGCCAACTTAGTCAATGGCTCTGCTATCTTCGAAAAATCTTGGACGAATTTTCGATAATAACCAACTAGACCCAGGAAACTACTCACCTCTGAAACTAACTTGGGAACTGGCCAATCTTTCACAGCAGCAACCTTGGACGGATCCACTGCGATACCATCGCCCGAGATTATGTGCCCCAAGAAGGTAACTCTGTCAAGCCAAAACTCACACTTGCTGAGTTTTCCATAGAGCTGATTCTCTCTCAAAGTCAGTAGAACCAATCGCAGGTGCTCAGCATGATCCTCCCGGTTTTGAGAATACACCAGAATATCATCAATGAAGACCACCACAAATCTATCCAGGAACGGAGAAAAGATCCTGTTCATCAGACTCATGAACACAGCTGGCGCATTCGTGAAACCCGAACAACATCACAAGGTACTTATAGTGCCCATATCTGGTCCTGAATGTTGTCTTCTGCACATCAGCCGCCTTCATGTTGACCTAATGATACCCTGAGCGAAGATCCAACTTCGAAAAGACAGCTGCTCTGCCCAACTGATCAAATAAGTCATTGATCCTAGGCAGCGGATACCAATTCTTCACACTAACACTGTTTAGTTCCCGATAATTGATGCACAGTCGATGGCTACCATCCTTCTTGCTGATAAAAAGAACTGGAGCACCTCACAACAAAACACTGGGCCTGATGAACTCCAAATCTAGAAAATCCTGAATCTGCATCTTGAGCTCTGCTAGCTCAACCGGTGCCATCCTGTAAGGACTTCGATATCGGCATCATACCAGGATGAACTTCAATACCGAACTCCACATCCCTATCAGGGGATAAGCAAGGAAACTCCTCTGGAAAAACATCCAGGAATTCCCGCACTACTAGAAGTGCAGCCTCATAGCCTGAGTGCAACTCCATCGCACAATTCTCATGATCAATTGTGGTCTCAGCTTGGCCTAGGGGCATCTCCCCGGCATGGAACTCAAACTCTGCGTGACCTAGGATTCGGAATATAACTTTCTTGGCACAGCAATCAATGATGGCGTGGGACTCACCCAACCAATCCATACCGAGAATGACGTCGAATCCTGAATTCCCAATAATAATCAAGTTGGCTTTGAAATTCGTGCCACCAATAACGACGGTACTCTACTTGCACTCCCGGGAACAGAAAATAACACCGTCACCTGTGACAATAATCCCAGCCTCTGATATGATGTTGCACTCCAACTGATGTCGAGCCACAAAGCAGGAAGAGACGAAGGAGTGGGTTGCCCCGGAATCAAAGAGAACATGAGCAGGGAAAGAGCAAACTAGGATAACACCTAAAATAGAGTCAAAAAGTCAAGGGAAAAAAAAGAACTGATGATTAAGGAGTGAGGAGATAACAATGCAGAAAAGATAGCATGAATGAACAGTGCAAGATAAATGAAAGAAGCAAAGGAAATAACAAACAATGAAATGATACGTGCGAAAATACCTTCTTTCGTCTCAGCATCTGCAGCTGTCAATGTAACCCCTATTTTTCCAAAAACCTATTTTTGTGTATTTTCTGTATTTAAAATTTTCGCAAATTATTTTTTTGGTTTTCAAGTTCTTTTTTCAAATTGTACTATTCAATATCCTATTAAAATCTGTTTTCGATCAATAATTTTATTTGTAACTATTTCCGTGATTTTTATATTGTAACACAATTCTTATTTTTATTGTTATTACTCCTATCATTATTATTGTTATTTGTATTATTATTATTACTTTTATTTTTGACTAGTTATTAAAAATCCACTTTTATTTACTAATTGTATTTGTAGTATTTTAATAAATTCTATTTTGTAATACAAATTACTTTTTTTTTATTAGAAACAATTTTTGTATTGGTTATTTTATTTTTTTCTATTGAATTTTTAATTTCCCCATTGGATTTTTATTATATAAACCCAATACCCTATAAACCCATACCCATTTTAATTCCCTAAACCCATACCCTGTTTAAATACCCATAACCCTAAAATCCATTAAGCCCAACCAACCCAAACCCGATAGCACCCATATAACCAACCCATTATTTTCCATCTGCCTAAACCCTATTATATATCCCTATATATACACCCATCTGTTTTCTCCCCCTAACCCAGGCACCGTTCCCACTTCCATCTCTCTCGAACCCATCTCTCTCTCTCCCTGGTGCTCCTCCTCCTCTCCCTCCGTCGACAACAGCGTCGACCACAGCCCATGTGCTCACTACATCCCCGGTCCACCTCCTTTCCCCATCGGCAAACGTCCAGTACTTGCCACAATAGCCACCTCCTGCCTCCTTCCCATCCTCTCCGCAGCGCAACTCCCTATCTCCCGTCCTGCCTCCATCCCATCCTCTCTGCAGCGCAACTCCCTATCTCCCGTCCACCCTCCTGTCGCTCGCCCTAGCGCCCTGTCGCCTTCCTCCCCTTGGGCACCGTCCATCGACCGCTGCTATGTCCCCTGGCCGCCAGCCATTATGGTTGCTGTTTGTTTTAGGTTTGGTCAAGTGATTGTGGGCTGTCCGTTTGATTGTGATCTTGATCTTAATTGGTTGATTCCTAGCCGTCTGTTAATTAGATCTTGATCATCACCATCGGGGTGATCTTAACCTTCCGTTGGATCTTGATCATCATGCTTGATTGGATGTGGGCCGTCGATCTCCTCTTGATCATCCGATTAGATCCTGGCCGTCCGGTCTCTTCTTGATCGTCACGATCATAATGATCATCAATTTTCTTTGATTACAGCCGTTCGATCGATCGATCTTGGTCTTCATTATTATCTTCATTTTCAGGAAAATCTGACCGTCTGATCATCTTGATCTTGATCTTCGATCTCACCTGTTCGATTATGTTCATGATGTCGATCGTCTCCATCTTGCTCGTGGTTCATGGTTCGTTGTTCGTTGTGTTAGTGCTGGGAATCTGTTCCCATTATTCTTGCTTTTGTGTCGTTTCCGTCATCGTCTTTCAGGCAAGTAACTTGTATTAAATTCCTTTGTAAATACAAGTACTAAATACTGCTTGTTGTGTAGTTGGGTTCTAGAGACAATGTGTGAATCTTCTTGTTGATATTGTCTCTATAGTGATGATTTGACCATAGTTGCCTCACGACATACATGACATGATATAACCTAGGATTGACCACATCTTGTTGCATATATGTATGTTGCTCATATGATATCTTGTTCTCATTTGTATTATTCGTGGTAGACTTGTTGTGGACTTGTGAAATACCCTATGCCATGTTGTTTAGACATCTAGAATACTATATTTCATGTTTGGTTATGTTTTAGATGAGTTCTATGTGAACTAGTGAATTTTGTGCGTATGTGATATTTTCAGTTTTGCTGGTTTTTTTTCGTTTTGATTCGTATTTTAGACCCTATTAAGGTCAGTATTTGAGAATATTTTTGGGAACATGATTTATGGAGAGTTCTGTCTATTTTTCAAACCCGTTTTGACGGATCTCAGTTTCGATCTACGGTTTGTGAGTTATTTCTATTTTACTATAGTAGTGTCGAAAGATTTCCATATTTTGTTTTCTATGAATTCTGAAGAGTGATCTATTTTGATTCTGATGTTAAAATTATTATTTTGATATGAAATTTTGCTCAGTACTTCTAGACTTGATTGGGATTAACCCTGAATTTTTGTCGATTTATTTGATGAGTTTAACAAACTATTCTATACTTGTAAACGACTACTATACTAGCATATTTTTCATACTGTTCAGTAAAGAACCTGATTTTTGACCTAATTCTACTTGCTGTTTCTAAAATATTTCTGAATATGAAAGTTAGCCTACTGTACCTATTTTATTACCATTTTGGCGGATTTCAATTTCGATTTATGGTTTGTAAGATACTGCTGTTTTCATACTGCAGTGTTTGCGATTCCAGATTTACAAAACCGTCGTGTCTTGTTGTTTTTAGATTTTACTTGACTACTCTATTTATATTTGAAAATTATGAAACTTGATTTTCTGTTACTATACATATAGGGGAATAGCTTAGATTTTTCGTGGATTTAATTAATGAGTTTTCATTCTATTTTCCTGACTTTGAATACAATCTTCTGATTTCTAACTGAACGTGTTTTCTGGATTCAAACATGTTTTGAGTTATGATGTTGTGAAATACCATATGACTTATATATGTTTGCTGGATTTGGAAGGGAGTCTATTTTCCAGATTCTTCAATGGATTCAGATTTGTATTTTTATAGCAACGGGAATTCCTATTTTAGTACAGTAGTGTCTTGCTGTCCTGAACTAGCATTTGCATGATTCTATTCCTTTATGAACTGTCTATCACCTGTACATATTTATCTGTCACCCTAAACCTGTTACATATTTATATCATGCTATTCTCACTCTGTTTTCTGCATATACATGTATGTATGTAATAATCATAAAATGACCAAGCTGGGGTTATGGAAAAGATCTAGAAGTGGAAAATATAGAAATGTGTACTGAAAAGAGGGCCCGTGTTCCCTATCTGTTACGTGTTCATGACTACATGATTCATGACTCTGTTATCTGAACCTGAATACATTACTTCCCTATAGGAAGTGTACTCAGAAGAGAACCCATAGCTTATATCTGTCTGTCTGGTCTGATTATCTGATATCTATCTGTCTGATCCCTGAGTACACTGCCCTATGGACTCCACTACGAAATCTAAATGAAACTGTTTGAATGTAGCAACCATGTGATAAAAGTTGGAGCACATGAAGTGCTACCTAGATAGTAATCACACAAGACTTATAAGAACATGACATCTATTATCTGTTATCTGTATCTATTTATCTGACATCTAATTCTGATTATCTGTTATCTATCTGACACTACCATCTGTATATCTTTCTACATACCATCTGACACTAGACACTTGACACATGTTATCTGTATCTGTTAGTATACCATGCTACTTGATTTTGTTTGTCTGATTCATGTTAGATATTACATTTCTGTTGACATGCCTATACCATGCTATGTTTATTCTGTTTTTATTTTATATTTGTTATTTATCCCATGTACTTGTATCCTGCATTACAAGCGGCCCGTAACTTGCATTGACGGGAATTTATTTTCTTTTTCCTCTTTGTGTAATTTATTAAATTGTAGATTTTGGAGATCAGCCGCCAGATGGAATAGGCGAGATGAGATACTAACTGCTGGAATTTTACTATTATTATTTCTTGTTTCTTATTTTGAAAAATAATGTATCTTGATTACTTGGATTTATCCTTGTATTTGGGCAATGTGATCTAGGATATTGACTTCTCCAGACTTGATTTATTTGAGATTATTATATTTTGGTTTCAAGTAAATTTTTGTTCGTCTATTTGATTCGGTTATGCATACTTGGTTGATTCTTTTGCTTCCGACTCTGATTATTTTTGTGAGATGTTGTAAAGATTCTGAATAGCTTATGGATGATGAAAATCATTTGCTGGGCTTAGTCATGTATCTGTATTCCATATTTCCTTTTTGGTAAGTGGGGCGTGACAGTCAGGTTGTAAGCCTGACCTCTTCTGAGAACGGCGGTCCTCTGACCGACAATCTGGCACCGAGGGGAAAGCGGTGGCCTGACTAGACCACGAGCTGAGGCTACCTGCTGAACTGGACCCCAGGCTGGAAGAGCCATCCTCAACTGTGGGTAATCCCGCACTGAGTTGTCAGCAGCACCACAACCAAAACAACGGCGATTGATGCGCCTGCAGTCCTTGCGCTTATGCCCAGCAAGTCTGCAAAAGTTGCAAACACCAACTCTCTGAGGACCATCAGAAGAGTAAGGAGCTGCCCTAATCGGATGGGCTGGGACAGGCCTCCGAATTGGCCCACCAAAAGGCCTAGCAACAACAGCTGAGTGCTGAACAGTCCGCTGGAGAGGAGCCAACCTACTGCGAGCCTGCTCCTGAGCTCGAGCTGCCTCAAGAGCCTCAGCATAAATACGCAGACAAAGGTAAACGAGATGCATCTAAATATCTCGCTCAAGCACCAGAAGAAATCTCCGAGCTCGATCCTCTTCATTCGCCACTAGAACGGCTACGAAGCGGCTAAGCCTGGTAAATTCTGCCACGTACTCATCCACTGACCTGACACCCTGTTTCAAGAGAGTCTCCCGTTACAACATTACATGGATAATATGTAACAAGTTCCAATAATAGAACGACGACCAACTTGTTTCAGGGCCAGGAACTGCTGCTCTATCTCAACCCGAGTGCTGCTAGGGAAGAACCTCCAAGAAGCTCCTAGTGAACGTGGTCCAAGCAATGGGCCATGCGAGCCTTTCGGACTCAGCCCTCCACCATATGTGGGCTAGGTCCACCAACTGAATGGTCACTACATCCACTTGATCAGCATCGGCAACTCTCGCTGCCAACAACAACTGCTTCGTCCTGATTAACCACTGTTCGGCCTCCAAAGGCATCTCAGTGCCAAAATATTTGTCAGGGTGCAGCTTCATGAAACCTACCACTTTACCCGGACGAGGAGGGCGAGCTGCCTGCATATGAACAACGGGAGTCGAATTCCGAGCAACCTCCAATGCGGCCATCACGAGATCACTATGATTCTGCTGCATTTGGACCAATCGTTCCAACACATTAGTAATAGCCTCAAGCCCAGGCTGTTCCTCTTGAGGACGGGAAGTGGTACCTCTGTAAGCCATGGTCTGCATAAGATCAAAAACAATTAGCATCAAAATCAAAGTTGATTATAATTTATTCATGTTATTGCGTAGTCTGTACATTGTTGAGCCAATCCTTGATCGAGCCCAAACTTGTCTAATATATTAGTCAAGCTAATACATTAGCCAACTTGGGGCTCTGATACCACCAAAAACCATGTCATGCCCCGCTTCCCAAAAAGGAAATACGGAATACGAGTACGCGACACAAGTCCAGCAAATGGCTTTCACCATTCATGAGCTATAAGGATCTTTACAACATATACAAGAATAAACAAGAGATATGCAAGAGAAATAATCAACCACGCATGAATAACTGAATTAATATAGCCAACAAGATTACTTGAAAGAAGGAATATTGAATCTTAAATAATCAATTCTGAAACAAACATAAGTCTGGGACAAAATGCCCAATACAAATATCCATATAACAAATTTCAATTATTCAAGATAAGCAACAAGAATAAATAAATATAGCAAGAATCCAGTCAACTAGAATCTTTGATCACCCACTCCATCGGGCAGCCGGTCACCAAATTCTACAAGTGACAATTTGCAGGAAAAGGAAAAAGAAAATAAATGCCCGACAATGCAAGTTACAGTCCGTTTATATTGCAGGAAACAAGTTCAGAAAACAAATAGAAAAAAAATAGAGTAACAGCGGAAACAAGTATAGCATGAAAGATGTAACAGCAAAATATAGCAACTAACTCTAAGTCAAGAACAGAACAAGTAGCATGGCAAGGTAAATGGATGCAAGTGGTATGTAACAAGTGTCAAGTGGCATGTAAACGAGTAACAGTAACAAGTGTCAAGTAATCAAGTATCATGTATAAGTAACAAGTAGCAAGTGTCAAGTGATCATATTGTTTTCAAGTCTTGTGTCTAGTCTTATCTAGGTAGCACTTCATGCGTCCTAAATTTTTACCACAAGGTTGCTACATTCAAACAAGTTACGTTTTACATTTCATAGTGGATCATAGAGGGCAGTGTACTCAGGGATAAGTATCAAGTTATCATGTATCAAGTATCAAGCATCAAGTATCACGTGTCAAGTGTGCAAGTGTCAAGTAATCACGTATCAAGTATCAAGTATCACGTAGGATCTATGGATTCCCTTCCAAGTACATATTTTTGTATTTTCTACTATTAGATCTTTCTCTTTAACCCCGACTTAGTTTCTTGTTATTATTATTCAAGCAAGCATGGACGTGCAAAAACAAGTCAAGAAACATGGCAAGACAACAAGGGACAAGTACAAGCTGAATAAAGGACATGAACGGATGACGAATGACTCTAAATAGACTAAGACAACGAAAATTCTAGTTCTGGATAGCATGACAGTACTACACCAAATCTGGGATTTCCGTTGCCACGGACATGCAAATCTGGATCCGTCAGAAAATATAGAAAATAGACTCTCGGCCGAATCCAGCACATATATACAAGTCACATAATAATCACAGAAATAGGGCTTAAAATAGAATTATACACAGAAAACATGTTCAGCCAGAAATCACAAGATTTTATTCACAAGCATGAAAATGGCATAAAAACTTACTGATTAAATCCAACAAAATTCTGGAGTATTCCCCAGTATGTTTAGTATCAGTAAATATAATTTCATAATATTCCAATATGGATAGCATAGACAAATAAAATCAGAAAACAGCAAGATACAGCAAGTTGGTAAATCTGAAACCTCAAACACAGCAGTACTAAAATAGCAATAGAATAAATCGAAATTCAAATCCATCAAAAGGGTGATAAAATAGATACAGTAGGCTATATTTTATGTTTACAAAGTTTTTACAAATAACAATTAGAATTAGGTTGAAAACTTGGTTCTTTACTGAACAGCATGAAATTTCTAGAAATATAGTAATTGTTTACAAGCATAGAATAGTTTATAAACATCATCAAATAAATCTACAAAAAATTAGGGTTAATCCCAGTCACATCTAGTTATACCCAGCAAAATATTAGATCCAAATTTTATCTTTAATATCAGTATTAAAATAAATAACTCTACAGAATTCACATAAAATGGAATCTAGAATTTTTAACATGTCTGTAGTAAAACAGCAGTAACTCACAACTCAATAATCGAAACTGAGATCTGTCAAAAATTCTGGAAAATAGACAAGGAGATCTACGATTTATATTCATAAATTAAATTAATTTGTTGACCTCAACAAGGTCTTACATACTGAAACAAAACGAGTCAACAACAAAAACAGAAATCTTTTCATGTATTAAACCAAATAGTTCATATGCAACAAATCCAAATTATAATAAAATATAAAACATGTTATAATAGATATCCAAGTCAACATGGTAAGGGTATTTAACAAGTCAACAAAAAGAGATTACAACTAACACATCAAGCATGCAACAAGGGTACAACATATCATGAATCACGAACAACATACATACATGCATCTAGTTTAGATAATTTCTAAATTATTTTTCATGTTGTGTGTGTAAAAAATGACGACTACAGATGGATCAACAAATAGAGACAAGATTTAACAAGGATTTTCATGAAAACGAATCTAGAAACAAAAGTGGCACTACAGGCGGTATTTAGTACTTGTATATTCAACAAAAGGAATACAAGTTAATTGCCTTATAATTTTTGATAAAAACAAAGCAAGGAACGAGAATAACAGAAATAGATTCCCGGGCACGAACACAATACCAACGAACGGATCTCGAACAACCACGAACGAATCGCGAACAAGATTGTGAACACAAGGAACACGAACCCCACACGGATCAACAACGTGATCACAAAAAGAGAGAGGGACAGCAGTCGAGGTGCACTGCAAGAGGACGACGGTGGCAGTGGGCGCCACAGCGGCACTGGCTGGTGTCACTGCTGGTTGGCACTGCTACTGATGTTGCTGCTGACTTCGGAAGGGAGACGCAGCACAGCTGCTGCTGTCTACTATCTGATGTGGCATCGAGAGGAGAAAGGGGAGAAGGCAGGGGCTGTCGTCGCGGCACTGTGGGAGGTTGCGACAGGGAGAGGGGATGCTGGAGGTGGGCGTGAGCAGTCGGAGGGAGGAACAGGGGGATCGGGACGAGCAGGAGGGTAGGAGGTAGGGGATGAGAGTAGTAAAGCGGCTAGGGTTTTGATGATGAATAGGGTAATTATAACAGGATATATATATATAGGAGATGGGATATTAGGGTTAATGGGTTGGATATTGGTGGGTAATGGGTTTAACAGTGGATAGTGTATGCATACAGGAGAATTAGGGTTTAGGGGGTGTGTTCGGGTTATGGGCTATTGTGTTTCGAGTATAATAAGATCCAATAGATATTAGGATATAGGATTAAATAATAATAAAAATAGGCCAAGAACAAAGATAATTAGAATCGAGCAATTCAGTCTAAGACAATAATCTTAACAGAAAAAAAAAGGCAAATTAAGTCAAATAAAATATTTAAGGCCACAAAATAGAATCAAAGGCAAGACATGGATTGATTATAGAGAATGAAGAACAAATACATGGTTCAGAAGGGACAGAAGAATACAATATGAATAAATTATTCAGAAAAAGAAAAATACATCCAAAATACAAGAAAATGGAAAACAGGGTATACAGTATTTTAATATGAACATCATACGTATTTTGTATTTCATCTATTTATACATTTTTCGCCTACAGTATTTTAATATGAACATCATACGTATTTTGTATTTCATCTATTTATACATTTTTCGCCTTTTCAAAATTTATTTTTATCCTATTTGAGCCAATTCAAATATTAAATTTTATCTTTGTGTTTTTACGTGTATTGCACGTGTTTTCAATACACGTGTCGATTACGTATGTTTTACCATTACGTGAAATATCTGTAACATTATTTATGTAAATGTTCTATGTATTTTGTATTTTTGATTGTTTTTCGTTCTCTCAAATTTATTTTTGTATTGATACGTGCATTGTACGTAAAATTTTATGCACATTTTATTTCTAAAAATTTTCCTGAGTCATGGAAATTTCTCTTCTTATTTTTTTTTTGTCAAACTTTGTGATTTTTTTTAATTAAATCTATTAGGTCTAGATCTACTTTTAAAGCCCACTAAAAAATTAATTACAAATTGACGCCCATGATTATTTCTACACTAAAATGAACATTTAAAATCTAGTACACTTGTCATGTGTAACATACACCTACATTGAATTTAATAACAATTAATAATAGAATTTATATGAGAAGTAGTGTACACATAGGGTGCACGTGCACGTGCTTGTGCACATGGAGAGGTTGGCCGGCCTTAGTTGAGAGAGAGGAGAGAGTGGGGAGTGTTGTGTGAGAGTGGGAAGTTATTTTGGGTAGTGGAAGTCATCTCAACCACACAATATTCCTATAAATAGCCCCCTCCTATACCAGGAACAACACACCAATAAGAGAAGAGAAGAAGGAAGGTTTCGGTTTTGCTTGAGGAGGAGAAGGCCATACTTGTGTTGGAGCTTTGGAGCATTCTTCTAGGAGTTCTACTTACTAATTGCATCAAGAAAGAGGTGGGTGTTCTTATTACCTTCTAATTTTGTAGATTGTGTGTGCTTAATTTTACCATGAGTAGTAGCTAAATTTAGTTTGATGTGTTGAATGTGCAAGTAATCTAGAATATAGATTGTTCATTATTAGTATAATTAATGTGTGATTGAGTAGATGCTTTGACTTCTAATATGTTAACAAATGTTCATGTTAGTTAAAAGATGTGAAAGTAGTAATTAATGAGTTTTATGTGGAGAGAGATTCCATAAAAATCTAATTAGTACATACTAAATTAATCATGTAGTAGACAAATCTGATTAATGTATGTGTAGTAGTTTTTATAAATTTTTAGATGGTGAGAATTTTATAAAAGGAACTCATTGGTATTAAATGCATTATAATAGTGTAACATTTCTCAAGAATCTAGTTGGATAAGGGGAAAAACTTTATACAATTCAAATTCTAGAAATATGAGCAAATCATACAAATTGGGAGTTAGATTTCATTTTATTTAGAGAGTAAATAATTATAAGATTTTATCTTGGTGCAAATACAAAGAAATTTAGGGGGATTAAATTCTGGAAGTGATTAGAGATGATAATACAAAGCAAATTAAAAATCAACAAATTTTGTTAAAAGAGATTTAGAAATAGAGATTTGAAGAAAAGAATTTTAACACATATATAATCAGAGATTGAGCTTGGGAATACTGGGTTTCGGTGTGGGTTTAGGGCGCTGTGAACAATGCCTTAGCTTGCGGGTTCGAGTCTTTGGAGGCTCTGCCTTTTTCCAAATTTGATTTTTATAGATTAACATTAGATAAAATATATAAATAACTGAAGGGGTTTTCTTTCTCAGGAAGAGGCTGAGAAGGCGCGAAAGGCCATGGAGGAGGTGGAGATCCCCATGGTGGATACCCTGATCCTGGCGCAGGACGAGGCCTATGATAAGGCTAAGGAGCATTTTCAGTTGATCTATCCGGACAAGAGAGCCGACCACCACCACTACAACTGGCAGCCCGAGCATCCGCCGACACCCGGTGGTGAGAAGATGGGGGACCTTCACCAAGAGGAGGTCGGGGGCGACCCTATTGACGAAGAGGTGCCACCCTCCCCTCAAGCATAGTTTATGTTCTCCCTTTTGATTTTGTTAACACCTTGCGCGGATTGGCCACCGCCTTTTGTAATACAAAAATTTTGAACTTAGTTCAAGATAATTTTTTGGCCGATGCTCCATGACTTGTGCTTTTTTAGTCTCTTTTGTGACTTGTTGTTTTTCCCATCTTTTTGATAGATGCATGAAGTCCTCGGTGCTGACCTATATTTCCGCCGAGGCCTCCTTAGTCCGAGTTGGGCTGGGGGCCATGGAGACTGCTCTGGCTCGCCAACATAAGCAGGCTCGAGACCGAGCGGCCGTAGTGAGTCACTTCATGAATAAGTCTAGGGAGCTCAGCTTGGAGGTTGCTCGTCTGAGGAAAGCCATAGCCGATCGGGACTGGTGGGTAATTCAGACGAACTGGTCGATCTCGAATGCCTCGAGTGGACGGTCGGCTTTGGAGTCTTTTCTTCGTGAGGCAATTGTTGAGAAAGAGTTGGAGATCCGCAGGTTGAAGCTGGTGCTAGGCACCGGTTTGATCGAGGAGGCGAGCAATTCCGTACTAGGACCTTCTCCAACCTTTTCTTAGAGGGGGCCCAGCCTGACGATGCAGGAAAGCTCAGTTGCTTGAGAGCCTTCCCCGGTTGGGCCGGCCGAGCATGAGAAGGAACCTGAGGGAAGCGCCGAATTTGAGTTTTAAGCCAAGCATGAGTGATTTGTAAGCTTTTCATTATATTTGTGCTGCCGTTACTGGTGCACGATGAGTAATAAAAAAAACTCCCGACTTCTTTAACTTTGACGATTCATTGAGTGAGGATTGTTGCCAAGCTCGGCCTTGTAAGGGGTCACCGCCGAGGGAAAAAGGCCGCACGGTAGCTTCTTGCAGGCAACGCATAATTAGTGGCGTTTCGCCTTTCGATAAGCATTAATGGCGACATTTCACCTTCCGTCATTTGGACTTTCCTGATGCAATAAATGCGCTTCTCAGGGGGCTTATATAACCCCCATCCCCTCCTTGTTTTTTTATCAGGAATTGGGATTGACTTATCTGCCATACGATTTGGGTGCCTGCCGAAGGCGGGCATCCTAGAAGTAGAACTTTGGTCCGAGAGTTCCGGATTGGTGGCGCACCAATCACCCTCGAACAATTTGAGTATTTGGCCTTGAGGACCATAAACCCCGGGTTGTTCGTTGGCGAGTGGTGGGCCGATCAATTGGTTCGGAGGCTCGGAGAGAGTCCTGGGTCGGTGGCTCCCCTGCCGCCCTCGAACAATTTGGGGTTTTGGCTCTTGAAAGCCACAAACCCCGAGTTGCTCGTGGGTGAGACGAGGGTCAACCAATGATTCGAAGCTCGGGGTGTTTTTCGAAGGCGGGCGCCCTAAACCTTAATGAAATTTTTTTGAAATGTTCATGCTGAAGGTAGTCGCCGGGCGTAAGAAGGTATGTCTTGAAGGAGCCAAGGCCTTGCCCGAGGGCGACACCGATCCCTTATTTGTATGTCTTGAAGGATAGTATGGGTGTGGTCAGAGGTCATCGCCGAGCGAATAGGCTGGTGGGCCTTAAAAGGCCCAAGCCATGCTCGAGGCCGATGTCGAGCCCCCATTCCTTAGAGAAGCCAGTGATGGGCGTGGCTGAAGGTCGTCACCAGCGTAAAGGTCGCAGCTTTGAAAAAGCCAACTCCTTGCTCGAGGCCGACGACGATCCCCCACAACCTGTTCTTGGATAGATGGTACGGGTGTAGCTGGCAGTTGCCGCCGAGCGCATATGTTGATGGTCTTGAAAAAGGCCAAACCATGCTCGGGGCAGATGCCCAGCCCCCACACCACGGAAAAAAGGCAGTGATGGATGTAGCTGAAGGTCGTCGCCGAGAGTAAAGGTCGTGTGGTTTTGAAGAAAGCCAAGGCCTTGCTCGAGGCCGACGATGATCCCCCACACCTATTCTTGGGTAGATGGTACGGGTGTAGCTGGCGGTTGCCGCCGAGCACATAGGTTGATGGTCTTGAAAAAGGCCAATCCATGCTCAGGGCAGATGCCGAGCCCCCACACCATGGAGAAAGCCAGTGATGGACGTAGCTGAAGGTCGTCGCCGAGCGTAAAGGTTGCGTGGTTTTGAGGAAAGCCAAAGCCTTGCTCGAGGTCGACGACGAGCCCCCACACTTGTTTTCAGATAGATGGCATGGGTGTAGCTGGTGGTTGCCGCCGAGCGCATAGGTTGATGGTCTTGAAAAAGCCCAAACCATGCTCGGGGCAGATGCCGAGCCTCCACACAATGGAGAAAGCCAGTAATGGGCATAGCTAAAGGTCGTTGTCGAGTGTGAAGGTCATGTGGCTTTGAAGAAAGCCAAGGCCTTGCTCGAGGTCGACGACGAGCCCCCACACTTGTTCTTAGGTAGATGGCACGGGTGTAGCTGGCGGTTGCTACCGAGCGCATAGGTTAATGGTCTTGAAAAAGCCTAAACCATGCTCGGGATAGATGCCGAGCCCCCACACCATGAAGAAAGCTAGTAATAGGCGTAACTGAAGGTCGTCGCCGAGCATAAAGGTCGTGTGGCTTTGAAGAAAGCCAAGGCCTTGCTCGAGATCGACGACGAGCCCCCACACTTGTTCTCAGGTAGATGGCACGGGTGTAGCTGGCGGTTGCTGCCGAGCGCATAGGTTGATGGTCTTGAAAAAGCCCAAACCATGCTCATGGCAGATGCCGAGCCCCCATACCATGGAGAAAATCCCAGGTTTATACGAGAGGTTTTTGTGGCTCGCAGTTTCTTCCGAATGCCAAGTCGTAAGCTTGTAAGGAAAGCTTTTTGTGGCTCGCGATTTCTTCCAAGTGCCGAGCCCTAAGCTTGTAAGGGAAGCTTTTTGTGGCTCGTGATTTCTTCCGAGTATCGAGCCCTAAGCTTGTAAGGGAAGCTTTTTGTGGCTCGCGGTTTCTTCCGAGTGCCGAGCCCTAAGCTTGTAAGGGAAGCTTTTTGTGGCCTGCAGTTTCTTCAGAGTGCCGAGTCCGAGACATGTTTTTAATGAGAGCTAATATGAAGCCAAAGCTTGTTTCAAGAAAGTTGGCATAATTACAACATACTTGAACCTTTCAAAAACAGGGCACGATATGCCGATTATATTTTTTATAATTTTACATGGGCTGTAGAGGCTAACCCTTCCTTTCTAGGAATTTGATGAGGTGCTCTGCGTTCCAGGGCCTCTTGACAGCCTTGCCTCCTGGGTTAGTTAGGCGGTACGTGCCTAGGTGTACGACCTCAGATACCTTGTATGGGCCTTCCCAGTTTGGGGCCAGTTTCCTCTTTTGGCCAGGGTTAGATACCGCCAGCTTCCGGAGGACGAGGTCCCCGAGCTTGATGTCGGTGGGATGCACCTTTTTATTGTAGAACCTTTCGATCCTCTGCTGGTAGGTATTCCTTCGAATGGAGGACTTCTCCCTGATCTCATCTATGAGATCCAGGTCGGCACGTAGCTGTGCCGAGTTGCTTGCTTCATCGAAGGCCAAGGGATCCCGATTTCCAGGAGGACGACGGCCTCCGCGCCATATGTTAGATTGAATGGCGACTCTCCCGTGGGGATTCTCTTTTTCATTCGGTGGGCCCAGAGAATGCTTGGCAGCTCATCGACCCATAACCCCTTGGAAGAGTTATCAAGTCGTTTCTTGAGACCGTCAAGGATTTGGCGGTTCGCGTTCTCGACTTGGCCGTTTGACTGCGAGTGGCAGACCGAAGAAAAATGCTGCTGGATCCCGAGATCTTCTCAGAACTTTCGGAAATGTTTACTCGTGAATTGAGTCCTATTGTCTGTAATTAGCACCTATGGGATCCCGAACCGACAGACAATGTATTTCCAGAAAAACTGTTGGGTCTGCTGCTCAGTGATCATGGCTAGTGGCTCAGCCTCGATCCACTTCGTGAAGTAGTCGATTGCCACTATGAGAAACATTCGTTGACCTGTTGCCTTCGGAAATAGGCCTACCAGATCCATCCCCCACATAGCAAAGGGGGTCAAACTGGTCAGGAAACGGAGGTTCGCTTGCGGAGCTCTTTTCACAGGGTAAAACCGTTGACAGGGGCCACACTTCTTGACTAGGGTGAGAGCGTCTTGTAGTATTGTGGGCCAGTAGTACCCGTGTTCAAAGTCTTTTGTGCGAGCGAGCGGCTTCCCATATGGCACCCGCCAATTCCCTCATGCAGCTCCTTGAGAGCGTACTTTGCCTCATCGGGGGTTAGGCAGCGGAGGTAGGGTCTTCCGTCCGTCGTTGTGTATGACCTTTTGAAGAGGGTCTCGTTGATCATGGCAAACCTTTCTGAACGGACCCTGACCCGCCTTGCTTCAGCTCGGTCTTTGGGGAGCTCTCCCTTGATTAGAAACTTCTTGATAGGAGTGGTCCAATCGTCAGGATGAGCTCCATCTTCGATGCAAAGAGTCTTAGGGAAGTCAATACTCGGCTTTAGGAGTACTTTGATCAAGACGGTGCAATCGAGTCCCTCGAAGGATGAGGAAGCTAACTTCGATAGAGCGTCAGCCTGGGCATTCTGCTCCCTGGGGATCCTTAAGACCGACGACTCGTCGAAGGATGTCAATAGCCGTTGGACCACGGTCAGGTACCTGACCATCCAATCGTCACGTGCCTTGTACTCTCCAGTGATCTGGTTGACCACGAGCTGAGAGTCACTGAAGGCCCTGATCTGTCTAGTGCCCACCTGATGTGCCAGGGTGAGTCCGGCGATCATGGCCTCGTACTCAGTCTCGTTGTTAGAGGCCAGAAAGTTGAAGCGGAGACAATATTTAAGGAGAAAACCGTCGGGACCCCGCAGAATGATACCCGCACCACTCCCCGCTTCGTAGGAGGAGCCATCGACATAAAATTCTCACGTCTGGTCGGCCTCCTTGCTTTTGGGTTGCTCGGATATGGTACATTCCGTGATGAACTCAGCAAGGGCCTGCCCTTTGATGGAAGTCCTTGGCTGATAGCCGATGTCATACTGACTGAGCTCGATCGACCATTTGACCAATCGTCTGGAGCTCTCGGTCTTGTATAGTACGGCCTTAAGAGGCTGGTCCGTGAGCACCTGAATCGAATGTGCCTGAAAATAGGGACGGAGCTTCCACGCGGCCATGACCAAGGCATATGCTACCTTCTCCATTCTAGAATATCTGGTCTCGACGGCGAACAGAACCTTGCTCACATAGTACAGCAGCTTTTGGACTCCGTCCTCTTCTCGAACGAGGACAGCGCTGAGCACATTTTCTGAAGCCAAAAGGTAAAGCCAGAGGGGCTCGCCTGGTTCGAGCTTGCTGAGGAAAGGAGGGTTGGCGAGGTACTCTTTCAATTGGGCGAACGCCTCCTGCTACTGAGTGCCCCATTCAAAGCCTCCGGTTCCGTGCAGAGCCTTGAAGAATGGGAGAGACTTCTCTCTGGACTTGGAGAGGAAACGGCCGATGGCCGCCAGTCTTCCCGTGACCCTCTGGACTTCTTTGATGTTTCTGGGAGGGGCCATGTCTATTATGGCCTAGATTTTTTCGGGGTTCGCCTCGATGCCGCGCTGGCTGATGACGAACCCGAGAAATTTCCTCGAGGAGACGCCGAACGCACACTTCGCCGGATTGAGTCTCATATTGTGGGTCCGAAGGACCCCAAATGCTTCGTCCAGGTCAGCGATGTGATTCTATCCCTGCTGGCTTTTGACGAGCATTTCGTCGATGTATACCTCCATGTTGCGAGAAATTTGATCCTTGAAGACTCGATTAACGAGCCTCTAATAAGTAGCACTGGCGATTTTCAGCCCGAATGGCATAACCCGGTAGCAATAAAGACCTTGGTTCGTGACGAAGAACGTCTTGGCTATATCTGGAGGGAACATTCGGATCTAGTTGTAGCCTGAGAAGGCGTCCATGAAAGAAAGGAGCTCGTGACCCAATGTAGCGTCGATGCTGGGGAGAGGGAACGGATCTTTAGGGCACGTCTTGTTGAGGTCGGTAAAGTCTATGCAGAATCTCCAGCTCCCACTCGCCTTTCTGACCATTACGACTTTTGCCAGCCACTCAGGGTAGCTAACTTCCTATATGAAGCTAGCGAACAAAAAATTGTCCACCTCCGCTTTCACCGCCTGCTACCGCTCCGGGGCGAATTTACATCGCTTCTAGACGATCCGCTTCGAGCCGGGGATCACACTAAGTTTGTGCATGATCAGGTCTTCAGAGATACCGGGCATATCGGAGGGCTTCCAGGTAAAGAGGTCGACATTGCAGCAAATACAGTCGATCAGGTCGGATTTGAGGATGGGAGCGAGGGAGCAGCTCACTCGGAACCACTTCGACATGTCCCCTGTCTCAAACGAGACTTCTTCTAACTCGTCCACCGGCTCAGGCTCTGGCTGGCTTCTTTCGGATTGTAGCTCAGCGGTATCCAGGGGGAACACACCACCCCCGATTGCCATCATATAGCATGATCACACCGCTTCTTGGTTTCCTCGGACAACTCCGATGCCTAACTTTGTGGGGAATTTCAGCTTTTAGTGGTAGGCCGAGGGAACCGCCTGGAGGGAGCAGAACTCGGGACGGCCGAGGATGGCATTGTAGGCTGCCTTGACGTTTACAACTATGAAGTCCATCGACTCGATCCGTCTGTGAGGGGTCGTATCGGCGGTGACGTCTAAGGTTACGATCCCCTCGATTGGCACCGGGATGCCGAAGAACACGTGCAGGGTGTACCTGGATGGCTTCAGCTTATCCCGGGTGAGCCTTAGGTTCTCGAATGCCTCTAGGAAGAGAATGTTTACCGAGCTCCCATTGTCCACGAGGATCTGACGGGCCTCGAAGTTTGCCATGCTGAGGCTGACGACGAGCGCATCGCAGTGCGGGAGCCAAACTCCCTCCAGGTCTTCCCTAGAGAAGGTGATAGAGAGTTGCTGGACCTGGGGGGAGAGAAGTCCCTGGACGGCGTTGATCTCTCGGACGAATGCCTTGCGGGAAGTGTTGGACTCCCCTTCCATGGGCCCTCGATTGACGCAATGCAAGGTGGCTTGACCCTCGGGTTTTTCAAGCTCAGGGTTCTGCTCGGGACGCTATTTAAGCACTCGAGGAGTAGGGGAAGGCCTCCAATTCCTCGTGTCTCTTTGGTCTCAGGCGTCTTCCCGTTGAACTCCCGGAGGTACCCTCATTGGATGAGGGCCTCGATCTCGTCCTTCAAGGCGCGGCAATGGTCGGTGTCGTGCCCGTTGTCTCGGTGGAAGCAGCAGTAGAACCGCTGATCCCTCTTTTGTTGTTGTTGGTCGGTCGAGGAGGGAATTGGACGAGGTCCCTGTCTTCGATCGCTAAGAGGATAGTTGATATGTTCTGCGTCAGCAGAGTGTACCTCTCGAAGCGGGGGACCTGAGGGACCCTTTTCACGATGCCCTCGTCTTTTGGGACCTTCTTTGTCCGTTCCGCCTCGTCAGCCTTGCATTTTCCCTTCTCGGGGACTTCTTTAGCGTCTTCCGGATTTAGGGCTTCTTCGGTCCGGATATACTTTTTGACCCGATTGAGGAGGTCAGGGAAATCGATCGGAGGCTTCATCGCCAGGGATGCCTTCAGCTTGTCGTGCCGGATGTTGTACCGGAATGCTGCCAGGTGACCCCTGGGTCGTGGGAGGAGACCGACCTCGCCTCTGTGGTGAACCTTCGGATGAACAGCCGGAGCGACTCTCCTTCCTTTTGTCGGAGACCCAGTAGGGCCGCGCTCGTCTTCTCGGCTTTCTTGCTGGTCACGAAGTGGGCAAGGAAGTTGCCCTCCAGTTGGTCGAAGGAGTAAATGGAGCCGGATGGGAGCTTAGAGAACCATTCCCAAGCCGGGCCCCAGAGGGTGGCGGGGAATGCGCGATACAGGAGGGGATCTGATGCGCTGTGAATCATCATGAGGGTCTTGAAGCCCTCCATGTGTTCAGCAGGATCACCCTCGCCGCCATAAGTCTTGAATTGTGGTGGGCGAAAATTCCAGGGTATTTTTGCCAGCAGGATTGAGGTGGAGAAAGGAGGTCGGGTTGGCCTGTGGCCCTAAGCTGGCCTCGAGCCGCCGTCGCCGAAGTGGTCAAGGCGGTCCTCCATTTCTTGGAGGGGTTTCACGACGTCATCGTCATACTCCGGCGGGACTGTGGGTCGTGAGATGCGCTGGCCTCGACATCCGATTGCGAGTGAGAGTGGTGGAGCATCTCGTTGACGGGGGTCCCCAGGATAGCCTCCATGATCTCTTTCCGGAAGTCTTGGAACTCCTGGTGGGTGGCCGGAGCTCGTTCAGTCGGGTTATATTGGGGCGGTGGCCTCCGGCCGCTGCGGCTGAGTGCCGGCTCCGACCCTTGGGGCATAGGTCCGGGATGGTTCGGGGTCGAGTTGGAAGCGGCCCCTCCCCTAGTCTGGCTTGCCTGTCGATTCTGGATGACCCTGCGCAGGTCAGGAATGACCGAATAAGAGGCACCCGACTGGTGTCCAAGGCTGATACCCGGATTATTGGATCTATGAGTGTCTGCGGGGACGTCCTGGCGACGCGTAGAGGTGACAGCTCTCCTGGCATTGGGTGCCATGTGAGCTTGGATTGACGGGATACCGTTGATGGCTGGGCTCGGACCGGTGTCTGCACCGTTTTCACAGACGGTGCCAACCTGATGCGGTTTGTTTTTGTGAGGTGGCTGCACCAGGTGTGAGTTCTTCTCGGTTTATATTTTTGCGTAAGCTTTGGTACGGATGGTACGCCCGACCCTCAGCTAGGGGGGACGGCTCGGGAGTAGAGGCGGGAGCGAGGTGGAGATCGAATGCTCTGCTCGGATCTAGAGGCTCGGATCCAGAGGTCTCGTGTACCTGCACTCAGCCTAGAAACACCGGGATTGGTCCTGGTGGCAGGTCCTCCGACGGTCTAGTCAGTCACTGAAGAAGAGTAACAGTAACTAGAGTTTGAGAGGGGAAAGATTGATTACCTTTTGAAGGAGTAGAGGGCCTGGTATTTATAGGCCATGCTAACCGGGTCTGGACCCGTTTGGAGCTGGGTCTGGACCCGGTCGCCCGTGGGCCTGACGTGGTGAAAGCCCAGGCAGTTTTAGGGCTGACGTGGCGGGAGCCCGAGTGGTTTTAGGGCTAACATGGCAGATCTGGATGATCGGGGATGTGGTGCCTTTTGAGGGGATTCTGTGGCCCAGGAGGGGCCACGTCATCTGACCTATATTAGATATGTACACAGATGTTCCCACATCAGCTCCTGATGAGGAGGACGTTGACAGGGCAGGGACGACGGACGGAGAGTGATTGGAAGATGGAGAGTGGGTCACCTTTTACCCAGGTTTGAGGTGTTTTTTGGGCTGATTCAGTACTTCTCATGGATCTTGTAATATATGTATATAGTCGGTTTTTGGGCTAAGGAACTATCTTGTATGGAGTGAGTTTTTTTTTTTTTTGCGAGGCGTGTGATTCATGGCCCACTTGTTGGGAGATATGAACATTATACCCCCTATTTTGGTTGTATGTTTGTTAAAATCTTTTTAATGGAACGCAGGGCTGTGCACCCACCGTTATCGATTAAAAAAAAAAATTTAATTAATTAATTATTTTTTCATCTTGTTAT
Source organism: Hemerocallis citrina (assembly GCA_017893485.1). Classification (NCBI taxonomy): domain Eukaryota; kingdom Viridiplantae; phylum Streptophyta; class Magnoliopsida; order Asparagales; family Asphodelaceae; genus Hemerocallis; species Hemerocallis citrina. Next base: position 53,771,292 of record CM030359.1, on the reverse strand, counting down.
TCCTACTTAAGGTGGGAACTTCATATTGATATTCTAATACTACAATTTTCTTTTTTTTTGTTTTTCTTTCTAAATCTGTTGAAGTGTACGGTGGGTAATTAAGGAAAGAAGTTGTTCCCTTGGAATATGATTTTTACTAAATGCAGGAAGAACCTTTGGATCTTCTTCAGAACAGTGCCCCCCCCATCCCCTGATTCTCAAAGAGCTCATGAAGGGGCACAGGTTTTGTGGATATCCAAAGGGACACCTTCCGTTTTCTTCATAGAAATCTTATACCCAATTAAGTGAGCATTAAAATTATTTTCCAGAAATTTCCAGCTAATAGAACAATTAGATCCACCTTTCATATTGGGCTATTTTTCTTACAGTTGTAACTGAATGTGAAAATCGAGCTATACATAAAATTCGCTAAAAAGGTTGGTTAAAAATATCGACAAATGCTACACTTACATTGTTTCTTACTCCCAAACATATATGGGGTTTGTCTTTTAGTGATGATTGGACCTTTTCCATTTATCTTTTAGTAAGGGATGGACCCAATGATCACTAAAAAAACAAATTCCATATATGTTTGGGATAAGAAACAATATAAGTGTAGCATTTCTCAAAAATATCACCAGGTAAAAGTCGATGACGTAGGCAGTAGATCATATTATGACTATTCAGCTGCATTAATTGTTTGAAGGAGAGTTTGAAGATTCCTGTGACCACCATAAGTAAATTAGCAGAAAAAAGAAAAGCCGAAAAACTTATTGCAAAAGAGGACTAAAATATCACAGGATAAAAACTGATTCCCCTAACACTTGCCACAACTTCTGAATTTTGCTGGCAGGGAATTGTTACATGAATCCAGAGCTACTCAGGTTTAATTTTCAATGAACACTGACTCGTCTCGCATTTAAAGAGGATGAAAATACCTGTAAAAGAAAATACCATGCTCAATTCCCAGTCTTGGACGAATTCTGGGTGAGATAACAATAATAAAAGAGCACAAATAGAAATGTTAAAAAAGGTTCATGTTTCCTGTTTCATGTTTCTTGTATATAAATACTCACCTGGCAGAGGCAGACAGTGTGAAAGCAGCTAGCATAGAAATGGAAAAGCCTTCACTCTCAGATGAGATTGGCATCAAGAAGGGTCCTTGGACACCTGAAGAAGACATCATTCTGGTTTCTTACATTCAACAACATGGTCCTCGCAACTGGAGATCTGTACCTACCAACACGGGTATACTTCCATCTCCTGTAATCTCATTTTCACTAATTCAATCTCATTCTTGATTTGTAAATCTAATGCAACTGCCTGAATTTGTTTTGGAAACTGTTTCCTTTAGGACTGATGAGATACAGCAAGAGTTGCAGGCTGAGGTGGACAAACTATCTCAGACCTGGAATCAAAAGAGGAAACTTCACACCACATGAAGAAAGGATGATTATCCACCTCCAAGGTTTACTTGGTAATAGGTACATGCTCATATGCTTCTTAAGTTGATAAATTTGTTAATAACTACAGAACGACTGAGAACCACAAAAAAAAAAAAAAAAAAAAACAATCTGTGTCTAAGCAAATTTCTGTTTCGTCCAGTTTCATATACTTTTATTTAAAGGTCAGTCATTCTGTTATGTTGTCTTCTTCACATAGATGGGCAGCAATAGCATCGTACCTTCCTCGGAGAACAGACAATGACATCAAGAACTACTGGAACACCCACCTCAAGAAAAAGATGAAGAAAGCTATTGACAGCAGCACGATGGCTTCATCAGAACCATCCACTAACTTCCATCTTCAACCTGGAACAGATAAAGGCAAGTGGAGGAATGCTACAGAGATTCCGATGACAAATACCTCCTCCACATACGCTTCAAGCACTGAGAACATTGCAAGACTTCTGAAAGGTTGGACAAAACCTACCTCAAATACAGATACTGTTCGGAAGCCACCACAGCAAGAACAAAGTAATAACACCTGCACGTTCACAAAAGAACGGATTGAACCTCGGCTGCCATTTGAGAATATGGGAAGCTGTGGCAGCTGGAACAATTCTTCGTTGGACACCGGATTGTTTAATGAGGTTCAGTCTGTTGTAGGTGAAATCGACGAATCGAAAGAGAGGTTGGAGAGTGACAATAGTACTGTATTGCTGTTGGACACATGGCTGGATGAGGCCACAGGGCAAATGGAAAGTCTCTTGGAACACTGGATGCAGCAACAATAATGCCGTCCTTGAGTGCTGGGAATAATCCCTACAAAGGGAGATATTACAGGAGAAAGCAAAGATAGATCATTTGTCTGCTATAACTTGTAAATTAAGGGTCTAGATTTTAAGAACATCAATCTAACGTGTGAGGCGCATCATTCATGCATAATATTTCTATCTCAAAGTTGTTTGCAAATGTAATATAATTCTATATAAATTTCTTGAGAAGGTTTGTTTGTTTTAATAATATTAAATAAATGTAATGGATGGCTTTTTAGTTGTTACTTGATGTTGTTCATGGAAAAGGGTATTGAGGTCGAACCCCTTGAATATCCAAACTAAGGTTGACTACCGGTATCTAAGTGACTATTATATATGGAAAATCTTAAGGAAACCATGAGATGATCTGGTGGACTGCCTCGTAAGAATATAAATATAAATCTCTCAACCCTGACAACATCTTTTGAGTTTTCATGCAGTGGTTCCGCACACTTCAAGAACACACAAGTATTAGTAAAATAGGCAAACTTTCGCTCTCCGAGAATACAAAAATGGCATAATGGGGTGGTTGGTTATCTGAAAGAATTCCAGGCTTCATGATGTTGGATGCAACATAATCTCAATAATGAGCTGCATGAATTGTTACAGTTTGGGACCCTGTCACACAACTCAAAGGCATTGACTGTATCTTTAGCAATTCAATACCAGGAGGGTCATCAGTTTCAGTCAATCTAGGAATGCTTTGCACAATCAAGCCTAAAGGGGAAACTACTGACGCAAATCTCTGAAAAAGGAAGAAAATTACAGAAAAAAATCATCCCCAATCTCAGAAGACATCTGAGAACACATTCTGTTGGAAATTACAGTTATATCTAAATTAGGTAGCTAATTCCTACTATCAGTGAATGGTTGTATATATGGAAGAGGTGTCTATAAGTGAAGGGATACACACGCACTAGCGCGCGCGCACACACACACACAAATCACATCATGGGTGTATACATATGTACACTAATTATAGTGGCAGATGTATTTGAAATTTTAAATGGGGGGGGGGGGGGGGGGGGGGGGGGGGGATAAATATAAGGTCTGAAAGAGATGGGAGGAACGCAACAAAGCAAAGAGCCATGAAAGAAGGAGGCCTGCGACATCCAGGGCCGGCCCTGAGTTCCCGGGGTCCTAGGCAAACTTCCGAAATGGGGGCCCCTAATAACATATATATATATTTTTTACGCACAAAATACGTACCTATATTTACAAGCGAAGTTCAAATTTGGGGCCCCTAAAATTGCGAAATCTCCTGGAGCCCAAGGCGGCTGCCTTACCCGCCTCTAGGGTAGGGCCGGCCCTGGCGACATCCAAGCTTGTCTCACTATGAACAATTTCAATTCTCAAAGGTACCAACTTTACTCCCTTTCTTTCATTATTTTTTACCAATAATATATATATATATATATATATGTATGTATTTGATGGGTTTCTCTAGTAGTTATGTAAGGTTGTGAAATTTGGATAAAGATCATTTTTGTTGGTAATTAGTTGACCCATTTGCTCAATAATTGATGAAGGATAAAGATAGTTTTAAACAGTAGTTGGTAATAGGAGAGGGCATTTGGTGTAGGCGACGATTGTCGGGCAATTTTATAGTTTGGGTTCTACTTTGATCTTGGTTGATTAAAGTGAGGGGTGCCTTTGGTTCTTTCATGTGAGAGGGCTCGCAGGGTCAGGTGCGACGTCTACCCTCGTTGCGAGGTTGCGGTGAGAATCCTCGAGGGTGAAGCGAGGGGATGAGAACGATGAATCAATCTTGACAGGGAGTTGTCAGATTGGTGGAGTGCCTGCGGGATCTCTAATCTGGTGCTTACGTTTGTCGTATGGGTCACTGCTGGGGGCGACGAGGGAGAGCGTACGCTAGTTGGAGAGGATAAACGGTGTACAAGCGAGGGACTGAGTGAGAGAGTGAGCCCAAATTGGCACGAGAAAGTTGTTCTGAAGGGGTGACCGATCAGTAGGACTAGCTAGATTTCGTTGTATTTTTGTTTGTTGGTTGGGGTGTATGAATTCTAAAACCCAGCCTGTTGGGATCTGAACGTCATAAGCCTTATTTTTTGTTGTTTGTTTTGTTAAATTTTGTAATGAAACACGCTTGGGGGTTGGGGGGCAATTGCCAACCTTTTACGGAAAAGAAAAAAAAAGAAAAATAGGAGAGGGCATTTTGAGCATTCAAAAAATTCTGACCACACACTTCTCCAATTATATATTAGTAGAGATATAACCATCAATATTGTTAACAACACAAAAAAAATTCCTATCATCAACATAGCAAACTACACAAAATTCCATTATGAGTGTATCATAACCATCAATTTTGTTAACAACGTCTCTAATTATGAGCGGACCCTCCACTTAATTTTCCAACTAGAGAGAATCCAATCCTAATAACAAGACACTCAACAGAGAAGCCTATCTCTTGTTTATTATGTCTGTGTCAGTGCAAAGTTATGTTGATAATCAATTATGTTATATTATTTAGTTCTGAATCCTCTCTTTCTATCAATATCCTAATGTCATTCTCCTCTTTTACATTCATCTAATGTCTTCATATATGTGTGGAGGGAAGTAGTTAACTATTTAATTAGCAACCCATCCGAAAACAAACCTAACAAGTATCTGGTGGTCCAAAACCATCAAGAACTAGATTAGGCCTTAGAGATAAGAGTACCTAGCAATCATCACCAACCCACCCTACTTACACATACACCATGGTCCAGAGTACTCTTCCAAGATCATATATACCATTTTCCTCCTTCAAGGCTTCCCGAACATGCAAACATAGTCCCACTACTACAAGCTGCATTTGCAGCCAACCGTCTTTGATCGTGATAGAAAAGTGTATAGGCCGACAATATTGATGCAGTAAGATAGAAACTCACTATCCTGAATCAATGCCAAATGGAAAGGACCATCTAATATCAGGATGTAATTCATCAGTCCTTAATTCCACTTGGTCATCAAATAACTAAGGAACCATTGAATTGGTATCAACCCAGTGCCAAATGATCGAGATTACAAGGCGGCTGCGGAGTAGAGTTGCCCTACACGGTGAATGCAAGCTGTCAAGGCCTAGGAAGTTGAGTTGGCTGTATTACCATGTACACGGAAAATCTTAATTAATATCAAATTGGAGAAGCTAAGTATAAACTATGGAAGTTAAGGCACTGATGTTAACAACAAGTCGAGACACCTACAGCTATTAACAATGTCCAACAATCATATTGATAACAGTAATCATGATACATAATGGTCCACTATGTTACCAAAAAAATTTGGTCCACTAGATTTTGGTAAGTCAATAGCAACTGTGTGTTTTTTATTGTCTTTATATACTACAAAATATATAGGCAAACCCGGCAGTTCAACCCCGGTGCTTTATAATAGCGCTAGCGGGGTTGCGAAGAAACCCCGGCGTTTTTAAACAACGCCGGGGTGTGTCAAATAGCCGGTTTAGGTATCACCCGCTTCTAATTAATCTCTACAAAAATCTATATTACTGCTACTCGTAATTGTGTTATTGTAATAATGAAGTGGAACCAATTCAAGCAAATCAAACATGCTAAACCGGGGAAATACTAGGGTTTGCAAGTTGGCAGTATGAATCTTGATTCCATTACCTCTGTTACAAGAAGGCCTGGTATGGATTGCTGAGGTGTTCTTTTCCAGCAATGATCTCTTGATACATATTTACTTTTAAATAGATCTCTTCATCCTAATAACCCAAACTATTTGTTTGAGTTAAAAAAATATTGCTATATGTCGTTATAGAAATTTTTTTATTTATCTCTAGATTGTAATTTGTGTCGTATATTGTGCACGTTGTTCTTTGTTAACAGAAAATTCAACTTTAAAATTTTATTCTTTTTAGTCTTTGTTCGGAAAAGAGCATCCCAACAATGAGATTCTTACAAATTAAAATTTGCATTAAAATATTTTTTAAAAAATAAACCTCTCCAGATAAGCTCTGTTGCGTTATGACTATATAGTAAGAAACCATGTTGAATTTTCAGTTACTTCAAATTGTCACAGTTGACTGCGACTGCAGGTTTGCAGTGTTGAATTATACGCACAGCCAAAGCAATGTTTTAGAAAACAGTGTGTAGAAGTTCAAGATCATTATCTATCAGATTTAACAATTCAAGACAACGACTAAAGAGCAAACACATAAAATAAGGTACCATACAAAGTTAGAATAAGATACTTCACATGTGTTGCAACATAATTCAAGCTCATATGTGCACTGAGAAGCTGAATAAAAGGCAGAAAATTAGCTACTTTGTTGGAAGACTCTGTCAAAAGTCTGTTGCTTTTTTGGCTATTTGTTAGGAGCAAATTTGAGTTTCAGTTTTTAAGTTATTTTTAGCACCACTAAAGTAGGATCTGTTAGACGTGGTTAGTGGAGATGGTTAGCCAAGTTTTAGTATTTAAACATTGTATTGTTCAGCATTTTAATTAAGAAATAAAAGTTCAGCTCTCTCTCATTTTTTCTGTCTTCCAGTTTTTTGTTATCTTCTTCCTCTGAAATCCAACATTTGGTATCAGAGCTAACAAATTATCCGGGTTCATATCCAGGGAATTTGTTGAGTGAGAAGAGAGAGCACTTAGAGAGTGAAAAGGTTGTTCATAATGCAGAACAACGGATCTGGAATCGCCACTTCACAATTGCCTATCTTTAAAGGCGTAAATTATCAGTTTTGGAGCTTGAAAATGAAAACATTATTCAAGTCTCAAGAACTGTGGGGTTTTGTTGAAGACGGATTTGAAGATGCTCAACCTCCAGAACCTGATCAGCAATTGAGAGAGAAGAGAAAGAAAGATTCCAAGGCATTGTTTATAATACAACAGGCCTTGGATGATGAAATCTTTCCCAGAATTGCCTCATCAACCACATCCAAGATGGCGTGGGATACTCTAAAGCAAGAGTATCTAGGTGACAAGAAGGTGATTACAGTGAGGCTGCAATCACTAAGGAGAGAGTTTGAAACAGCTCTAATGACGGACGAAGAATCTGTCCAAGAATACTTGTCACGTGTATCCACTGTGGTACAACAAATGCGGTCATATGGAGAAACAATGACCAATCAGCATGTGGTTGGAAAAGTTCTAAGAAGTCTCACAAGCAAATATGATTATGTTGTAGCGGCTATTGAAGAGTCAAAAGACATGGAAGATTACACCTTTGATGATCTCAGGGGATCCTTGCAAGCTCATGATGTGAGGCTCAAAAGAAATGGTGAGAAGAAGGAAGAGAAGGCATTCCATGTGAAAGGAGAATCCTCAAACAAGGAAAAGACAGGGCAATTCAGTGGAAGAGGTAGAGGAAGAGCTGGCTCAAGAGGAAGGGGCCGTGGAAGAGGACAGAATAAGGAAGGAAAAGAGCAATCATATAAAGGTCCACTCAAATGTTACTATTGCAAGAAGCCAGGCCACAAAGAAGCTAGCTGCTGGAAGAAGGAGGAGGATGAACAAAAGGGTGATCAAAAGTCCAATTTTGTGGAGAATGAGCAAAAGTTGTTCTTAGCACAAAGTGCAGCTGGAAATGATACAGGAGGTGGCGTGTGGTATGTTGACAGTGGGTGCTCCAACCATATGTCAAGTGCCAAGTCTATGTTCAGAGAACTGAATGAATCTTTAAAGAGCAAGGTGAGGCTTGGAGATGGAAAACAACTTGAAGTGGAAGGAAGAGGCACGATTGCAATCAAAACTGAGCAAGGAAACACTAAGCTCTTATATGATGTGCAGTATGTGCCAAATTTGGCTCACAATTTGCTGAGTGTGGGTCAATTACTCAATTCTGGATATTCAGTACTGTTTGAGAATGATTTCTGTTTGATCTGTGATAAGAAATCCAAAGAAGTTGTAGTAAAGATTGTTATGGGGAGAAACAGAATGTTCCCTCTTGATTTATCTAGCAATGTGAGCAAAGCACTGACAGTTAAAGGAGATGATGATGCCAAGCTGTGGCATCTAAGGTATGGTCATTTGAATGTGCAGGGACTGAAGCTTCTGAGATCCAAAGACATGGTGCAAGGGCTGCCTAAAATCGGTGAGCTTGAGTTGTGTGAAGGATGCTTATATGGAAAGCAGTCAAAGGGATCATTTCCTAGTGGCAGAGCTTGGAGAGCAAGTGAAAGTTTGGAGCTGCTGCATGCTGATCTCTGTGGACCAATGCAAACAGTTTCTCTTGGTGGAAGTAAGTATTTCTTGCTCATAACTGATGACTACAGTAGAATGAGTTGGGTCTACTTTCTAAAGGCTAAATCTGAAGCCTTTGAAAACTTTAAGATTTTTAAGGCTATGGTTGAGAAACAATCTGGTTTATGTGTGAAAGCCTTAAGAACAGATCGTGGTGGTGAATTTTTGTCAAATGAATTCATCACATTTTGTGAGGAGCAAGGAATAAGAAGAGAATTGACTGCACCATATACTCCAGAGCAAAACGGAGTAGCTGAGAGAAAGAACAGGACTGTTGTAGAGATGGCAAGAAGCATGCTCAAAGCTAGAGGTGTACCAAACAACTTCTGGTGTGAAGCTGTAGCTACTGCAGTGTACATCCTCAATGTCTCTCCTACAAAGGCAGTCATGAACATGACACCATTTGAAGCATGGAGAGGAAAAAAACCATCTGTAAGTCATTTAAGAGTTTTCGGGTGTACAGCTTATGCTTTGGTTGATTTGAGATCTAAACTAGATGATAAATCTGTGAAATGTGTATTCATTGGCTATGCTGTTCAATCCAAGGCATATAGACTGTATAACCCTCTTACTGGCAAAATTATGGTCAGTAGGAACGTTGTGTTTGATGAGAATGCAGGCTGGAATTGGGAGCAAAGAGAAAGTTGTGACAGTATTCAGCAGAAAACAGTTGGGACTGATAGTTCAAGGGAGGACTCAATTGTGCCAACAAATAATCAGCAGTCTCCAAGTCCTCCTACAACACCATCATCTTCAAATCACAGCTCATCATCTTCTTCAAGTCCTTCATCATCAAGTTCATCGAATGATTCTGCACCAAGAAGATACAGAACTCTTGCTGACTTGTATGCAAACTGCGACTTTGCACTGATGGCAGCAGATCCAACCAATTTTGATGAAGCTAAAGATGAAGTTGAATGGCAAGATGCAATGAAGGAGGAAATCAAGTCCATTCAAAAGAATGAGACTTGGAAATTGGTTGATCTTCCTGAAGGGAAGAATGTTATTGGACTTAAGTGGGTATTCAGAACTAAGTTCAATACAGATGGGAGTATTCAGAAGCACAAAGCCAGGTTGGTGGCAAAAGGGTATGCACAGCAAGGAGGAATCGATTTTGAGGAGACATTCTCACCAGTGGCAAGATTTGAAACTGTGAGAGTGGTATTAGCTTTGGCTGCTCAATGGAAATTGGATGTGTTTCAGCTGGATGTAAAATCTGCATTTCTCAATGGAGACTTACAAGAAGAAGTTTTTGTTGAGCAACCACTCGGCTTTGTTAAAGATGGTGAAGAAGGCAAGGTTTACAAGCTGCAAAAGGCACTTTATGGATTGAAACAGGCTCCAAGAGCCTGGTACACCAAGATTGACTCATTCTTTCTTCAAAATCAGTTTGAAAGAAGTGAGAATGAGCCAACTCTCTATGTGAAAAAGGAAGGCTTGAATGGATTCATTGTTGTCTGTCTTTATGTCGATGACATCATCTACTTTAGCTCCTCTCAGAAGCTGCTAAATGTGTTCAAAGCATCAATGATGGAGCAATTTGAGATGACAGACTTGGGACTGCTTCAGTATTTCTTGGGTCTAGAAGTAAAGCAAGGAGAAGATGGAATATTTCTGTGCCAGAGGAAGTATGCAGTGGATCTGCTGAAGAAATTTTCAATGAAAAAATGTGAAACTGTCAGAACTCCTATGAATCCTAATGAGAAGCTGTAGAAGGAGGATGGCACAGGAAAAGCTGATGAAAAGTTGTTCAGAAGTCTTGTAGGAGGTCTGAATTATCTCACTCACACACGTCCTGACATTGCTCATAGTGTAAGTGTGGTATCCAGATACATGCACTCTCCAACAAAGCAACAACTAGGTGCAGCAAAAAGGATTCTGAAGTATGTTGCAGGATCAACTCGTTTTGGAATCTTATATGAACAAGTCAGTGAGTTCAAGTTAGTTGGCTACACAGACAGTGATTGGGCAGGCAGTTTGGATGACAGGAAAAGTACATCAGGGTCAGTTTTCAGTTTTGGCTCAGGAGCTATCACTTGGAGCTCAAAGAAGCAAGATACTGTGGCTCTGTCATCATCTGAAGCAGAATATGTAGCTGCTGGTGCAGCAGCAAGACAAGCTGTTTGGCTTAGAAAGTTGTTGAAAGATTTATGTTGTGAGCAGGAAGGAGCAACTGAGATATGGTGTGATAACAGGTCTGCGATTGCTATGACAAGAAACCCAGCGTTTCACGCAAGAACTAAGCATATTGAAGTTCAGCATCACTTCATAAGGAAGCTTGTGTCAGAGGAAACAATCGTTCTAAGATTCTGCAGTACAAACGTCCAAAATGCAGATCTGTTTACCAAGGCTTTAGCTCAAGCCAAACATCAGTTCTTTATGGAGAAAATTGGTATGTATGAGTTTGAATTAAGGGGAGGTGTTGCAACATAATTCAAGCTCATATGTGCACTGAGAAGCTGAATAAAAGGCAGAAAATTAGCTACTTTGTTGGAAGACTCTGTCAAAAGTCTGTTGCTTTTTTGGCTATTTGTTAGGAGCAAATTTGAGTTTCAGTTTTTAAGTTATTTTTAGCACCACTAAAGTAGGATCTGTTAGACGTGGTTAGTGGAGATGGTTAGCCAAGTTTTAGTATTTAAACATTGTATTGTTCAGCATTTTAATTAAGAAATAAAAGTTCAGCTCTCTCTCATTTTTTCTGTCTTCCAGTTTTTTGTTATCTTCTTCCTCTGAAATCCAACAACATGCAGTTCAGTATAGAAATATTTTTTTGCAAAACGGTAGTAGGCAGGGCTCAGTTCAAGATATACAGGTGGGTTGCCACTCCAAACACCTCTGAATGTTCCCGAGGAAGCCTCCTACGTGTATTCTGAAGGTTGGTTTTGAGTCTCGTACGAATTTGAGGTAGACACCCCAAGAATGCTTAAAAAGGAAAGATATTAAATCATTAACCCAATTTAAGAAGTAGATATATATTAGAAAATACAAGGCTCTAGGGCAGGGTATGATAATTAGTGGTTAGAAGTATCTTAGATCCAGTCGGAGAACACCTAGCCTATACTTGATCACAACAGTACCAGTCAACCCAAGAACATGGCCTTACTAGGGTTGCCAGTTGAGTCGGTTTGAGAAAATTTTGCCGTACTGACCCACTTTTTGAAAATATTTGGCGACCCACTTTCGAAAACAATTAGCGATCTGTCCCTGTTTAGGACACGTCAGCAAGAAACGTTATTGGAAAAAACGGCATAAGTTATTTCGATGCCGTTCTTCTCAATAATGGCATCTGTTTGAAAAAAAAGTTTCATGCCGTTATTGCAAATAACGGCATCTATTGCTTTTAGTCCAAAGATCTATCAGTCTCAATTGTGAGCTGAGAGAGAATTGTTAAAGTAAATTAACCTATACCGTTCTCTCAGAGAACGGCAAGGATTAAACTGATGCCGTTATTTTGAATAACGGCACCAGTTATTTTCTATTTTGCACAGTTTCCTATATTCGGAGCCCCAAACCCTTCTCCTTCCCCGTTTGTCTTTCGATCTTTTCTCTCTTTATCTTCACTCCCGTAACCCTAGATCCCTAAATCATAAATTACTAAAATCCCAACTATTGGAGTGATTTGTAAGTTGCCAAACAACAATTAAACATAGACTGTTGTTTTGATTCTCTCATTTCTTTTCGAAAGAATCCGGAATCCGAATTTGTGGTATGTTTTCAAAATTCCTAATTTTTTTTACAATGTTGATTTTGATGTATGAGAGTTGTATACATTGGTAGTATAGTACAAGTGCTGTAGATTTGTTTTATCTAAGTAGTAATTGAGAAAATGTACTTATGTATTATTGTTGATCTAGGGTTTGTGAAATGTTGAATTGTTGATATAGGGTTTGTGAAATTGTTGTTAATTAGTAAGAGCTATATTTGTAGTATAATAAAATCGATGTAGATTAGATCCACGTAAGTAATAGATATGTGAAGTGATTTTTATAGGAGATTGAGATGTGGATGACCTATATTGCTATCTATGCGAACTTAGATTCATCTATTTGTAGTATGTGGAGATGTTGTGGTGGTGATTGTTTGTTAATGTTTAGTAATATTTTAGTACAAATTTTGGTATCTCTAGTTTCGTAATGTTTATTAATACTGTAGTTGACACGTTATATTTAATGTTGACAGATAAATGGATCCTACACAACCATCTTCTTCCCATGATGTGGGTGCTTCATCTGGTACTTCGCATGGACCACGGGGACATCCGAGTCCTTTAGATCCGACCGTGCTTTATCTGCAAGAAGATCATAGGTCGCAGGCGGTTTGGACTGGAGATGTCGAAAAAATGAGTTTCCAAATGCACACCATCTTGCCGACGCACCATCGTATTCAAAATTATTTGGTAAGTAGCGGATTTTATGGAATGTCAAAGTTGGCGAAAGTAAAATGTGACACGCACTACTTACTGCTCTTGTGGAGCGATAGAGGCCGGAGACACACACGTTTCATTTACCAGTTGGAGAGATGACGGTCACCCTATAAGATATAGCCGTCATATTGGGTCTTCCAATCGATGGGGTGGCCGTCACTGGCAACTTGATGTTCAATAAAGTGGCGTTGTTAAGAGATTATCTTGGGCACGATGTGGATGAAGATGATAAGGGTGTATTCGTTGGGAAATCAGTCCTGACGTTCTTGGATGTATACGGAGTTCAATAATAGTCTGCCAGACGAACCGACGGACTTCCAACTCCAATGTTATATGCAGGGCTTATCTTTTGTCGATGTGGTATTCTCTTCCCTAATTCTTCTGGTGATGTAGTGTATTTGATGTACCTTCCATTGATCTCCGACATACAAAGAGCCCGCCGATATAGTTGGGGAAAGTACGGCTCTGGCCTCCCTCTACCGTACCCTGTGCAATTGTTCGATGAGGTCGATACAAATGATCGGGCCGATGGGGATATTGCAAATATGGTGTTGGGAACGAATACATCTCGGCCAGCCCCGGGTAATGGTACTTTCAAATAGTTGGAGTGTGCAACATAAAAATCCAATGTTGAGAGCTCCTCTTGGTGCGTACTGGACGGGTAAGCTCACGTGGAGAGATGACCCACGCGGTGTGCTAACATATTACAGGGATGAACTCGATCAGCTGAGGGAAGAGTACGTCCACTGGACATCGTATATAGACGAAAGGCTACATCGTCTACCCCCAATTTGCACGGCCATTAATCAACTATGGTTGACACGAGCTCCACTTGTAAATTTTTCAATTGTGGAGTTCTATTATCCCGGCCGCGTCCTCCGCCAATTCAATGCACAGCATCCCATTCCTGAATACTCAATGTACGACCGTAGACTGCACAATATTACCGGTCAAGGTCGTTTACCGAATATGGATTGGGCCGATTACCACCGTGCTTATGTAGTATGTTGGAATGAAAGGAAGTATGACTTGGTTGTAGAAGCGATTGTACCGTACAACGGATTCTTGCAAACCCGCTACATGACATGGTACTGTGGTATTACGAGGTTGTATGTAGTGCCAAGAACGGATATCCCTGCGGGTATCCAACAACCGATACCTAGGCACCAAGTGGAACCACCGCCGTACCATTCCTCATCGCAAACCATGTATCAACCAAAAACGTCTTCGTATCGATTAATGGTAAATTAATCTTACTGTTGATAAATTATATTCTCAACATTTTGCTTATGTTAGTTTAATAAAAGTTTGGTTTACTACTAATTATTTTTGTTCGTAATGTAGATTGACAACACATGGGATATCGCAAGGAAATGTGCTAATGTCTTGAAGAGCAACGCTTCAAAGGCATGCAAGGAATTGGCGAGAGAACTCCTACATCTATGTCGTACTTCTCTTGAAGAAGTTGGTGATGGTTCACGCTTCGATGCCCTTCTACGCTCAAGTGAACTTCCAACTCAAACGGCCCGAACAAGTATCAGTCGAGCCCCACCTCCACCACAAGAAACAGTTGAAGTAGAACCTCCCACTGCAGCTCGAAGACAACCACAAACTCCTTCACAACCTCTACGAAGGAGTAAGAGTGTTCGCTTTCCTCCAACACACAGTGAATTGGCAGCCCTTGAGATTGAAGAAGTTGAAGGTGGGCAAGAAGATGTTGGTCCAAGCGCCCCTGCGACACAAGAGATTGGGAATCGTAGAAGGAAAGTCCTGGCCCGAAAGTGGAGAAAGCCACAAAATTATATGCCAAGTTAGTGTTTTCATGAATGAACTTTGTGAGTCGGTTGTTGAACTTTTAATGAAGATTTTTTGAAATATTAGAAAAAATATGATTTCCCTCCTTCATGGGTTGTATGAAGTCTGTTGTTGTATTTATCAGTCGGTTGTCTCCATTGTTGAGTGTTTGGGTTGTAGTAAGTCTGTGCTTGAATCAGAAATATATGAAATATGTGGTTAGTGTTGAATTGATGTATTTATGTGAATTGGAGTGATATTTTGGTTCAATTGAAGTCTATGGAAAATGTTGATGAATTGATCATTTCAATTGTTCAGAAAACTTGAATCGAAGTGTTGAATTGATGAGTTCAATTGTGTGAAAAATGTTTTCATGAATTGTGTGAAAAATGTTTCTCAATTTAGTGTAAGCTGAGCTCTGTGCATGTCTGTGCATGTTTGATTTGAAAAACAGGCATAACATATGCCGTTATTGCAAATAACGGCATCTGAATTCTGTAACGTTCTTTAAGATAACGGCATCAGTTAAATGGGAAAATTCGAAAACTGTCAAACTTTCTATCTTCACAGTCGTTCTCCAAAATAACGGCATCAGTTAAGGATGTCGTTATCTTGAATAACGGCATCTCTTAAGAATGCCGTTATTGTGAAGAACGGCATCAGTTAGGTCCCAAAAAAAGGAATTTTGGGACTTCTGCCATTCTTTCTGTCTTCACAGTCGTTCATCTGAATAACGGCATCTCCTGAATATGTCGTTATTCAAAAGAACGGCATCTGTTATAGGAATAGTAGTTCATATTTTTGTGCATGTTTTGTGGAGATAAATTACTGAAATCAAATTTGCTCAAATTCAACAACCTTTCACTCCACATTTCTCATTCTTAACTATTTAAACTTAAATTACGCAGCATAAAACAAAAGTTCCCTAATTCTTACTAACTTAACGATAGATTTTAGAACATTAATACAATAATGGGATATAAGTTCAAGTGTCGGTAGACTGGAAAATCCCTACACTGTGGACATTCTTACAACTCTGTCTATTGTGTCCACTCCTTCCTCATTTCGAACAAACTTTTCCAGTGCTCCCACCTTCTCGAGCATCCATGTCATTGCGGATACGAGTACTCTTTGGTCGCCCTTTCACCCGACGAAGACTTGAATCGGCTATGAGCACCGGTCCACTTTGTGTCGGCCAATAAGATTTGTTTGGAATAGGATTGAAAGTTGGTGCCCACGTTTGTGCTAATGAACCGGTAGAGTAAAAGGCATCAATGTATGGTTGATAATTAAGCGCACGGGAAGCACATGCCGCTAACACATGAGAGCATGGAATGTGATATAGTCGGAATTTGCCACAAGTACAAGTTCGGCTCTCAAGGTTTATCGTGTACCAATGTCCACCCTTTTGATATCCACTATCCATTGTAATGCCTGTTTTCACCCCAAAAATACCTAACCGATTATTAAACATTATTGCCTCATGTAAATTGGATTTTTCACGGCGTACATCAATAAAATCCTGAATGCGTGGTGTCCATAATTTATCTTCACTGATAAGCTTCTGTGCGGCTTCATGGCGATCAGTAAAATACATGTTTAGACGAAAAAAAATGTGTTCTACAATTGCTGTGACAGGCAAGCTACGAACACCTTTTAGAACCGAATTGAAAACTTCTGATAGATTTGTTGTTATTATACCATATCTACGACCTCCATCGGCAGAAAGTGCCCACTTCTCAATCGCTTTCTCCTTCAACCAATTAGCCCCATCAGCATTGGTCGCTTCAAGTTGTGCCATCTTTTCCTCAAACTTCTTCTACTGATTTTGACACGCGATCACCTTCAACTTACTCATCAAAAATTTACAACCAATTTTTTTATGAAAGTTGTAAGCAAAATGCCGCATACAGAACCGATGATATGCAAATGGTTCCTTCCATGTACCGAACTCATTTTGCATTACTGATAAAATACCGGCATGGCGATCAGAAATGATACATAGACCTGCACGATCTGTGACAAGCACCGAATACAGTTCATGAACCATGTCCACGTCTCTATGCTTTCACCGTCAACTAGTACAAATGCAAATGGAAACAACTTACCGTTTGCGTCTGGTGAAACAGAAATCAACAAACAGCCTTTATATTTCCCGTACAAATAAGTGCCGTCTATACTTATAACCGGTCTACATGTCTTAAGTCCCTCGATGGAAGGACCGAATGCCTAAAAAACACCCTTAAAAGTTTCTTTCTCCGGACCGGACGCAATCTTCGCCCAATGGACAGCCGTACCAAATTTGAAGCTTGAATTGCATTGAGTAGATATGGCAATTTAGTATAAGATTTTTCAAAAGAACCATATAGTCGCTCAATTGCTTTATGTTTAGCCTTCCAAGCTTTCCAATATGAAATTGTGTAATGGAACCTACCCTTCACTATTCCAATAATGGCTCATGGTGTTATTGCGAGTTGTTCCTTCACAACATCCATTATGACCGTCGATACAACCGTGGAATCAATTTTGCTGTGATCCTGAGTCAATGTAGGATTCACACATGTGTGTGCACCTTCAAGCTTCTTTACCACGAAATAATTTCCGGCCTTTTGGAATAATTGCACGCAACCGCCATGGGCAACCAACTACATTTTGAAGTGCCGGATTTTCTGTAATGTCCTCAGCTGAATGGTTGATGGGTGAGTATTTACATTTCACACAGTATGGACCGGGGGATGATTTTACCGTCACGAATTCGCTGTAGTTCTTCACGGTGTACATCTTCACTTGATGTTGTAGAGCATCTTTGGTTGGAAATCTTTGACCTATGAAGAGTTCATTCAAATTGGAAGAGCCAACGGAGGACTGTCCATGGTCATGTATGGTGGCACGAGACATCCATTCATTCGATTGAGATCCATGCATAGCTGCACTTATGTCCTGACTTGGCAACATGCTGGCATTGTTAACCGGCACATCAACATTGACATCAACAACCGGAGCTTCAACGGCAACCTCCTCATCATCATCTTCAAGACCGCGTTCCTCATCTTCTTCCTCTTCGACCAAATTGTTATTTACAACGGCGTTGTCAAAGTCTTCCATTGCCATGCCGACTCCCAAAATATTTGTGACAATATCAGCGGATGTACCTGCTCGTATTCGAAGAAAACAGGTTCCGTTAGAGTTGTGCTAGTATCTTCTTCTGTATTTGAAATTCTAGCATGTGACTCTGCAGATGGTTTCAAAGTCCGTACAGGCCTTGGACTTTCAATAACAACCCGTCTACTATTTGGAAGCCTCGTTTGGTTGATATATAACTCAACTGCGTTCCAAATATAATTTGGATCAAGTGTCCTACCCATCATGGACCTCAGATAATTGTCGTTGTCTACGGGTACCAACATAAAATATTGCACATCCCCTTTACCAGCAGCATAACGGGCTCTGATTTTCACACTCATTTCACTTCTATCCCAATTGGTGACTTCATATATCTTATCTATTAATTCTAAGTACATAAAGTTGTGGGGAGCCCAAATAATTACCGGTTCAACATCGCTATAAGAATATCCAATCTTGGGATCTTTAATTACTTCTCCTCCAAAATATAACCAAATAGGGATATCATATTTCATAACTAAGAATAAAAATTCAAACATGTTCAAGTCATTCACTACCCATAATAAGCATAACATGGGAATACATATCAAACATACGGTTAAAATAATAATACCTTCAAATTAAACCGTGCTGTCACTAGCTTGAAAAATCGTTGTGGGTGAAGAATGAAATGAGAGTAGGAGTAAGAAGGTAGGATATATTAAATTTTAGAGCACTCCAATGGTTGAAACTTTTTTATTTAGGGATCTAGGGTTTGTGGGTTACAGGAGTGAAGAGAGAGAGAGAAAAAAAACGAATGACAAGGGTTAGGAGAAAGGTTTGGGGGAATATGAGTATAGGTAACTGTGCAAATTAGAAACTAACTGATGTTGTTATTCAAAATAACGGCATCAGTATAAACCTTGTCGTTCTCTCAGAGAACGGCATAGGTTAAATTCTTTTCACACTTGTCCCTCAGCGAAAATTTGATACTGTTTGCTCTTCCGACTAAAAGCAACAGATGTCGTTATTTGCAATAACAGCATGAAACTTTTTTTTTCAAACAGATGCCGTTATTGGGAAGAACGGCATCGAAATGACCTATGCCGTTCTCCCCAAGAACATTTGTTGCTGACGTGTCCATAACTGGGTCAGTTCGCTAATTGTTTTCGGAAGTGGGTCAAGGCGCCAAATATTTTCAAAAAGTGGGTCAGTACGGCAAAATTTTCTCGGTTTGACTCACACTCGCCCCACAACCCTGAAAATTTTGGGGAATGGATCCTTTCAAAATTTGAACTTTTTGGATCAGAAGACCATCTCCCTTTATGGATGGCTTGTTTGGTTGTAAAAGAGCTGCAAAAATTTATTTCCAGTATCTGTTTTTTTTTTTTTTTGCATTACTGTAGCAACAGTAAAGCGCAATTAAAGGACAATTAATACTATTCAAAAATATTAAAAGCTTTAATTTTCGTCCCACATTCTCTCCCCAATTCTTAACTTTTCTTTAACACTCCTCTATTTTACAAAATATTATATTAACCAACTCCCTCCCCTCACCTTGGCCGATGTGGGACTTTTCATATAAGCTTCGGTTTTTTTTGGGCTTGGTTTGTTTTTGTCTCGGTTTTTTTTTTGGTTTTTTTAGCTTTGTTTTTTTTTCCAGTTGTTTATGCCTTCGTTTTCTTTTGGATTTGGTTTTTTTTGCTTCAGTTTTTTTTAGCTTTGTTTTTTTTTTAGTTACCTTTTTTTGTCTCTTATACTAATAGGAGAGAGAGTCTACCCCCCCCCCCCCCCCCAACCCTCATTTCTCTATTTTAAAATAGAGAAATGAGAATAAAAGTAAAGATTCGTATTTAACTAACACGTGCACTACGCATGATTTTTATTATAAAAACAAAATAAAAACCATAATCTCTCAAACATAGTCTCTTCCCCTCTCACATTCATAACCTCAAAATCTCACGGCTCTTCCCAAACCCACCCTCATCCCTACCTCCCCCCCCCCCCTAAGCAGCTATAGTAAAATTCAATTGTATAACATTATGGTTTGACAATAATTCTCTAAACTATATGCTTATGTGAGGATGATAACGAATATTTCAGTAATTACGATATGAATTATATTCATAAGTTTCTCTGAATTTTCTCACATTTTTTTAGAGTTCTATATAATTTTATAAGTTCCTCAAAACTATTTAGGCTGTGCAATTTGCACAGGGTAACACTAGTCTATATATTAGCACTTACGTGTGGGGATGTATTTTGGTTGTAAGCACTTTTGGGTGTTGAAGTATTTTGGATGTAATTGTGGTTCTTTTTATATATGAGTCGGATGGCACTTCTCATGCCATCTCTGGTTACAAAAAAAAAAAAAAAAAACTAGTCTATATATTATGCTAATAGGAGAGAGAATGTACCCCCTATCTCTTTTCATCATTTTGAAATAGAGAAAGGAAAGCAAAAACAGGAATTCACACATACTTTAACATGTGCACACACCTAGCCACCGCCGCCGCTCAATTTTCGACCATCTGATCATCCAGATGCGCGAAGACGTGCGTAATCGAGGCTCCCGATCGCTCCACGTCGCCACCCAATCACACATGTCCAATTCACTCAGCGGACATCACGTGATCAACGTCCCAGGTCGCACCACGTCACCACATCATCCTGTCATCTTATTCCACTCAGTGGGCAAGCACATGCTCGATGGATGATCTAGATCGCTCCAAAAATCGTGTCATCTCGATAAATAAATAAAAATAACAGAAAATAATTTAAAATTAGGAAATTAAATTAAAATTCTGAAAAACTCACTTCATGAGAAAAAATTTTTTAAAATTTTGGAATCTAAACAATATATTATGCTAAACTAGTTTTGTCTATGATTTTTTTCTCATTTTTTCCTTTTTAAAATAAAAAAAAGAGAGGTAGGAGATAGCTCTCCACTCTTACTTCATCCAATTTGGAATTAGAATCTTCATTATTATATAGATGTTATTAGATGAATTTTTTAAATTAAAAAAATATGTACAGTATTGCACGGGTTATACTAGACTAGTAATATACACGTGCGATGCACGTATTTTTTATATAAATAAAGTAAAAACTCTAATTTACACGTGTGATGCATGCTCTTAATAAATATGATTATATATTTTTAAAAGTAAATGTGAAGATTATGATGGGGGAGTTGGAGTTGCACGTGTGTTGCACGTAAGTAGGTAGATTTACAACTCCAACTCTTCCATTATAATAGTTATTATATATTATATTATACATAGATAGATAGATAGTAATTTACACGTGTGATGCACATTTAATATATTAAAAAAATTAAAGTAAAAATATGATGTAGTGAGGACTTGAACATGAGACATCCTTCATATTAGTTATGCACGTGCAATGCACGCGTTGGTAGATTGACAAATGACACTAAGGTCTTCTCCCATTATAATATTAGAGATATATATAAATATAGAGAAAACGGTTGAGATTTTTGAACCTTGTAGTACAATTTTCTGCTGATAAAGGGTATATAAAGGGTATAATGGGAGAGTTGGACGTGACGTGCGAAGCATGTGTTAATAAAAATATTTTAAAGTAAAAACTCTGATGTAAACATGCAGTGTACGTGTTAAATTTAAAAATTTTAAGTAAAAAATATATATGCTTTACGTGCATTGCACGTTTCAATTTTGAAAATTTAAGTAAAAATGGGAGAGTTGGAGTTGCACATACAACGCACAGTGTCATTTAAAAAAATTAAGTAAAAATGGGAGAGTTGGAGTTGCATGTATAACGCACGGGTTTGTTTGTTGACAAATTACAACTCCAACTCTCCCATTATAATACAGAAGATATTATATTATGTAATATTACTAGATTTGCCCGTGGGCACGTGCCTACAGCACGTTTTCGGAACGATACAGCTTATGAAAAGCCTTGTAAACAGTAACACAACAATTATGTAACTCAAGTTTGAAGAGTATGACAATAATTAGTTGTAAATTAAAGTCCATGTTTCCATTAGTATATGTTGAAAAATAATTATAAATGACGGTATAAAATCCAACTTCTTAGAACTTTGAGAGTGGAAATGATGAAATATAACTATTGAAGAGATATTTGTTATTTTCAATGTAACACGAACAATAAAAAAAACATAAAAAAACTGAAAATTTACAAACCTGAAATCTGAAAATCTAAATTTCTGAGTAAATAGAGAAAGAATGAGAGAGAGATAGAGAGAGAGAGAGAAATAATTAATTAAATAAATGAGTTGTTGTTTTTTTTTGGTATTTGAATTGGAGTTTTGGGGTTTGAAATTTGGGGGGGGGGAGGGGGGGGGGGGGGGGGAGAATGTGTTTTGCTCAAGTTTGAATAGTATGACAATAATTAGTTGTAAATAAAAGTCCATGTTTCCATTAGTATATGTTGAAAAATAATTATAAATGACGGTATAAAATACAACTTCTTAGAACTTTGAAGGTGGAAAATGATGAAATTTAACTATTGAAGAGATATTTGCTCCTTTCAATGTAACA
This sequence comes from Hemerocallis citrina, assembly GCA_017893485.1. Classification (NCBI taxonomy): domain Eukaryota; kingdom Viridiplantae; phylum Streptophyta; class Magnoliopsida; order Asparagales; family Asphodelaceae; genus Hemerocallis; species Hemerocallis citrina. The sequence continues at coordinate 53,748,980 of CM030359.1, read as the reverse complement.
TGAACAATAAAAAAAACATAAAAAAACCGAAAATTTACAAACCTGAAATCTGAAAATCTAAATTTTTGAGTAAATAGAGAGAGATAGAGAGATAAATAATTAAATAAATAAATGAGTTTTTTTTTTTTTGTGGGCGGGGGGGGGGATTTGAATTTGAGTTTTGGGGTTTGAAATTTAGGGGGGGGGGGGGGAATGTGTTTTGTGAGGTTAGATTTGGGCTTTTGATTTTGAGGGGATTGAAGGAGAGCCACTTGATAGCTTTCTTTGTGTTTTATTACTAGATTTGCCTGTGGGCACGTGCCTACGGCACGTCTTCGGAACGATACAAAATACGAAAAGCACTGTAAACAATAAAATAACAATTATGTAGCTCAAGTTTGAATAGTATGACAATAATTATTTGTAAATAAAAGTCCATGTTTCCATTAGCATATGTTGAAAAATAATTATAAATGGCGGTGTAAAATCTAAGTTCTTAGAACTTTAAGTGTGGAAAATGATGAAATTTAACTATTGAAGAGATATTTGCTATTTTCACTACAATAAAAAAACATAAAAATTCTGAAAATTTACAAACCTGATCTCTTAAAATCTAAATTTCTAAGTAAATAAAGAAAGAATGTAAGAGAGATAGGGAGAGAGAGAAAGAGAGAAATATGAAAAAGTGAAGAGAGAAGAGAGATATAGTAATAAAGTAATGGGTTTTTTAGTTTTGGAAGGAAAATTTTGGATTTGGGGTTTGAAATTTTGGGGGGGAAATGCGTTTTGTGAGGTTAGATCTAGGCCTTTGATTTTGGGAGATTGAAGGTTGTAAATAAAAGTCCATGTTTCCATTAGTATATGTCGAAAAATAATTATAAATGGGGGTGTAAAATCTAAGTTCTTAGAACTTTAATTGTGGAAAATGATGAAATTTAACTGTTGAAGAGATATTTGCTATTTTCACTATAACATGTGCAATAAAAAAAAATAAAAATTCTGAAAATTTACAAACCTGATTTCTTAGAATCTAAATTTCTAAGTAAATAAAGAAAGAATGTGAGAGAGATAGGGAGAGAGAAATATACAAAAATTAAAGAGAGAAGAAAGATATAGTAATAAAGTAATGGGTTTTTCAGTTTTTTTTTCGGGGGAGGGGGGGGGGAATGTGTTTTGTGAGGTTAGATCTAGGCCTTTGATTTTGGGGGATTGAATGTTGTAAATAAAAGTCCATGTTTCCATTAGTATGTGTTGAAAAATAATTATAAATGGGGGTATAAAATCTAAGTTCTTAGAACTTTAAGTGTGGAAAATGATGAAATTTAACTGTTGAAGAGATATTTGCTATTTTCACTATAACATATACAATAAAAAAACATAAAAATTCTGAAAATTTACAAACCTGATCTCTTAAAATCTAAATTTCTAAGTAAATAAAGAAAGAATGTGAGAGAGATAGGGAGAGAGAGAAAGAGAGAATATGAAAAAGTGAAGAGAGAAGAGAGATATAGTAATAAAGCAATAGGGTTTTTTTAGTTTTAGGGGGGAAAATTTTGGTTTTGGGGTTTGAAATTTTGGGGGAAAAATGTGTTTTGTGAGGTTAGATCTAGGCCTTTGATTTTGGGGGATTGAAGGTTGTAAATAAAAGTCCATGTTTCCATTAGTATATGTTGAAAAATAATTATAAATGGTGGTGTAAAATCTAAGTTCTTAGAACTTTAATTGTGGAAAATGATGAAATTTAACTGTTGAAGAGATATTTGCTATTTTCACTATAACATGTGCAATAAAAAACATAAAAATTCTGAAAATTTACAAACCTGATTTCTTAAAATCTAAATTTCTAAGTAAATAAAGAAAGAATGTGAGAGAGATAGGGAGAGAGAGAAAGAGAGAAATATGAAAAAGTGAATAGAGAAGAGAGATATAGTAATAAAGTAATGGGTTTTTTAGTTTTGGGAGGAAAATTTGGTTTTGGGTTTGAAATTTTGGGGGGGAAATGTGTTTTGTGAGGTTAGATCTATGTCTTTGATTTTGGGGGATTAAAGGTTGTAAATAAAAGTCCATGTTTCCATTAGTATATATTGTAAAAAATTATAAATGGGGGTGTACAATCTAAGTTCTTAGAACTTTAAGTGTAGAAAATGATGAAATTTAACTGTTGATATGGTTAAAAATGGGGTTTAATCGGAACCGTCCAAATCGGGCACGAATCCTGAAGCCCAGGGGTAAAACGGTAATTTCACCTACCAATGGGTCTGAGATGGGTTCTGGATCTTTTCGTCAAAGATCCAATAACCCACGAACGGATCCACCTCAATTGGGTGCGGGTTTCAACCAGCGGAAAGCCCGATCCGGAGGAATAGAATTAGGGTTCCTGGTTTAATCCTAATCAACGGCCCTGATTCACATCTATCTTTTCACTGGGAATTAGGGATTGCATTCCTAATTTATTTACAAGGAGAATATTCCTTATTAGATCACGGGGATTACATTCCTAATTTGATCCCTAAGACGCCTATAAATACCCCCCATCCATCTCCATTAAGAGGTAATCAATCTTTTGCCAGTTTTTACGCTCTTTCATAATCTTCCCTGATTACTGACTTGAGCGTCGGAGGGTGCGTCGCCGGAACAACCCCGGTGTCTCGCACTTTTTGCAGGTGTACGGTAGGAGTCAGCGTCAAACTCCGACGGAACAGGTATACAGGTTTGCTATTCAGTTTTCCTAAGAATCCACAAATACTATCTGCTTGCCCCCACACCAAATTTAGCGGCAACAGATTGGCGCCTTCTGTGGGAAACTAACGAATAGCAACCTCCCCTCTTCCCGTTGGACAGATCTTCTCCAGCCATGCCTCCTAGGAAAGTCAGATTCAGAGGGTCCAACCGAGGACCCAACCCCGATCAGCAACAAGAAGTTCCCCCTCAACCCGCTCAACAGCAGGGACAACTTCTTCCTCAGGCGGAGGACCCACTCCAACAGGGCCCGCCTGCTCCTCAGAACCAACAGCCTCCCAAAGGTCCCAATCCGCAGAAACAGCCTCTCCATCCGGATCACATCTCCATCCATAACGCCTCTTCGGACTCTATGGCCTCTCACCATCCCCAAGCTTCCGATCACCACCACACCGTCCTCAATTGGCAGAAGGATGAGGATCTTCGCCGCCATCTGGATGAAAAGCGGGCCCGAGAGGGAACCTCCCGCCAACACCATCTGGATGAGCGGTCTCCTCACCGCCGAGAATACAGAAGGTCCCCTACCCAAAGGGGACGGAGAGAGTCCCCCGAGCATTACAGAAGAAGGCCACACTCCCCTGCAGGTCGGCAACAGCCTAGGAATGATGAGGCACCCATCACCCGTGCCGAGTTCCAGTAGTTCCAAGCAACCGTCCTACAAGCTCTCAATCTCCGTCCCAACACCAATGCACCCAAGATCCCCTCTCCTCCTCCGGTTCGAAGTCCTCGCCGACGGTCCCCATCTCCTCCTCCAGCTCCCAGCAACTCCCGGCATGTGCAAAGTCCTCGCCGCTCCAGGAGCTACCGTCGTCGTAGCCCCCGCTCTCCCTCGTACGAAGACGAGTCTAGAGGCTCGGCTGATTACCGTTGAAGGGACGACGCTGTGTACCACCGTCTCCATGAAATGGAGAGGCGCTTGGGTCAGTTAGACCGAGAAGAAGAACTTAGAGGAAGGACCCTTCGTCCTAGCAGACCTCCTTTTTCCCGAACCATAATGGATGCACCTGTACCAACCGGCTTCAAGCCTCCTCAATTTGAGACCTACTCCGGGGAGACTGACCCCGTCGATCACATCGAAAGCTTCAAGACCCTAATGCTCATCCATCAAGCTTCCGATGCCCTCCTCTGCAAAACCTTCCCCACAACTCTCAAGGGCCCAGCTAGAGAATGGTACTCTCGCCTTGCCCCATCCTCGATATTCTGCTTCGAGCAATTCGAGACCCTCTTCGTCACCCATTTCGTAAGTAGTCGTAGAACTGAGAAGACCATAATCTCGCTACTGTACCTCCACCAGAAGAAGGGTGAGAAGTTGAGAGACTATGTGAAGAGGTTCACAGCTGAAGCCAGGTCCATAGCATCCCTCGACCAGTCGGTCGCTGCAGCAGCATTTCAATCCAATGTCCTCAATTCCAACCTCCGCTCCTCCCTCGCCAAGAAGCCCCCACAAAACTTCTCTGACCTCCTCCTCCGAAGTGAAAAGTACATTCGGGCCGAAGAAGCTGAGCATCGCCCCAACTTGGAGGGGTCTTCCTCTGGGTTCAAGAGAAAGGAAACAGAAGAGGAAGGAGCCAAGAAGCTCCAGAAGGATAATGTCGGCCAGCGTCGACCTCCCCCCAGATTTGAAAAATTCACTCCCCTTAACGCCAATATCTCCACAATTCTCATGGAAGTTGAGAAGGAGGGGGTGATACCTCCTGCACCAAAAATGAACACCCCTGGCAAGAAGAGGAATAAAGAAAAGTGGTGCCGTTATCATCGGGACCACGGCCACGACACCAACGATTGTCGGGCCCTGAAGAATGAGATAGAAGCCCTCATCCAGAGGGGGCAGCTGACCAGGTTCGTAAGAAAGGACCGAGCCGAACTTCCTCCCCCGCCTCGGGGGGCTAATAAGCGTTCGGAGCGCGATGAAATGCCCGACTTCGAAGAGGAGCGTGTCCTACACCTCATTCATGGGGGCCCAATGGGGGGCTCCTCAAACTCCTCTCGAAAGGCATTTATAAGAGAAGTCAATTCGGTTTGCACCACCCCTCCTCCCAAAGGCCTCGGAGTGTTTGTCACATCCTCAGATGAAGATCTCGAAGGTGTCCGCACTCCTCATTGTGACGCACTCGTCATCAGCCTCCACATGGCGAACTTCAAAGTGGAGAGGATCCTAGTGGACAATGGCAGCTCCGTTAACATCCTCTTCCTTGCCCCTTTTAAAGGCCTAAAGCTCTCCCGAGACAGACTTAAGCCTGTCGGCTACACGCTCCATGGGTTCACGGGAGTGCCAGTGACTATTGAAGGGGTGATCACCCTCGACGTAACCGCTGGCAAAACTCCTACTACCCGAACGGAGTCAATGGACTTCATGGTCGTAGATGTCCCCGTAGCCTACAATGTCATTCTGGGTCGGCCCGGCCTAGCTGCCCTTGAAGCCGTCCCCTCTGCCTATCACCTCAAAATGAAGTTTCCAACTCGGGCCGGAGTAGGGGAGGTAAAAGGCAATCAGGAAACAGCCCGCAAGTGCTACATGACCTCTACCCTCGGTCCAGTCCTCTCCTTAGAAACTCTGGAAATCCCCCAAGATGCTGCCCGACCGACATCCGAGCCGGTGGACGAATTGGAGGAGGTGCTCTTCTCTGAGCAGGATCTAACTCGAAAGTTCTCTGTTAGCAAGACCCTCCCGTCCGCCCTATGCTCGGACATTATACAGTGCATCTGAAGGAACCGAGACCTCTTCGCTTGGTCAGCTGCAGACATGTCCGGAATTTCCGAAGAGCTCTTAGTCCACCACCTCAGCGTTGTTCCGGGGTCCAAACCGGTTCAGCAGAAGAAGCGCAAGTTCGCCCCCGAGCGTCAGCTAGCCATAAAAGATGAGGTGGACAAGCTCTTGAAGGCCCGGTTCATACAAGAGGTGAACTATCCTGAGTGGTTGTCGAATGTAGTAATGGTGAAGAAGTCCAATGGGACTTGGAGGATTTGTATTGATTTTACCGATCTCAACAAGGCTTGCCCCAAGGATCCCTTCCCTCTTCCGAGTATTGACACTCTGATCGATGCCACCTCGGGAAATGAGCTCGTCAGCTTCATGGACGCTTTCTCAGGCTACAACCAGATTCGGATGTTCCCTCCGGATATCCCAAAGACATCATTCGTGACCGACCAGGGCCTCTATTGCTACAGGGTCATGCCCTTCAGTTTGAAGAATGCCGGAGCCACATACCAATGCCTCGTCAACAGGGTTTTCCAAGCTCAAATCGGCCGCAATATGGAAGTATATGTTGACGACATGCTTGTAAAAAGCATCCGAGGTCCTGATCATGTAACCGACCTCCAAGAGGCGTTTGATGTTCTGAGAAAGCACAACATGAGACTCAATCCGAACAAATGTGCATTCGGAGTCTCGTCAGGAAAGTTCCTCGGCTTCATGGTTAGCCAACGAGGAATTGAAGCAAACCCTGAGAAAATCAAGGCCATACTAGACATGGCCCCTCCCAAGAATGTTAAAGAAGTTCAGAGGTTAACAGGCCGCCTAGCCGCCATAGGGCGCTTTCTTTTGAAGTCCGGGGAGAAATGCCTCCCCTTCTTCAAAGCCCTCAGAGGGGCTAAAGGTTTTGAATGGGGGCAACAGCAACAGGATTCCTTCGACCTGCTCAAGGCTTACCTCGTCAATCCCCCTCTCCTCAGCAAACCAATTCCTGGTGAACCCCTCTACCTCTACCTGGCAGCCTCCGAGCAGACCCTCAGTGCAGTTTTGGTAAGGGAAGAAGACCGGGCTCAAAAGCCCATTTACTACGTGAGCAAGGTACTTCGGGATGCCGAGCTCCGCTATCCGAAAATAGAAAAGATGGCTTACGCCCTGGTGATGGCCGCGAGAAAACTTCGCCCGTACTTTCAGTCCCATTCGGTGGTCGTTCTAACCGACCAACCGCTGAAGCAGGTCCTCCACAAGCCAGAAACCTCGGGTTGCCTTATGAAATGGTCTATCGAGCTGAGCCAGCACGATATAACTTATCAGCCTCGGATCGCGATCAAGGCTCAGGCCTTAGCAGAATTCATAGTTGAGAGTACCATCCCCGAGTCTAGCCAAACAGTGAAGGGACCACCCGTCTGATCGGTTTATGTAGACGGATCCTCCTGCAATGAGGGAAGCGGGACAGGGGTCATTCTGGCAGGCCCAGATGACTTCATCCTCCAATACTCCCTCCGTATCAACTTCAAGGCCTCGAACAACGAAGCAGAATACGAGGCACTCATAGCCGGCCTTGGAATGGCTCGAAATGCAGGGGCCCAACGCCTCCGGATCTTTAGCGACTCTCAGCTAGTCGTAAATCAGGTCCTCGGCGAGTATGAAGCACGTGATGACAGGATGGTTAAATACTTAGCCAAGGTCAAGAGCCTCATGGCACTGTTTGAAGAAGCCTTCATCCAATGCATACCTCGGGAAGAAAATGCTCAAGCCGATGCCCTCTCCAAACTAGCCTCTTCCTCCCTTCAAGGTCTCGAGCAGACCGTCTTGATAGAGGTCCTTCTGAAGCCGAGTATTGAGGACGAAACTCCCGACTCTATGGAGTCGCTGCCTGTCCTGCTCGAAGACAACTGGATGAAACCCTTCGTCGAATTCTTAAGGGATGGACTCCTCCCCGAGGATCCCAAGGAAGCTCGAAGAGTGAGAACCCAAGCTGAGCGTTACACACTAATCGGAGGTATCCTATATAAATGCTCCTTCACACAGGTAGACGGCCAGCCTTACCTGAGATGCCTCTCCCCCAAACAGGCCGACTACGCCCAGCAAGAACTTCACGAGGGCATCGGTGGGGCACATTCGGGATCCAGATCCTTGGCCCACAAAGTGTTGAATTACGGATATTTCTGGCCCACTCTCTTACGAGACGCCGAACGACACGTTCGGCAATGCAGCTCCGTCAGAAGTACTCCGACATCCGACGTCTCCCACAAGCTCCACTAACTTCCCTATCAAGTCCAGTCCCCTTTGCAATGTGGGGGATGGATTTACTAGGGCCATTTCCACCAGCTCCCGGACAGTTCAAATTCTTAGTCGTGGCGATCGACTACTTTTCAAAATGGATAGAGGCCGAGCCCTTGGCTACGATCACCGAGAACAAGGTTGTTCAGTTCTTTTGGAAGAGCGTGATCTGCCGATTCGACGTCCCTCGGGTCCTGATAACAGACAACGGAACCCAGTTCACCGGGGCTGCCTTCCGAGCTCTATGCGAAGACCTCTCCATCCAACATAGGTTCTCCTCCGTCTCACATCCCCAGTCGAATGGCCAAGCCGGAAATGCTAACCGACAGATCCTCTCCGGCATTAAGAAGAGGTTGGATAAGTGTTCCAAAGGCTTATGGGTCGATCAGCTTCCCAACGTGCTGTGGAACTACCGCACCACAAAACGGTCCCCCACAGGAGAGAGCCCATTCAATCTCACCTATGGGTCCGAGGCCATCATCTCCCTAGAAGTCGGAATACCCTCTCCTCGCCTAATAGCTTACGAAGAAGAGCAAAATGCCAGAGAGCTTAGAGCAAATCTAGACCTGATAGATGAGATCAGAGAAAGAGCCGCCATTCGCCAACAAAGCTACCGAAGAAGGATCGAGTTGGCATACAACAAGAGAGTCCGCCCCACGGACCTCAAAGAAGGGGACCTGGTCCTCAGAAAGTTGGCCATCTCCTTTCCTGGTCAAAAGAGTAAACTCGCTCCAAATTGGGAGGGACCTTACAAGATCGTCAAAGAAGTTCGGCCCGGCACATACAGACTAGAAGACCTCGAAGGCAGGGAGATCCCTAGGACCTGGAATGCTGACCATCTCTTAAAATACCAAGAGAGAGCACCAATGCCTCTCTAAGTATTTCGAGATGTCGAACCGTTCCTCTCCTATTACTTGTAATGATTTTCTTTTATTTTTCCCTTGTAATAATGGCTAGCAACTTTAGAAGCAGCCAACTATTAATCATTAATAAAGAAAGCTTTTTCATACTTTACTATTGTTTACATCTCTCTGCTTTCACTCTTCACTCTCACAATGGTTCGGAGTCCAACACTTGGCTCGATTCTGCTTCGCAAGTTCGCTCCTAAGCGAGCTAGAAGTAGTTCGCCATTCAGAATTGCTCCCACAACCGTTGAACTAATCTAACGATGGTCCGGAGTCCAACACTTGGCTCGATTCCGCTTCGCAAGTTCGCTTCTAAGCGAGTTAGAAGTAATTTGCCATTCGGAATTGCTCCCACAACTGTTGAACTAATCTAACGATGGTTCGGAGTCCAACACTTGGCTCGATGTTGCTTCGCAAGTTCACTTCTAAGCGAGCAAGAAGTAGTTCGCCATTCGGAATTGCTCCCACAACCGTTGAACTAATCTAACGATGGTTCGGAGTCCAACACTTGGCTCGATTCTGCTTCGCAAGTTCGCTTCTAAGCGAGCTAGAAGTAGTTCGCTATTCGGAATTGCTCCCACAACCGTTGAACTAATCTAACGATGGTTCGGAGTTCAACACTTGGCTCAATTCCGCTTCGCAAGTTCGCTTCCAAGCGAGCTAGAAGTAGTTCGCCATTCGGAATTGCTCCCACAACCGTTGAACTAATCTAACGATGGTCCGGAGTCCAACACTTGGCTCGATTCCGCTTCGCAAGTTCGCTTCTAAGCGAGTTAGAAGTAATTTGCCATTCGGAATTGCAACCACAACCGTTCAACTAATCTAACGATGGTTCGGAGTCCAACACTTGGCTCGATTCTGCTTCGCAAGTTCGCTTCTAAGCGAGCTGGAAGTAGTTTGCCATTCGGAATTGCTCCCACAACTGTTGAACTAATCTAACGATGGTTCGGAGTCCAACACTTGGCTCGATTCCGCTTCGCAAGTTCGCTTCTAAGCGAGCTGGAAGTAGTTCACCATTCGGAATTGCTCCCACAACCGTTGAACTAATCTAACAATGGTTCGGAGTCCAACACTTGGCTTGATTCCGCTTCGCAAGTTTGCTTCTAAGCCAGCTAGAAGTAGTTCGCCATTCGGAATTGTTCCCACAACCGTTGAACTAATCTAACGATGGTTCGGAGTCAAACACTTGGCTCGATTCTGCTTCGCAAGTTCGCTTCTAAGTGAGCTAGAAGTAGTTCGCCATTCGGAATTGCTTCCACAACCGTTGAACTAATCTAACAATGGTTCGGAGTCCAACACTTGGCTCGATTCCGCTTTGCAAGTTTGCTTCTAAGCGAGCTAGAAGTAGTTCGCCATTCAGAATTGCTCCCACAACCGTTGAACTACTCTAACGATGGTTCGGACGCGAACACTTGGCTCAATCCCACTCCGCGAGCTTACTATCAGACAAACTCGACACGTCTCGCGAAGTTCGCGAGAAGAATAAGTTCGGCACCACTGGCCGAACACTCATGTCGCCAACCCCCACACAAGCAAAAGACCAGCTCAGGGACCTCGGCACGACGAACACAGTCACAAACAAAATGACTACACAGAGCTACAAAGAACATGCAAGTTCGAGAAAGAAATATTGTTAATAATTGGAATACAGTACAAAGCGACTCTTCCATACAACAAGGATACAAGGCCTTAAAGTGCAAAAATTACAACGCCGACCCACTACACTTGGCTTTAAAAACGATCATCAATGCCTCCGTGGCGCCGGGATGTTCCTCTTCAAGGACACTCGAGGTCGGCGACGTTTGCCTCCGGAGCCCGACCTCAAACCAGCGAATTAGGACGTGTCCTCGGCACTGCTCCTAGCAGCCGCTCCGACGGATGCCCCGCTCGACGAAATGGCCACCGAGCTTTGTGCATCCCCCGGGCTAGGATGGCCGAGGGGCGGACGGGTCGCCATCTCGTAAAACGTGATGCCCCGATCGCTCTCCGCGCGAGTACACGAAGTGCTCCTCACATTGATCAGCCCCGAACGCGGTTTGAGATGAGCCACCTCCGCCTCCAGCTCTGAAATCCGGTCTCGCAATGAGTCATCTTTGACATTGACCTCGAAGCGAGGAGGTATTGCGGAGTCCGGCACGCCAGAGCGACTAGCTATAAGACGGCAAAGATGAGTGACTTCGATGCTCTTGTCTACCGTGGCTCTCTTCAGTGCGTCGACCTCGGCCGTCAGCTCGTCCCGTTCGGTCGTCAGTTTGGCAACCTCGGCCGTCAGTCCCTCTCCCTCCGTCCGAAGCTCTGCCTCTACAGTCTGCAGGTGACGGATCTCAGAAAGCAGATCGTCCCTCTCCGCTGTTATTTTTGACAAATTGTGCCGAATGCACTGGATTCGAAGCCCGTTGCTAAAGGCGGTCGAAGAACCTTCGTCCTCTCCTATGGGGGTCATCTCGGCGATCCTGCTCTCCAGACGTCGGATCGCGATGTCTCGTCGACCTAGGATGAGCTGAAGATGGTTCCGCTCGCTTTCGGCTCGGTGCAATCCCAGCTCGACTTCATAGAGCTGCTCTCGGCACCTCGCCAAGCACAGCCTCGTCGCCCCTAAGCCGGCCTCGGCTCGAGTGTTGTCATCCGAGCGAGTGGGTTCGACGTCTTGAGCTACCACCATGAGCTAAAAAGAAGTCGAGACAAACAACAAAATTTCAAACACTGCCGAAGTCCAACACTTCAAGAATTTTCGAACAAACTTTGAACAACTCAAGTACAGAAAGACACAGTCGAACCCAAAAGACACAGAGTCGAACCCAAAAAGATTAGTTTTTCATTCATTTCAAAACAACGGTGGCCAGTCCGCGATTAGGCGTTACACTTCAAAAAAGAAAGAAAAAGAAAAACAGAAGAAAAAACGAGCGGAGTCAGGGCGCGACCTCTTTCCCAGGGCGGCGAGCGTCGGTGGGGGTCGACTTCTCCGAAGGGGGCACCACCGCCAGCGGGGTAACCGCGGAGCCCGGGACCTCGCCGGTGACTTCGACTTCTGTCTCGGCTTCGTCCTCCCCTTCTTCTTCTTCCCCCTCGGATTCAGGGTCGAAGCCCTCGACGTGGCCCGGGAACAGTCTCCATCCCGAGACGTCCACGTCAGGGTACGTCTTCGCCACCCGGGCTATGGCTTCGGCGTAAGCTTTAGCCATGTTTTGCGCGAGGAAACCTTGCACCTTCGCCAGGGTCGCGTCCTTGGCACCCTTCACCGCCTCCGCCTTGGCCTCTTTAGCTTCGGCCAACTGCTTGGCCGCCTCCTCCTTCTGGCAGAGAAGATCGCCCTCCAACTTCGCGACCTGGTCCTCGAGCGACTCGACCCTCGCCGCCTTCCCTTCGAACTCGACCCTGACCTTGTCGAGCTCGTTCCCCATCCGAGCTTTCTCTTTCCGAGCCTGGTCGGACTCCTGCTTCAGCTCCTTCTCCAGAGCCGCCAACCTCTCGGTGAGGTGTCCAAAATGGACGATGATCTGCGACAAGGAAAGAAGAACTAAAAGAGTTAGAAAAAATTATAGCTAAAGAAACTCAACGACCCCAAAAACCTAACACTTACCGAGAAGGCCGAGCGAGCAATCTCGATGACGTCGTCACCTTCTTGCTCGGCCTCCATTGCAGCGCAATCCTTCGGCGTCGCCAGGTGCTTAACCGCCTGCATACTCGCTAGGGAGTTGCCGAGGAATCCATCATGTTTCCGAACTTGCCAGTCCGGAATATGGATCCTCCTGTGCTCCTCGGTCAGGAGCTCCTCGGCCGCGACGGACAACGGGGGGGTCGTCATCCCCAGAGCTGCGGCGATGGGGAACTCGCCGACCGCGTTTGATGCCGAGGCGCCTGCACCGGCAATGACCGGGCTACTAAGGGTCTCCGTCTCCTCGATCGTCTCCGTGACCCTCGGAAAAAATTGGGGTTCGGCACCAGCTGCCGAGCGCTCGTGACACCGACCCCGTTACGGGGAAAAATAGGGGTTCGGCACCAGCTACCGAGCGTTCTTGACACCGACCCCGTTATGGGGGAAAAGTTGGGGTTCGGCACCAGCTGCCGAGCGCTCTTAACACCGACCCTGTTACGGGGGAAATTTGGGGTTCGGCACCAGCTGCCGAGCGCTCGTGACACCGACCCCGTTACGGGGAAAATAGGGGTTCGGCACCAGCTGCCGAGCGTTCTTGACACCGACCCTGTTACGGGGAAAAGTTGGGGTTCGGCATCAGCTGCCGAGCGTTCTTGACACCGACCCCGTTATGGGGAAAAAGTTAGGGTTCGGCACCAGCTACCGAGCGTTTTTGACACCGACCCCGTTATGGGGGAAAAGTTAGGGTTCGGCACCAGCTGCCGAGCATTCTTGACACCGACCCCGTTATGGGGGAAAAGTTGGGGTTCGGCACCAGCTGCCGAGCGCTCTTGACACCGACCCCGTTATGGGAGAAAAGTTGGGGTTCGGCACCAGCTGCCGAGCGCTCTTGACACCGACCCTGTTATGGGAGAAAAGTTGGGGTTCGGCACCAGCTGACCGAGCGCTCTTGACACCGACCCCGTTATGGGGGAAAAGTTGGGGTTCGGCACCAGCTGCCGAGCGCTCTTGACACCGACCCCGTTATGGGGGAAAAGTTGGGGTTTGGCACCAGCTGCCGAGCGCTCTTGACACCGACCCTGTTACGGAGAAAAATTGGGGTTCGGCACCAGCTGCCGAGCGCTCTTGGCAGCGACCCTATTACGTGGAAAGATTGGACCTCGGACTTCGCCGAACTCCCTCTCAGCACTCACAACCTAGCCGAGGTCCCTCTCCTCTTCGGAAGGAGGTGCCGAACCACCTGCAGACCTCGGCCTCCTGGGCAGCGAGCGCTGGAAGGTGAAACAAGCATGTAGGCCACACAATGAAGGAAAACGGCCGAGCCGTCCACCAAGAGATCGCGAAAAAACAATTAAAAATTCGGGAAATTAAGGAAGAACTCCTGGAAAGCAATTGTAGAGGTGGGGAAGCATTTTCTAGTCCCTGAACAAGCGATTATTGCCAAGAACAATCTTCTAAGACCCCCGAATGACGAATTGACACTTCACAAAGTTAAAAGGATATTCCTACGAGAACACCACACGACCATGGGAGCTCAGGAGCGACTCAGAGTTCAATCCACTTGAAAAATCACCACACTACCTCCTTCAAGATTCAAAACCTTCCATTTGGGCTCCGATACAACTCCACTAGCCATTAAAACAGTAAGACTACTCCTCAAAGGCTGATCAAGCTCAGTCTTCGGGAGTGGGGGGCTCGTGATATGGCTAAAAATGGGTTTAATCGGAACCGTCCAAATCGGGCACGAATCCTGAAGCCCAAGGGTAAAACAGTAATTTCACCTACCAATGGGTCTGAGATGGGTACTGGATCTTTTCGTCAAAGATCCAATAACCCACGAACGGATCCACCTCAATCGGGTGCGGGTTTCAACCAGCAGAAAGCCCGATCCGGAGGAATAGAATTAGGGTTCCTGGTTTAATCCTAATCAATAGCCCTGATTCACATCTATCTTTTCACTGGAAATTAGGGATTGCATTCCTAATCTGTTTACAAGGAGAATATTCCTTATCAGATCACGGGGATTACATTCCTAATTTGATCCCTAAGACGCCTATAAATACCCCCCCATCCATCTCCATTGAGAGGTAATCAATCTTTTGCCAGTTTTTACGCTCTTTCATAATCTTTCCTGATTACTGACTTGAGCGTCGGAGGGTGCGTCGCCGGGAACAACCCCGGTGTCTCGCACTTTTTGCAGGTGTACGGCAGGAGTCAGCGTCAAACTCCGACGGAACAGGTATACAGGTTTGCTATTCAGTTTTCCTAAGAATCCACAAATACTATCTGCTTGCCCCCACACCAAATTTTGCGGCAACAACTGTTGAAGCGATATTTGCTATTTTCACTATAACATGTGCAATAAAAAACCATAAAAATTCTAAAAATTTACAAACCTGATATCTTAAAATCTGAATTTCTAAGTAAATAAAGAAAGAATGTGAGAGAGATAGGGAGAGAGAGAAAGAGAGAAATATGAAAAAGTGAAGAGAGAAGAGAAATATAGTAATAAAGCAATGGGTTTTTTTAGTTTTGGGGGGAAAATTTTGGTTTTGGGGTTTGAAATTTTTGGGGAAATGTGTTTTGTGAGGTTAGATCTAGGCCTTTGATTTTGGGGGATTGAAGGTTGTAAATAAAAGTCCATGTTTCTATTAGTGTATGTTGAAAAATAATTATAAATGGTGGTGTAAAATCTAAGTTCTTAGAACTTTAAGTGGGGAAAATGATGAAATTTAACTATTGAAGAGATATTTGCTATTTTCACTATAACATGTGCAATAAAAAAACATAAAAATTCTGAAAATTTACAAACTTGATTTCTTAAAATCTAAATTTCTAAGTAAATAAAGAAAGAATGTGAGAGAGATATGGAGACAGAGAAAGAGAAATATGAAAAAGTGAAGAGAGAAGTGAGATATAGTAATAAAGTAATGGGTTTTTTAGTTTTTGGAGGAAAATTTTGGTTTAGGGGTTTGAAATTTTGAGAGGAAAATGTGTTTTGTGAGGTTAGATCAAGGCCTTTGATTTTGGAGGATTGAAGGTGAGCCACTTGATAGCTTTCTTTGTGTTTTATTATATAGATATAGATATTATATAGGTTTGTGCAAGTACACTAGTTAAGATAATTGAGTTAACCGAAAAAATTGTTTAATTTGGTTTTTTTTTTTGTTTGTTTAATTTAGTTAACCAAAAAACTAGTTAACTGGGTTGATTAGATTATATTAATTAATAAGATTAGGGTAGATTAATTATTTCAAGTTAGATTAGATTTAAAATGGACTAAAGCATCAGATTAAATAATTAAGATTAGATTAGATTCGATTAATTAAGTGTTTTTAATTAAGATTACATTACTCCCTAAATCTTAATTGAGATTAATTAAATGTAAAACAAAAAATAAAAAAATATTTTAAATTACGGTCGCTACAATATTCTTACAACTCAACCAAAGCTAATCTATTATGGAAAACTATTATAGCAACAGTAAATCTACATCCAACCAAAGTTATTTCAAGAAAACAAATCTAAGGATTTACTTTCGCTACAGTGTTCATTTCTCGCTACAGTAAATTTATATTCAACCAAACCACCCCTTAGTCATGGAACACATCTACTGTTTTAGAATCGACAGGTATAATCATTCAATAAACCACTTGATCAATGCACTCAAATACCTTGTAATGAACAAATTAACAAGTTCAGTGTTAAAAGGATGAACAAAACCATCCCTAGCATATTGGTACAGATGGAGACTTGAGCGTCAAATACACACCCTACTCATCCCACCAACTTCTCTTATTGATGCTTGTCAGCTGCTATCTTCAATTTAGACCATAACCACACTAAGATCTCCCCTGCAGAGAATCTGCCACCAACTTGTAGTACTAACTATGGAACACAGATCACAAACAACAGAAACGCCAAAAAACTAAATGCACCAAGAATAAGCCACCACCATAATCACAAGATCTCATAAGAAACACAATAATATGCAGACATAACCAATACTTCTTAATCCTCAAGAAATACAAAGATTCCAAAGAAATCACAAACTTTCAATCTCTCTATCCCACCTTTGAAGCACCCGACACTCACTCCTCTTGAAGTTGTACAATGATAATGGCTCACCTTGATACTCACTAGAGTTCACATCTATTTCTATATTTGTAGTCCTCAAGCAAACCTTAAAAGATAAATACAAATACAGCTTATTGGACTCAAAACCCGTCAGCCCAAATAACATATAACATTGCTATCGGTCGATCGCACCCAGTTTCGATCGACTGTCCCTCTATCTGTGCGGTCGACTGTCCCTCTATCTGTTGAAACCATGTACAGTTGGTCAGATGTGCGGTTGACCTCAACTATGGACAGTCAACCGCAACTCTGCCTGTAGCTGCTAGCTGCTTTCTCCTCACTGCTTCGTGTCTTCTCTTCTTCTTCTCCAACTTCAAAACTCTCGCGCCTATGTGTATTTGAGGCCACAATCCTAACAATTTCTTACTTGAATAAAATACAAAACACTTCAAAGTTATTGTAATCTTACCTCGCATTATCTCTGTCAGTCTCTCATTCTCATGAATGAACGAAGTACTCCTCACTCTCATAAAGAGCACCTCCGCCACTTCACCACGTGGCGTGCACCAACCATCCCTCATAGACTTATGAAGGATGTGCCTCACCAATCGTATAGGGCACGGATAATGGAGAAACAACTTCCCGTGTCAAATTCTGTATTACAAGACTCCCCAACTCGCAGAATCTCCATTAACACCGGATATGGTTCAAAGTCTCTCATTGCACCCTCGACACTAGAAGTCTCCGTCGACAACACCTACACAATATCTGCAGACTGTTCAAACCCTTACAGCCTCATTTTGGTTGCACTCATTAACACCACCCTGCATATTAATACCAGTAATCTCTACCTCACAAGAGCAACTCGAAGCTTCTTCTTTCATATCACAAAGAATCCTCACCGCAGCAACATCTTGCTCTCTAGGATCCCTCTCATGGCCAGTAGCTCTCACTAAATTAGTAACCTCCTCTTTCGCCCAACAACTGAAAGAACTCAGTTGCACCCCACACAACCTACTACTTGATTCTGGCTGAGAGTCAACTACAGGAGAAACGCCACTCACATCCCTAAGAAAATACAGTGTTCCCTCACGCTTTCATCTTGTTATCACATTTGAACCTGCAGCTATACACCACTCCCCACTACCAACTGTAATAGACATACCCACTTTGTCTAGCCCTCCTATCAAGATAAGATTTTTCTTCAAATCTGGAACATGCCTTATCTTCCCCAAGACAATACTCTGATCATCATTGATTTTCACGCGAATAGTACCCACCCCTCGTGCAAGACACTTCTGACCATTCCCCACGATCACATTTTCAAAAGAACCATTTTTTATAGTCCTCAAACACCTCTCTCTTCATAGTGCAATGAAAAGAAGATCCTGAATCAATACACCAATCTTGTGTTTTCAACTCCACCCTAGCTGACAAGCACAACTCGTCAATTTCATTGGACACCACATTGGCTTCCTTTGGTTTTGCTTCCTTCGGTTTATTTTGCTTCCTCTTCATATAGGCCTTACAACTGCGTATCAAGTGACCACTCTTGTGACAATACCAACACTCAGGTTCATGTCCCCCACCACTGTCACTAGACCCACTTTCAGACGAACTACTATAATTTTTTCTTCTTCGACTGATCTTAAATCTCTCACGTCTCTTCTTAAATAACATTACGGAAACCTTAAAAAAAGATGATGATGCAAATCTCCTGTTTCTCACCCTTCTCACATCTTCGTTCAGAATGCTACTTACCACATGTTATAGAGTCATTGAATCTGTCATAGTGCCTGTAATAGTTTGTTCCATTGAACCATAATTATCGGGCAAAGTAGATAGAAGTAACAAAGGTTGTCCCATCTCTGAAAACTTTAATCTTGTAGCTTCTATCTTGTAATGCCCCGAATTCTAAATAAGACCGAATTCGAGATTTTACAGGATCTTATACTTCACTTCGTATAATTTTACAAGGAATTTAAAACTTTTTCAACAACATCAGAGTTCATTACATTTTTGTTTACATAGCGGAAGAATAAAAGATTAGAACATTGAAAACAAAATACAACTTATACAACTTTATCAAAGTAAGTCATCAATTGCATCATCACATCTTTACTCCTTCATGAAAAGTCCATTACCTGCATGTTAATCTGTGGGCACGTCAATCACTTACAACTGACGAAAATGTTATACTCGGCCATCCTCTCTATACCGTACATATAACGATCTCATTACTTTAATAAACCACAAAAAAATTGAATGAACAATGAAGTGTCAAATTGTGACTACGCTAAACATGTAAGTGTATGTGATGCCTTAATGCCTAATGCACACATTTTTTATACTATGATGACACTAATGCACACTTTTTCGGATTCTATGCATCCCATACTACATAGGTCCGAGGGCAAGCGCCTACGTACTCCACTATAAAGGGTTCGATCCCTTGCCATGAAAACTATCCAGTAGTAAGACAAGCTTTAGATCATTCCACGAATTTGAATCCCAGCCCCGGAGTCCACCGCTGACTATTATAACAGATCTCACATCGTACGAATCATCCTGCAAGTGACTCTCTAGTTCCGGTATACGTATATACATTGGAGTATGGCAAACTATCCGCCCGACTACTCAAGATCTCGGAGTCTACCGCTGACCCGTCCTCATAGTCTCGGATTTAAATATAAAAGCCCGTCTCCTACAGAGCAACCTCAGTTCACCAACTGAGCCTACAGCCACGGAGATCCACTGCCGACTATATAGCGTACCTCACTTACGTTTGCCCAGGTTTACTACATCTTCACTTATGTGCCTAATTATTTAAGACATGAATAAATTTCCAAGCCCAGAATTAGTTTTACCTCTTACTGGACTTTATCAACAAATACGAGATAGCTCCATGGCCATATCTCAAATTATATCTAAACTCTTTTCAAATCAAATAGCGCCGGTACCCGAGGTCTCACTAACTCTAAATCACAACTTTTTCATGTACAAGAAACTATGGGTACACATACCCTTCAATAAACATGTCTTAAACTTATTATATTCATATCTCTAACATTCAATCAATGTCTCATTTAACATCATACATGATTCTCTTATTCATCCATAAATCATTCATAATTAACAACAATAATTCTTTTCACGAGCATGAATTCATCACTTGCAATCTCATTTGCAATTTAAACTCATGAAATATACTCCAAATAATTCTTAATCAGGTACAATCTCTTCAAGAGAAATTAATTCACATAACATATTTTACTCTTCTAAAAAAATAGTGTCATACTTTTTAATAATAAATTTCTAATCAAAACTTACTTTCTATCTCAATTTTTCCTTTTTAAATTCTCAATTATACATGGAAAATTCTGAAACTAATTTTAATAAATCTTATGTCATTTTATAGAAATATTAGATATTTTTCCCAAATTTTCCTTTGCATTAAAAACTCATCTAATAACATCAAAACCCAAAAAATAAAAGAAACCCTTAGGTTTCGAACCAGGCACACCCCGCACAACACCCAGCGAGCGCCCAAGGTCAAACCCGCTAGCCATTAAGTCCTTATGGACTTTGTGTCTAAAACCACAACAAAATCCACTTAAACTCAAAGTACACATTTCGGATTTATTTAAGTGAAACAAAATAAAATGTGCCCAACAAGTTTTGAATCCAAGATCTCTTACAAGTACAGTAGTGCTCTGTGGTGCACTGGCTAACCAGTAAGTCTAAGGTACTGTTCTTTTTTTTTTCTCTTATAAGAGGTTACCTCTTATAAGAGATTTACAGTAAGAGCCTCTTGTAAGAGCCTCTTTTTGAGGTATTCTTTTTATATAAAAGTAACCTCTTATAAGAACCTCTTATAAGAGATTTCTGTTCTTTTTTCACCTCTTACAAGAGCCTGTATTACCCCAAAGTCTATATTACCCCAAAGTATAAAAATAGTGAGATGAAGGACAAGAAAAGATAAGTTCAAATTACTAATATATAAACTAGCTAGTTTAATGGCAAGTTAAATTCACAAATCAGTGTAAATCATCAATTATAATTCCGGAACCGAGATAGAGAAGTAGAAACACAGGAAAACAAAACTTTAAAAAAATAAAAAGGAAATTTACAAGTAGCAAAGTGGAAAGATGGAGGCAGCTAAACAAAATGATCGGTGAATATTGTCACTAAAGACTTTGTTTTTTAAAGACATAATTTATCCATCCACAGTCCAATGATTTCACTATATATATCTCCTGATACATTTTCTCTATAGAATTACTATTCCTGACTTCCTATCGGTAAATGTTGCAAGCACTAATAATTTTAACAAACAAGATTTTGAGGTCTTACTCTGTACAAGAGAATGCGGAAATTTGAGATTGAAATTAGTAACAATTATAATATAGTCTTTGGGGTAATATAGACTTTTTAAGTGATAGAAGGCTTATAAGAATTTGAAAGAGGCTACTAGAAGCCTTTAAGCTTATAAGCAATTTTGGGAGAAATTACTTATAAGAGGTAAAAAAAGAACTCTAAAAAAACTCTTGTAAGAGGTGGTCCACCTCTTACAAAAGGTAAATCGCTTATAAGAGGAGAAAAAGAACACTACCTAAGTGTGATTTCTGATATCAAAATATACTATTATGCTTTTATTCAACTTATCCGTCATTCTATTATTTTTATAAAAACTCTCTTTTCATTCAATCTAATCTTTTATTAGATTATAATTAGTTCATCTAAACTAAATTTTCTTTTAACAGTAACCCATGAATTAAAAAAAACACTAATTTGACAATATATCTAAATTTCAAATTCATTTCTTCTCTTTTATGAAATAGGCAATTTATTTCTTCATTTTAATCAACTAGCAATTTCCAACAACCTAATGAAATTATGTGTATCAGATTTTCTTTACAAGGAATTACTTTTGATCATGAAAGAAAATCTCAACAATTGTTTATATAATTATAAATTAACATGCATATTGTTGCCACTGAAATCGGTGTGGTGGCAAACAGATAGATTTGTGGATTCTTGGGATGCCGAATAGTCAAACCTGAACACCTTTCCGTCGGAGTTTGACCGTGATCTCCCACCGCTGACCTGCAAGAAGTGTGAAACACCGGGGTTGATCCCGGCGACACAAACTGTTGCCGCTGAAATCGGTGTGGGGGCAAATAGATAGATTTGTGGATTCTTGGGATGCCGAATAGTCAAACCTGAACACCTTTCCACCGGAGTTTGACCGTGATCTCCCGCCGCTGACCTGCAAGAAGTGCAAAACACCGGGGTTGATCCCGGCGATGCACCCTCCGACGCTCTAGTCAGTAATCAGAAAGATTATGAAAGAGCTTTGATTGGCAAAAGATTGATTACCTGGTAATAGTGGGGGATGGGGGGTATTTATAGCCATCTTAGGAATCGGTTTCGGGATAAGATCAAATCCCTACTTCCCAGTGAATGGATAGAAGGAATCAGGGCTGTTGATTAAGGACAATCATAAACCCTAATTCTATCCAGCTGAACTGGGTTTCTTACGGGTTGGAACCTGCACCCAGTTTAGATGGATCCGTTAGTGGGTTATTGGGCTTTTGGAAAAAAGACCCAGTACCCATCTCAGACCCGTTTGTAGGTGAAATTATCATTTTACCTTCGAGCTTTAAGATTCGTGCCCGTTCTTGGACGGTTCCGATTTAACCCTATTTTTAGCCATATCACGAGCCCCCCACTCCCGAAGACTGAGTTATATCAGCCTTTGAGGAGTAGTTTTACTGTTTTAATGGCTTGAGGAGTTATATCGGAGTCCTAATGAGGGGTGTCGAATCTGTATACGAGGTATTATGATGATTTTCAGAGTTGGTTGCACACTCAAGGTTGTTCTTGAGTTCCTCTGGACTTTTGGTGATTTTTCTTGATTTTTATTTATTTTTCGGACCCTTTATTTAATTTTGCGGATCGGTGATTTATCGTTCGGGGCTTTTAATTAATTATTCTAGACAATAATTATTTACCCCGGGGCTCAAAAATAATTCCCCAAATTTATAATTATTTTTTAGAATTTTTAAGTAATTTTCCCGAATTGTTAATCATTTTTCACAATTTTTAAATAAATAATCCGATTTTAATAAATTAAAAATTAATTTTTAATACCATTTATGATGTGGCGCAATCTGGGCCCTTCATCAGCCATCGGCGCGAATATCGAAGCGATCAGGCGGTCTGAGTAGCTCGGCGGCACTTTTCTTCGTTTGTGAAGGTCGGTGCCTCGATAGCTCAGACAAGGCTCCTCGGTAGCTCAGTAGTTCGGCACCTCACGAGCTGCCGAGCTACGTGGCTGAATCTGGAGCGCCCATCATGGCGCGAATCACGAGGTTAGAGGTTCAGATCACGAGAAAATGCTATCTTGTCGTTTTGTGTGCGTGGCATGATCTGAGCTGCTCATCATCTTTCGGCGCGAATTTTGAGACAATCTGACGGTTGGTGTTGCTCAGTGGTATTTTTCTTCAAATGTGGAGGTCGGTACCTTGGTAGCTCGTCCATAGCTCCTTGGTAGCTCGGTAGCTTGCCGTAGCTCCTCGGTAGCTCGGTAGAGTGCCTCGGTGGCTCGGCTCGTTAAGAGCTGTTGAACCACGTGGCTGAATCTAGAGCGTTCATCATGGTGCGAATCACGAGGTAGGAGGCTCAGATCACGAGAAAACATTATCTTGTCGTTTTGTGGGCGTGTCTGAAGCTGAGCCGCTCATCAATTTTTGGCTCGAATTTTGGGACAATCGGACGTCCCACAGAGCTCGGAAGCATTTTTCTCCAAATATGGAGGTCGGTGCCTCGGTAGCTCGGCAGAGTGCCTGGGTGGCTCGGCTCGTTAAGAGCCGTTGGGCCACGTGGCTGAATCTGGAGCGTTCATCATGGCGCGAATCACGAGGTAGAAGGCTCAGATCACGAGAAAATGTTATCTTGTCGTTTTGTGGGCGTGTCTGAATCTGAGCTGCTCATCAATTTTTGGCACGAATTTTGGGACAATCCGACGTCCCACAGAGCTCGGCAGCATTTTCTCCAACTGTGGAGGTTGGTGCCTCGGTAGCTCGGTAGAGTGCCTCGGTGGCTCAGCTCGTTAAGATTCATTGGGCCACGTGGCTAAATCTGGAGCGTTCATCATAGCGTGAATCACGGGTAGGAGGCTCAGATCACGAGAAAACGTTATCTTGTCGTTTTGTGGGCGTGTCTGAAGCTGAGCCGCTCATCAATTTTTGGCATGAATTTTGGGACAATCGGACATCCCACAGAGCTCGGAAGCATTTTTCTCCAAATGTAGAGGTTGGTGCCTCGGCAGCTCGGCAGGATGCCTCGGTGGCTCGGTGCCTCGTGAATTGCCGAGCTGCAAGGCTAAGTCTGAACCGTCGCAGCCCTTCTCTGAACCGTCATAGCCTTCTCTATTCTGTCGTTTTGTTTCCCTTAACAGGCCCCAAGCGTTACAAAAGCCCAACAGTTGTCTCTTTGGCTATAAGTTTTCACCCCCTCACTCCTTCTCTCATTCTTTCACTTTTCACTCTCAAAACTTACTTTCGCTCTCGAGTTGTTGTGCTGGCGAAGTTTTGAGCTCAAGAGCATTTGTGTTAGCTGTCGCGGAGGCCAGGCGATTTCCAGCGAAGTTCTTCCGACCATAACCGTCACATCAAGGTCAGTACACATACTCTTAATCTCATACATATACCCTACGAGATGTCAAGAGTGCCCTCGGGTAGTGAGGCTTCTTCCTCGGGCAGTCGGAGCAGCGAGCGGTTAGTTCACGAGAAAGTGGTGAGCAGACAGAAGGGGAAGGAGATAGTAGGGTCGTCGGCGGCCGAGGAGAAGGGGAAGGAGATAGTAGGGTCGTCGGCGGCCGAGGACAAGGGGAAGGAGGTATCCCGGTCTTTGGTTGTTGAAACGGTGGTGGAGACAGTGAGACAAGCGGGTGAATTAGGTCGACTGCCGACCGTGATATCCGGCCATGGAGGGATAAGGCAGTATTCTGGCGAGTTGCTGACCAAGGCTATTTACGGTCGATCGAAAACCTACGAGGAGAATGAACCGAGGGAGGTTACCGAAGTGGACAATATCCCCTCGGTTCTAACCGAGCGAGATCTGCTTCGGACTCGAAAGAGCTTTGCCATTCCTTTGGAGTACACCCTGATTCTCCCTGGTTCCGAGGTGCGAGCGTGCATAGCCTTCACGCCAGATACTTGCATCTTTGCCTACGACTCGTTGAATGCCGGACTACGTCTTCCTCTGCATCCCTTCGTGACCGAAGTTCTCCGGTGGTATGGACTGTGTCCTATTCAGTTCATGCCGAACATGTGGCGACATGTTCTCGGATTTCTGCTCCAATGCTGAACAGCAAAGGTGGAGCCGCATCTCTTCGTCCTCCAGAGTTTGTATCAGATTAATAGGATGAGCAAGACTGAGCCCCGTTACTATCTGTCGCCTCGGAAAGGCGTCAAGCTGATAGAGAACCCCAACTCAATAAAGTCGTGGAAGGGCAAGTTCTTCCTGATCAAGGGCCCTTCGGCGTGGGACTTCCCGACCCGGTGGAAGGAGGACGTGCCGAAGTATGCAAAGGCCGAGCCGGTGTTAACCCCGGCCGAGGCAGAGGTGGCGGCAAAGCTGGTCGGACTTCTAATGGTGAGTTGGAGGGATATGACCGAGGAGGTGCTTCACGGGTCGGGCCTTAGTCCGATCGACCCGAGTATGCTCCGGACATCTCTTTTCCCTTGTTTACTTTCTGTTATGTATTGTATTTTTCTAACTTTGTTTTCTTTATCTGACAGAGGCACCGAGCATGGATTTCAAGGCGATCATGGCCGAACAAAACAAGGCCACCAATGCCAAGAAGAGGAAGAGGACGAGCGTGGGTCCCTCGTCTGGCCGACCCACCAAGGCTCCTTCAGCTGTGGTCGGGACCGTCGACCTCACTTCTCCTCGGCGATCGTCCCCGATTGTCGGTGTTCCTCAGTCGACCCCATCCGAGGACTTCTCCATCTCGACGGCATTGGCACTTGAGGCCCCGCCTCTAACCGAGCAGACCGAGGCCATACTGACCAGGGCCCACAAGAAGCTGTTCGTCCCCAATTGGCGGGTGATGAACCATGACGGCTTCTTGGGGGACTCGATGATGAGTATGCAGGCTCTCCGCCATCTCCCGACCCCGAAGGACCGAGCCACACTAAAGGTGGGGACGACGAACGACGACGCCTTAGAGGTAGCCCGGTCGCTTATGTCGGTAAGTTTTCTCAGTTGTTTTTGAGAATCTTTTGAAAATTTTCTAAGTTTTTAGCTCGGCTTTCGTTGTGCTCTAACCGCTTCTTCTCGCAGGCCACATGCCACTTCAGCCACCTTCTCGAGCACTATGCCGAGGAAGAGAGGGAGTTGAAGGCCTCTTGTGACAAAGACCGAGCGGAGAGGGAAACGGTTGTGAAGCAGTTCGAGGCGGAGCAGTGCCGTTCGGACGCTTTAGCAGCACAGATCGCCGATCTTGAGGCGGCCTTGGGGTAGGCGAGGGAGAAGCTTACCTCGGAGGTCGCCGAAGCAGTCGAGGAGAGGGCCAAAGCGAAGAGGGCCTTGGAGGTAGTGAATCGGCAAAAGGACGAGGCCGTGGAGGTGGCAAGGGCGGAGATCGAGGCTGAGGCCAAGAAGCACATGATGGCCAATATGGAGAAGTCCTACGCCACCGCGCTCGAGCATGTCGAGGCTCGGATCCCCGGCTTCGACAGGTCGGGATATGGACTGTGGGGTCCGGTCGGCGAGGAGGACCCCGAAACCAAGCAAGAGGCTGAAGGGGAGGAAGAGGAAGAGCAACACGGTGACGACGCTCCAGCCAATCTTGAGGTCTTGGTGGTCGAGGAAGGGGGTGACGAGGCTGTGGTTGACCCCTCCGCCATAGTGGTAGAGGAAGGGGAGCTATCCACTGAGGTGCCTGTCACCGAGCTACCACTCAAGGTGGCCCCTTGATCTTTTGTTGTTTTGTATTTTTTCTTCTTCTTTATGTACTGCCTTGTAGCGGACTAGCCACCGCTTTTTCGTTATAAATAAAAATTTTCTTTCTTTGACTAAGTGTTGGGGTCGATCTCGTTTTGGAGTCTTCTTGATTTGAAATTTTTTCAAAAAGCTGAAAATAATCTCGTTTTGAAATCCAACCAAGTTTTGAGCACCACTAAGTTTTGGTACTCTGCTTTGAAATTTGGCTATGTGTTGCACGAGCTTAGTGTCGTTGTATTCTTTCAGGAGGCATCGCCAAACGTGGCAGCAGCTGAGGTCTTTCGTCTCCGAGCTGACTTGAAAGCAACGAAGTTGGCCCTCTCTCGCAGTCGAGAGTGTTTTCTCAAGAGCGAGTTGGACTTGGACCGCCTCAAGCTAAAGTTGTCGAAGCGTCTCTCCGAAATGAAGCAACTAAAGAAGGCGATGTCTGATGTCTCAGTAGAGAGAGACAAACTGTTAGCTGAGGTCCACGAATTGTCGATAGCCGAAGACGAGCTCTTGGTGGAGAGAGAAGAATTAACAGTGGCGATGGGCAAGTTGATGGCTAAGCGAGATGAGCTGTTAGCAACTGTGAGCGAGGCGACAGCAAAGGTTGATGAGCTGAAGAGGGTTACAGTTGATAAGAGATCGAAGTTACTCATCTTCGTTGAATTATCGCCGACAGCTCTGGCGCCGAGGGCTCCGCTCAACTCCCTCGCTTCAAGATTGTCGTGAAAGATGCATCTCTGAAGGATCGAATTGTCGAGCTCGAGGATGAAGTCGCTCGGCTCAAACCTCAACCTGAACGGGTTAACGTCAGAAGCACGTCGTGTACCCGTGAAGAGAGCGAGAGAGGAATTTCCTTTTACGAGCTCGCAACTCGCTCACCTGCTGCTTGGCAGAGCCCTGTTAATGCTCAAAGTGGTGTGGCTGCTTCATCGAGCAGAGCATCCGTTGGGGCCACCATCAGAGGCAGTGCTGAAGATGCATCTCAGTTTGCTGGCCTAGAGACGAGCTCCGAGGTTAGGTGCTGCCGTCCTCGGGTGTCTTTAAATCGGAACATCCCTGTCCCGAAGAAGCGTTGAAAGAGTTGTTGTAATTTTGGCTTTTTTTTCGAACTTTTGTAACTCGTCGTAGAGAACTGAGTAGCTGATCTTATAGTCGAACCTTAATCTTTATGGAGGTGAGAGCTTTGTTGCTTCTTTTGCGTGCTTTGTTAATCATCTATGGTTGTAAGAGTGTTTCTGAAGGGCGGACCATTTCTAGCTCGCTTAAGAGCGAGGAGTAGAAGTGGGGTCTTTCCAAGCTTTGAACTCCGAGGGACATGGCTCTATCTGAGGTGTCCATCTGAAAATTTTGCGTGGATCTTGATGTGAAAGACGATGTGGATCACGAGAAAATGCTATCTTGTCGTTTTGTGGTCGCGGCCCAATCTGAGCCTTCTTATCAAGACCTTGCGTGAATTTTGAGAAGAAAGTTGTTTTTCTCCAATACGCAGCTCGGAATGCAAGTCGCTCGGAAATGTATTCCTGAATATCTTCATCAATTATCCAGCCAAGTGAAGCAATGGGCATTCATTCAAGCACTCGTCCAAGTATTCTTCTCCCATGTCTAGTATAGTTGTAGAAATTTCGTTAGTTATCCAGCCAAGTGGTCTGGATTCCGAACGCATCGTTGGAGTAAGTTTCAATGGTTGTGGGAGCAGTTCTGAATGACGAACCACTTCTAGCTCGCTTAAGAGCAAGCTTGCGAAGCGGAATCGAGCCGAGTTTTGGACTCCGAACACGTCATTCGAGTAAATTTCAACGGTTGAGGGAGCAGTTCCGAATAGCGAACCACTTTTAACTTGCTTAAGAGCGAGCTTGCGAAGCGGAATCGAGCCAAGTTTTGGACTCCGAACACGTTGTTTGAGTAGGTACAATTAAAGTTTTAAACAGGGAGATAAAACAATCACAAGAGAATTATTAGGCGAAGGAAGCTCTTTATTAATAATTGCTTAATCGGCCGCTTCTAAGTTGCAGGCAGTTATTACAATGAGAAAATAAAGAAGCAAGTACAAATAAAAAGATAGGAAGGGCTCAACACTTGAAGGTACTCGGAGAGGCGTTCAAACACCCTCTTGGTACTTCAGTAAGTGGTCGGCATTCTAAGTTCTTGGTATCTCTCTGCCTTCAAGGTCTTCAAGACGATACGCTCTGGGGCGGACTACTTTGGAAACCAGTATGGTCCTTCCCAATTCGGAGCTATCTTACTCTTTTGGCTGGGGAATGAGATAGCTAGCTTTCTAAGGACTAAGTATCCTTCTTTGAGATCTGTGGGACGAACTCTTTTGTTGTAGCCTGCTCGATTCTCCTCCGATAATTTTGCTAGCGGATTGAAGCTCTTTCACGGAGCTCATCAATAAGATCCAAATTCGCACGGAGCTCTCTGGCGTTCTGCTCTTTATCATAGGCAATAAGGCGAGGGGATGGCAAACCAACTTCTAAGGGGATTACGGCGTCGGACCCATAGGTGAGATTGAAGGGCGACTCTCCTGTGGGGGTCCGTTTCGTAGTGCAGTAGTTCCACAATACGTTAGGAAGTTGTTCTGCCCATAAGCCTTTGGCCGACTTATCTAGTCTCTTCTTGATGCCGGAGAGGATCTGTCTGTTGGCGTTCTCTACTTGACCATTAGACTGAGGATGGGAGACAGAGGAGAAGCGTTGCTGAATACTGAGGTCTTCACATAAAGATTGGAATGCTGCCCCTATAAACTGTGTTCTGTTATCTGTTATTAGGACTCGAGGCATGTCGAACCTACAGATTATATTTTTCCAGAAGAATTGCATCACTTTGTTCTCAGTAATAGTAGCTAGTGGTTCGGCCTCGATCCACTTAGAGAAATAGTCGATCGTCACGACTAGGAACTTAAGCTGGCCAGGAGCTGGTAGGAATGGACCTAGCAAGTCCATCCCCCACAGTGCGAAGGGAATTGGACTCGAGAGAGATGTGAGTTGTGCTTGGGGTAGGTGGATGATGTTGGAGAACTACTGACAAGGGCTGCATTGTCGGACATGTTGCTCGGCATCTCGAAGTAGGGTAGGCCAGAAGTACCCATAGTTCAAAACTTTTCTAGCAAGGGACCTTGATCCCGAGTAGACTCCGCCTATGCCTTCGTGGAGTCCTTGCAGGGCATACGAGGCTTCTTCCGGGGATAGGCATCTCAAGTAGGGTCTACCATCTACTTGGGTATAGGAGCGTTTGTATAAGACTCCTTCAACAAGGGTGTACCGCTCGGCTCTTGTTCGGATTCGAAGGGCTTCTTTGGGATCTTGGGGAAGGGTCTCATCCCTGAGGAGCTCTATCAAAGGCTTCATCCAGTTGTCCCGAAGTTGGACGGGCAGCGACTCCATCGAATCAGGGGCTTCCTCTTCTATGCTTGGTCTTAGGAGCACTTCGATTAGGACATTCTGCTCGAGACCCTGGAGGGAGGATGAGGCCAATTTTGAGAGGGCATCTGCTTGAGAGTTTTCTTCTCTAGGGATCCACTGGATTTGTGCCTCTTCGAACGAAGCCATAAGACTTAGGAATTTGGCTAAGTACTTAACTATTTGGTCGTCTCGCACCTCGTAGTCTCCTAAGACTTGATTAACCACCAGCTGCGAATCACTGAATATCCGGACACATTGCGCCCTTGCCTTGCGAGCCATACCCAGGCCTGCTATTAGGGCTTCATACTCAGCTTCGTTGTTGGAAGCTTTAAATTTGATACGAAGGGAGTATTGGAGAACGAAGTCATCTGGGCCTGCCAGAATGACTCCAGCTCCGCTCCCTTCGGTGCAAGAAGACCTGTCTACATATACTGTCCACATGGGTGGCTCATTTGCGGCTTGACTCACTTCCGGGATGGTACTTTCTACTATAAATTTAGCTAAGGCTTGAGCCTTGATTGCAGTCTGAGGCTGATAGGATATGTCATGTTGACTATGCTCGATCGACCACTTCATCAGACGCCCGAAGGTCTCGGGCTTGCGCAGGACTTGCTTGAGCAGCTGGTCGGTAAGGACAACCACCGAGTGGGATTGAAAATAGGGGCGGAGCTTCCTAGCTGCCATAACCAAGGTGTATGCTATCTTTTCCAATCTCGGATAGCGGAGCTCAGCGTCTCTGAAGACCTTGCTCACATAATAGATAGGCTTCTGAGCATTGTCTTCTTCCCTCACTAGGATGGCACTGAGGGTTTGCTCGGAGGCAGCGAGGTAGAGGTAGAGTGTTTCCCCGGGAGTAAGCTTGCTGAGGAGTGGGGGGTTGACCAGATAGGCTTTTAGTTGGTCGAACGATTCTTGATCCTGTTGGCCCCTCAAAACCTTTAGCCCCCCTGAGGGCTTTAAAGAACGGAAG
The DNA here is from genome assembly GCA_017893485.1 of Hemerocallis citrina. Lineage (NCBI taxonomy): Eukaryota > Viridiplantae > Streptophyta > Magnoliopsida > Asparagales > Asphodelaceae > Hemerocallis > Hemerocallis citrina. The sequence continues at coordinate 53,718,340 of CM030359.1, read as the reverse complement.
ACACTTCTCCCCTGACTTGAACAGGAAGCGTCCTATAGCTGCGAGGCGTCCCGTGAGCTTCTGAACTTCTTTTACATTTGTAGGAGGAGCCATGTCGAGTATGTCTTTGATCTTCTCGGGGTTAGCCTCGATCCCCCTTTGACTGACCATGAAGCCCAGGAACTTACCAGATGAGACCCCAAATGCACACTTGTTCGGATTTAGCCTCATATCATGCTCCCTCAGCACGTTGAAGGCTTCTTCTATGTCGGCGACATGATCGGACCCATGGATACTTTTCACTAGTATATCATCGACGTAAACTTCCATGTTGCGGCCAATCTGATTCTGGAAGACCTTGTTGATGAGGCGTTGATAGGTTGCACCGGCATTTTTCAGCCCGAAGGGCATCACCCTATAACAGTAGAGGCCTTGATCTGTGACAAAGGAAGTCTTCGGGATATCTGGGGGGGAACATGCAGATTTGGTTGTATTCGGAGAAGGCGTCCATGAAGCTCAGCAGCTCATGGCCCGAAGTAGCGTCGATCAAGGTGTCGATGCTGGGGAGAGGGAAAGGATCCTTGGGGCATGCCTTGTTCAAGTCAGTGAAGTCGATGCAAATCCTCCAGCTTCCATTGGCCTTCTTGACCATAATAACATTAGAGAGCCACTCGGGATAGTTGACTTCTTGTATGAACCGTGTTTTGAGGAGCTTGTCCACTTCTTCCTTTATGGCCTGCTGGCACTCAGGGGCGAACTTGCGCCTCTTCTGCTGGACCAATTTGGACCCCGGAGCAACACTTAGGTGGTGGATGAGGAGGTCCTCAGAGATCCCTGGCATGTCGGTAGCTGTCCAGGCGAAGAGGTCATGATTCTATCTGATGCAATGGACTATGTCAGAACAGAGGGCAGAGGGGAGGGTTTTGCTGATGAAGAATTTGCAGTTCGGATCTTGCTCTGAAAAGAGCACTTCTTCCAACTCATCTACTGGTTCTGACATAGGCTGGGTGTTCCCCTGGGGAATCTCAAGAGTCTCGAGGGAAAGGACAGGTCCCCCGGTCGAGGTCATGTAACATTTGCGGGCCATCTCCTGACTTCCCCTTACTTCCCCTACACCTGCCTTGGTGGGGAACTTCATTTTGAGGTGATAAGCCGATGGGACAGCTTCTAGGGCAGCTAGGCCAGGTCGGCCTAGGATCACATTGTAAGCGGCTAGGATGTCGACAACCATGAAGTCCATTGGCTCCATCCGGGTAGTAGGAGTTTTTCCAGTGGTTACGTCGAGGGTTATCACCCCTTCGATAGTCACTGGCACTCCTGTGAACCCATGGAGCGTATAGCTGGCGGGCTTGAGCCTGTCCCGCGATAATTTGAGTCCTCGAAAGGCCGCCAGAAAGTGGATGTTGACAAAACTGCCATTATCCACCAGAATCCTTTCCACTTTGAAGTTAGCCATGTGGATGTTAATCACTAGTGCATCACAATGGGACGTTCGGACACCCTCTAGATCTTCATCCGAGAAAGTAACCGGGATGCCGAGACCTTTGGGTGGGGGTATGCTGTGCACCGAAATGACTTCCCGGATGAAAGCCTTTCGAGAAAAGTTGGAGGTTCCTCCCATTGGGCCTCCATGGATGAGGTGCAAAATGCGTTCTTCTTCAAACTCAGGAGTCTCGTCGTGCCTCTCAGGATGCTTGTTAGCCCCCCTGGGGGGTGGAGGAAGATCAATTCGGTCCTTTCTTACAAACTTGGACAGTTGCCCTCTCTGAATGAGGGCTTCAATTTCATTCTTCAGAGCCCGACAGTCGTTGGTGTCATGGTCGTGGTCTCGATGATATCGGCACCACTTCTCCTTGTCTCTCTTCTTCCCGGGGGTATTCATCTTCGGGGCAGGAGGCAGGACTCCCTCCTTCTCAACCTCCATGAGAATAGTTGAAACATTGGTGTTGAGAGGGGTAAACTTCGCAAATCTGGGAGGCGGGCGGTGCTGACCCCCGTTGTCCTTCTGGAGCTTCTTGGCTCCCTCATCTTCGGCTGCCTTTCTCTTGCTTCCTGAGGAAGACCCCTCGAACGTGGGGCGATGTTTAGCTTCCTCAGCCCGGATGTACTTCTCGCTTCTGAGAAGAAAGTCGGAGAAGTCTCACGGGGGCTTTTTGGCTAGGGAGGAGCGGAGGCTCGAATTGAGGACATTGGACTGGAAGGCGGCTGCAGCGACCAATTGGTCGAGGGAGGCAATGGACCTAGCTTCCGCGGTGAACCACTTGACATAATCTCTTAGTTTCTCGCCCTTCTTCTGATTGAGGAAGAGTAGTGAAATACTAGTCTTCTCGGTTTGGTGGCTGCTCACAAAGTGAGTGATGAAAAAGGTCTCAAATTGTTCGAAAGAGAAGATGGAGGATGAGGCAAGGCGGGAGTACCATTCCCGAGCCGAACCTTTAAGAGTAGCTGGGAAGGTCTTGCACAGTAGAGCATCGGAAGCCTGGTGGATCATCATGAGAGTTTTGAAACTCTCGATGTGATCTACGGGGTCTGACTCCCCCGTATATGTCTCGAACTGTGGTGGCTTAAAGTTTGCTGGAACGGGAGCCTCCATGATGGTTCGGGAGAATGGAGGTCTGCTTGGGTGGAGGGTCCTCCCTCTTAACTCCTCTTCCTTGTCTAGTTGACCGAGGTGCCTCTCCATCTCGTAGAGACGGCGATAGACTGCATCATCCCTTCGACGGTATCCCAGTGAGCCTCTGGACTCATCTTCATACGAAGGGGAGCGAGGGCTACGGCGACGGTAGCTCAGAGAATGATGAAGACTTAGGGACCGAGGAGGAGGGCTTTGAACTGGCGGAGGAGTGGGGACCCTCTGAGCATTATTGTTGTTGTTTGGTGGGAGGTTGAGGGCCTGCAAGATTGTAGCCTGGAACTGTTGGAATTCAGCACGTGTGATAGGTCTGTTCTCGTCACTCTGGGGCTGCCGACCAGCGGGAGAATGAGGCCTCCTTCGACGGTACTCCGGGGACTCCCTCCGCCTCCTATGGAGAGGGGACCTCCTGTGGTCGCGATGGCGAGGAGATCGCACATTTGGACGTTCTGAGTGGGAGACTCCCTCACGGGCCCACCTTTCATCCAAACGGTGGCGAAGGTCCTCTTCTTTCTGCCGGTTGATGAGGATGTTGCGGAGGTCTTCTGAAGGCCGAGAGTTGTGAGATGCCATGGAGTCGGTTGAAGGGTTATGTACAGAGATATGATCGTGGTGAAGAGGTTGCTTCTGAGGGGGAGGACGAGAGGTCCCTATACCAGCGTTCTGGGGCCTGAGTGGAGCCTGCTGGTGTTAAAGATTTTGGAGAGGAGGCTGTAACTGCTGCAGCGGCTGATCGGGTTGAGGAGGGAGCTATCCCTGAGGCTGGATGGGTTGGAGAGGAGACTCCTATTGCGGTTGAGGAGGAGTAGGTCCACGATTGGACCCTCTAGATCGCAGTTTCCTTGGAGGCATGGCTGGAGGTGATCTTAACCGATGGAAGAGGGTGGATTGCTATTCGTCGGTTCCCACAAACGGCGCCAATCTGTTGCCGCTGAAATCGGTGTGGAGGCAAACAGATAGATTTGTGGATTCTTGGGATGCCGAATAGTCAAACCTGAACACCTTTCTGCTGGAGTTTGACCGTGATCTCCCGCCGCTGACCTGCAAGAAGTGCAAAACACCGGGGTTGATCCCGGCGACGCACCCTCCGACGCTCTAGTCAGTAATCAGAAAGATTATGAAAGAGCTTTGATTGGCAAAAGATTGATTACTTGGTAACAGTGGGGGATGGGGGGTATTTATAGCCGCCTTAGGAACCAGTTTCGGGATAAGATCAAATCCCTACTTCCCAGTGAATGGATAGAAGGAATCAGGGCCGTTGATTAAGGACAATCATAAATCCTAATTCTATCCAGCTGAACTGGGTTTCTTGCGGGTTGAAACCCGCACCCAGTTTAGATGGATCCGTTAGTGGGTTATTGGGCTTTTGGAAAAAAGACCCAGTACCCATCTCAGACCCGTTTGTAGGTGAAATTACCATTTTACCCTCGAGCTTTAAGATTCGTGCCCGTTCTTGGACGGTTCTGATTTAACCCTATTTTTAGCCATATCACATATGGAAAAAACTCATTTTTTTTCTCATTTGCAACAACATGGTGATAATTTGTGTATTAATCATAGCAAAATTGTCCCCATTTCTTGACACAAATAAAAGCATGTACTACTCATTTATTAATACTAGCATGCATAGTTCTAAAATTAGAAAGCATGAGAACACTCACCCCTAGTGAAGGGTTGAACAAACAAGATGGAAGCACTCCTAGCTCTAACCAAGCAATCCTAGCTCCTAGCAATTTCTTCTTGTCCTAGCAAGACTCCTCCAAGCAAGAACACTCTACTCTCTTTCTTTTTCTTTCTCTTATTTTGATTTATTTTTTTGTGTGTGTGAAATGAGAAGAGAAGGGGTGCTATTTATAGGACAAAGTTAGGGTTCAATTTGTAAAATTACCCACCTAATAAATTACTCAATTTAATTTCTCCAATTCTTCATTTTCCTAACTCCTATAACTCCCAACTCTTCATGTTTCCACCTCTTCAAAAACCTAACCCCCACCTCTTCATGACAAAACAAGCCAACTCCCACCTCTTCATCTTACACATGCACGCGTTGTGCACTAGTGCACACACATACACAAAATAAATACAACTCCTATAGTTTAAAAATGTATATTAACAGTTGTAACATGTCATGTAGTAGTCCATGCATAACTTAAAAAAAGAATTTTATTAATGGGCTTGTCCCATGGGCTTTTATTTTAGTTAACTAACTTAATTATTCTAGTGAGCTATCCTTTTAATTAATCTAACTTTAGGCCCATGGGTTTAAGAAAAAACTAATAAAAATAAAAATAAAAGACTCATGCATGCTAAAATAATAAATGAGAGTAAGAAAAATAAAGATGGAAAAATTAGCACGTGCATTGTACGTATATTAATATTTTAATCAAGATAAGGGAAAATGAATTTCCGTTTATAAAAATAGATTTGAATACCTAAAATAAATACTTTAAACACATAGAAAATATTACACGTAGCAGTGAAAACACATAATCGATATGTGCATCAAGAACACGTAAAAAGCACGTAAAAATGCAGAGATTTAAAATTTAGTATTTTAGTTGATTTAAATCGGATAAAACATACGGAGAAATGCATAAATAGTCAGAAATTACAATACGTAATGAAAACACGTCACAAATATTACCAGTAACGGTACAAAATACACGTGCGTAACACACAAGGGCAAAATTATCATTTGTAATTTTGCGGGGTGTTACATATCTGGCTGTAAACCATACAGTAATTGTTCACATGTTCTGCTATGGAAATCCCGTCCCTCAACTTCATATTAACCAAATTTTCAGATGAAGAATTTGATTAGATGCCAATGGTTTCTCATATATATCCTTGAGAATCTCCATAGCCTCATTTGTGGTCTTTGCCTTCGAAATATAAAAGAACGCCTTACTGCTTAGTCCCAACTGAATCTGCTCTAGCGCATTCTGATCCAAACGATTTCAATCCACCAAGATCTTCACATCCTTGTGTGCACCTTCCGGCTCCTCATCAAACAACGGACCATCTAGATCTTTCTGACAAAGATACGATGTCATCTAAATCTTTCACATCGTGAAGTCACTATCATCGAACCTTTCGATTTTCGACTTGCTATCGGCCATCACGAAAACTTTGATCTGATACCACTTGTAGAGAATTTGCCACCAACTTGTACTGCTAATTGCGGAACACGCACCATAAGCAACATAAACGCCCAAGAACTAGATGCACCAAGAACAAGCCACCACAATAATCACAAGATCTCATAAGAACACAATAATACGCAGAGATAACCAATACTTCTTATTCCTCAAGAAATACAAAGATTATAAAGAGATCACCAACTCTCAATCTCTCTCTCTCACCTTTGAAGCACCCGGCACTCACCCTCTTGAAGTTGTACAGTGATAACGACTCACCTTGATACTCCCTACAGTTCATATGTATTGCTATATTTATAGCCCAAGCAAACCCTAAAAGATAAACACAAATACAGCTTATTGGACCCAAAATCCGTCAGCCCAAATAACATACAACGCCGTTGTCGGCCGTCCACACCCAGTTACGTTCGACTGCAACTAGTCACGTCAAGACCCGAATACTATACGGTAAACTGTGCGGTCGACTGTCCCTCTTTCTGTTGGAACTCTGTACAGTTGGTCGGGTGTGCAGTTGACCGCAACTATGGATCGACCACAACTCTGCCTACAGATGCTGGCTGCTTTCTCCTTACTGCTTCGTGTCTTCTCTTTTTCTTCTTCAACTTCAAGAACTCCCGTACCTACATGTATTTGAGGCCACAATCCTAACATCACCAAAGTTGTAAAGCATCTCTGGCTAAGCACCCTCTACTGCTTTTGGACCTAGTATATTTTTCATGAAAAGACTACTAGAGTTGGAAGGATGTATGTATAAATAGACCACCTTTAAATTGTGGTCCACCAAAACTCAAGAAAAAGTGCAATATGGGTGTTGTACAGATATTCAAGAAAAAGTGGAATATGGGTATTTGTACAAACATTCAAGCGCATAAAATCAATCCACTGGATCATTCAGTTACCGGGACGGGAAAAGGAAACTATCGATAAAAGATGGGTTAGTTACTTAATTACCTTAAACTGTGTCTGGTTGTGGTTGATGACAATACATTTGTGAAGTACAATCCTCTAAACAAACCAACTCTGTCCAGCAACAGTAGTAAATACGAGGATTCTCAGTTACTAGTTGCTTAAATACGCCACAGAAATCACCATACTATTGCAAGGACTACCTAGAAGAGGAAGAATAACGAGGTTTTTACTAACGGACAAAACTGCACCTTCCCTTCCTGCTTCTATTAAGTGATGCTGGACCATTTTGTTTATATTGTTGTTGTATGACTTGCCCACACAAGAAAATGGGAAAAAAAAAAAAAAAAAAATTGATCTTTTTTAGAACTGAGAAAAGAAGAATGGTGGCATAAATGGGAAACAGTGTCAGGTTCTTAGCTCTTTGCGAATGAAAACATCGAGGGAAAATGGGTTTTATTTGGACGAAAATTGGTAGGAACAAGTTTTATTTTTTAAGTGGCGTAGGCACAAGCTGTCATGACAGTTTGGTTGTACAAGGATTGATGAGAAGGGGTTTGTGAGTAAACTTACAAAGAGGAAGTAGAAAAAAATGAAAGAAATATTAAATTAAACATATAAAAAACATGAAACAGTAGGTACCTTAGATATCTCACACCTCCGGATATTGGGCTTCACATTGACGCATCACATGCCAAATTCAGACCAAATACGAGTTTAAAATTCTGAAGCAAAGATAACACAATTCCATTCACAAACAACACAATTTCTACGCTACATTATATCTTTTTCAACTACATATATAGAGAGAAAAAAGGACTAGCATAGTCATTCTTATAGTACTCGGACGTATAGTAAAATTGGCATTCATGTTTCGCTCATAATTTTACAACTACTAGACTTATTCAGACATAACAACACTAGAGAACTAAGAGACAAATAACTTATCTGAGGATAACCAAGTGTGATGTAGAACGAAAATAATATTACTGCAGTGACTTCGCTACAGTAGTTCTGGATTGCTATAGTACCATGAACAGTAACTTTATTTATTTGTTTACTAATTATTTTTAAAGGTTATTTAGTTTTGTTAGGATTCATATTTAGTTTTATAAGACAAGAATCGTCTGATTTAATTTTTTGTAGTTATTTCAGTTAAGTATTTAATAAGATATAATCATATATTTTAGGTAGGAAGTAGTAGCCTATAAGATATAATCATATATTTGAATCTGAGTTTAATTTATCTTGTAGTAGCCTATTTGATGGCCGAAAACTATTGAATAAAGGAGACCATGAATTGATTAATTAATTAGTACTTTTGTTGCTTCCCGATAACGAAGAAATCCATTTGTTGGATGTCTCTTGTTTAAGAATCCGTGTGTGGAATGATTGAGGAGTGATTCCTCGCGAAGCAATTCCACCCTAACCCTAATCAAATTGTGATCTTTCCAATCCTTTTTCTACTCTGCTGGCTGTTCTCCTTTTAAAGTGTCAACTATGATTTTACTTCGAATTAATTAAGAGTTCTCATAAATCTCTTCTGCTGCAGAGTATGCCTTGACATGAGTGCTTTCCTTGATCAAACAAACAAGTATTATGTTATGTGTTTCACTCACATCGCGTCCTTGTCTCTTTTGGTGATGGAAGATCCCAAATAATAAGCCGACGTCATCATCCTATGCTTCTGCATGGATGTCTTTTTTTTTTAATCATAAACGGTGGATCGATCGACTCCCTGCACTTCATTAAAAAGATTTTAATAAAACATACAACAAAGAAAAAGGAAAATGATGTTCATAAATCCCCACACGTGGGCCATGAGCCTCATTCTCCAGCAAAATAGAGCACCCATCCCATACAAGATAGATCCCGCCCCAAAACATTGTGATTACAATTAGCTAGTTACGAAAAAAATGTTGTTACGCCCGAACAACAATAATATCCCAAAAAGTGGCACCACCACCGGCCCACACAAAATGTACCCACCATCCTGCCTCCGCATGTCAATCACGCATCCTCCGTGTTGCCTTCCCTTTCCACAGTCTCTGCCTCGACGTTCGTCGTGTTGGCCTCATTGTACATTTCTTTGACTCTCTTTGTTGAGTCCCCACCTGTCGTAATAAACCAGAAGATGATATTAGCAATAATCTTGAATAGCAGTTGATGATGCATTGTGTGTCTGTGATGTGGTCTGAAAATTCTACAATTTCGCTCTAACCGTATCCCCCAGCAAATTGTCATCACCCCAACCCCACATATGTTAAAATCTCCATTCCGTAGGTGTAATTGTCGCCAATTTCCCCATAGGTCTTGCACTGTCTCCGGACAGGATCCAGTGATGCCTAATATGTTAAAAAAATCTCCCCATATAGGCCTAACAAATTGGCATGTAACGAAGAGGTGATCCACCGTTTTGTTACACAGGTTGCACATAACACAGTCTCCCGGCCCTAGCCACTTGTGTTTTGCCAAGTTGTCTTTGGTAAGTACAGCATTTTTACACAAAAACCAATTGAAAGCCCTTATCTTTAGAGGCACCTTAACCTTCCAGATCGGATCATCGTTCTGAATTCCCCCATTGTTTAGCCGCTTATATACCGATTTAACCGAGAAAACCCCTCCCTTACCTGCTTCCCATGCAATTTTGTCTGTATGCTCCTCACCAGCAGGCTTCCAACCTTGTAGAAATTGTATAAGATCTTGCTTTTGTCTCCTAGCTTCCGCAGTTAGCTTGCCAGAAAGTCTTGCTTTCCATTCATCATATCTCCAGTTTCGCACTACCCAGTCGTTTTTGTCAGTTGCGAATTCGTAGACTTCTAGAAATCTTCTCTTTAGGTTAATTGAACCACACCACTGATCCTTCCAGAAGGAAATTATTGCGCCGTTCCCAATGGAGAAGGTAGCGCCAGTCAGGAAAATGTCTCTGGTGTGCGTGACCCCCTGCCAGAACCCTAACATGGATGCCTTATTCTTCTGCTTTTGGTACACGCATCCATTCCTAATGTAGGTCTTCTTGATTAGTGTGACCCATTTTGCCTTAGGCTTTGTCTTAAATTTCCACCACCACTTACAGAGCAGAGCTTGGTTCATCTGTCGCAAATTGACTACCCCTAACCCCGCAAATTCCTTTCTTCTGCATACAATCCCCCATTTGATTACAGAGTAGCCCTTTCCCTCCTGTCCAGACCCGTGCCATAAGAATCGCCTTCTTAGTCTGTCAATTTTCTTGATCACCCAAACCGGAATCTCGTAGAATGACAAGAATTATAAAGGTATGGAGCTGATTACCAAGTTTAGAAGGACACGGCGACCACCAAGTGATAGCAGCTTTCCCTTCCACCCTTCTAATCTATTTGCAATTTTGTCAATTAACTCATTCTAATCCACCCTTCTAATTTTTCCGGTCCCAATTGGCAAACCCAGGTACCTGATCGGCAGTTTCTTGACCGGGCAGTTTAGAATCCTCTCAATTAAGGGGCCAGGCTCCCCTGCCTCCCCCAAAAAAGTGATGGAGCTTTTATGAAAGTTGACCTTTAGTCTTGACTATTCCTCAAACAGGTATAATCCCCACTTTAGCAATGAGACCTCGACAATGTTACATTCTCCGAAGATAACTGTGTCATCTGCATACTGAACGTTGATTATCGCAGATACCCCCCTCTTCAAGCCAAGCCCTTTAATTAGCCCGTTATCTTTAAAAGATTGTAGCATTCTATGTAAACCATCTGCCACAAGTGTAAATAGTAGCGGTGACAGTGGATCCCCTTACCTAAATCCTCTATTGCATCTGATTTCTTTACCTGGGATCCCATTCACTAGGATGCTAACCTTGGCCGTCGACAGCCAGATCTCGATCCAACTGATCCACATATCCCCGAACCCTACCCTTTTCATGACCTCGATTAAGCATTTCCATTCCACCTTATCGTATGCCTTTTCAAAGTCTATCTTCAGCAAATACCCTTCCTTTTTACGTTTTTTTGTGTCTTGGATTACCTCTTGTACTAGAGCGACCCCTTCCAGTATATCCCTTCCAATTATAAATCCAGTTTGGTAATCGTCGATGATGTCCCCAATTACTCCTCTCAGCCTGTTAGCCAATACCTTACTGATAATCTTAACCGAGCAGTTAATCGGGTTGATTGGGCTGTAGTCACCAATATCTGTTGCCACCTTTTTCTTCGGGATTAGACAAATATTGGCATAGTTTAGTCTATTCAGATCCAACCTTCCCTCATAAAAGGCCTTCATGATGTCCATCTCGTCATTCTTCACATTGTCCCAGAATTGCTTGTAGAAGAACACCGAGAACCCATCCGGTCCTGGTGCCTTATCCTGACCCATTTCCCAAACTGCCCCCTTGACCTCGTCGATCGTGAAAGGGTCCTGCAAAGCCGCAACTCTTCCTTGAGTTTCTTCCGGCAGCACCTTCCACAGATCAGCATTCGACTCGCACTGCCCCTCCCTGTTTTCCCCAAAGAGCTTCTTGTATGTGTCATGGACGTGCTTTGTTATGTCTCGTTCCCCAGAAACAGAATTCCCCTCTATGTCTAAGGAGTGATGTGATTCGTCCTACGCCTCATACTAGCAACTTTGTGAACGTAACTAGTGTTTGCATCCCCTTCTGCCAACCATTTCACCCTTGATCGTTGGCACCACATGATCTCTTCCCTATTATAAGTTTCTAGGATATTCTGCCTACATGCCTTCAGAATTTGGAATTGGTTGTCGTCCAACCCATGTACCTCTTCCTTCCTTTCTAGATCCTCAATAAGATTCAGAGTATCTTCCTTCCGATGTAGGATATTCCCGAACGTCGTTTTATTCCATTTCCGTAGGCGTCTTCTACCAAGCAACGAAGTTAAATGACAGTAGATGAAATAATTGGTGAACTCAAAAGTGGATCATCAAAATAAAGCTTGGGACTTGGGTGGCATAGCGAGAGAATGGGAAACAACCTTGGTTTTAAAGATCGGCTGATCTCAATTCGATCTCACCGATCCGGATTATTATTCAAGGGGTTGTTCTAAGACAACCCTGAAATCTCGGGATCGGCGAGATAACATAAGTATCAATCAATTTAACAATCGGAAATAGATGGATCAACCCGATCCTAACCTAAACCCACTGATACTATGATTAAAAATTTTCAATATTCATGTGGATCCTTTTATTTAAAGCAATGAAGATGTAATTGTGTAATGAACATCATTTCATGTCTAGCTTAAATTTTATTTTTTTCATTGTATGTAAAGAAAATTTATATTATTTATCTTTATTTTTGTTGTTCTAGTTTTGATCTACATTAATAATTTTCTTAAACTAATTACAATATTCAAGTCTGTACAACAACCACAACAACAACAACAACAACAAAGCATTTTTCCCAACTAGTTGGGGTTAACTACATTAATCCTGGTTTTCCATTTTACCCTTTAGCACAATATCTTCTGTAATACCACAAGCTATCATATATTTTCTCACAGTTTCCACCCAAAGTCTTCCACTACCCTTCACTTTATCCTCAACATTTATCAAATTACTCTTTTTAACGGGGGCCCTACTAAATCTGCGTGTGACATGTCCAAACCACCTGAGGCGATTCTCTCTTAATTTATCTTGGATAGGACCTACCTTTACCATGTCTTGTATATGCTGATTTCTAATTCTATCCTTCTTGGTTTTACCACACATCCATCTTAGTATTCACATATCCGATAAACTTATGTTTTGGACCTGTTGTTTCTTTGTTACCCAACACTCTGCTTTATACATTATTGTTGGTCTAACAGGCGTCCTATAATTTTTTTTCCTCCAACTTCAAAGATATACGTTTGTCACACAAAATACCACTAGCGCTACTCCACTTAATGTTAGGAATTGTGGCCTCAAATACATGTAGGCACGGGGTACTTAAAGTTGGAAAAGAAGAGGAGGAGACAAAGAAGTAAGAGAAGACAAGCAACAAGTAGAAGAATGCAGCCTAGAGAGTTATGGTCGACCGACCTGGGGGTGCGGTCGATCGACCCTAGCTGCTGAGAGTTCTTCGAGTGTACAGGTCCAACAGAGGAGGGGACGGTCGATCGGCCTAGGGGGTATAGTCGACCGGTCAGCCCTCGGGTTTGGTTCTACACATTGCGGTCGACCGACCTTGGGGGTGCGGTCGACCGACATCGGCGGCTGATTATTTTTTGGGCTTACGAGTTTAAAGGCCCAATTGCTAGATTTGTGTTTATCTGTTGGGTTTATATGGGGGCTATATATATGACCGTAAACTCTAGGTTTAGGATCAATTTGTGTATCAAGGGGTGAGCCGTTATCATTGTTCAACTTCAAGAGAAATTGTGCAGAGTGTTTCAAAGGTGAGAGAGAGATTGATAGTTATAATCTCTTTGTAATCTTTGTATTTCTTTGGGAATAAGAAGTATTGGTTATATCTGCATATTGGTTGTGTTCTTGTGAGATCCATAAATTGTGGTGGCTTGTTCTTGGTTCATCTAAGTCTTGGGAGTTTCTATTGTTTGTAGTGTGTTTCCGCTATTAGCACTACAAATTGTGGGGGCAGATTTCTCCGACAAGTGGTATCAAAGTAGTTGGTTCGAGATGGCCGATAACAAGATGAAGATTGAGAAATTCGATGGGAGTAACTTCGCAATGTGGAAGATTCAGATGATAGCGTATCTTCGTCAGAAAGATCTTGATGGTCTGTTTTTTGATGAGAAGCCGACAAGTGCAGACAAGGATGCGAAGGTCTTGGCGGGGTGAAATCGTTTGGATCAGAAGGCACTGGGGTAGATTCGGTTGGGGTTGAGTAGGAAGGCGTTATTTCATATCTCGAAGGCGAAGAACACAAATGAGGCTATGGAGATTCTCACGGATATGTATGAGAAACCGTTAGCATCTAATCAAATTCTTCATTTGAAGAAATTGATTAATATGAAGTTAAAGGAAGGGAGTTCGGTAGCAGAGCATATAAACAATTACTGTATGGTTTACAACCAGATGGACGTTGTAGGTTTGAAGTTTTCAGAGAGGGGGCAGTCATTGTTACTTCTATCTACTTTACCAGATAGTTATGGTACGGTGGAACAGACTATTACAGGTACTATGACAGATTCGACGACTCTACAAGATGTGGTGAGTAGCATTCTGAACGCGGAGGTGAGAAGGGTGAGAAACGGAGGATATTCATCATCATTTTCTAGAGATTCCGCCATGTACGTTGAGAAGAGACGTGGGAGATCAAAGAGCAGTCGAAGAAGAAAGGATCAGAGTAGTTCATCTCAGAGTGGGTCTGATCACAACGATGGAGGACATGGGCCTGAGTGTTGGTATTGTCACAAGAAGGGTCACATGATGCGCAGTTGCACGGCTTATATAAAGAAAAAGCAGGAGAAACCAAAGAAAGATAACGTAAAGAAAGTCCAAGGAGGGCTTGTTAAGGAGTTATGCTTATCAGCTCAGAAGGAGTTGGGCACTCAAGATTGGTGTATTGATTCAGGAGCTTCTTTTCATTGCACTCTGAGGAGAGAGGTATTTGATGACTACGGGAAGGGTTCTTTTGGAGTTGTGATCGTCGGGAATGGTCACCGGTGTCCTGTATGTGGGGTTGGTACTGTTAGCGTGAACACCATTGATGATCAAAGTGTTGTCTTGCGAAAGACAAGACATGTTCCAGACTTGAAAGAAAATCTTATCTCGATTGGAAAGCTAGACAAGGAGGGGTTGTCTACTACAGTTGGTAGTAAGGAATGGTGTATAGCTGCAAGTTTAAAGGTGATTGCAAAAGGGAAGCATGAGGGGACGCTGTATTTGCTTAGAGACGTGAGGGACATTTCTCCAGTAGTTGACTCTCAGCCAGAATCGAGTAATAGGTTGTATGGGGTGCAACTGAGTTCTTTCAGTTGTGGAGGGGAGGTTACAAATTTAGTGGGAGCTGCTGGCTATGGAAGTGATCCTAGAGGGCAAGACATTGCTGCGGTGAGGGTACTTTGCGAATTGGCAGTTGAAGCTTCAAGTCGCTCTTATGTGATAGAGAGCACTGGTATCGATATGCAGGGTGATGTCGATGAGGATAACCGAATTGGGACTGTAGGGGTTGAACAGTCTGCGGAGTTTGTGGAGGTGTCGTCCACGAAAGTTTCTAGTGCAGAGGGTGCATTAAGAAGCTTTGAACCATGTCCGGTGTTGATGGAGATTTTGCGAGTTGGGGAGTCTCATAACACAGAATCCAATACGGTAGGTTGTTTCTCCGGTATTTGTGCTCTATGCGATTGGTGGAGCACATCCTTTATGAGGCGATGAGGGGTGGTTGGTGCACTCCATGTGGTAGAGTGGCGGAGGTGCTCTTCATGAGAGTGGGGAGTACTTGGGTCTTCCATGAAAGTGGGAGATGGCAGAGATAATGCGAGGAAAGATTGCAATAACTTTGAAGCGTGGTGAATTTGGTCCAAGTGGGAGATTGTTAGGAATTGTGGTCTCAAATACATGTAGGCACGGGGTACTTAAAGTTGGAAAAGAAGAGGATGAGACAAAGAAGCAAGAGAAGACAAGCAGCGAGTAGAAGAATGCAGCCTGGAGAGTTGCGGTCGACCGACCTGGGGGTGCGGTCGACCGACCCTAGCTGCTGAGAGTTCTTCGAGTGTACAGGTCCAATAAAGGAGGGGACGGTCGACCGGCCTAGGGGGTACAGTCGACCGGTCAGCCCTCGGGTTTGGTTCTACACGTTGCGATCGACCGACCTTGGGGTGCGGTCGACCGACATCGGCGGCTGATTGTTTTTTGGACTTACGAGTTTAAAGGCCCAATTGCTAGATTTGTGTTTATCTGTTAGGGTTTATATGGGGGCTATATATATGACCGTAAACTCTAGGGTTAGGATCAATTTGTGTATCAAGGGGTGAGCCGTTATCATTGTTCAACTTCAAGAGAGATTGTGCAGATTGTTTCAAAGGTGAGATAGAGATTGAGAGTTATAATCTCTTTTGTAATCTTTGTATTTCTTTGGGAATAAGAAGTATTGGTTATATCTGCATATTGGTTGTGTTCTTGTGAGATCCATATATTGTGGTGGCTTGTTCTTAGTTCATCTAAGTCTTGGGAGTTTCTATTGCTTGTGGTGTGTTTCCGCTATTAGCACTACAAGTTGTGGAGTAGATCCTCTGACACTTAAGCTACCTAGCTTGGATCCTATATATAACATCTTCACAAATCTCTCAATCTCTTTGTATAATCGAGCATAAATATCGAAAACGGTCTCTCTTATGTATCTTTTGACCATCAAGCCTCACTACTTCCTCATTTGTGTTCTGAGTATCGCTAAAATTACACTCCATATACTCTGTTTTAGTACTGTTTATTTTGAATCATCTACCTTTCAAAGTTTCTCTCCACAATTCTAATTTAGCATTGATTCATGCTCTAACCTCGTCCACTAAGACGATGTCATCAGAAAAAAACATACACCATGGCACCTCATCTTATATTACTTGTGTCAATTCATCCATCACCAGAACAAATAGGTAGGGACTTAAAGCCGAACCTTGGTGTAAACCGACTGTAATAGGAAATTCATTACTTGCTTTTGTGATTGTTCTAATTATGGTCATTGCTCTTTTATACATATCTTTGATTGCCTCAATAAACCGAATAGTTACACTTTTGTTATTTATCATACTATATCTCTAGGGACTTTATCATATGTTTTTCTAGATCTATAAACACCATATGCAGATCTTTTTTATTCTCTCTATATTTTTTCATAAGTCTCCTCAGTACGTAAATTGCTTCCATTGTTGGCCTTCCGGACATAAATTCAAACTGATTCTCAGACACTATTGTTTCTAGTCTCACTCTATGGTTGATCACCCTTTCCCAAAGTTTCAACGTATAGCTAATTAATTCAATGCATCGGTAGTTGGAGCAACTTTGTATATCTTTTTTATTTTTATATATAGGTACTAAAATACATTTTCTCTATTCATCGGGCATATTCTTGGTCCTCAAAATCTCATTAAATAATCGTGTTAGCCAACCCACTCCTACATCCCCAAGACACTTCCAAACTTCAATGGGTATACCATCCGATACTGAAGCTTTTCATATTTTCATCATTCCTATAGCATTTTGAACTTCCGAGTTCCTAATTCTACAGAAAAAAACATATGTTCTCAACTCTTATTCGATTCTTCTATATTTAAGTTACCCACAATATTTTGATTTAATAACATTTCAAAGTAACTTCGCCATCTTTCCTTAATTTTCTAATTTTTTACGAAGATTCTTGAATTCTCGCTCTTAATACACCTAATTGCATCCAAATATTTTGTTTTTCTATCCCTTTATTTAGCAAGTTTATAAATATTATTTTTCCTTCTTTTGTTTCTAAATTAGTGTATAAATTATTGTCAATTTTTTTTTTTTTTGCATATTACCGTTTTCTTAACTTCTTTTCTAACGGTCTTATATTTCTTCAAATCCTTCTCATTTCTATCATTCTGCCATATTTTGAAGGTTGATCTTTTTTTTCTCACAATATTTTGTACTTCTTACCACCACCATGTTTTTTTAGTTTGAAGCCTTCTACCTTTAGATTCTCCAAGTACCTCATTTGAGATTTCTCTTATGCACGTAGCCATTTAAGTCTACATCATATTAGCCTCCCCTTCCCAATTTCATGTCGCTCTTTTAAAGACTTTATCTCTAAAAAAAATCTCAAGTCTCTTTCTTCAAGTTTCACCACCAGTTCTTGGGTCCCTAGTCTCCTTTCTCGCACATATGTGTTTTCCGATCTTAACATCCAACACTATTAATCTGGGTTGTGAGGTTAAGCTCTCCCGATACAACTTTACAATTTTTACATGTACGATCCACCTTCGTAGTAACGAAAAAATCAATTTGGTCCATATTTGCCCACTTTTAAAAGTTATCAAATGATCATTCATCTTCATAAAATAAGTATTTGCTAGTATGAGAACAATATTCAAGTTTGTAATTGAAAATATTAAATTTGTACAAAGAATTATTTAAATTCACCAATTCAATTTTTAAAAATTAATTTTTAATTTTTAAAATAATTTAATTGTACTTTTTAAAAATTATTTCTTGAATTTTCTGTTTTTTTTTTTTTTTGGTAGACCTTCTTTTTGGAGATTTTGTCATCAATGTTACTTTTAAATAAATACTAACATTGACTCTGAAATTAGCAAGCTTCCACATTCCATTATTTCCGAAATGATTTTCATGGGGGTGAAATCTGATAGTCCAAAGTTGAAGGAGGCCGCTGAGAAATTCTTTGATGATGGAACCATGTTGCCTAGTTTGATATCACCAAGAACAATAATATTCTTCACAGGATAATAATCACTATGTCCGATTGTAAGAAGTTGCGCTTTTAAAGTAGGAATATCGACCTTGGTCCATAATGATCATACTAAACTTACCTAACGCTCTGATACTTATCTGACATAAGACAACCACACAAAAACTATATTAGAGCTTTTCATTGGTGGTTTACGAAGGCCATAGGTTCAGGCTAGAGGCTGTTTGGGGTTATAAAAGATGGTTAAAAAGGATGTATTTAGGTTTTTTTTTTTAGGGAAAAGGTGGAATAAGGCCACCTTGTTTCATTAATAAGAAATTAACAAAACAATCCCAGCATACTGGGGCAAGTTACAACTTACAGACAGAAGAAAAAAAAAAACATGAAGCGACATGACCAGTACATATAATCAGCTCTCACTCTAAACTACGAGGACCAACTAATTGTATGTCCGTCAAGCAAGCTTCGAGCACCCACCTCCATGGCACGCGCACACCCACCTGAAGCAAATCAAGCAGGATTTGAAAATTTGCCGCTCCCATCCTTCTATCTCACCAAAGCAACTTCACACATGGCCCAATCGGAGTAGCACCAAAAAAGAGAGCCGTGGAGAGAGTACTCACCTCCGTCACGCTATAGCTCTCATCAGCAATTTCTCACCAAATTAAACACTCGGTCACCCTAACCCCGAACACCGACAAGGAGAGAGTCGTGAAGAGGATACTTTCACCTCTCACACGCATCTACTCTCTCTAATGATTTCTCCTAAACACTAACAGACACCAGCACAGAATAGAGAGAAGCAATATCTTTACTCTCTCACTCTCTCTCTCACGCAAAACCCAAAACAATCACAACTAACAGAAGCATCACCTTCCCCTTTCGTCCCTACGGACGGTGGACGTTGTAGATTGCAGGTTTATTGGTGAGGGCGTAGTGGCGACACTATTGCGAAACCTGTGGCCGTTGATTAACGGGTGTCGAATTCAGGGTGCGACTACCCCACTACCGATAAAAAACAGATACATCTCCATCTCAACAATTTCTACAGGATTTGTATTACAAGGCTGTCTCTATGGAGATTAGAAGAGAACAAATTTGCAAGTAAAATTCAATAAAACAAGTATACAACGCAAGAATTACATGCATAAAAACAACAATATTGGACATTTCACATCTTTGACAATTAGAGCATCTCTAGTCATTCCCTATATTTCCAAAATTTGAAAAATATAGGGAACGAACCGTTGCAGTTGTTCCCTATATTTCCAAATTTTGGAAAAATAGCTACAGTAGGCTTCTATATTTGAGAGATGATAGAGGAGTTTCCCAAATATAGGAACCGGCAGATCATCTTGTGTCCATTCTAAAAAAAAAATCTCATACGCAAGATGATCTTGTATATGAAGAATTTTAATATAAAAAAAACAGGTCGAACGCAAGATGATCTTGCGTCCGATCAATTTTTTATAAAAAAACATGTGTCGGACGAAAGATCAATTTGCGTCTGACACCAAAAAAAAATTAAAATTAAAATTAGGATGAAGAAATCAGACGCAATTTCATTTTGCATCCGAGCGAAATTAAATGTGTATATGCGAAGGTTGCGTCCCTGAGTTTTTTCCACATTTTAAAAAAAATTTCCATGGAATAGAGCCTATAGGATTATGTATGCATATAAAGTTAATTTTAGATTGGTTTGATTATTTGATCAAGAGATGAGATGGAATGGGTCTATAGGAATTATTATGTAGAATTGTTTTTTTTACAAATGTTTTGGACATAATGTTTTTTTATTTATCAATGGCTGTGATTCAAAATAAAAACGATCATCCACCGTTAGACCAAATTTTGGATTTCAACGACTACATGCCCAACTCAAAATTCCTATTTCTAAAAGCCAAATATAAAAATTTTGAGTCATAAGAGCATCTGTAGTCGTTGGCTATTTAGCCAAAAATTTCAAAAATTGGCTCGGAACGTCCTGCAATCGTTGGCTATTTAGCCATTTTTTACATTTTTCTGAACATTACTCAGCTATATCTAGTAGTCGATTTGGCTAAATGGAAAAAAATAGCCCAATGAAACATTATTTTTCGTCTGTTGATCGGATGATGTATAATATACCATCTGAGAATTTTTTTTATTAAAATAGAAGGATGATAAATTATACCCCGTCGCATAACATTTTTTTTTAAAAATTTTATTGGACGGGACATTATACACCGTCCAAAAAAAATTTTCGAAAAAAAAATCCTGGACAGTAGATAAATAATCAAAAACTTAAAAAAAAATACAGACATGAAATTATCTTCCGTCCTAGGCTTCTGGCCATTTTTCTTTTTCGGTTTTCTTTTTTTCTATTTTAAATGTCACTATCAGATCTGGTTAAAAAAAATTTCAACTATTTTTTTACTTTTAAACGTCGTTTTTTTTTTAAACGTGGGACGGGTAATTAATTACCATCCGTCCTATTAAGATTTCGAAAAGTCAAAATTTGGCTAACGACTACAGACGAAAGCTAATGTTGCTATTGCTATATGCCAAATATGCAAAAATTGGCTTCAAATGGCATATAGCAATGGAAAATATAGAAATTTGTTGTAGTCGTCTAAACCCAAAATTTGGCTTTTAAACTCATAGATGGAAGATGATTTCCTGTGTGTGTGCGTGTGTGTTTTTTATTTCCCAAAAAAGATCGGACGATATCACGTCCGATAAAAAAATTCTAATAGATTTAGAGTAAATCTACACATAGAACTGACTATAGGTTAGATGTATAGGAAAAAATCAAATCCAAAAGCCTTGGACGGCATATCATCTTCCAATTTGAATTTTTTATTTTTTATTTTTTTAAATTTGATCGGACGCTATATCATATCCCGTCTGATCTATTTAATTTTTTAAAAAAACAAATTTATTCGACGGACGACAGATGATCTGCCGATTTCCAAAATTTGGCTTTTGCCGTTTTTTCTCCCAAATTTGACAGCCTACTGTTCACATCGAACCCGAAAATGGGTATTTGGCCAACCAACTGTAGATGATTTTTGGCCAAATTATCCATTTTTTTGGATATTTGGCCAAGGACTACAGATATGCTCTTACACTTCAAATTCAAGATGCTTCACATGTCAAAGTCATGCCAAAACACTTCATAAGTCAAACAGAAGAAAGAAATTAAACACCCCTTTCATTATATTTTGATTTTAGATTGCCCTCCTTTTCTTCTTGGTCTTCTAGTTACACCACTATATATCCTCAACAATTTAAAGAAATAGACGCTACAGTAAATGCTATATTACTCAAGCTACAGAAAAATCTCCATTCAAGTTTGACTCCTAAAATTCTAACCATAAAACTTATTAAAACTTAACAACAACGATAGAAAACTAAGAAACGAATAACTAGTCTTGGAATATCAAGTCTTAACAATGACTTATTTTGGGTGTATTAAAAGACTTCCTCATAACCTTCGCAGATACACATTTAATTTTACACTTCAATAAATGAAAACTGCACAAGAATCAAAGAATTGCAGCCATCACAACTCCAACGCCAAGTTACTGCTAGTCTTTATCATTGAAATGTATAACTTCATTGCTTCTCTTCCATATAAACCATCTATGCGAGTGTCAAACCAATCACCAGTCATTAGAAAGAACTTAGCCAACATCCAAATAGAAATTTTGTAGTAATCATATGCAAGTTATGTTTTGTTGTTGTTGTTGGTGGTGGTGGAGCAAGTATCACCTTGTGTAATGGAAAGGTTGCACGTCACTCTTCATTCTGCATCAATATAATTATTCATAAGCCTTTTAAACGTCTACAAATCTCTTTATGATAACAAGCAGGCATAATATGGTATTCAGATACTAAATTATATAGTTATATTGGCATGTATGAACGAAAGCTATGCTAACTAACAGACTTTGCTGGCAGGCCCAGATGAGGTAAGCTACATCCAAAACCCAAAAAACAAAATTGCCAATGCCATACAAATAACAGTATACCTTCTCTCACAGGCGGGGTATACAAGGGCAGGAATCAACCTTAATTATCACCTTCTCCACAACCCAAACATACACAAACGAAGGGAATGACAGCCTCTGATAGATGATAGTAAAAGAATTTAGGACACTAAACCTTGTTTAGAACAAAAATTAAGTAATATGTACACATTTAACAACAAAAAATATAAATTTGTGCTATAATTACATTTTCCATCCAAATTCCTTTGATATAAAAAGTCATCGACCATTTGATCAAAATATCATGAATACATAATTCATAGACAATTTATGAAACGCCTAGAACTAGGTTACCTGGTTCGCAGAATGAAAACAGGTAAGCCACTTGTGCTGGAATGTGGTACGGTGGGGGTAGCTTTCTTCCGATCACTTTGTCGGAAAGAAATACGTTTGGCTGGAATGCATAGCGTTTTTTACGAACGTGCTATATATATATACTAGGATTGCCCGTGGGACGTGCCTACGGCACGTATTCGGGACTGCATATAAATTTCTAAAAAAATTAAAACAAAAAAGGTGGGTGTAAACAAAAAATGTGGGTGTTTAAAATGTTTTTCTAATACGACATCTTTAAAATGATTCATACGGCATGTTATCGCGACGTCTTAACTTTCTTTAAAATATTTAGTAAAAATTTCGATGGAATATCTCATGAAATATTATTCCTTTGCCTCTGGGAAATATATATTAGGCTCTGGAAAATACAACAAAACTTTTAAGATGTAATGTCATTCAATTAGATGGTCTTTAAAACGATGAGTATGCACTAAAATGTATACTAAACTTTCCCAGAAACTTTTAAGAAGGTATGCACTAAACTTTTAAGAAGGTATACTAAAGAAGGTATGCTAAATGTATACTAAAATGTATACTAAACTTTGTTCTAGGAAGGTATGCACTAAACTTTTAAGAGAAAATCCAACAGGGTAATGTCTTTAAAATGTCATTCAAAACTTTTAAGTGCATACTCATCCAAGAGGTAATGTCAATTAGATGGTTTACTAAATGTCATTCAATTAGAGGTAATGTCATCTATTAAAAGTTCACACATACAATCCAGGAAACTCATCCTCACATACAATCCAGGAAACTAATTCTCACAATCTCTTAAAAGTTCACAATTTCACAATTCTACAAAATGTACCACCTACAAAATCTTCAAGCTTCAAGTGTACCACCTACAAAATCTTCAAGCTTCAAGCCTTCACTGAACCTACAAAATCTTCAAGCTTCAAGCTACAAAATCTTCATCTTCACTGAACCTACAAAATCTTCATCTTCAATCTACAAAATCTACAAAATCTTCAAGCTTCAATCCAGAAAGCTTCAAGCTTCAAGTGTACCACCTACAAAATCTTCACTGAACCTACAAAATGTTCACAATTTCACAATCTCAAGTATTAGGAAAACATAATATATTTTAAAAAAATTTGACAGAACCTCCCCTAAAATATTAGCCCTTTTACAGAAATTCCTTACGGAATTCTGCTAACAATTAAATATGACATCACACGCAATAAATATCAATCCTCCCCAGGCTCAACCGAGCAACATCACACAGGCAACATATATATATGGCTCTGGGGGAAAAAATCAGAATATAATGCAAGATACAAAATAAAAACCAAAAATTCTTTTGAAAATGTAATAATTTTTTTGAAAAACCTTCGAAAAACATTTAAAAAACCAAACACAGAACCCAATACTCCACAAAATTGCGGGTACGGGTATTAACATAACTATATTATATCATTATTATATACAGTTACTTACATCATCTCCAAAAATGCTAAATATTACAATCAAGCTACAAAATCTACAAAATCTTCAAGCTTCAATCCAGAAAGCTTTAAGCTTCAAGTGTACCACCTACAAAATCTTCACTGAACCTACAAAATGTTCACAATTTCACAATCTCAAGTATTAGGAAAACATAATAGATTTTAAAAAATTTTGACAGAACCTCCCCTAAAATATTAGCCCTTTTACAGAAATTCTTTACGGAATTCTGCTAACAATTAAATATATGACATCACACGCAATAAATATCAATCCTCCCCAGGCTCAACCGAGCAACATCACACAGGCAACATATATATATGGCTCTGGGGGAAAAAATCAGAATATAATGCAAGATACAAATAAAAACCAAAAATTCTTTTGAAAATGTAATAATTTGTTTGAAAAACCTTCGAAAAACATTTAAAAAACCAAACACAGAACCCAATACACCACAAAATTGCGGGTACGGGTATTAACATAACTATATTATATCATTATTATATACAGTTACTTACATCATCTCCAAAAATGCTAAATATTACAATTATTACAACCTCCACCATACTAAACACCAACCAACTGAAGAACACAATGGTTGAGCCTAAAAAAACAGTTAGAGTTTTGAATCAAATAGTAAGAGTTTACAATAAACAATTAAAACAATAGTAATAGTTTTGAAACCATTACCTTTCAAATAGAACAATGGCTTCAACCAAACATGTTCCTCATCACCCTACAAAAAGTTAAACTGTCAATATGTACATAACGGTTTTGAGTGTGGACGACAATCTGGGAAAAAAAGAAGAAATATTAAATTAGCAGCAATTAACGGTTAACATAGGGTGTAGTTGTAGTAAATAGAAATTTACCTTATTGCAACCCCAATTCATCAATGTAGTTGCATTTATAAATTTGAGGTCCATGTCAGCTGCTTCCCAGTTCTATTAAAGTTCAAAAGTAAAACAACAATGAAAATAAATTTTAGTAAGGTAAATCTTGGATTATACATGTATGCTGTTTTAGTTGACGACATAGATGCTTTAACACCTGACTATGTATATACATGTATGTTGTATTGGGGGACCTTATCTGCTACCTATTTGTATGGTTGGGGGCAAGGCTGTGAAAGACAGTCATCTATGTTTGACCTGAATTGACTTGAATTGGTGTTTATAGCACTAAAACTGAGCCAAAAGTCGTGCTATTTTACTTTTGTTGTTTGACAATATATAGGCAAGTTACAGAAGTTCAGTTCTCTCTTTTTGTCCTGCATTTTGGGTGAAATTTGGTGGTTATTTTTATTTTCTAGGTTGTTGGGATTGAGGTATGTTGACCCGCAGCCAATGTTTTGACTGATTTTGGTTGTGAGAAGGTGATCATTTACTTGAGTTCACCTAATTGTGTCGGAACTATGCAAAAGTTTGGTTTTTTTAATAATTATTTTCCCTTTTTAATGTTATCTCGCATTATACATCTCTTGGTATACAGTTAAACTAACATTGGAAAGGTGGGGGTGATCCCTTGAACTTTTCCTATTTATTGTACCTACAACCAAATGGAAGAAATCCAACATTAATTGTACTTGATTGTATTTCCTAATTTTAGATGGCGAGGAAGTAAACAGCTACTAGCTAGCTCCTTCAAGTATGCCCTGATAGCATGTATAAGCCTTATACCAGATTAATGGCGTCTAACACATCATATTTTACCAACCATTACCTGTGCTGGAATTGTTAATCCACATGGAAAGAACGTTTTTTTTTACTTCGGATTATTAACAAATTAATATAAATGAAAGAAACCATGGAATTGTATTATAAATGTAGTGTGGTTTTTTTAATTGTTAACTGATTCCAACTCAGTCAAGTAGTAAGTTACTTTGTTGGTATATTAGTTTAGTTTAAGATTATTTTCCTCAAGAAAGGATGATATGTTCTTGATCTATCTTTGTCCTGACCTGATACTCTATTTATTTGCTAAATGAGCCATTTATATGGTTGGGGCAAGGCCGCTAAAGACAGTGATTTTAAGGTTGGCCTGAATTGGTTGTTTTATGACACTAAACTGAGCTGAAAGAAGTTGCCTACCTGTTTTCTTTTTGCTACATATAAGGGGACTTTTTATATATCCTTTATTCCTACCTTTTTTGCCTGAGTTTTGTGTAATTTTGTGGTTATTATCATATTCTAGGCTGTTGGGATTGCGGTCACTTAGAGGGGTTGTGATTGAGTTTTAAGTTTGAATGTGCTGAAGTCATTTTACTTTCCATTTCAGATTTGTCAAACACTTCTATTTTTAAATTATGTCATACAATTTACTTTTTGTTCGTTCAATTTCTTCAGATTCTTTTTCCTTTTAGTTAAACATGTACTTTCATTTTGAATGGTTTAACGTCATTTAACTTTACAATGTACTTATTTGTCTAGCAATTTATTTTTTGATTTTGTGGAACAAATTACTTTATATATGCTCATTTCTTTAGGTACTTTTACTTTTCGTGATTTATTTCAAGTTTGGTACCTGGCTATGATGGTTTGGTGCCAATTTCACAAACATAGATCCTTAACTGCAACCCTGACCATATTATATGTACACTGTATAGGGGACTTCTTACATACAAAGCTGTTAAAGACAGTGATTTACGGTTGAACCGAATTGGTGGTTTTATTGCACTCAAACTTAGCCAAAAGAAGTGACCTACTTTTATTTGTCAATACAGAGGCAAACTAAGATGGTATGATATAACTGAGTTAGCCCAAATTGTTGAACATCTTGTACAAATAAGAATTTTAGTTTCTCCTAGAGCAAACTTTTCCATGGTGCCTTCCAGTTGCTTTGAGTGTTGCTAACCAAGTTTCAAAGAAAGTAACTATTTTAGCATGACATAAACAAAGCAAATTAAAAAGGTAGAGTACAATATCAATAATTTACACTTCAGACATACTAATCATGGTTCAAATGGTGGCAAATGCCAAGACATGTTAGATGTATTGGATAGGGATTTTGCCTAATGATACTTAACATGAACAATATATCACAGCTGATGCTAATGTATAATATGAGAAGGATGTATTTGGTTGGACCCTATGGGGAGAATAAATGAGGCT
This sequence comes from Hemerocallis citrina, assembly GCA_017893485.1. NCBI lineage: Eukaryota > Viridiplantae > Streptophyta > Magnoliopsida > Asparagales > Asphodelaceae > Hemerocallis > Hemerocallis citrina. Next base: position 53,691,422 of record CM030359.1, on the reverse strand, counting down.
TCAATATGCACATGCCTTGAATACTGATGATAATCATTATGCATTGAGTGAACAAATGGGGTCTTCATCATGAAAAAAAAGGATAGTATACTAAGCACTAATTTTCTGATACCAATATATATCATTCCCCAGTGTAGGAATTGGGGTATAGGTGATTGTTTCATATATATAGGTCTCCAAAGAATTGACCAGTTTTGAGCTTTTGAGTAAGTTGGAGATGATCTTTCTAAGTCATGCAATAAGATTATGACTCATCAACTAAGGCCTAAAAGTTTTTATAATCATGTAATCTTTGTTAAAGAACTTAAATTTCATTTTGTATTATTTTAATTTAATTTTTCTGTTGAGAAATTTAAATAACTTATTTTAGTCCTCTTAAGTGATTAGAAGTTACGCTGTGACCAGTCTAACTGTTATGCATACTATCTTCGTCCCAGAGCTGCTTGTGATTCTTATAATTTGAATGTTATTTCAGGGCCTTTCGCCTTTCTACTATTTCTTGATATAAAACTGGTTCTAAATTGTCAATTTGTTCTGTATACAATAAGTCTTTGTGGTACTAAACAGGTTGCACCCCATGGATGGTCAGAAGGTGAATGCAATGGTAACGCAGGCTAGTTTCCCTCTGCTTGCTCCAAGATCTAGCAAGCAAAGTGATAAATACTCACTTACTAACCTGATCCTTACTATAATTGTTCTCTCTCCTTTGGTCATAGAATTCCTTTTCCATACCCAGTTGTATATCTGCAAGCCTTCCAAAGTTTTCCTTCAGAATTCTCTTTTTCCATTCATACTCTCTTTTGGGACAATAGGTTGTATATGTATAAAGCTTGTATATGTAGTTTCTGAGGAAGGGGTTGAGTTGTATTTTAAATGTGTAATATTCAGTAGTAGCATATTACACTGCTTACTTTTGTGTACCAGACAATGAATTCAGCAAGTTAGCAGACATTCATTTTAACAGCAAGTTAGCAGAAATTATTGTTACTATGCTAACAGCTTCATTATAATCTTCTTGTGCTTGTTATACTATCGTTCTGTCGAGGTGGTGGAAAAACAAAGAATATAATATCATCTAAAATGTAATTTAGACACTGTATACTTGAGAGGATGTGCTGAGAGTATGGTAGTGGTAGCTCATGCACAGTTTGGTAGATGCATTTTTTAATTCTATTTAGAGAAAATTTAATAGTTTGTGGATCATCCATAATACTATTTAATAGTTATAAAAAGTTTTATTCAAGTAAGGTTCATTAGTTAAGAGTGAAATTTTTTTATTGAAAGATAATCAAAGTGATAAAGTACCTGTATTTTCTGTTGAGAGTATGGTAGTGGTACCTCTATAAAAGAACTTCAGGATAAACAATGTTTGTTGTTGAGCTCAAACAATCTTCTGGCAGAAGTAGGAAAATACGATCAAAACTTGTACACCTAGAGAGTGCAACATAGAGTTGTTCGTGACTGAAAACTGGTGAGCGTAAATCTATCCCCACAATATCAACAGATTGGCCTTGTGCTTTATTTTTTGTTACAGCATACGCTAATCGAACTGGAAATTGCCGTCTTGTCATTGCAAAAGGTAGATCCGAAGACGAAGGTTTAGGGGTTAGAGGTATTCTTGGAATGAAGACCAAATTTCCTGCTTTATCGCCAGTTAAAATCATAGCCTCAATTACACGCGTCGACTGAGCACACCGAACTACAATTAACCGAGTGCCATTACACATACCATCCTTTGGTGCAACATTCCTCAACAATATGATTGGGCACCCCACTTTCAGCTCCAGTTTAAATGGTGGTAGCCCTGGAGGATCTAAAGAGTTCAAAAACTCGTTAGGGTATCGATTGGTGATGTTTCGATCAACTCCATCTTCCTCAGACATTTTATCGGCAGCAAGAAATGTAAATTTTGGCCCCGGATAAAGATTTAATGCAGCAGCATTAATGAAATTTACATCATCATTTCTCGTTGATAGAATTGTCCGCTCTGTAAGATATTTGGGAGTGATAGTGCCGATAACGTTTAGTTGCGGGTAAACGGTAGATAAAAGTTCATCCAATGTGTGACACCTCCAAATTGTTGAAGGAAGTTGTACGGTCTCATCGGGTTTGGAGCCAATCTATATATATAATAAAGAAAACTTATTTGTCAGTAAGAGTCAAAAGGAGAGATTTGCTTAGTTATTACAAAAAATATGTAAGAAGACAACCTCGTTTAGAAAATTGGCAAATAAAATATTTCTGATATCCGATGAATCTAGACGCATGTTCACGTTCAAAGTTAAGACTTGTACGGCATTCCAAAGTAAAGATTTTCTTAGCGATGCACCAACAATTTGTTCCCGAACCCCCTTCCGTACTACTGGTAAGATTTGTCGAAAATCCCCACCGAGCACCATAGTGATACCACCAAATGGATTTTTATTATCACGTATATCTTGAAGTGTACGGTCAACAGCTTCTACACAAAACCTATGCTGCATAGGGACCTCATCCCAAATGATTAGCTTTGCTTCCCTGAAAAAATCTGCCTGAGGTGATTGCTTAGTGAACCCACAAAAAGAATTATCCAACACATCAAGTGGGATGGAAAATGTTGAGTGTGCAGTTCTACCTCCTACCAGTAACAATGATGCTATGCCAGAAGAAGCAACAGTTACAACAATGAAACCATCTCGACGGCATTTCGTTGCTAGTGTATTGTATAAAAATATTTTTCCAGTACCGGCTCCTCCGTTCAAGAAGAATGTAGTTCCCTTGCCGCCCATAACTGATGTAATTATTGCAGTATATGCAGATAACTGTGCATCATTAAGTGAATTTATACTTGCTTGTATATTAGCTTGTAGGGCTTCAACTTGTAGTACTCTACGTTCCCAAATAAACTTGTTGCCAACAACCGTACTCCAATTTTGCATAGGATGGGACATGGGTCGGAAGTTATCTAAGCTCTTGCCTGATTCTTGAAGCATTTGGTTTAAAAGATATAGACCATAATCTAGGACTTGGGCTTGGGTAGGATTGGGAATGAAAAATAATGTACGCAGTTTGTGTTCAAGATCATCACATATATGCACTGAGAATTGGTTCCATAAGATAAGCGGTTCCAACGGAGAGCATTCCGTAAGAATGACACTAAATAACCTTCTAAGTTGGTAGCCGGTGCTCATAATTGCAGCTTCTTGGAGACATTGTACCCACTCGCCATCATCTTCCAACAGTCCTCTGGCAACACATGCTAATTTGAAAGTAGCATACTCAACATTGTCGACTGTACGTAAGCACTGAAATGATCGTGGTCCCTTCACAATTGTTAGTAGCAAACGCAAATAAAAGCGCTCACCCGAATTCGGAGTTGCAAAGTACATTCTGCCGATTGTGTATCCCTTCTTTCTCGGCGTCCACATCTTCGAAGCCCTATCCCAAACAAAATGTTGCGGGAACTGTTGGTAGGTGAATGCGCGTGCAGCTAAATTTGATGAGCAACATGCAAAAAAACCGGTAAGAGTTGTCATTTCTAGTTCGGCTCTAGATACGACGTCGTCAATCCTATCAGCCGAATTATAAACAACACGATGCATTCCAGGCAAATGCAGTGCCAAGCGTACAACCGCTGGCACCTCTTCATGTAAAGAGTGTCCAAAAATTCGCCATGCAGCTTCTGGAGGGCCAATATACCGTGCATCGAGATATTGCTTGATCTCATCTACTCCTCCCAACACAATTGTTGCGCGGTCGTTCCCTTTGAAAATATATTTGTGGATATATTTAACACATCTCACCCCAGCACAAACTTCAACATTAATATGACAATTAAACATTTTAGAAAGGAAAGCATTATGGGGTACAACATCTCTATTATCAACCTGTTGCCCCCTCACAGTATAAAAATGTTTAGTATCACGACGACGATAGATTGGATAGCCATCTTGATCCATAGTTGTTGCCTCAGAGAACTCTCTAGGATACCTCTTTTGACATTTTCCATTTTCCATGCACGATGCTTGAGGATTTCGTCCACCACACGGGCCATGCACCATACAATTTTTGACAGTTTCAAAGAGCAGGGGATCAGCTATCGGATCTGGAAATTCAGCGGAAATTACTTCATCTACTTGTTGGCATGTACGAATTTTGTCTGGATTTGCAAGAAAGAAAAGAGCGTGCATATGAGGTAGCCCGCGTTTCTGAAACTCAATGGTAAAGACATGCGCAACTTTCTGACCAAATACTTTTGTTTTTTCTATCCCCTTCATCAAAGCATTTTTCTTCAACTCAAAAACGCGAGAAACTAAATCAGGGCGATCAGTGGCTTTTTGATGTGGCAATAGAGCTGCAGTTATTTCTGGCCATTTGGGATTTGCAGTCATAGTAAGAAAAATATCTGGGTATTGGTAGTGGCGCGTAATAGCCATTGAATCTTGAAAGATTTCAAACATATGTCTTGGACTACCAATGAATGAAGATGGCAAAATGATTCGTTGTCCGACCTGATCAAGTCCTAACTCATCTGCAGCGATGTCGGTAAGACCTTGGTAAAGTTCAGCTCGAAGTTTTTCCTGATTAAGCTTATGATATGTCAGTCGATTCTGCTCAGTGGCTGCCCAAGCATCGACAATAAATTCTTGCAAAAGTTTTCCTGCTCTCAGAATAGTTGAATACTCAGTATTGCATTGAAATAAACGATAACTATAGAATTGCATTTGAGTTAGTCTAGCAGTCGAAGGTCTTCCGTTGATGACATCCCACTGTTTCAAATCCGGTTCCCATCCCAACTCACCATAAGGGAATAGCAAGACATAATGCAAGGGCAAATATGCTGGATGGCACTCGTTAATTTGCATTAACTCGTTTCCCCTCAAATGCAGTATGATATCTCTCATACCACTAATTTCAGTTCCATCACCAGGTATAATCACTGCAATCTCATCAGTAGTTGGAAGATTATACCGACGCCGGTCAGTTGCAGAATTATAGTGTAGAACCGCAGGTAAGCTGTGATCCGAAGAATTTGTCTGGTTTAAAATTGTATAACCTTGACGGAACTTATCTGCAAATTCATTGAACTCCAAACAATCCTGAATAATATTGAGAACATCAGCTCTCAAATGAGGATTTCGCGATGTACGAAAACCTAAAGCAGAAACTGGATCGTAAATGTAGAGTTGTGCATAAACAGCAGCTTGACCTGGCTGTGGTATTAATGATCCCGTTCGGTGGCGCAGCTCTCCATGTATGGTGAATGAGGTAGGCCCCCGACCATGGATGACCCTTTCATCCATTCTGACACCCAAACTCGTAAAAGCATTTGCTGCATTGTATTCTCGAGTATAAGTCCGAAATGAAGTCGATTGTACACTATCACCATCATATAAATCTTGAAGAGGTGGGAGTGAAGTAATGAGCAAAGGTAGTTTCACTTTTCCTTGTGAACAATATTTTCCGAAATAATTATTTCTGGCAGATGAGACCGATAATTTTTTATCATTCCAATGCAATGCTGAACAATAAGAGCATGCAACATTCATCATGCCGAGAAAGTGTCGTTCGGAATTGAACCTATTAGTTACGATGGCCATGTAAGTTAACAGTTGTATATATTTTAACCTATGGATAATATACACGGGTTAAAGGTAAAATAAAATGAACCTATTTGATTTGGACGTAGCAGTTCGATATTGTCTTTCACGTTGGGCCAATTGACGCGTGGTGCACCCTTCAAGTCTCGCTACTTGTGAATCAATCATATGACTGAATATGGAGAACAACTAACTAAAGACATTCTGAAAAAGTAAAGATTAAAAAAGCAAACATTATTTACCTAACAGCGTCAGAAGTTTGACAGGTTCTTTGCAGGCCAATATTTGGCAGTACTGAAGTAGTTTGTCCATCATACATATATTTCTGTGGTACATTAGAAGGAACAGTTCTCGAGGTAAACATTCGTCAGTTGCGTCTAATACTCGTACAGAGCACATTTCAAGTTTCTCCCGTTCTCGTCGTCTACGTTGGGCCAACGTAGCTTTCGATATAACATGATCATTATGAGCCTAAATTTGTGGAAATGAATCGTTATAAATGACTATTTAAGATGAGAACAACTTACTTATTTGAGAATGTATTAATTTTCACAGTGTGAGGATAAATAAAAGAAGCAGTGTAAGGAAACATAAAGAAAAAGCATTGTAAATAAAGCAAGATAAAGAAGCAAGATAAGCATTTACCGCACTGGACATTTCATTTTCTTTTCCCTTTCCCTTGCCCGAATAACTTGTTTCCTTTCTCTACATTGGGTGGTTAAAAAGTAGGAATTAATAAAAAATCAATAATGAGCAAAAGACATACCAAGTAATAAGGGGTGAAGCTTACCTTGCGAAGAGATATTAGATTAAGCTCGCGTTCATCTCGAATGGTAACCCCGACATTTTTTTGTCGAAGGAATTGCACCTGCAATAGAAAAATATCAATTTTGAATGAAAGTGATCAATTAATTAATGTGCTAAGAACACAATGAAAAGCTTAACTTACTGTTTTTTCCAAGTCAACATCAACCTGTAAGGTATTAAAGTAAACATTAAAATGAGAGAAACTTATTATTATATCAAGTGTTGTAGATTTTATTTTTAAAAAAAGAAGATACTTACATGGCCATATATAGTGATGTCATCTATTGTTGTTCTTTAATTGGAGCAATTGACCTGTATATAAAGGAGGGGAAACATAGTAACTAACCAATCAAGAAAACGTATTAACTACTATTAATTACTATGATCTATCTTCTTTGATGATTAACTACAATGAGATATGGTGTAGAAAAGCTTCGGGTGATCAAGAAAGATGAACATGATGTAGAATGACTAAGCACGGTTTTTTGGTAGAATCTCACTAAATCCAAAGATTCCATATGTGAAGATTCTAACGATTTTTTCTTCCAAATTGATTGTGTTTTGGGTTAAACATAGCAGTTTTGATGTGCTTGTGATATAATAGAATTGCCTTCAATTTTTTTTTGCTATAACTGATCTTTTTAAAAACTGATTTTTATTTTTGTGCTTTGTGATTATGTTGAATTTTGGGGGTTGAGCTTTGGGCACTTTTTTACTTATTTATAAACTAACCATAGGTTGTATCAAGTTTGTTTCAAAATATACCATAAAGTTGGTTGATTCAGTTTTCTCTTATGAATTATTTTTCGTATCTGTCTGATGGAGCAACGGGTAGTATTAGAATTCTTGGAAATAGTTATGTACTCAAATTGGAAATAGTTCTTATTCTCAGTTATGTTAATATTAGTTATCCTCCCGTAATTATGTTAATATTAGCTGGTTCATATTAAGCTCATCCGTAACTAACGGAAAGATATAACAATCTATTTGTAATTTCTTTTAGTGAATCCCGAGATCCCAAACCTAAATACATCAATTGGCATAATATTGGTATCACATGTTAGAACATAAACACAAATCCATCAACACTCACTACAACCTCAGAGACCTACTATATTGGTTGGCAGGTTAACTTCCCCCAAAGCACCTATCAATTTTTTTTTTCCTTCAAAAAGTTGAACGCAAATTGGAAACCCATCAACCTATACTTCACAATCCTTGCAAATCAATTGGAACAAACAAAGTATAATCTTAAAGTTCCTTATCATAATTTTGAATTATCAATTGGAACAAACAAAGTATAATCTTAAAGTTCCTTGTCATCCAAATGATAATAAAAAATTGGAACATAATCTGAATATATTTTTAAGAAACACACCAATTGGGATCAACTTTTCAACATTACATAGCATGATGATCAAATAAAAAGTATGGACATTGTGGAACCTTTTTCTTTTGAAAACAGATATTGCGGAACTATAATAGTAACATACAAACAAACCATTTGAAAAAAGAAACATGGCCTTACTACTAAACCTCAACGCAAATGTGGTAGCTTAGGTCGAGCATACAAATAAATTTCATTAATAGCTTAATTTGGTACTACCTAATTCCGATACAATCAAGAAGGATTAGGAGCTAAAAAAAAAATCAAGCAGAATTAGGATGTTTTTTTTGGTACATCCTAAGGTTGAGCATACAAAGGAAAATTTTCCTTCAAAGCACCTATCAATTTTTTGGTTGGCAGGTTAACATCCCCCAAAGCACCTATCAATTTTTTTTTGACTTCAAAAATTTTGAGCATACAAAAAAAACCCATCAAACCACTGGAATTTCCTTCATACAAATGAAAATTTTCCTTCATGAAAGTATAGGTTGAGCATACAAAAAAAACATCCTAAAATCCAGTAACATACAAAAAAAAACATCCTAAGGTTGAGCATCAAGTTGAGATAAGCCTTCTGCTTAAGAGTTATAAATGAAAATCCAAGTTGAGATAAAACCCAGTATGTTAGGTCGGGAAGATCACATCCAGTAACATATAAAACCCAGTATAAGCCTTTTGCTTAATTACTGTCAATTAACATCAAGTTGAGACCTTACACTTACAGTGACAAATTTAAAACTCGGAGAAATCGATGGAAATTTACACTTATTGTTGTTGCCTATCTGTTTATGATAGATGAATCTCATCATCAGAACTTTATCCCATCTATGGAATCTTAGCACCAATCAAAACAAAGGGTTCTAAAAATATATGGAATTTTTCATTGAGAAATAGCATCTACAAATATATGAATCTAACATACAAAAAGTAACCAAGTGTAGATACTGGGTTTTATACATACAAAAACCCAGTAACATACAAAAAAAAACATCCTATGTTACTGGAAAATCCAAGTGTAGATACTGGGTTTTATACACTGGATTTTCATTTATATGTAGATGTTACTGTAAGTGTAAGGTTTCAACTTGATGTTAATTGACAGTAATTAAGCTTGATGTTACTGGAAAATCCAAGTTTTTCATTTGTATGAAGGAAAACCCAGTAACATCCTAAGGTTGAGCATCAAGTTGAGGTGAAATCGATGGAGAGCATCCTAATCAGGTTGAGTTTTTCTTTAAATTAGGTTGAGCATCCTAATCGATGGAGAGCATCCTAACGGAAAATCCAGTGTATAAATAATCAAAACATCCTCAAAATTAATTTGGTACATCCTAATTCCGATACCCAATCAAGAATACAACTGGAGCTAAAAAAAACTTCACCCCTCAAAATTAATCAAAACAATGGAGAGACGGGTGTGAGGTGAAATGAAAATCGGCTGTGAGGTATACAAAATTAATCAAAACAATGGAGAGACACTGGAAACTTCACCTCTCAGGTATACAAAATTAATCAAAACAACTGGAGCATCAACCTAACATACAAATGAATTTTCCACCAACTGGAGATTTTCATACATCTCCAGATTCATCTAACATACATCTCCAGATTCATCAACCTAACATACATATGTGCCAGTATATAGAAAAAATACACCAAAATTAATCAAAACAACTGGAGATTTTGTATACCTGAGAGACTGTGCAGAAGGCGACGGGTCTGTGCTTGAGGCGACGGGAAATCGATGGTTGGTGGCTGTCGATGCAGAGACGGCGGCGGTGGGAAGCGACGAATAGGGGTGAGAGCGGCGAATGGAGGTGAGAGTGGAAGTGGAAGTGGAGGATGGAGGTGAGACGGCGGCTGAGGTGGAGGATGGAGGTGAGAGCGGCGAATGGCTGGAGGTGAGGGTGGAAGTGGGTTACGATCGGGCGGTGGGCTGATCGGGAGGTGGGGGTGGGGGCGCTGATCGGATGAGAGCGGAAGGGAGGAGGAGGGAGAGAGTGAGAGCGGCTGGAGGTGGAGGGGAGAGAGTGGAGATCGGGTGGTGGGGGGTGGGGGCGCTGATCGGGAGGCGGAGGAAGAAGGGGAGAGAGAGAGCGGGAGAAAGAGAGGGGGGAGGAGGGAGAGAGTGAGAGCGGCTGGAGGTGGAGGGGAGAGAGTGGAGATCGGGTGGTGGGGGGTGGGGGCGCTGATCGGGAGGCGGAGGAAGAGGGGGAGAGTGAGAGAGCGGGAGAAAGAGAGAGAGAACGGGGAGATTGGGAGAGGGAGACAATGAGAGAGAGAGAGTGGGCGGGAGAATGAGACAGAGATAATGGGTTTTTATTTTTTTAATGGGAAAAAAGAGAGAGAGAGAGTGTGTATTTGAATTTGTGGAGTTTGAAATTTGAGCGGGAAAATATGTTTTGTGAGAGTAGATCTGGTCCATTGATTTTGGGATATATTGAATGTGAGCCACTTGATAGCTTTCTTTGTGTTTTATTATATAGATATAAATAAGTTAAGACGCTTAATTTTCCTTTCTTTAAGTTTGCATTTTCATGATTTGAAGAAAGTGTTTCACAAATTTCATGTTATTCTTTAGCGTTTTCTTATAATTAGTTAGTTTGTTACTGTTACATGGATTACAATCATATCTAGGCCTTTTTAATTTCTGATCGCTCATTTTACTGTTCTGGAACACGACCGTACCACATTTCGAAACAAACATTCTAGATAAAAAAAATATATAGGGATTTGAGCAAATTCGGTAACCAAGGCGCGGATGGTGATAAATTCCAACTAATGCTTATAATGCTGTCAACTTGGCAATACAATTTGCAATCTCAGTTTCCTCTCTGTAGCAATAGGACAATTCTCTGAATGACCAATGTTTCATACGATATCATCCAACTAATTAATTTCCTCAAAGAAAAAAAAGGATACCATCCAACTAAGACCAAATATTAAGCGGCATGCATGTGAGTTAAGATGGAAAATTTCGAGTTGTTCAACAATTATTAGAGATTTGCTACTAAGCCAAGTGTTCACAGTTGAGCTAAAGCTGTATCTGAAATATTTCACGATAAATGTAGGATCACAGTCAACATAGCATTAAGACAATATAATTCTATTTTAACTTTTCAACCAGATCAAAACACAACATCGCAAAGGTTATCAACTTTAGTTCATTTCTCCAATAATCGCTAAATAGATCTAGGAAGGAAAGGAAGATGAATCTCTAACTTTGAGTCTGAGACAGTAATGCATCCAGGAAACCCTACGTGCCTGAAGTTCAATTGCCCTGTTGACGTAATCCTTAAACAGATCTTACCAATTTAAAGTAGCAGATAATGGACTCAATTTTCGCAAAGAATTGAATAGAAACAAAGGAATGTCACAAGGAATATTGGTATTGAAGCAAGAGCTTATTTAACAGACAAGATTCTACCAGGATGAGAAAAATACATGAACTACCACTACCATTTTTTTGGGGATAAATGATAATACACCGATGACACAAACAAAAAAAGATGAAACAAGCATATTACATCAAGCAATTACACAAACAATGGTTGTTTCTTGAGATGCAATGGCTACTTCCTCTTGCAGAGGTCGTGTTAGGAAAGTGTCTTGAATACTCATGGTTCAGATTAGAAGAAGGTAAGATGAAGCACGGAGGTCGAAGCGTTGAAGAGAGTAGAAGAAAATAGAGCAGCAATAGTGCAGGCATAGTTGCGGTCGACTGTCCCAAGTTGCGGTCGACCGCACCTCCCGACCAGACACCCGACCGCAGTTGCACTGGGTTTAGCCGAGAGGTGGACGGTAGACCGATCTTGTTGGACGGTCGACCGACCGCGGCGCTATGTTCGTTTTGGGCCTCGATTTGTTAGGTCGTTTCAGCTCAATCTCCAACTCCAAGTTAGATCGTACGGCTCCTATTCAGTTACTTCTTTTTCAGGTTATATCGGACGACTGAGAATCAAGATTAGATCTAGCTTTCTCTCTATTCTTCTATATATATTGTAAACTCCTCCTTTATGAGAGTAGAGTACTTCATAGATTATTTTCTCCATTGCAAAGAGAGACTCGAGAGAGAGATAATTCTTGATGAGTGAGTTTAATTCCTTGTATTGAGTGAATCAATAACTCCTTGTAATCTCTTCTAGTTGATCAGATCTCCCTATATTTCCCCCCTGATTAAGCAAAAGCTAACCGGGATAAGTCATCGGTGTGTTTGTGGTAGATTGGTGGATCTACTTGCTTGCTCAATTGATTCATCTCACCTACTTCGACTTCCTCATTGCTCTATTTAGTGACGTCCCAATCCCAACAGGTCGTGCTGTGAATTTCACTATTCTCAAAAAGAATAAAGTCATACAAAAGATCTGTCACAAAGAACTCACTTTTGGGTCAAGGAATACATAATGATCTTTTACAAATCTCTCAGATAATGACGAGAAAACTCCTATGTTCTAACCCTAAAAAGGAGTACAAGTGTAATAACTATAATGGATCATCATTGAACTGCTGGCCGCAGATAAGTCGACTAACCACCATGCCGGTCGAAAACCCTTCAACCTGACCCACCTGGAGCATGTCAGTTGATTTTGAGGTCAACATCGTGAAGGTATTGCCATTTTTTAGTCGACTACCCCTAGTATTGGAGATCAACTTTGCCATCATGCCAATTCTCTATATGGATCACTTGTGGTCATGAATTGTTGATATCTAGTAGTAGCTCATAGTTGTCAAATCGTGTATTGTTTTCGTGTATAATGTATAGTGTATCGTACCGTAGAGTGTATCGTAAGTTTGTTGTCACATACTCTAAAAGTCATTTTAGTGACCTTAAGACTATACTTTTTAAAATATGAATAAATTTATAACATGGATTGCATGGGCAACCAAAAAGAAGTGCTAATAACGTTTCTGTGCATTCATAAAGCTTACAAAATCCTTCCAGTCATAACTATTTGAAAATTTGAGGTATTGCAAGCTTCTAACCTTTACTTTTTACCGTAATTATAAATTTATAATTATTCTCAAGTAACTATGCAATAATACAATTATAAGATAGTAAGTATTATGCAATCAATTCAGTACAAAATAAATAGACAATCAAGTAACATCAAACATTAATTAATCAACTAGACCACCAAACAACTATCAATAATTAATCAACTAGACAACTATAATAAACTATCGATCAACTACAATTAATGGTAGTCGACTGTTATTTAATTATCAATTAGATGGAGAGACACATGAAGGGTGTGGCTGTGTGGGGTTTTGAGGAGCGTCTCATGGAGGGTGTGGGGTTTTGGTGAGTAGTCCACATATAATTATGTAAGCCTCATATTCTCCATTCTATCTCTTTCAAAATCTTATTTTTCACCCCAAAACCTTCTTTTTTCAGTCCCATAGTAAACTTTAAAAAAAACCACGAAAATAATTTAATGGCAGAACAAAAAACATGAAGAAGAAAAGGGGAAGAGAATATAAGAAAGAAGGGAGGGTGGGATCGCACCTGTTGACGACAAGCAATGTCAAAGTCGGGAGTCTTTGTCGGAGTCGATTGTGATGATCAATGACGATGGTAGATGCAAAAACATAGAAGACGAGAAGAATAGAAGCAAAAGAAAGAGGAAACAACGGCTGCAATGTTAACCATTTCTGTTCTTTTTTTAATTTTTATTTTTTTAAATCCCATCAAATCGTATCGTGAGTCGGCCGATACGTATCGGTACGAACGATACAATCACTGTATCGTTTGATACTTAGCACTCTTTGATACATGCCTCCGATACGTATCGGTTTTCCCTTGAATCACCTCGTATCGTATGGTACGTATCTCATATCATGTGATACGTATCGCGTATCGTATGATACTAACAACACTAGTAGCTCCTTAGTTCAGTTATTTTGAGTGTTCTACCAACATAAATGCATATAGATAAACGCCTATATCCAACAATCTCCCAAAACGGTATCCATCACCAATGTTTTTAGTTGTGTGAAGTAGAGCAGATCGGTCCAAGGACCACTTCACGCTTTCTCACTTAAGCGACCGCTTCACTACCACATCATTCATTTTAAAAATATTTTTAATATATTTACTTATTTTTAATACAGTGATGAAATTGTGGAGGACTGGAAGAGGACTGCAGGCTACAGCTAATGAAGTTGTGGGGGACTGGAGGAGGACTACAGGCTACAGCTGATGAAGTTGTGGAGTTGAGGAGGAGTGGCGTCCTGGAGCCATGGAATCAAGGAGTGGAGTGGCGAGAGTAGTCGAGGAGTGTGAAGAGGAACGGAGGAGTGGCGAGTGGAGTCTAGGAGGAGGTGGCATAGGAGTGGCGATGAGGATATTGGAAAGGAGATTGGAGGAAAAGCAGTATGGACTCTGGAGGCTGAGAAGGATTTGAGGAAAATTCTAAGATTTTTTATAAAGTGGGTTATTGGTTCCAGGTTATACCCAAAGCTAATTAAACCAGCACTTTTTGGCTCAAAATTCTGACTTTAGCCTAACATCCTTCTTTGGAGCACTTCAAGCCCCAATCAAGCAATGAGAGTAGCATTTCCTCTTAAGCGGATGATATTTGCTACTAAAAACACTGTCAACCACCACCTGTCAGTCCTTTAAGTATCATCACTGCTCATCACAAGCTTAGTACCTCTACTAGTGTCCCATCAATCAACAAGAAGATAATCCAATTGTGGTATAGAAAAATTAATGAGTCTTGGTCTCCACCACCTTCGTGAGCATATGAGTTGGATTTTTCATTCTAAGAATCTTTGACAACTTCATCTGCATCTCGCCTCATCCAACCTAACAAAGTGGCACTTAACCTTGATGTAAAGAGTTCTCATAAGGAACATTGAGTTGTTTGTCAAGTGTATAACACTTCCACTGTCACTGCCTAACATTCCAATGGGCTGTTTGGTTTCGAAGGCAATCACAGATTAAATACACAGCGAAAAATTTACAAAAATATCAAAACCTAACCATGGATCCATGTGAAAACCATAAATCGTGTTCAGGAGTTATACCTTAAAGATGGAACTGCTGTCTCCACAGTATGTCGACCACATCACTGCAATATTGCGGTGCCTCTATGGTATCCACTTGAACGGAACGAAAAACAACTCTCCCTCAGACCACAATGCTAGCTGCGGGAAGGGGATGTTCCTCACGATCTCTTTCTTTCACTTTCAGTGAAGGCTAGGGTTTTTTTTCACGTGTTTTTTTTCACAGATACATATCATATATATAGGTGCAGAAATCAACTCTAAGAAAGTAATGAGGTTGTTGGGCTCACAATCTGACCTAGGTCAGATTCATGTGTGGGCCTTTGAACTTTAGTCGGCCCATTTAATCTAATTAAATGTCCAACCAATGTCAGGAGTCCAAATCTTACTTGGATCCCTAATTAAATTCATCTTATGAATTCAAATCACAATTTCGATTCATTCTAAGTGTGTGACCCTGTAGGTTCCCATTACATTGACAGTAATACTAAAATTATATTCTAGTATTACAAACAGAGAGAGATATCTAGTAATACTTAAGTAACGTGAATGTCAGTGATTTGACATAACCTATCCGCGATCAATTTTACCATGTAGTCTAGTCCTTTTGTCCAGATATCTTAATTGACCACAAGTCAGAGAGCGTGTCACCCTTGTATAGTTCAATCTTTGGTTCCTTGATGTTCGAGTAGACCTACTAAAACAAATGAGCTCAATATCACATATTGACTCATTTGAGCATGGTCATGCATTTTGTAGTCTCACTCAATCAAGGAGCCCGTAGATATCGCTCATGTTATGTAAGAAGGGCAAATCCTATCTAAGTCACTCACACTCTCCACATGATTTGTAGTATATCCAATAGTCGACTTTATAGTCACCTTATTACAGGAAACGTTTAACGGTAGTAAAACATATAATTTCTTATGTAGGAAACCGTAAAGACTTCAAGTCAAAGTACTACGTACACCATGGTCACTGCGAGAACCACTTATGATACTCATATAACGATCCATGCAGCGTTCTCATGGTGGGTCAGTCCTGTATATTATTACTCTAACATGTACCGATGTGAAAATTTGATATCTCATATCCAAGACCCGTGAGAATGGTTATCAGTCTACGCATACACTAGTCTCTATGTATTATTGTTGTCCTAATTTACAATAATACTTGACTAGGGACATTTAAGAATAGTGTTCTGATTTAGCCAATAGGATCTTACAATCAAGCCATGCACATGAAATCTCATGGCATTGAACTTACTATTCTAAGAACTTTATTATGTTCATTTAATTCACAATAAATAACACAATAAATGAAATGCCCAAATATGAAATAAACGTCATGATACAATATAAACTAGTAATGTCAATATACAACTGACCTCTAGGGCATACACCAACATGGGCTACTTCCTATGCAGTAGATTCATGAGTTCTGATATCAACATCATCTCTTTCGTGGCCTCTGTGATCGCCACGGCATCATCTTCTACAACTTACAGCCCAACCCACAGCCCCTTACAAGCTCTGAACTTGTACTCCGACAATCATTACAATCATTGTGATAATCTGCATCTGTAGAATCCTGTATCTACGACAACTTTTTCCTAAGACATACAGAATGATCAGTAGTACCTTCTAAGTATCAATTTCACAGGATCCTTCATTCCATAGATTCCTCCTGTAATGGTTGGCAACTACACTGTCTGTGATATCGTGATATCTGTCTGCGATATCTGGTCTTGTGCACATCATCACATACATAACATTTTCCTTGCCGATGCAAAGGGAACTATAGCCATCACCTCCATCTCTATCCTTAAAGCAAGCATGAAGAGGACTAGTAATCAACCTTGTAATGTCTGGTGTTTTATCTCCTTAAATGCCTAATATTGGCCAATACAGCATTGGAGAGGGGTGGCCACTAAAAATTCCACCCTTTCGAATCATTTATCGGTTTTGTCGATATGTTGGGCAGAACTTGATATATGTGGTGAAATATCAATGAGAAAAATATCACATGATTTGAAGTGAACTCGGGTATTAGATTTTGGTTCTGAAATTTCGGTTTTGATTCAAATGCAATCTGAATCAGATCCACAATGTGGGTAGATGTGTATATACATAATTGAATAGGGCTAAAGGAACTAAATTTCGTGCTCTCATCTAGCCTCCTTCTCGCTCTCTCCCTCCCATTCTTACATAAATACTATATCTTTCAACCTTGGACAACATTATCATCAAGCTCGAACTAATTATCTTTCGACCTTAAACGACACCATGATTGAACTCAACTCAATTACCTTTAGACCTTACCCAATATTAGTCCTCAAGCTCCACATGATTATCTTTTGACCTCTGAACTCGACACGATTATCTTTCAAACTTTTACAAAAATTTATCATCGAGCTTGACTAGACAACTTTTATAGATTAACTGACATTACTGTCGAGCTCGACCGAAGTATATATTGACACGACTTCCATGACAAGCTCAGTCTGGATTATCTTTTGATCTCATATAACATTCCAAGTGACTCAATTATCTTTTGACATTTTAGTTAGGGTCAGAAAATAATCAGCTACAGCACATCAATAATGTGAAGAAAAGATAACGCATTCTTCGAGAAAGTTAAATTGGGTCAAGTTCGACAATAAAAAGTTGCGCCAAAAAACAATTTTGATCTTGAGGAAATATTAGCTAACCTGGAAAAATAGTCAACTGGAGCTCCAAGATAAACTCATATATGGTCAAAAGATACTTGTGCCCAGTTCACCAATAATGTAATAAGTCTAAAGATTATCGGGCTCATCCCCAATAATAGTCTCATTTAGGGTCCAAAAATAATAGTTCTGAGCAAGTTGATTATGTCTATAAGGATGAAGGGTAATCATGTAAAGCTTGATCATAATTTGTATAAGGTCAAACGAATCAAGTCAAGCTCAACGATAGAGTCATGAAAGATAATTGGATGGAGCTCAATGCTAATATCGGATGAGATTGAAATATAATTGGGCCGAACTTGATATTAAAGGTATGTCAAAAGACAATTGTGTTGTGCTCGACATCCAATGTATGCATCTCTTTGTTTAGCCTAATTATTAGCTCTCCTGTCCCCCGAATACAAAGGTAGCTTAGTAAACTACAAAAAAGGGTATGATTGGGTTCTATACAAAAGAAGGGTATCGCACAAAATTAAAATTAAAACTAGATGGGCAAATCAGGTTTCATACATCCAACCATCTCGAAAAATCGAACAACAACTATTTGATGAAATGCCGCAATTGGTTTGTCCTAAACTTGCTGAACATAATGAATCCGATTCAATTCAACTATAATACGGATGCCTCAACAAAATGTTTATTTAACATAATAGAGCGATTACAAATTGGACCCAAAAAAATTGAGAAATTACCTGAACACTTAGGCTGGAGCCCACCGGATCTTCGGCTTCTTGAACTCGCATTTTGAGGATGAGGTGGGGATTCTTTAGGAAAGCTCGACTGTGCATTATTGAAGAAGAAGAAGAAGAAGAAGAAGATAAGGGAAGGGTTTTAAAATAGGAAGAATTTAACCGGGCTTCAATGACAAGTTGACAACCTCAGTACTTGAAAACGTGATAATTTTCGATTACCCGCTTTCACTATTTCTAATTTACTTTACACCCCTCAAGTTTTATTTTAAATAGTTTTACAAGTCCACAACAAATATTGAAATAGGTTTTTCACAAGTCCTCACCAATTATTGAAATTACATATCAGTCCTGCAAAATTCAATAATTCAATATTAGTCCTTCGATCAACTGCAACAATCAGTGTCTGAATTGTAACATGGGTGGAAATTCTGATGCATTGAACCTCTTTTTGAGAAAAAAATTTAAGTGGAAAGGGCTCATTATTTTAAAATAGTCTTTCTATCGAATTTTCTACCGTACTGACCCACTTTTTTAAAATATTGAGGAATCTGACCCACTTTCGAAAATATTTAGCGATCTGACCCAGTTTTACACATCAGCATAAATCGTTATTGAGAACAACGGCATAGGTTATTTAGATGACGTTGCTTCCAATAGCAGCACATGTTTAAAAATAATTTCTCGTGCCGCTATTTGGAAACACGGCATCATTTATCTTATTCTCAATTGCTTGCTCTCGAACTTGGGGGAAAAATTGCAAGTATGATAAAAAACTATAACAGATGTCGCTATCACCAACAACGACATACGCATTACAGATGCCGTTGTTAGGGATAATGACATCAGTTATAGAATTTTTTGTATATAAATAGTGGCCTACTTTTCTCCTTCACATTTCACTTTACGTTTGCTTCCTCTCTCTCCCTCTCTCTCCCTCTCTCCCGAAACCCAAAAACTCTGGAACCCTAAAACCCAAAATTCCAATTAATGGAGTGCTCTTTTACATCCCAAACAAATTCATTAAATACCCATCCATAAACCCTGATTGTGATTCCCTCATATCTCCGTTGACGTTGATATTTGGCGCTCATTTCTTCTACAGCTCTTCTCAGATCCGAATTTTCGGTATGTATGCAAAAAACCATAATTTTCATTGAAAATGCTCATTTTGATGATTGACAGCTATAATGGTAGTATAGTATAAGAGATGTAGATGAGATTCATCTAAGTAGTAGTATGAATGGATTATTGTAGTTGATGTAGTCTATAATTGACAATGTTGTATATTAGACAAGTATGAAAAAATTGTCATATATTAGAATTGTTATATTTTTAATCAATATTTTCATAGTTGTGTATGTATGAATGGATGTTCAGATGAGAATTGTTTATATAGATAAATATGTAGTGTGTGGAGATGTTGTGATGGGGATTGTTATGAGTAGTAGTTTAATACGAGTTTTGAGAAATTGTTGTTATCTTCACATCGTTTATTAATTTTTTTGACAAAACATGGCTTATTAATTTTGTTATATTCACACATCGTTTATTAATATTGTTGTTGACAAATTTTTTTTGATGTTCACAAATAAATGGATGCTAGCCAACCTTCTTCTTCCCATACCGTGGGTGCATCATCTTCGCACGCACAACAAGGAATTTTGGGTCCATTAGACCCAATCGTACTATATTTGCAAAAAGATCATAGGTCTCAGGCGGAGTGGAATGGAGAGACTAAAAATATGAGTTTCCGAATGCACACCATATTGCCGATGCACACTCGTATACACCACTATTTGGTAAATTGCGGGTTCTATGGAATGACCATGTTAGCCAAAGTGAAATGCGACCATTCATTACTTACCGCTCTTGTGGAGAGATAGAGGCCAGAGACACATTCGTTCCACCAACCTGTTTGTGAGATGACGGTCACACTACAAGATATAGCAATCATATCGGATCTTCCAATCGATGGGGTGGCGGTGACCGAGAACCTCATGTTTAATAAAGTAATGTTGGTTAGAGATTATCTTGAGAGGGAGGTTGAAGAGGACGATAAAGGTGTATTCGTCAGCGAATCAATCCGACGTTCATGGATCTTTTTAGAGTTCCACAATAGTTTGGGAGAGGAACCGATGGACATTGAAATTCAATGTTACACGGGGGCGTATCTTATGTCGATGATCGGAGGTATTCTCTTTCCCAATTCTTTCGGTGATGTAGTCAATTTAATGTACCTTCCCTTGATTACCGACATACATAGAGCCGACCGATATAGTTAGGGAAGTGCGGCGTTGACTTCTCTTTACCGTGCCCTGTGCAATTGTTCAAAGGGTCCGATCCAAATGACGGGGCCGATGGGGATATTACAAATTTGGTGTTGGGAATGAATACACCTCGACAGGCCCCGAGTAATTGTTCTTTCAAACAATTGGAGACTGGTTAAGTATAATTTAGTGATGAGGGCTCCTTTAGGGTGTGTATTGAACCGGTAAACTCACATGGAGAGATAACCCACGTGGTGTGTTGACGTATTATAGGGATGAGCTCGATCAGCTTCAAGAAGAGTACATCAATTGGACACCATACACGGTCAAAAGGGTACAACGCCTACCCCCATTATGCATGGAAAACAATAAACTTTGGTTGACACAAGCCCCACTTATCAATTTCTGTCGTGGAGTTCTATTACGCCGATCGAGTCCCTCGACAATTCAGTGTACAACAATTTATCCTGAAGAATAGGATGTACGGCCGAAGACTTCATAATATTACCGGTCAAGGTCGATTGCCGAGTATGGATTGGGTCGATTACCACTGCTCTCATATAGCAATGTGGATTGAGAGAAAATATGATTTGGTGGTAGAAGCGATTACCATATGATGGGTCATTGCAAGAAGCTTATATGGTGTGGTATCATCGTATTACATGTTAGTTTATTGCTTCACGATCGGCTATCCCCGCGTGTATCCAAATACCGATCCCGAAGCACTAAGTCAAACCACAACCGGCACATTCCACTTCGAAACCTATGTATCAACCGAAGGCCTCCTCGTATCGACTCATGGTAAAAATATGCTTTTGTTAACAAATATTAAATTAAAATTTTCGTAGACATTTTTCTTAAACTTTTTTAACAAATTTTGGTTTACTTCTTCTATTATATTTTATTGGTGTTATAGATTGACAACACATGGCATATTGCGCGAAAATGTGCTCGTGTGTTGAAAAGCAATGCTTCGAATGCTTGCAAGGAGATAGCCTGAGAAACCCTCCATCCATGTCGTTTATCACTTGAAGAGGTTGGAGGCGGCCTGACCTTTGCTGCTCTTTTAGGGTCAACCGAAGTTACAACTCAACCACTCCGACCAAGTACTATACGAGCTCAACGTCCCCTACCACCACCAATACAAGTTCAACCTCCCTTACCACCACCAAGACAAGGTTAATCACCCCCACGTACCCCCATCTAGACAAACTGAAACTTCTTCTTCACATGGGCAACGACGGAAGTGTCTGACATCCTCATGCGGCTTCTCAATTAGCATTCTAAAAGATTGAAGAAGAAGAAGCGGAGCATGAAGAAGAGATGGGTCCCGGTGTACCAGGGACACAGGATATTGTAGAACGTAGGAGGAGAGTCCCATCTTGGAAAAGGAGGCAGCCGCAACACTATACGCCTAGTTAGGTTAAATGTGGAAATGTGTTATTTTATAACCTTTGAATTGCCCAATTATTGAGATATGTTTTAAATGTGAAACTTTACTAGATTTTATAAATTTGTTAACCTTGGTTGAATGTCAACTTTTGCCTTTTATATTGTGTGGCAAATAGAAAACTTGATGCTATGTATTTGTCAATGAATTATTTGTTGGTGATAATTATTGTGTTTATTTTATGGTGTTCATAATTGGATTTGTTGATCATATAAAAATTGAAGTCTTCAACTACATTGATTAGATATGTGCATGTTTGTGCATATTTTGAAGCAAATTAAAAGTAACAGATGCCGTTGTTGGGAATAATGGCATCAGTTACCTGTAACGGTATTCCTAACAATAGCAACAGTTCAAAACATGCACAATCTACTTTAAATTTTAATCTGACTTGTTGCCTCTTTCCTGAACAACGGCAAAAATTAAACTGTTGTCGTTGATTAAAACAATGGCATCAGTTATCTCTATTTTTGGGGTGGGACACATTGGCTGCCAAACTCTCTGCCTCCACAGATGTTCTTTGAGACAATGGCATCATTGCAAATAGTGTCATTATTTTGAATAGAGGCATCAGTTAAATCAAAAAATTTCACCAAATAGATTCTTTGCCAAATTCTCTGCCTCCACAGACGTTACTGTGAATAACGGCATCAGTTAATGGATGTCGTTGTGTGGAACAGTGGCAACAGTTCAAATTTATAACTAACCAAGATTCTGTAATAAATTTGAACAGTTGCCGATGTTCCAAATAACGACATTAGTTAACTGATGCTTAACTGATGCCGTTATTTACAGTAACGTCTGTAGAGGCAGAGAAATTGGTAGAGAATCTATTTGGTGGGGAAAATTTGATTTAACTAATGCCGTTGTTCAGAATAACGACACTATTTGCAATGATTTCGTTGTCGCAAAGAACGTCTGTGGAGGCAGAGAGTTTGATAGCCCAAAAAAATAGAGATAACTGATGTCGTTGTTTTAATCAATGACAACAATTTAACTGTTGCCATTGTTCTGGACAGCGACAACAAGTAAGATTAAAATTCAAAGTAGATTGTGCTTGTTTTGAACTATTGCCGTTGTTGGGAATAACGTTACAGGTAACTGATGCAGTTATTCCCAACAACAACATCTGTTACTTTTAATTTTCTTCAAAACATGCACAAACATATGCATATCTAATTTTCATATATCACAATCATATATCTTATACTCAACTTGACATTATCATATATTACAACAAATGTTCATCATATCCAACTTCAGCAAATCATAATAAGTTACGGATACATATTAAAAAATTTGTAATTCATAAGAGTTACGCATATTAGGATAGGATACAAACACATAAAAATATTACAATATAAGGCACCCATATAAACATATTTGTAAAAATTTCAATGTGGCATACAACTTCAAATATCGGTCGTTTTATATGTGCCTACATCGGGTACCTTCTTACAGTTGCGCCTATTGTGTCCACTTAACCCACATTTAGAACAAATTTTACCCGTGCTCCCACTTTCTCGAGCATCCATATCATTGCGAATATGAGTAATCCTAGGGCGACCTTTCATCCTACATAGACTCGCATCGACAATGAGTTTCGATCCACTCGGTGTCGGCCAATAAGATTCGTCTTGGATAGAATAAAAAATTGGTGCCCACAATAGTACTAATGAACTTGTAGAATAAAATGCATCAATGTAAAGGTTGATAATCAATTGCATGGGAGGCACAAGCGGCCAATACATGAGAACATGAAATATGATAGAGCTGGAATTTCCCACAAGTACACGTACGGCTCCCGAGGTCAACAATGTACCAATGTCCACCCTTTTGATGTCCATTATCCATTCTAATGCCAGGTTTTAACTCCGAAAATACCAAGCCGGTAAACATTATAGTCTCATGCAAATTTAATTTCTTACGCTGTAAATTGATAATCTCTTGAACACGTGGTGCCCATAATTTTCCTTCGCTCATAAGGGTCTGTGCTGCTTCACGACGGTCAGTAAAGTATATGTTGAGACGAAAGAATATCATTTCCACAATTGCCATGACGGAAAAGCTACAAACACGTTTTAAAACCGAATTGAACACTTCTGATAGATTTGTAGTCATTATACCATATCGACGTCCTCCATCGGCAGAAAGAGCTCACTTCTCAATCGGCTTGTCCTTCAACTAATTATCCCCATCAACATTAGCGACTTCAAGCTGTGCAATCTTTGCCTAGAACTTCTTAAACTGACTTTGACATGCAATCAACCTAAGCTTTTTCATCAAAAACCTGTTCCTAAATTTTTTATGGAAATTACTAGCAAAAGGACGCATACAATAACGATGAAAATTAAGTGACTCCATCCATGTTCCAAACTCATTATCCATTGCCGACAAAATACCTACATGACGATCGAAAATGACACATAGACCTGCACGATCCGTGACTAAGCACCGAATATAGCTCATGGACCATGTCCATGTTTCTATGCTCTCTCCATCAACTATTGCAAATACAAATGGAAACAACCTACTGTTTGCATCAGGTAAAACATTTATCAACAAACAACCTTTGTATTTTTCATATAAATGTGTTCCGTCAACACTTATAACTGGTCTGCATGCCTTAAATCCCTCAATCGAGGAGCCGAATGCCCAAAAGATCCCCTTAAATGTTTCTTCGGCGGGACCAGACACAATCTTGGCCCAATGGACAATTGTTTCTGGATTTGAGGCTTGAATTGGTATGAGAAGATAAGGCAATTTAGTGTAAGCTTTTTTAAAGGAACCATACAACCGCTCAATCACTTTATGTTTTGCCTTCCATGATTTCCAGTATGAAATTGTGTAATTAAACTGAAGCTTGACTATCTCAATTATGGCTCTTGGTGTTACTGCTAGTTGTGCCTTCACAATATTCAATATGATCGTTGATACAATCGTAAAATCAATTTCCTATGATCTTGATTCAATGTCGGATTCACACGTGTGCGGACCTTCAATCTTCTTTACCACGAAATAAGTACGGCCTTTTGGAACAATTGCACGCAATCGCCATGGACAACCCACTACATTTACAAGTTCTGATTTTCCTGCAATGTCCTCAGCTGAATGTTTGAACGGTTCGTATTTATATTTGACATGGTATAAACTAGGGGTCGATTGCACCGTCACAAATTATCGATGGTTCTTCACGAAATACATCTTCACTTGATGTTGTATACTATCTTTAGTTGGAAATATTTGACCTATGGACAATTCATCCGTGTTCGAAGAGCCGACGGAAGACTGTGCATGTTCGTGTATGGTCGTACGGGACATCCATTCACTCGATTGAACCTCATATACATATGCATTAATGGATTGATTGGGCAACACCACATTGTTAACCGGCATATGAACGTTCAGATCATCAACTGGACCTTTATCGGCATCCTCTTCCTCCTCAATTTCAAGACCGTGATCGTCATCTTCTTCCTCTTCTACTAAATCATTATTTACAATGGCGTTGTCAAAGTCTTGCATTACCATATTAGGGTAGACAATATTTTGTGTCGAGGTGAATGGATGTACCAGGCTCATATTCTGTTGTAATAGGTTTTGTTGGAGTTGTGCTAATGTCTTCTTCTGTATTTGGTATTCTTTCATGTGACTCGGCAGATAGTTTCAAACTAGCAACTCTGCTTTGACTTGGATTAACAACTGACCTAGTGTTTGGAAGCTTCATTTGCTCAATATATAACTCTAATGTAGTCCAACTACAATTTGGATCAAGTGTCCTAGCAATCATGGCCCTTAAAGATTATGATTATCTACGGGAACCACCATGAAATATTTCCCTTCCTTTTTACCGGCAGCATAACGGGCTTTGATTTTGACACTCAGTTCACTTTTATCCCAATTAGTAACTTCAAATATCTTATCTACAAGTTTTGAGTATATAAAGTTACGGGAAGCCCAAATAATGACCGATTCAACATCGCTACAACAATATCCAATCTTTGGATCTCTAATTATTTCATCCCTAAAATATCACCAAATAGGTATATCATATTCCATACCTAATATAAAGATTTACACATATTCAAGCCATTTACTACTCATAAGCATAACCTATGCATACATATAAAACATATGGTTATAATAATACCTTCAAATTAGAACTTATCTTTGATAGCTTGAAAATACGTCGTGGATGGAGAATGAAATGAGAGTGAGAGTGATGAGGTAGGATATATGAAGTTTGAAAGGAAACAGTTGCGGGATTTTGAGTTTTAGGGTTCTATGGTTTTTGGGTTTCGGGAGTGAGAGAGAGAGAGGAAGCAATGTAAAGTGAAATGGTAAAGAGAAGAGGGGCCACTATTTATATGCAAAAAAATCCTTTAACTGATGCCATTATCCCTAACAACGACATCTGTAATGTGAATGTCGTTGTCGGTGATAGCGACATCTATTATAAGTTTTTTTCACACTTACATTTTTTTTCCAAGTCAGAGAACAATCGAATGAGAATAAGATAACGGATGTCGTGTTTCCAAATAACGACACGAGAAATTTTTTTTAAACAGGTGCCGCTATTGAAAACAACGACTTCTAAATAACCTATGTCATTATTCCCAATAACGATTTATACTAATGTGTTCAAAACTGGGTCAGATCTCTAAATATTTTCGAAAGTGGGTCAGATCCCTCAATATTTTCAAAAAGTGGGTCAGTACGGCAAAAAATTCCTTTCTATCATTGCGATATTATTCTCTTCTAGACCATTCCACTTAAGATTCTTTTCCAAAATTGATGCAACTGATCAAAATTTCATAATGTTGCACTTCATTCTTAAATTGATCACTTTCGAAATTGATGGAGGGTGTAACCCCTATTTTTCCAAATCCGTATTTTCTGTGTATTATCTGAGTTTGGGTTTTTATGAAATTTTTCGTTTTCTTAAATTTATTATATTTCAAAATTATTTTTGTATCTCCTATTAAAAATCAGTTTCTTGTATTTATTATTATTTTCAAACGATTTTTATATTAATGTTGTTATTATTATTCTTCAGTATTATTGTTATTATTATTAGTTTTGATTTATTATTAAAAATCTAGTTTTAATTATAAATTATATTTGTAGTTATAATTAAATAAATTCTGTATTGTAATGTAAATTACAGTATTTTATAAATTATAGTTTATTGGATATTTTTACTCTTCTCATTGGATTTTTTTTTTATAAAAAAACCCAGTTACCCTGTTTTACACCAAACTCGTTACCCATCCTAACCCTAATACCTCTACCCTATAAAACCCAACTTGTTGAACCCTAACTTCACCAAAAACCCCAGCCGTTTCATCTTCCACCTTCATCCCTGTCACCTCTCCCAACTTCTAAACCCATGGCTTCCCTACTCCTTTCCCCGTCCTCGCCACCCGCAATTGCCCCCTCATCTTCTTCTCCTCTGTGCTCCGTCGCACGCAGACAGCCAGCGCCTCTGCCTGCTCGTGTCGCCCTCGCAACCCCCTAGTCGCGTTGCTCTGTGACAGCTCTGCTCCTCCCGACGCCCCTACATCCTTGTGCTTCCCCATCCCGCAGCACCTCCCAGTCGCACCGCAGTGCTGCCCTCCTTTAGTTGCGACGCTGCAACAGTAGCTAGCCGCCGTAGCCATCTTCCATCGCATCGCAACCACCTGCGACCACCTCTGTGCTGTCTCTATCGATAGCCATGGCCACCCCGAAGTCACAAAGCAACTATTTTCCCCTATGCTCTGTTCTGATGGAATTCTTGATCAGCCTTGTTATGGGTCGTCGGATCTTCAAGATCTCTCATCTTGATCTTCTTGATCATGTTGAACGGTGGGCCATCGATCATCATGATCATCGTCATCATGGAGTTCTTTGATCACTTTGATTGGTGACCGTCTGATCGTCGATCTGATCCGATCATCATCATCATCATCATCATCAAGATACTGATCACATCATGATCTTAATCTTGATCTTCGATCAGAGTCATCCGATCTGATCCGATTGTCTTGATCTTGATCTTCGATCTCAGCCGTCTGATTGTGTTCGTGATTTCGATCGTCTTCATCTTGTTCGAGATCGTGTGTTCGTGATTGGTTCGTGATCCGTTCATTGTGTTCGTACCCGGGAATCTGTTCCCGTTATTCTTGTTCTTGCTTCATTTCCGTCGTCGTATCTCAGACAAGTAACTTGTACTCAATTCCTTTGTGTGATACAAGTCATAAATACCGCTTATAATGTAGTTGGGTTCGAGAGACAACTCGTGTGTGTGTGTTATTCTTGATGGGTATTGTCTCTATAGTGTTTTTGACCATAGTTTCCTCACGACACATATTACATGAATAACTTAGGTTTTGACCGTTCTTGATGTGATTATATTTGTGAGACAATTATGAGCAATCGTGTGTTTGTTTGGATCTATGTGATATACTTATTGTGGAGATGCTATATACCCTATTTCATGATGTTTGGACACTTGGTAGACTGTATAACATGTTTGGTTGTGTATGGAACGAGTTTCGTATGTTGTATGTTGATTTGTGGTTAAGAGAAAAATCTGTATTTTGTCAGTGATCAGTTTTGAATGCTATTTTAGACCATATTAAGGTCAGTATCTTAAGTATTAAACATGATTTTTAGAGAAATCCGTCTTCTTTCCAAACTCTTTGACCTTGATCGATTTCGTTTTCGTATGTGTGAGTTATGATTGTTTTACTACAGAGGTGTATTTCATTTCCAGATTTCGTTTCTTGATGATTTTGATGACTAAACTATTTTGATATGGTGCTAAGCATATTATTTTGATCTGAAATTTTGCACAGTATTTCTATATCTATTTAGGGATTACCCAAAATTTTGGTGGATTTTATTGATGAGTTTTATATACCGTTTCATGCTTATTTATAAAGACAATACTTGCTGGATTTTTTTCGCTATTCTGTAAAGATTTGTATTTTCACCCTAATTCATTATCCTGTATGAAAAATATTTATGAAATATATAAGTTAGCTTATTTTGTCTATTTTCATCTCCCTTTGGCAGATTTGGATTTCGTTTCACGGTTTACGAGATATTATAGTTTTCGTACAGGAGTGTTGGGAATTCCAGATTTGCCAAACTATCGTTTCTTGATATTTTCTGATTTTTGATGGCAAAACTAATCTTACTAGAAAATTTTGAAACTTTATATTCTGATACTAGACAGATAGGGGAATATCCCAGATTTTTTCTGGATTTATTTGAGGTGTTTTCATGCTGTTTTCCTGCACTTGAATTTGATTTTCTGATTTCTGGATGAACGTATTTTCTGGATTTAATTTAGTTTTGAGTTATGATTTAATGAAATACTATGTAACTTATTTATATTCTCTAGATTGGTTTGGGAGTCTATTTTCTAGATATTTTCGACGGATTCAGATTTGCATTTGTGTAACACCAGAAATTTCTGTTTTACTACAGTATGGTCTTGTTGTCCTGAACTTGAGATTTGGTTATTTCATTCTTTTATGTGTTATCTTGCACCCATACATGTTATCTTGCAACTTGAACTTATTACTTGATCATACCATGATATACTTGCTTGTTTCGTGACACATACTTGCTTGTTGACATTAATAATAAAATTAACCGAGCCGGGGTTTTAAAGGGACAGATCTAATAGTGGATAATTCAGAAACGTGTACTCGGAAGAGAATCTATTGATTCTATGTGATACTTGGCTTGATACTTGAGATACTTGAGACTTGGCTTGATACTTGAGATACTTAAGATTTGGCTTGTTTACTTGATTACTTGAGGCTTGATATTTCACTACTTGAGGCTTGATATTTCACTTGAAGCTTGATACTTCACTCTTGAGACTTGTTTACTTGATACTTGAGGCTTGATAATTGATACTTGATTCTTAAGGCATGTCCCTGAGTACACTGCCCTATATGATCCACTATGAAATCTAAAATGAAATTGCATTGATTGTAACAAGTATGTGATAAAAGGATGGCACATGAAGTGTTACCTAGATAGTAATAACTACAAGACTTGATACTTGATTACTTGAACATGATTACTTGATTCTTGCTACTTGGTACTTGTACATGACAACTTGACACTTGTTACTTGATTCTTGATACTTGATACTTGTTTACATGATACTTGTTCACTTGACACTTGATACATGCTTCTTGTACTTGTTCATCTTGTCATGCTAGTATTCTATTTTGATATCATGCTTGTACCATGTTGCTAGTTAGTTTTTCCATGTACTTGTATCGTGCATTACAAGCAATCCGTAACTTCCAATTGACGAGTACTTGTTTTCTACTTTTCCTCTTTCTCTGTAATTATTAAATTACAGATTTTGGAGAACAGGTTCCAGATGGTATTGGTGACATGATGTATTAGTGTTGGATCTTGTTATTATTATTTCTTGTAGCTTGTTTGAACATTTGTATTTTGACTACTTGGATTTATTTGTATTTGGGCAATGTGACCCAGGATATTTGACTTATTTAGATTGGGATTATTTGAGATTAATATATTTTGGTTCCAAGTATTCTTGTTGGTATTTGGTTCATATGTGCATGTTGGCTGATTCTTTTGCTTCTGACTCTGATTATTCTTGTGAATGTTGTAAGGATTCTTGAACAGCTTATGGATGATGAAAATCATTCACTGGGCTTTTGTCGCGTATCCGTATTCCATATTCTTCTTTTGGGAAGCGGAGTGTGACAAGGTTTTTAGTGGTATCAGAGCTCCAGGTTTGGCTAATGTATTAGTTGCCTAATACATTAGACAAGCTTGGCTCGTACTGGGATCAGCTCAACATTTCACCAACCATGTATGCATAAATGAATCATAACCAATATTGATCTGGATACTAGTCTTATTCCGTTCTTTTTATCCCTCCTTATTCACTTCCTTGATTCCTTGTCTTCTTCCGTCTTTTTCAGTCGCGTCCTCTTTGATTTATTTCTTCTTGGGTATGAATTCATTCTTTTCGTACCCATATTTTTTTGATTCTGGTGTCATCCATTCTCTTCTTGTTTGCTTGGTCCGTCCGTCGGTATCGCTGATGCTATTGGCAGTCTTCCCGATCAGAGTGGCGCAGCGGAAGCGTGTGGGCCCAAAACCCACAGGTCCCAAGATCCTTTTGTTGTTTATCATTTTCTGCATTGTTTGCTTCTTTCTATCCCTTGTACTCGTCTTCATCTGCTGACTTATTGCTTGGTTCATCTCTTCCTTGTCCATCCTTTCTTTGATTCCAGCTGTACCTATTTATTCATCTCTTTAGTTTGTTATCTTGCAAGTCTTGTGTTGTTTCTTCTTCATTTTTGATATCGGTTGCTTCCTTCTTGCATTCCATTTTGCCATCCTGCACCCATTTATTATTTGATTCAATCCTACCCTGTCTTTTCTCTCCTTGATTCCAGTTCTACCTACTCCCTATCTTGCTTTGTTATCTTGTGTTGTTTCCTTTATTTTGATATTGTTTATTTTCTTTCTTGCATCCCATTTATTATTTTTCGTTTTCTTAAATTTATTATATTTCAAAATTATTTTTGTATCTCCTGTTAAAAATCAATTTCTTCTCATTAATTGTATTTATTATTTTCAAATGATTTTTATATTAATGTTGTTATTATTATTGTTCAGTATTATTGTTATTATTATTACCTTTGATTGATTATTAAAAATCTAGTTTTATTTATAAATTATATTTGTAGTTATAATTATATAAATTCTTTATTGTAATGTAAATTACAGTATTTTATAAATTATAGTTTATTGGATATTTTTACTCTTCTTATTGGATTTTAAAATTAAAAAAAAAATCCAATTACCCTGTTTTACACCAAACCCGTTACCCATCCTAACCCTAATACCTCTACCCTATAAAACCCAACCTATTGAACCCTAACTTCACCAAAACCCCCAGTCGTTTCATCTTCCACCTTCATCCCTGTCCCCTCACTACAAGGAATTTGACATATAGTGACAGCAAAAATCCGTGGGTAAAAGGCGAAAAACCGTAGGTATAGCCCGTAAAACCTATACCAACGGACATATTTTTCCGTCGTTTTTAATTAGCTATACCCATGGCAAAATGCCGTCACTATAGCCTATAGCGACGGTTTTTTTACCCGTTGGACAAAACCTCGGTGTTATACCCACGGTTTCGTATCCGTTGGTATAGGTTTTAAGGACACCACTTGCTTTCCTATACCCACGGTTGAAACTCCATTGCTATAGGTTTTAGTGATGGTTTTCGCATCCAAATATTTAAATATATACCCATCGCTCTATACAAATTTTTTTCTTACTAATTACGTGTATGATAATTTAATATTTTCTTTTATAATATTAATTCAATTATAAACTAAATACACAATAAAATAGATAAATATATTTATGAAACAAAAATAGATAAAATTAAACTTCAATCATATTAAAAATTAATGAAATATTACAAGGATGTCAAATTACAAAATAGTTAATAACCAGATACACAATTGAAGAAATCCACACTTGGGCTGAATCACTCATCATAAGGCAACTACAGTTCTCTCGGCTCTTTAAGGAGCTGTGGCAGTAACATAAGATACAACTACAGTGATGTCGTCGAGTTTGCCTCCATTATAACGATATCCAGCATCTTGGGCTGCATCTTCAATACAACTGAAGCACCTTGATAAAAGTTGAAATTTCAACCAAGGACCAGCATATAAAGTAACCAAACATTTCCGAAGGACTTCTTCCAGGCATAATTACTGAATAAATTCATAAGCAGAAGAGTGATGAATAGGGCAGAGAACTTTTTTTTTCTTGCAAAAGATATTAACTGGTTGAGAAAGACAAGATACATCAGATTTCCTTTTGACTGAAATAAATACGAGTGTTTTTCCTTCACAAATATTACTACGTTCAACTGGAGAATAAATGTAATCTTACCATCAAACACATATGACTGAATTTGTTCCTTTGTGTTGCTAAGCTTGTAAAAAGCATCAAATGCCTTGTTAGCAAGGGCTCGATATTGAATAGAAGCAACAACCGTAACAAAGACATTATCCTGAAGCATACCAAAAGAAGAAAAAAAAAATGAATATTATACTATTAAGTGTTCACGCCATCACTTTTTTTCTTCTTCCAATGCATATACCTCTAAACTAGCAAACCAAATAAAAATGTAGTACAATCATTTCCAGCTTCAGGACGTGACATCAACAAATTCCTATCAACTTAAAAAATGTGTTCTGCCATACACAATCTACAGAGATGAACAAATCACAAAACTCTACAATGTATATAGAGGTAAATTTTGTACAAACAGTGCTTTTTACTTGCTTGCGTATTGTAGTATGTGATAATGTTCAACTTAGCCTTCTCCACTCTTCATATACGATGTAAATGAAATTATACATATGAAATTAAGGAGACGGAGCTCAGAGATAAACCTTTGACTTTGCTTCACAATGAATATCAAGCTGTTGAACTCTCAGTGAAAGATAGCCAACAACCTGTTGCCCTAAAACCCATGGCAAGCAGTGGAATCCAGGCTCGAGCACATTGCTAAATTTCCCAAAAGATTCTTTGATCGCCACTGTTGACTGATCCACCTGTAAGCAGCACAATGCTTGCCCCATTTCCTAACCTACATGACACAAGAAAATGGCTGGAAAAAAGAAAAAGAAAAAACTTGATACTGGGAGAGAAGAGCATGAATATTTACCATGTCGCAAAAAAGAAAAAGAAAAAACTTCATGACACCATAATATCAGGAAGCTTGGATCTTTTTACCATGTCGCAAATTTTAAATTTTGAACAAATTTTGCTAGTACCATGGTATTTGGTCAAAGTTAGCGCCTCTATAGACATCAATTATCATTTTGTTGACTCGTGCTTTTATCAATACCAATCTATACTTCTAAACTAATATATAATGGAAGAAGGGCTGTGTAGTTCTACTCTTACATGTAATGCACATGGGTATTCGGCATTCCAATGAGTAACTAATCTAGCATGGCATTAGTTCATACTGTTTATAAATTATAAACTCAATACGGCAACTTCTTGAAGAGCAAAAACCAAATTTATGGGGAAACTTTCCAAGCTCATAACTCCAAAATAAATAAATAAATAAATAAATAATAAAAATACACTTCCCACACCAGAGAGTGAGAAGAACCCTGATAGCTCAAGACAAGATTAGCAGCTCCTTCTCCCTTGTAAACCCAATCTTTTGCATCTTGTTCCATTAGAGTTGCTCCCATCTTCTCCACCTACGAGGAAAAAAGAGGAAAGTGAAGGGAATGAATTGAACTTAAATTGAACTAAAAAAATAACCAAACAACAATACCAAATAACTCAGGTTTTTTGAGACTTACGCCACAGACAATGTAGCTGATCCTTTGCCAGCCTTTGCTTCCACCACCTCAGTACCACCATCCTGAGTTCTCTTTGTAAGAGCAGTTATATCCTCTGCTGACAATGCATTAGTTGAGGGAGTTGCCTGACAACAGAGATCAAAGAAATATCCAAAAGAAGCATTGTCAGTCAATCTAAATTGGAAAGAACCGTGGAAAAAGCCATCATAAGCATGACGCCATGAAGCTTGCAAACTTATATTCCAAATGAAATTGTATGACTTTGACACTGGTATGCATGAGAGAAATGAAACAGATGCATTAGAATAACAATCCAATATATACAGAAAGAAAATAATCCAACAAATATAAAAATGAATGGGTTAATAGTACAATGAATCAAGACTTGAATCTAGGATGATTTAAGTGAATAAAACACATCCAGTGGGTGTTATGTTATAAAATTCGTTAATATTTTAAAATTGGAAAATTTTATATTTAACACTGTTAACAATGCAGCTAGATATACATTTATAGTAAACCAAATACATACTATCAATGTCCAGAACAAACCTTTAGTAATTAGTCCTCCCAAATGAAGTATCATAGTTTTACGAAAATATTAATATTTAAATCTACCGCACTTCACAGTCTAAATGCATTTACAAATATAACAATGTAATCGGCATGTTCCCCAATTTCTGGACTTATGATACATGATTAGCATGTCCATTGCGTGTTCTTTTCACTTCATACGTGCTCAATTTATTGTCCCAAGGCATATTATTACATTAAATATCATCAATTCCTAATAACATAAGTGAAGATGGAATACCCATGCAATATACGGGTGAGGCCACATGAATAATCTCCACACTACCACATCACCAACTCTCTAGTTTTAACCGAATAAAATTCTAAAACAGAGAGAAACTACAATTTTCCAAATTAGAAATAGAAACTTCAAATAAATCAAGCTACATCACAACTAAGGTAGGCATTATACAATCTCAAAATGATCTAACAATAATCTTAAGATCATAGGAATTCAAATTTCTATTCAAAGTAGAAATCTCAACGTTCGTAGTTCATCTATAAGCCAGCCATGGTCTGACATATTCCCTTTACAATCCAATCCCACATCTTGTGCAATATAAACTCTTCGACGTAAATCTAAATCTAAATGCACAGAAACAAAAATCACCTGAGAGAACAGTGGCAAGATAGTCACACCAGCATGCCCACCGACAACCGGCACATTAACCTCTATTAAAAAAAATACACCAATTCCTGAATTAAAAAACCAAAACAAAATCTCTCAAATTCGATTCAACAAAAATCACCAGAAACAGGAAGCCCAGCTTTGGCAGCATAAAAGGTCTTTGCCCTCACAACATCAAGTGTAGTCACACCAAACAGCTTCTTCTCATCATAAGTCCCAGCCTTCTTGAACACCTCCACCGCAATCGGGACCGTCGAGTTCACTAGATTGCTAATCATGTTCAGGACAGCCTAAACAAACACCCCAATCGAAACCCTAATTATTCAGAATAAAAGATGTATATATTCAAAAATGGCGAACCTCTTGCCGGTGCCAGCGGTGGAGGAGGAGGAGGCGGCGGATGCGGGGGAGATCTCGTCGAGATCGACGCCGAGGAAGAAGAGGAGGATGCGGGAGAGATCTTGTCTTCTTCGTGAGGGAGAAGGGGCGACGGCAGCGGGAAGTACAGGTTGGGTTTGGGAAGGGGCGACGGCGACGGACGCGACTCGGGAGGCGGATGATTTACATGTTGGGTTTGGGGAGAGAGGGTTTGGGGAGAGAGGGATTCGGGTGTGAGAGATAGAGAGGAGAGAGAGAGATGGGTGTGAGCGTGAGAGAACTTTATAAATTGGGGGTATTTGGGATTTGGGGGGAAAATGAAAGGATTGGGGGGAAAATAAATTATAGAATATATCCACCTATACCCACAGTTTATTATATGTCTGTGGGTATACAATGTCTGTACCCACGGTTTTAGTTATCCGTCACTATAGGTGTCCGTTGGTATATGGCAAATTTCTTGTAGTGCCTCTCCTGACTTCTAAACCCATGGCTTTCCTGCTTCTTCTTTCCCCGTCCTCGCCACCCGCAATCGCCCCCCCATCTTCTACTCCCCTGTGCTCCGTCGCACGCAGACAGCCAGCGCCTCCGCCTGCTCGCGTCTCCCTCGCGACCCCCCAGTCGCGTTGCTCTGCGACAGCGTCTGCTCCTCTTGACGCCCCTGCATCCCTGTGCTTCCCCATCCTGCAGTGCTTCCCAGTCGCACCGTAGTGCTGCCCTCCTTCAGTCGCGACGCTGTAACAGCAGCTAGTCGTGTAACACCCCGCAAAATTGAAAATGACAATTTTGCCCTTGTGTGTTACACACGTGTATTTTGTAATGTATATTCATTACGTAATGTGATTTCTGACTATTTATGCATTCCCCGTATATTTTATCCTATTTAAATCAACTAAAATATTAAATTTCAATCTCTGTATTTTTTTACGTATTTTTAATACACGTGTCGATTATGTGTTTCCACCACAACGTACAATATTTTCTATGTATGTAAATTATTTATTTTATGTATCAAATCCATTTTATAAAACAGAAATTCGTTTTCTCGCAATTTTGATCTCGTATAATGCACATGTTTTTCATGTACGTAGTGATTACGTCGTGAAATATATATAAAATTAATAAATATATTTTCTTAAGTTGTTTTCGATTATATTTCAATAATTTTCCATTTGATAAAATCAATTTTCGTATTTCGGCATTTTACGTGCGATGCATGTGTTTCGATGCGCGTATTTGAGCGTATCCGTTTTCAAAATAAATTTTGGAGTGTGTGCATTTATTTTTGCATAATACATTTTAGATTTTTAAAGTAAACTATTTTACCTACATAACAGTATATGTATGTATGTATGTATGTATATATATATATATATATATATATATATATATATATATATATATATATATATAGGGAGCCCTTCGGTTGAAAACTAATTTTGGTGAGAACTCCGTGAGAACTCACGGAGTAGATCCCCCATGAAAAATCCAAACCGACCATCTCGTTCTACACGCTTAGATTGTATAACATATAGAAATCAAGTAATTTGAAGTTCATTTGCCCATCTATCAAATGGAGTAGAATTTTCAGTCATATAATTTTGCGATGATGTAAATCATGGGCAAATGAACTTCAAATTACTTGATTTCTTTATGTTATGCTATCTAAGGCGTGTAGAACGAGATCGTCGGTTTGGATTTTTCATGGGGCGTCTATTCTGTGAGTTCTCACGGAGTTCTCACAAAATTAGTTCTCAACCGAAGGGCTCCCTATATATATATATGTGTGTGTGTGTGTGTGTGTGTGTGTGTGTGTGTGATATTTATGCATAAATATCACACACACACACACACACACACACATATTTATATATATATATATATATATATATATATATATATATATATATATATATATACACACACACATATAAATATGTGTGTGTGTCTATATACACACATATAAATATATGTGTGTGTGTGTATATATATATATATATATATATATATATATATATATATATATATATATATATATATATATATATATATATATATACACACACATATAAATATGTGTGTGTGTCTATATACACACATATAAATATATGTGTGTGTGTATATATATATATATATATATATATATATATATATATATATATATATATATATATACACACACACATATATTTATATGTGTGTGTATATAGACACACACACATATTACATATTTATATGTGTGTGTATATATATACACACACATATAAATATGTAATATGTGTGTGTGTCTATATACACACACATATAAATATATGTGTGTGTGTATATATATATATATATATATATATATATATATATACACACACACATATAAATATATGTGTGTGTCTATATACACACATATAAATATGTGTGTGTGTGTGTGTGTGTGTGTGTGTGTGTGTGATATTTATGCATATATTTGAAAATGAATTATATATGCATATATTTGAAATTGAATTATATATGCATTGTCATGGATGGGGGCCCACGGGGTTTGACTCATCCAGCAATTGGTTTCCCCCTTCCACTGTTGATAACTATAACTTATACCATTTAATCTTGTACATATGTACATGTAGTCAAAAAAAATATTGCATGCATGAGTTGAGTTGGGCTTCTCCTGTTTTGACCGGTGGAGTGTAGGTAAGTGGCCGGTTTAGGTAAGTGGGGGAGAGAGAGAGTTGGGTGTTAAGGGGGTTAGGGTTTTGAAGAGGTGAAAAGGAGTTAGAAATGTGAAGGCTGGGAGTTTTCGAAGTTAAGAAAGTGAAGAGTTGGTAAATTAAATTGAGTAATTTATTAGGTGTAGAATTATGCAAATTGAACCCTTACATTATCCTATTAATAGGACCCTCCTCCTTCTCATTTCACACACCAAAAATAATCTAAACAAGTGAAAGAAAAAGAAAGAGAGTAAGAGTGTTCTTGTGCTTGGAGCTCTTGCTAGGAGGAGAAGTTCTTGCTAGGAGTTGTGCTTCCACTTTGTTCAATCTTCAATTGAGGTGGGTGTTCTCATTCTTTCTAATTTTAAAACTATGCATGCTAGTATAAATAAATGAGTAGTATAGAAATTTTGATGAGATTATGTAGATCAAATACATACTTTTATTTGTGTCAAGAAATATGGAGAATTTTGCTATGATTAATATACAAATTATCACCATGTTGTTTGCAAATGAGAAAAGAAATAATTGATTAGTTGTCATAAACTAGTATACTTGAATGCAGAGATTTTTTTTGATTATGTGAATGATTGTTGAGTTTTCCTTTTTGATAAGCAAAAGAATTTTGTAAAAAATGTATTTTGGTGTTCATAATTTCATTTGGTTGTTGGAAATTGCTAATTGATTAAAATGAAGAAATAAATTGCTTATTCATAAAAGAGAAGAGATGGATTTGAAATTTAGATATATTGTCAAAATATTGATTTTTTTTTTCATGGGTTACTGTTAAAAGAAAATTTAGTTTAGATGAACTAATTATAATCTAATGAAAGATTAGACTGAATGAAAAGAGAGTTTTTATGAAAATAATAGAATGACAGAAAAGTTGAACAAAAGCATAATAGTATATTTTGATATCAGAAATTGCACTTGGACTTATTGGTTAGTCGGTGCACCATAAGTCATTACCATGCTTGTAGAAGATCTTGGGTTCAAAACTTATTGAGCACATTTTATTTTGTTTTCATTTAAAAAAATAAATCCGAAACCGAAAGTGGATACTTAGGGTTTCCGATATGGTATTATGACAATTAAGCCACTTGGGTATAGTGGTTCTTGGTGTGTGCTTTAGGTGCCTTGGTCTTGGGTTCGAAACCCTATGGCCACATTTATTTTTTTTTTGACATTTTTAATATCTTTTAAGTGATTTTTCATGCAAATTAATATTTGGGGAAAAATTCTAGAATTCTTATAAAATGAAATAGAATATATAAAAAATAGTTGAAGAATTTTTCAGGTGTATTTGAGAAGTTAAAAAGGAGAAATTGAGATAGAAAGTAAGTTTTGATGAAAAATTTATTATTGAAAAGTATGACACTATTTTTAGAAGAGTAAAATATTATTTTGTGAAGTGATTACTCTTGAAGAGGTTGCACTTTTATTTTGTTTAAGAAATAATCTAAAGTGAAGTGAGACATTGTAATAGCTTGGATTTATTATGAAATCTCATGTGATGAAATTGTGTTCTTGAAAGAAATTATTATTTTTTGCTTATAAAGATGATGAATGGATAAATAGATCATGAATAGTGACAAGACTTTGATCAATTGTGAATAAGTTGAAGATGTAAATATCTAGGTTTAAGACATGTTTATTGAAGGATATGAATACCCATGATTTCTTGTACATGAAAAATTTGTGATTTAGAGTTAGTGAGACCTCAGGTACCGGCACTATCTGATTTGAAAAGAGTTGAGATTTATTTTGAGATATGGCCATGGAGCTATCTCATATTTGTTGATAAAGTCCGGGAGGAGGTAAAACTAATTCTAGGCTTGAAATTTATTCATGTCTTGAACTAAATAATTAGGCACATAAGTGAAGATGTAGTAAACCTGGGCAAACGTAAGTGGGTTGCTTCTATATAGTCGGCGGTGGATCTCCATGACTATAGACACAGTTGGCGGACTGTGGTTGCTCCGTGGGAGATGAGATTTTATTTTTAAATCCGGGATTTAGCGTAGTTGGGCGGATAGTTTGCCATATTCTAATGTGTATACATATACCGGGGCTAGGGGGCACTTACGGGATGATTTGCACGATGAGGGATCTGTTTTAACAGCCAGCGAGGCTGGGATCCATATTCGTGGAATGATCTAAACCTTGTTTTATTACTGGGTAGTTTCATGGCGAGGGATCGATTCCTTTTATTGTGGAGTACGTAAGTGCTTGCCCTCAGACCTATATAGTATGGGATGCATAGAATCCGAATAAGTATGCATTAGTGTTATCCTAGTATAAAATATGTGCATTAGGCATTAAGGCATGACATACACTTACATGTTTAGCGTAGTCACGATTTAACACTTTATTGTTCATTCAATTTTTGTGATTTGTTAAAGTAATGAGATCGTTATATGTACGGCATAGAGAAGATAGCCGAGTATAATATTTTTGTCAGTTATAAGTGACTGACGTGCCCACAGCTTAATATGCAGGTAATGGACTTTTTCATGAAGAAGTAAAGATGTTATGATGCAGTTGATGATTTACATTGTTATAGTTGTACAAGTTGTATTTTATTTCATTGTTGTATTCTTCCGCTGTGTAAACAAAAATGTAATGAACTCTGATGTATTATTGAAAAGTTTTAATTTCCTTATAAAATTGTACGAAGTAAAGTAAAGATCCTGTGAAAATCTCGAATTCGGTCTTATTTGGAATTCGAGGCATTACAAGCCACTGTAGCCATCTTCCGTCGCATCGCAGCCACCTGCGACAACCTCTGTGCTGTCTCCGGTGACAGCCATGGCCGCCCCGAAGTCGCAGAGCAACTATTTTCCCCTATGCTCGGTTCTGATGGAGTTCTTGATCAGCCTTGTTGTGGGCCGTCGGATCTTCATGATCTCTCATCTTGATCTTCTTGATCATGTTGGACGATGGGCCGTCGATCATCATGATCATCGTCATCATGGATTTCTTTGATCAATTTGATTGGTGGCCGTCCGATCGTCGATCTGATCCGATCATCATCATCATCATCAAGATACTGATCACATCTTGATCTTGATCTTCGATCAGAGTCGTCCGATATGATTCGATCGTCTTGATCTTGATCTTCGATCTCAGCCGTCTGACTGTGTTCATGATTTTGATCGTCTTCATCTTGTTCAAGATCGTGTGTTCATGATTGGTTCGTGATCCGTTTGTTGTGTTCGTGCGTAGGAATCCGTTCCCGTTATTCTTGTTCTTACTTCGTTTCTGTCGTCGTCTCTCAGGCAAGTAACTTGTACTCGATTCCTTTGTATGATACAAGTCATAAATACCGCTTGTAGTGTAGTTGGGTTCTAGAGACAACTCGTGTGTGTGTTATTCTTGATGAGTATTGTCTCTATAGTATTTTTGACCATAGTTGCCTCACAACACATATTACATGAACAATTTAGGTTTTGACCGTTCTTGATGTGATTATATTTGTGAGAAATTATGAGCAATAGTGTGTTTGTTTGGATCTATGTGATATACTTGTTGTGGACATTCTATATACCCTATTTCATGATGTTTGGACACTTGGTAGACTCTATAACATGTTTGATTGTGTTTGGAACGAGTTTCATATGTTGTATGTTGATTTGTGGTTAAGAGGAAAATCTGTATTTTGTCAGTGATCAGTTTTGATTGCTATTTTAGACCATATTAAGGTCAGTATCTTAATTTCAGTATTAAACATGATTTTTAGAGAAATCCGTCTTCTTTCCAAACTCTTTGACCTTGATCGATTTCATTTTCGTATGTGTGAGTTATGATTATTTTACTACAGAGGTGTATTTCATTTCCAGATTTCGTTTCTTGATTATTTTGATGACTAAACTATTTTGATACTGGTGTTAAGCATATTATTTTAATCTGAAATTTTGCACAGTATTTCTATATCTATTTAGGGATTACTCAGAATTTTGGTGGATTTTATTGATGAGTTTTATATACCGTTTCATGCTTATTTATAAAGACAATACTTGCTGCATTTTGTTCGCTGTTCTGTAAATATTTGTTTTTTCACCCTAATTCCTTTTACTGCATGAAAAATATTTATGAAATATGAAAGTTAGCTTATTTTTTCTATTTTCATCTCTCTTTGGCGGATTTGAATTTTGTTTCACGATTTGCGAGATATTACAGTTTTTGTACAGCAGTGTTGGGAATTCCTGATTTGCCAAACTATCGTTTCTTGATATTTTCTGATTTTTTATGGCTAAACTAATCTTACTAGAAAATTCTGAAACTTTATATTCTGATACTAGACAGATATGAGAATACACCAAATTTTTCTTGGATTTATTTGAGGTGTTTTCATGCTGTTTTCCTGCACTTGAATATGATTTCCTAATTTCTGGTTGAACGTATTTTCTAGATTTAATTCAGTTTTGAGTTATGATTTTGTGAAATACTATGTGACTTATTTATATTCGCTGGATTCGTTTAGGAGTCTATTTTCTAGACGTTTTGACGGATTCAGATTTGCATTTATGTAACACAGGGAATTTATGTTTTACTACAATATGGCCTTGCTGTCCTGAAGTTGAGATTTGGTAATTTCATTCTTTTATGTGTTATCTTGCACCCATACATGTTATCTTGCAACTTGAACTTGTTACTTGATCATACCATTATATACTTGCTTATTTCATGACACATACTTGCTTGTTGACATTAATAATAAAATTAACCAAGCCGGGGTTTTAAAGGGACAGATCTAATAGTGGATAATTCAGAAACGTGTACTCGGAAGAGAATCTGTTGATTCTATGTGATACTTGGCTTGATACTTGAGACTTGGCTTGATACTTGAGATACATGAGATTTGGCATGTTTACTTGATTACTTAAGGCTTGATATTTCACTACTTGAGGCTTGATATTTCACTTGAGGCTTGATACTTCACTCTTGAGGCTTGTTTACTTGATACTTGAGGCGTGATACTTGATACTTGATTCTTGAGGCTTGTCCCTGAGTACACCGTCCTATATGGTCCACTATGAAATCTAAAATGAAATTGCATTGACTGTAACAACCATGTGATAAAAGGATGGCACATGAAGTGTTACCTAGATAGTACTAACTACAAGACTTGATACTTGATTACTTGAACATGATTACTTGATTCTTGCTACTTGCTACTTGTACTTGACAACTTGACACTTGTTATTTGATTCTTGATACTTGATACTTGTTTACATGATACTTGTTTACTTGACACTTGATACATGCTTCTTGTACTTGTTCATCTTGTCATACTAGTATTCTATTTTGATATCATGCTTATACCATGTTGCTAGTTAGTTTTCCCATGTACTTGTATCCTGCATTACAATCGGCCAGTAACTTGCAATTGACGGGTACTTGTTTTCTCTTTTTCTCTTTCTCTGCAATTGTTAAATTGCAGATTTTGGAGAACAGGTTCCAGATGGTATTGGTGACATGAAGTATTAGTGCTGGATCTTGTTATTATTATTTCTTGTAGCTTGCTTGAACAATTGTATTTTGATTACATGGATTTATTCGTATTTGGAAAATGTGACCCAGGATATTTGACTTATTCAGATTGGGATTATTTGAGATTAATATATTATGGTTCCAAGTATTCTTGTTGGTATTCGGTTCATATATG
The DNA here is from genome assembly GCA_017893485.1 of Hemerocallis citrina. Lineage (NCBI taxonomy): Eukaryota > Viridiplantae > Streptophyta > Magnoliopsida > Asparagales > Asphodelaceae > Hemerocallis > Hemerocallis citrina. The sequence continues at coordinate 53,647,154 of CM030359.1, read as the reverse complement.
CATGTTGGCTGATTCTTTTGCTTCCGACTCTGATTATTCTTGTCAATGTTGTAAAGATTCTTGAACAGCTTATGGATGTTGAAAATCATTCGCTAGGTTTTTGTCGTGTATCCGTATTCCATATTCTTCTTTTGGGAAGCAGGGCGTGACAAAGGGACTAAATCAAAATTAACAAATTGTTGGGGACCTGTGTGGAAAAAACCTATTGAAATTTCATATAACCCTTTGTCACGCCCCTCTTCCCAAAAATACGGAATACAAACATATGACATTGGCCAAGTGAATGACTCACATGAATAAAATATTACAACCACGCATGCAATAAATGAATAATCACATGAATAATATTACTTGGAATATAAGCATGAAATAACCAAATATAATATCTAACATATGGAAATAATAATAACAATATTCGGGTCTACAAAGAAATAGTAATGTTCAATAATTTAAGTCTCCATAACGAAACAATAATTAATTAAGCGGCGATACTATCAATTTCTTCACCATTGTTGTTCTCCTAATCCATCAGACAATTCTCCTTAATTACCTATAAGCTGTTCCTCTAAAAAGAAAGAATAATATGTCTTTAGAGCAAGTCGCGGACAGCAAGTAGAGAAAGCAATGAAACGATGACATTTACGATATAACAATGAACAATAGGGTCGATGGCAATGAACAATGGCAAAATGACAATGATGCAATGTGCAATAACGATGATCAATAATAATAACAATAAATGATGTCAATAACGGTAGCAATAACGTTAACACTGTTCAATAATAATGACAGTATGCAAGGATGATGTGATGACAATCTTAAGTCTATTATTCATTTTAATTCTAACTAATGTACGTACTACTGCATCTCATACTACAGGTTCGATGCATACAAACAATTTCGTTTAGACCAAAGTGGTGTACTCTATAGATCATGTACTCGGCAATGATAATCAATATTCAATAGTTACAATTCAATATTTAATGCACGATACGATGATTGACCACGATACAATACACGATATAATGGTTACTGCCGTAAGCCACAATCAATCGATGAAACAATAGCTGATAACAATATTTAGAAAAACACGGGCCCATCCTTCGAGTACAGTCTCTATATTGTCCACTACTTAAGTCACTCTTAAACCCTGGCTTGTTAACAATTCTTTATTCAATCAATATGCAATAGTTGTTGGCAACATTTCGATAACAATAGGAAATAACAGGGACAATAATATCAATAGAGAAACGATGAGACGATCAATAGGGGACACTAGAATGATAAAAAAATAACACTAAGATCATGCAATGCAATTTACACAATTCCATGCATCAAATACCACAATATAGATTCGATTATATTATCAAAATATGGAAAACTCAATTCTAGACAGCAGTAGGTTGTTGTACCAATATTGGATTTTCCACTGCTACAGAATAGAAAACATGGATCTATCAGAAGTTATAGAAACTAGACTCCTACCCGGTTCCAACGCATATTTAAAGTCCAAAATCCGACAACAGTAGCTAGGTTAATTACAGGGTTCTTTACAAGTTATAGATTCTGGTTGGTTATCAATGTTAACTAGTTATAGTTATAAAAGCAGTAAATATTCATTTTAAAAATCAGAAAAAATAATTTTCATGACCCTAAGCATGTTAACTATCAATCTGGAAATTATCATGGCAACATTTGATCATTAGTTCATCTATTTAATCAGTTTAACATGGTGTATGCATAAATCTGGAAATAAAACACAACAGTAGTAAAATAATCATAACTCATATAATATAAGTCATAATTCAATAATTTTTGGTGTTCTGGAAACTAGAAACATAGGGCTACATTTCATGTTCAAAAAGTTATGGGATTTGATGATTGTATCTCGGTCAAAACAACTTAACAATGTTCAAGTTGACAGTAAATTTTAGGGTCTCGATATATTTTTTATGAATAAAATAATTAAAATGTTATAGATGATGGGTTAGAGGTTGACAACATAAATCACAACAAGTTACGTCTATATGAACAAGGTATTAAGATGTATAATATCCATAATCTTACTAATCACAATCAACCAATACACCAACATCAATCATATGAACAATCAACAACATACAATCTACAATTGTTGTGTAATTTCATGACATGAATTACAATAACAATCCCTATTCATGTATTCAATAATTAACTACATGAATGCATGCAAGGTTTATATAAATCAGAGGCAAATAGATGGCACGAAGTGAAGACTACTACTTGGATTCGCTCGTGTAAATCCATAGTATCCTGACGATGAATAACAATAAACGATATGCGGTAATCGATATGGATCTACTTGCGAAATTCAATAAACAATTTCGAATACGATACAATAAAAATTCGAGGGGAGATGACTTGCCTTTAGACGATGTTAGATCCAAATGTGCAAGAATAACGGGATTGGGATCCCAGGCGACATGTGCACTCTACGTGCAAAGAGACACGCAGCAACACAAGAAGATTGGATGACAACCACAGCAAGGGACCAACAACAAAACGACAAGGGGGCTGTGACTGGCTCGACTTCGACGGCGGTTGACGGGAGCGAATGTAGTGGATGGCGGGGGGGAGGGGGAGAGGTTGCCGGTAGTGGCTACAGCAACACAGGGGGTGCACTGCGATGAAGGCATGATGGGTTATAGAGGCGATGGATCTGTCAGCGAGGTTGGGCGCAACCAGAGGAAGAAGAAGACGATCTACGTGGAGACTGGGGTCGAGCGGGGGTTGTGGTGGCGTTGGACGCAGTCGAGGATGAAGCCAGGGAAGTCAAGCGGGGTGGAGCTCGACGATGGGGGGAGACGATGAGTGTTGCACGACGATGGGTGGTGGTGGGTTTGATGAAGAGGATGGGGGTGCAGGGCTCGGGAAAACACAGAGAAGAAGGAGGAGGTGCAGTGGAGTCAATGGGTAAGGAAGACGGGAATGGCTTCGGGGTTCGGGAATACTCAGAGGAAGAGGAAGAGGCTGAACAGGGAATGGGGTAGGGTTTGGCGGCTGGGTATGCACAGTAGGTAGGTTAGGGTTAGGGTTATTAGGGTTGTTAAGAAGAGGATATATATATAAATATGAATTAGGGTTTTAATTAATGGGTTTGGGTTAAAATTAATATGGATCCAAATCAACAATTGGGCTTGGAATAAAAATAATATTCATGGCCCAAGATGAATATGAACAAAAATAAATATACCCATGGGCTAGAGAATAATCATGAATCAACAAATAGATAATTATCAACCCAAAATCATAGTTGGATTAAGAGTGAAAGAAAAAAAGTTCACGGGATTCAAATTCCAAACCGAGGACCAAGATTCGAACAATAACTCGAAATCAAATAATAGCTCATGAATAATATTAGAACTAATATTATTCGATACAATAAATGAATCAAAATGTGATATTATGGAATTACAGAAAGAGATTACAATGGAGACCAATAAAAAAAAGGAAAAATGAAAACGGGAGTTACACCCTGTCACAAATTGTTGTTTCCAAATTAGTCCCTCAATCTACTCAAAAATGCAACATAACAAAAAATTCTAATCCATTGAACCAAATTTGGGGACCATGATGCTAATCAATTTCCTATACTTACAATATTATTTACATCTCTCCTCAAACTTTATTTCATTATTTTCTCTTTAAAGAAACATGCTAGCTATATTCCCCACTCTCCTTCGAAAAAGGAAGAAGATTAGTCGTTGAAAAATATTATGAAAAAAGCTAACTTCTAAAATATAATTAAGAATTAATTAATTATTAATTTTAACCAAGTCAAACTTTAATTAGTCATGGTCAAACTAATCGTGATAGCTAGTTATAACTCATAATTTTTGGTTAATTAATCTTATAAATAATATGTTTATTGTGTTATAAAATAGAGAGATGGAGAGATGTAGCCGCAAATCCATCTCATATGGCTCTCTATTCATAACATATATGGGGAGAAAGTTAGGGTTAGGATATGGTAGTGGGCTTGGGCCATTACCTGAATAGGTGGGCTTGGGCCGCCATCTTAATATATGGGCATCCACCTAATTTGTGATCACTATTTCATAACACCCCCTTGGATGCCCACTTTTAAAATGTTGCCTCATTAAAAACTTTCCTAGAGAAAAACCCTTATTTGGGAAAAAGAATCCTTAGCAAAAGAAAAGAGTACAACTAATTCTTTAGGAATATGATTCTTCAGGAATTCGATTCTTCAGGAGTCTAAGTGGGTGCGACTTACACTGTCTCATTAAAAACCTTTTGAAGGGAAAATCCAGTGGGAAAAATCTCGTCTAAGGAAAAGAGTACAATGCGCAAAGTCATTCTTCAGGATATCTCCATCGACATCTTCAGGATGCTTGCATCTGCAGGATGCTTCCCTTCAAAACACTAAAAACTATTACAGTTAGTTTTTACATCAACTTGAATGAAAAATCACCCAACCCAAAATACATTTGGTCAATACATCCCATCCCAGAATTTTATCAGCCTATACATTTATATGCCTATCTACTGAAATCTTGATATGCCAATCTGTTGTACTAACGTTGAAATCTTGGACTTTGAGAGAGATTGTGTGAAGAGGTCTGCAAGATTTTCTGAAGACTTGATTTGCTTTACATCAATCACCTTTTTTGTGACTTGAAGCTGGTGTGTGAAGAAAAACTTTGGTGAGATTTGCTTCGTCCTGTCTCTTTTGAGGAAACTTTTTTGAATTTGTTTTATACAAGATGTATTATCCTCATAAATGACTGTAGGCTTGTTTGTAACTTATGAGAGTTCGCAACTCCCCCTGACATGCTGAACAAGAGACCTTGACCATACACATTCTCTACTTGCTTCATGAAGTGCCAGTATCTCAGAATGATTGGTCGACATTGTTATAATTATTTATTTGACCGATCTCCGTGAGATAGCTGCACACTGTTAAGAAAAATATATCATGTTTGTAATCTCCCCTTATGGGGATCAGATAAATATAACATGCGTCTATATACCCAACAAGGTCAGAATATGCATATGAATAATATAAACCAAGATATAGTGCATTGTGTAAATAAAGGAGTGCATCTATTGCACTCAAATGGGGTACTTCATGACCCAGAATATATTCATTTTCTTCTATCGGCCGATATGGATCCTCGGTCAACTTCTAGTGACCTTATGACCATAGGTGGGTTGAGTAGATGACAATCACTCATAATGAATCTCTTCGGGGGTTTTTAGTATTTTTGACTTGATGTATTAAACTTCCAGTTTTACTGTGCTCGGTCTGCAAGCCGAGACAAAATATCAAATTCTTCTTTAGGATAACTATTATCCTTTTCGATCTATTCAGGAGATCCGTTCAAGTTTATATCCTTCCCTAGACAGATATTTTCTGTGTCCATTTAACCACATTCTTCTGGATTGTTTTAGTCTATATAAGGCTCAGTTAACCTAATACCAAGTGTATATCTTGGTTTAAATCCTTTGGAGATTTTCATCTATATCTTAATATCTAGGTAACCATATAGGTATGCTGTTATCACATCCATGAGTCTCATATTGAGTTTTTCAGAAACATCGAGACTTATCTAAATGTGATGATGTCCATGACCAGGTGATATGTTTCTTTATAATCTATTCTTGGTCTTTGTGAGAATCCTTAAGCAACTAACCGTGCTTTATACCGTTGGATCTCATTCTTTTCATTTGTTTTTTCTTACAGACACCCATTTAAAACCTATAGGGTTTATTCCTCTTGGGGTTTGTAATACATGACAAAACACTCCACATTGTGCAAGGAAATCTAGTTCCGCTTGAATCGCATCCTTCCTTTTTGGCCAATCTTGTCTCTTTCGACATTCAAGGATGTGGTTCAGTGTTATTCTCATTTTGATCACCCTTTTTAATCTCATTTTCTAGTGCATATGAGAAAAAATCATCCATGACAAATTCTTTTCAATTCAAGTTTCTCCTGAGCATGTGTAAAACACAGAGTTTTCACCGGTACCTTTTTCTTAGTCTCTTCTGGGATATGAGGCATATCCTCGTCCGGAGCGATATGTTTTGTTTTGGAGAAATTAAATCTTTGGTTCAAGACATCTTCCTGACTGTCATGAACTCTTTACAGGAGATGTTACTTCAGGAGCTTCTTCAGGAGAATCTTGAATTCTCTCTACATGAGATGGTACTTGAGGAGCTTCTTTTTCGGGAGCATTATGAACTTTCTCTACAGGAGATGCTACTTCATGAGCTGCTTCTTCAGGAACATTATGATTTCTCTACAGGAGAAGCTACTTCAGGAGCATTATGGCCTTTCCCTACAGGAGATGCTACTTCAGGAGCATTATGATGTGTTATTCAATCTCCTCTTCAGGGGAGCTGGAAACTTTAGAATATTTTAGGTCTATCATGTTTTTTGTTTTTATGTGGAGTTGTTTCATTTGTTTTGGGTATTTCGATAATTCACGACGTTCTTTTGGAACAAGGCATTTATCTTCCTTTGATCTTCCCCTAACGGCGGGAATATTTTCTAATCGAAATAATACCATTAAGTTTTAATTGAAGCATCAAGTAATACCAAAACATGCAATATGTAATCAGTATGAGTAATTAAAAATAATTGCATTGATAAATTCTAACGAAATGTTGATCCCAAATCATAAGTGTTAAAACATAGTTCGAAAAATATTAACATGTCTCAATGTCAAGTAATGCAATATTAAATGAAAATAGATAATCCCTCCAAAAATTTTGCAGATGTCAAGTTTGTATTTTCTTCTTTCTCAATATCCTAGTCAAGGAGGTCATCATGGTCTATGTCAAGGGTAGCATTTACTGCAATCTTTTGGATTTTCTGATATGTGGCCACCGCCCCCGTTGATGCACGACCGGTGTGGGACCAATGACCTTCATGCCCACACTTGGTCCTATATCACTTGAAGGGGGCTGATGTTGTCCTTGATAAGGAGTGAGCTGCTGGCTCAAAATGGTATAAATGTGACTCAACTATCCCAATGTGAGTGAAGTAGATCCCTAAAGTGAAGCTGGAGAATTTCTCTAGAATGAACTTCTAGTTCCCTATATTAGAAGTTACACAGTTCTATCTATTTCTTTAAATTAGAAGTCAGAACACAATCCATTAACAAATCAATATAATTGACTAAGTCTCACACACAAAAGTTATCCAATATAATAAAGGCTATAATAGTCTACTTAGAGAATCATGACTTAATGGAATAATACAAAATTATGAATAACGGAATCTTAATAGCATAATGAACATGATTGATGTCATATAAGTTCACTTTAGTGGGAATATTTGCAAAAATATTAATTGCATGGACCGTATTGCATAATATGAATATTTAAAAAAATCTACGTAAAAATTAAAGGATTAAATCCTGAAGTCGGGTCTGGTTGTGGGCGAATACAAAACCCAAACCCAAAACACTAAACACAAATCAGGAAAACAAGGATATTATATACTTTGTGCTTAATACATTGCAAAGTAATTAGGTATCCTCATTAATAACTTAACCAATAATTTGTGAAATAATGCAGGGGTTTTTCATCTTTTTCAATTGAAACCCTAAAAGGAACATGGCACTCAAAACCCTAGCTATGAGGTCGTTCATAGTATTTTTCTGACTTTAAGCTTTAAACAAGATAAATTTAGCACCCTTAATTTGCAATGTATGTTATCAACCTCAGCATGAAATTTATAACTCATCAAATTCTCATAGCAAAGAACATGAATTCTGAAGGAACAACAGATCAGAGGGAAAAAAAAAACAGTAGGAAAAAGAACATTTCAAATATGAATGTATGGCACTTTCAAACATTCCAAGTATAGAGATGTATGATATATAATATGCATAACTCCGCAGTATAACAACCTAAAGCGGTTCATTCATTGCTGGATTGGCCAGTAAACTCACTGGTAAATCAAAGTAACAACGAAAATAAAAACAATCCAAGTTCTAATTAAGTGGCTTAAGTTTGATAAGCGTTTTTTTTTAAATTTTTTTTTAATTTTTTTTAAATTTTTTAAAGAAAAGGTGGATTATGGTCATCTGTTTCATTAATACGAAATTAACCAAACAAACCCAACGTACTGGGCTAAATTACAAACTACAAGTAGAAAAATTGAACATGAAGCGATATGACCAGTATATAGAATTAGAGCCCATTCCAACACCCTTAGAGGGTGGTCCTTACTTTGTGACTGGGCCCATGGGCCAGTACAATATTGGTGGAGGTCGACGGATCGATCTAGCCGATCTAGCCCAGTCACAAAGCGGTTGAAAATTGAATACAAGAAACACAGAGAAAGTTGCACATACATAACCAAACAGCTTAAATAAACTTCACAAGCCTAACTTCCAAATTCTACTCCTAAATGATGATAAATCTATACAATATTGAATTATAGAAATATCATCCATGATAAAATATCTTTGGTAATCTAAAAACTTCTGTTAGGTTCTCTACTCAATATTTACATTTCTTCAGATTACTTAACAAGATGCATACTGCATCCACTAAAACAGTAGTTAGATAACTTATTTTTGCATTAACTAAAAAACGCCGGTGAAAGTTGTACATACCCCGGCGTTGTTATAAATGCCGGTGTAGATACCTAAACTTTTCAGATCTCGTCCTGATCCAAGCCTACCCCGGCGCTACTAATAAAACGCCGGGGTAGTCCAAAAATGTTGTAGTACTACAAGAGAAATACAACAATTTTTTTCATTAACAATATCCCTACTTTAATAAGGTACAATATATTCATAGAAGACGTAAGCAATAAAAAAAAATTCTTCAAGATCGTGAAAATATGTGCAAATTTTTTTATTTCATAAGACTTGTGATCCACAATTTATCACATGCTTATTGTCACTAATACAGTCTCTCATCTCATATGGTTTTTGATGCTTTGTATAATTTACTGTGCACTTTTTTTAGAAATTTTTCTTGTCAAACTTCACCATAATGATTTTCAGAATATGAATAATATAACAGTTTTCAACATCAATTTTGATAACACTACATGTAAAAGGTCTAAGAATAAACATGTAAAATAAACATAAGAACAATCTACCATCATTTCATCAACTACCGATTCCTTATCTCCAACAACAACTAAGTATTTATACACATCAAGTATTAAGATAAAATTTCTTGATTAGATTTGCACTTGGGGGATTAGATAAAATTTCTCGAGTAAATTTTTCGATTAGATAACATTTTATACCCAGAAATCACAAACTTGATCATAAGTCTTCACCCATATAAAATATGAAAATTCAATCTATTTTATCTGTTGTGGTCTTTTAATCAAGATTTACCAAATTTGTTTTAATCCCAGCAATCTCCATCATTGTCGCTGTTGTGTTCTACTTGGTTAAATAAGATTAGATTTTAGAAGTTGACGAGCATCTCAGGATCTCAATGTATTTCTTATATTCATTAGGTTAAAACTATCATCATAATCACAATTAAAATAAACAAATCATATAAGAAATCAGACCTGTATATATACATGATGGTTTCTCCATCAATCAGACATCTAAATATCTGGTTAGAAGGCAATGAAAGGTTTATGAGATACACCGTCTCCATAATTAGCCAATTTAGAACATGGAGGCACTTAAATATTCACTAAACTAGATGAAGAAAATGAATTGGGCTCTGTGTGTCAAGAATATTGTACAGTATATATAGATAGCTTATTGAAAGATCAAAACAAACAAAACAAATCATGCCATAGATTGCAATATAAACATGGTAGAAATATCAGATCTTGATACAGTAATAAGCCCTAGATTATAAAGATGGGTTGCTAAACCTAGGCGTCGTGCTGATAACTTGTTATAAAATAGAGAGATGGAGAGATGTAGCCGCAAATCCATCTCATATGGCTTTTTATTCATAACATATATATAGGGAGAAAGTTAGGGTTAGGATGTGGTAGTGGGCTTGGGCCATCACCTGAATAGGCGGGCTTGGGCCGCCATCTTAATAGGTGGGCATCCACCTAATTGGTGATCACTATTTCATAACATATTGTTTGATTTTATGGCTCTTTAAAATGGTTATTATTAGGGGTATAATAGATGACTCCTATAAATACTAAATTATTATCATGAGAAAAAAAAGAGAAAAAGAAATCGAAAAAAAAAGAGAAAATGAGATGAACAAGAATGATCTTCTTCATCCTCCAAACAAAACGTCTACTATATAAATTTGTCTTCTTTATTGTGCATATTCTAGCTTACATCTCAAGGTCAACTCTCATTTCGTGGTCGTGCACGTAAGGGATACTGGTCGACAAGGGTTTGTACCTCTACTGGACAAGTTGTCATGGTGCGCCGCACGATGTCAGCAATAAGTCCTTTACGGCAATGCTAATACATGCCTACTATGAGGCCAGTAAACTATGTTATTCTATTTTATATTTTATAGGTAATTATATTTTCCTCAATCTTATCCAACAATCTAAAGGACTTATTCTATTTATATGATTGCCTACATATTGAATTATCAAATTGAATCACGATGTCTTTATGCTTATTATTAAATTGTTTTTGGAATATATATGCACACTTTTTATTTTGAATTAAGAAAATTTTATTGCAAATACTAGTTGTCGAAATTTTTCTTTGATATGATATCCAAAATTTCATGACTTAAAGTAGATGAATAGTTATCTTATCTGGTTCTTGATCTTGTATGTTTACTATGCATCTTTGTCATTTTAATGCAATTTATAGTCAAATATTTTCTATATTGAAATGAGATGTATCTTAATTTTGTCACAAAGGAATTCAAATACATATTTATTTGACCTATTTGGTTTCGCGGTGCACCGTGATTTGATCATGTTATGAATCTCTTATATCCAAATTTTTTTTTCCACATGTCCTTAGATTGTTATTGAATTGATTTATGATATATCAAACACTCTCTTGACATGTGTGCAAGAGTTATTATATTTGTGAGACTACAATGTCATAATTTTTTGTGACACTACGAGTCCTAAGTTTACAATATTACAATGAGAATTACATGTCTGATAATTTGTACGTCTATGGATTTTTGCATATAAATCATCATTCCTTGAGAATTTGTATAATACGTTGCTAATACAATTTCTATTTTTATTTAATTTTTCTCAATTATATATTATGCACCTTGACATTTATTACAGACCAAAGGTACTTTTCACCATGGCAATAGTGTGTTCATTAAATATTGTATATGTGCTTAGCATAGTAATTTTATCTATTCATGTATATTATCACCTTCATATTTGATAATGGTAAAAATCGCAACAAATCAGGACCGTATGATTTCAGCACAAATCTGGAAGCTTTTACAGGCAAATTAACAGCAATGAGCCTCCCTAACAGGTCTGATCCTTCTACAGGCTCACTAACAAGACATGGGCCGCATTCAAGCCTATGAAAAGTGACTAGACCCACTAGGAGAGACATCCAACCCATCAAGACTGTAAGTCAAATCTCTTACCCCCAACAAGAGAACAATCAATTCTATCTCTTGGGGGGGGGGGGGTTAATGTAAAAAGATATCATATTTATACCAATCCTCTAACCGATTTCCAAGCCTATAAATACCCTCACCCCTTCCTCAGTGAGAAGGTAATCAATCTTTTCTGCTATCAAACTCTCTTCCCCTTTCTGGTTCTGACTTGAGTGTCGGAGGGTCTGTCATCGAGGCCAACCCCGATGTTTCAGGATTTTTTGCAGGTCCATCGGCCACGTCAGCAACTGTCCATCTGATTCTGATCCAGGTGCTCTTTAAATGATCCAGATCTAATCTTAGGAGCTCTAACCACTTTTCACTACGACGATCAAAGGTCAAAACTTTAGTATTTTCCTTCAAAATATAAAATCAATATCTGTTTGCTTACACACCAAAATAAGTTGCAACAAATTGGTGTCGTCTGTGGGAAAATACACAGATCTATGTCATAGATCAGAACTTGCCGTGAGAAACAGTGAGTTTTCTTGCCATGCCACCGAAGTTAAGAGTGAGAGCAGCGACATCAAGCTGTCAAGCCAACCATCTTCGTCAACAAACTCCTCGTGTGGAGAACCCTATTACTCCTCATTAGCAGGATCAGCTCCAACATCCTAATCAAGCTCCTCTCAATAGAGATGCACCAAGAGACTTCTGACAAAGCTGCCATGAACCATGCCATGAACAACACCCTCTAAATGACCATGTCTAAGTCCATATTACCGCCAGCCACTTGACTCCCTCGAGGGGTCCCTTAGGGTCAAGAGACCTCCGCCAACTCCTCAACTCTAGACAACAGAGGTCCAACCTCTGGATCCGCTTGAATGAGAGGCGTGCCTGGGGTGAGACCTCCCGTTCAGAACATCAGGAAAACCAGAGAATCAACTCTCCTCGAAGGCAGAGATCAAGATGCTTCTCCTCTCATAGGGTGCACAGTGAAGAAAGAAGCCCAACTAATGAAAGCTGAAAGCTTCATGAGAAGAACAAAGAGCAATAGGCCCCAGTCACTAGGGACGAAGTGGAAAACTTCGAGCATGACATCCTCCGAGCCATCCTAGGTACTCATGATCAAAGTCACCACTTTACTCCTTCAAAAGAAGGAGAGTCCATCGACTCAACTAGATCCAAGGGGAAGGACGACCAAGTCCTTCATCACATTCGAAAAGTAGAGGATCGCCTGGAACAGATAAAGCATGAATGGAACCACTCCAACAAAGCTTACCACCACAGTCGACCACCATTCAACGAATCTATCCTTAATGCACCCATTCCCAAGAAATTCAAAGCTCCTCAGTTCAAATCTTATGATGGTGAGTCTGACTCAGCCGATCATATTGAGAGTTTTAAAACTCTCATGATGATCTACATTGCCACTGATGTGCTCCTGCGTCGAACGTTCCCCACAACCTTGAAGGGATCGATGAGAGAGTGGTACTCTCGCCTTACTTCAGAGTTGATATTCTCCTTCGACCAACTCGTGGTCATATTGCACTTTGTTACTAGCCGCAAGGCTGAAAAAACATGTGTTTCTTTGTTGGAATTAAAGCAAAGAAACAGAGAGCTATTGAATGACTTTTTCAAGCACTTCACAGTCAAGGAAAAGTCCATTTCCTCTCTAGACTCATCACTGGCTGCTGCCGCCTTTTACCACAACGTCGCTCATAAGGACATGAAAGCTTCCCTCGTGAAAAAGCTGCTTAAGGATTTCTCTGAACTCCTGGAGAGGAGTGAATAGTACATCAAAGCTAAGGAAACCCTTCATCCTTAAGGCCAGAAGGATCCATCTTCCAAGAATAAATTGACGAATACCAGTAAGGAAGGGCACAGGAAGTTTCAGAAAGACGGCACAACTCAACGCCATCCTCTTCTAGTACCACGCTTCGACAAGTTCACTCCTCATAATGCAAGCACATCAGCCATCCTCAGGGAAGTCAAAAATGACGAAAAAATCTGCCCTACCCCCAAGATGAACACAGCCAGCAAGAGAAGAGACAGGAACACGTGGTGCACATTTCATAGAGACCTATACACATCACTGTTAGCTGCTGATCACTCAAAGAACTTGAAGGACTGATTCGCCAAGGCTATCTCTCCCAATTCATCCAGCAAAAGAACAACGTCGAAATCCCTCCGACACGGGAGGCGAATAAGCATCAAGAGAAGTCCTCCAAATCACAAGACTCAGAGCAGATAACAATATTCCATTCCATTCACAGGGGTCCAATAGGAGGAGATTCAAACTCCTCCCACAAATCGTTCGTCGGGGAGGTAAACTCAGTAAATAATATCCCACCTGCCAAGAGTCTTGGGGTCCATTCATCTTTTTCTGATAAAGATCTAGAGGATGTCAGGACGCCTCATTGCAACACATTGGTTATAATCCTTTACAAGGAAAATCATGAGGTGCAACATATCCTTGTAGACAACGGTAGCTCTATGAACATTCTCTTCTTGAATGCATTCGATGGTCTCAAGCTCTTCCGAGACCGACTCAAGCCTGCCGGATACACACTCCACTGGTTCTCAGGTGCCCCCGTTCAGGTTGAAGGAATCTTCACACTCGATGTGACGATAGGAAAAGCCCCTACCGCTCCAACAGAAGCCCCTACCGCTCGAACAGAGGCACTAGATTTTATGGTAGTAGATGTCAAAGTTGCGTATAACGCCATATTTGGCCACCAGGTCTGGCTGCTTTACGTGCAGTTGCCTCTGTGTTCCACATGAAAATAAAATTTTCCACAACCGCAGGCATATGCCAAGTTGTAGGAAGCTAAGAGGCAGTGTGAGCATGTTACACCGCTAACAATTGGGGGGGGGGGGGGGCTCGGTCCTCCCACTCGATGCTATCGAACCACCGTTAGAAAGGAGTCATCTACACTCCGAGCCCATGGATGAATTTGAGGAGATCTCTTTCTCCCAAGAGGATCAAACAAAGTGTTTTTGAGTAAGCAAAGCCCTTCCTCTTCAACTCAAAGAGCAGCTCATTGCCTGCATAAGAGGGAACCAAGACTTGTTCGCCTGGATCGCAGCTGACAAGCAGGGAATATATGGAGATATAATCATGCACCACCTTAGAGTAAGCATAGATGCCTAGCCCGCCTAACAAAGGCGCCACAAGTTTGCTCCCGACATCTTGCATGGTTAAAGAAGAAGTCGAAAAACTCCTAGCCGCACATTTCATCGAAGAAGTTAGCTACCCCGAGTGGCTAGCGAAGGTGGTGATGGTACAAAAAGCTACGGCAAATGGAGAATGTGCATAGACTTTACCAATCTCAATAAGGAATGTCCGAAAGAACCTTTCCCTCTCTCAAGCATAGATGCATTAATTGATGCCACATCTGGGCATGAGCACTTAACTTTCATGATTGCATTCTCTGGGTACAAGTAGATCCAAATGTTTCTGCCTGACACCTCGAAGAAAACTTTCATAACAGATTAATGCCTCTATTGCTACTAGGTCATTACTTTCGGCCTGAAAAATGCCGATACCACATATTAACACATGGTTAATTAGGTCTTTAAAACCCAAATTGAAGAATATGGAGGTTTAGGTAGACGACATTTAGTCAAAAGTCTCTGCAAAGAGGACCATGTGATCCATCTCCAAAAGGCATTCGGAGAATTGCGCAGGCATAACATGCGGTTGAATCCTTCAAAGTGTTCCTTCGGGGTCTCCTCGAGGAAGTTCTTAGGCTTTATGGATATCCAGGGAGGAATCAAAGCCAATCCTAAAGATCCAAGCAATCAACAACATTTCTCCCCTAACCACTATTAAGGAAGTGCAGAAGCTCAGCGGATGCTTAGCCGCTATCGGTCGATTTCTCTCTAAGTCCAAGGAGAAATGTCTCCGATTATTCAAAGTCCTCCGATGAACAAAAGATTTTGAGTGAGGAGAAGAACATCAAGCCACCTTCGAACAACTCAAAGCATACTTAATCAATCCCCCACTTCTAAGCAAGCCCGAGCCTGGTGAAATCCGTTATCTTTACTTGGCCACCTCAGACCAAACTCTCAATGCCATCTTCGTTAGAGAAGAAGACAGGGTGCAGAATTCGATTTATTATGGAAGCAAGCTACTACATGACGCCGAGCTTCACTACTCTACGATGGAAAAGATGGCATATGCATAGGTCACGGCTGCTCGCAAACTCAACCCTTACTTCTAGGCACATTCTCTTTGCATCCACATTGATCAGTATCTTAGGCAAGTACTTCTCAAACTAGAAAAATCTGGCAGGTTAATGGAGTGGTCCATTAAACTAAGTCAACACTCAGTGTAACCCCTGTTCCCTGTATTTGTATTTTTCTGTTGTATTTCATTTCATTGTACTCTTTTTATCAATTCGAAATCCTATATTTTATTTCCAGTTCTAATAAAAGTTATTTCTTTTGTTTCGACTCAATTTTGTGCCCAATCTACTTCAATTGCATTGTTCCTATCAGCTTTAATTTGTTGTTCTTCATGGGGTATTGACTGATTCAACTCATCTAATTCATATTGCCTAATTATTGTGATTCTTGACTCAATCTCCTATTAGATCCTACTCAAACCCGCTATCCAATAACCCTAAACCTAATAACCCTACTATAAAAACCCTAACAAAATTAACCCTAACCCTAATTACCCTGATTACTGTTGAGACCCTATACGCAGCACCGCTCATCTTTTCACCTCCTTCTTCCTCTTTGTCATCACGAAACCCAACCCTCCTCGTCGTCGCCCTCGACTCCACCCATCTCCAACATCCTCATCATCCTCACCCCCGCACCCTGAGTCGAACCCATCGCCTTATCGTCTTCTCCTGTTCACCATCGTCTCCACCTCGCTCTCGTGAACCCATCACCTCACCTTACCACTGAACCCATTACCCACTACCCTGTGCTTCGCCCCCGTTAGCATTTCCCACCACTAAATATGTAACCCCTGTTCCTGTAAATATAAATTTTCTGAATATTTTCGGTACTTTGATTATTTATAAATCCATTATTGTTTTAAACTCGATTTAGACCTTCTATTAAAATCTTTTCGAATCGAAAATTATATTTACTTCGAATAATAGTATATTCTAACTTTATTTTTCTATTTCTAAGTGATCGATTATTTATATTTTATTTTATTACTATTTGGATTTTAATAAACTTGTTTATCTCAAATCCTATTTTGATATGTATATAATAATAATTATTATTGTTATTATTATCATTTTTATTATTATTTTTATCAGTATTATTATTAATATTTTTACTATTATTATTATTACCGGTTTTATTTTGTTAGTATTATTATTTTGTAGTATCATTATTTTTATTGTTAATATTAATATTATTATTATTTTATTTTAAGCCGACCGTACTCTATTTTATACGTATTCATTATTTGACTTAATATATATGTCTATGTATGTTTTATAAAGCCTATTATATTTAATTATCTCCCATTGGATTTTATAACCCAAAACCCAATACCCATTCTCTTTTTGGATCCAAATCCTATTCAACCCATTAACCCGAAACCCTATACTATATATACCCTATTACTCTAACCCTAACCTAAAGCCTACCCCATTTCACTGTGCAAACCCTAGCCGCCTAACCCCCCCCCCCCCCCCAAACTGTTCATCATCCCAACCTCGTCTTCCACCTTCGATTCCCCTTCCTTGTCGCATCACCTTCACCATCGAGCCTGCATCATCTTCGAACCCATCTGCCTTCCCTCTGTCATCTCTCCCCCTCTCCCATCTGCATATCGTCGAACCCATCACCTCTCCATACACTCCTCATCGCCTTCGCAACCTCAACCACACTGATAGCCTCGCCCACAGAAACCCAACCTCTCCTACGTCCATCATCTTCGTCCTCTCCGTCGACTGCGCCCAACTCCACCTGAGCGCCCCACCGCTGCTCGCCTTCCACTTCCGTCTGTTCGACCTCGCCCACCAGTGAACCCACCATCGTCATCCAGAACACCTGAGCCTCCCTTTCCTGCCTCCAGCCTGAGCTTCGCGCCACCCATCGCCCTCGACTGTCCCCGAGCTCTGTCATTGCCAGCCACTCTCCTCCTCTATTTTTCCTCTCCAAAACAGAGCCTCGTCTTCCTCCCATCGCCGTCGACGCCCTCCGTCGACTGCTCCCCAGTCGAGCTCCTCGCCGCTACCGTCGCCTCGCCACCATAGCCACTGTCGAAGCTCACCATTGCCATCGCCATTGTTTGATCGGGGAGGAGATTGAGTTTTAATCTCAACCATCCGTTCTCCTCATGATCGTTGCCATCATCAGATCAGATCAGATCTTGGCCTATCGATTTTTTGCGATTCGAATCATCATCATCAAGGCACCAGCGACTCTAGGCCGTCCGATTTGATCATCATCAGATCATCAGCATCAAGATCATGATCATCATCAGATCTGACTTGATCACCTTGATCTGGACCGTTCGCTTGATCTGATCTTGATCATCATCTCCATCATCATCAGATCAGATCAGAGCGATCTCAGATGTCGATCTTTCTCAATCTTGATCGCCATCAAGATCCGTGTCGATCCGATCCATTCGATCTCGATCATCGATCAACGCCCTCATCTAATTAAGGCAAGTATCTTATTGTACAATTTGTTGTTCTAGTACAAGCTTTTATTTGAAAATACCTAGATTGTAGTTGTGACTCCCCTATGGCCTATCATTTGATGATCTCATGTTACTTGTTGCCGTCCTAAACAACTCCATGATCATAAGAGTCACAATCTTTCGTTGATATATTCGTTTCACAATTAGTTAGATCTAATTATTATTTAATTATTTAAACACATGAAATTAAGAATCACCTTGACTTGTAGATATATGTTTGTATGATGCATGTGTTGATTTTGCTCTCTTTTGAGTTGAGAATAGCCATGGACGCTGATTTGATGCTTGTGAACCCCTGATTTGTAACACACACTAATTTAGACTAATAATAATTATCATTCATTCCACTTTTTAAATAAAAGAAATTACTTATGTTGTTGTTTCTATTTTTGCTTGCTGTTTCGATCCTAATAACATCAGAATCTGGGATTGAGTTCTAGACATGAAACCTAGCCCAAGAAGTCTAGTTTACTACCCTTTTGATGGAATTGAATTCCGAGTTATAGTTTGTGAATTATCACTGTTTTAGTGCTGATATGTCTGAAATTTCAGTTCTTAAATTTGCTGCATCACTCTATTTTCCAATTTAAATTGACTATGCTACCTGTAAGATAGTGGCTTGAAACTTTGCATGTTGATACTAGACACACTAGAGGATCTTTACTATTTTTTTCTGGATTTAATTAATGAAGTTTCAGACCCGTGTCATATTTATAAACACAATTTAACAAATTCTGTCTAAACACGAATTCTGTGTAGTTTGCTATTTTGACACCAGTTGCTACAACTTTCATGTATCTTATTTATATGTGCTGGATTCGGCAGAGAGTCTAATTTCTAGATTTTTTGACTGATCTAGTTTTGCATTTCTGTAGTAACGGGAATCTCAGTTTTGGCGCAGTAATATCTTGCTGTCCAGAATTAGAATTCTCGTCGTTCTTGATAATTTTAATTTGTTTTGACCCTCGAATGTACTTTCTAGCTTAAAATTGTTCCCTGTTCTTGCCATTTTTACTTTCCATGTTTCTCACACTTTCATGCTTGTCTTGATAATAATAATAAGTACAAGCTGGGGTTTAAGGGAAAGATCTAGTAGTGGACAATATAAGAGCCTGTACTCGGAAGGGGACCCGTGTTTCCCGTGTGACATGTTTACCGACCAAGTTATTGACTAAGTTACCGATCATGTTTACCGACCAAGATTAGTTACATGTTACCGATTAAATTTACAGACCAAGTTAATTACATGTTACCGATCAAGTTTACCGACCAAGTTAATTACTTGTTACCGATCAAGTTTACCGACAAAGTTTTGTAGTCCTGTCAAGACCCGAGTACATGACCTATGGAATCAACTACAAAATCTAAATGTAACTTGTTTGTATATAGCAACAATGTGGTAAATAAATGGTAAGCATGAAGTACTACCTAGATAGAATTAAATAGTATACTAAAGAATAACTTGTTACTTGTACACACTTGACACCTTACTTGATACTTATTACTTGATACTTGTTACATGAAGCTTGATACAACTACCTGCTCACTTTTTACTTGTTCCTGCCACTTTTATTTGTTACCCGATCATGTTATTTGGTTTTCCTTACTTGCTAGCTAGCCTCTTGAACTTCATTACTTGTTGTATCTGCGTCATATCATGTTGTATACCCTTGATTCCAAATCATGTTTCATATTTTCTTGTACTTATTTTCATACCCTTGCTTGTACTACTTGTGGCCCGTAACTTGCACTAAGGGCGTTTTTCTTTGTTTCTCCATTTTTTTCTTCTTTGGCATGTTAAATACAGGTTTTCGAGATCAATTGCCTGCTGGAGTTGGTAAGCAAACCTTCTAGACTTCGCTTGGGAAAGCTTGTTTAAGTTATCGGTATTTGAGTTTATTTAATTCTTGTTGCCACTTAAAACATGTAACGGGCTTGTAGTTCCGAAGTTTTTACTTTTGATCCAGGTCTTGAATTGATTTGTGATATTTATATTTGTTTCAAATATTTTCTGTTGATTAATAAATTATTCATGCATGCATGGTTGAGTGTATTTTGCTATATTTCTTGTTATGATGCTGGGTCAATCCTACAGATTATGAATGATGAAAATCATTCGCTTGGCTTTGTCACGTACTTGTATTCTGTATTCCTTTTGGGAAGCGGGGCGTGACACTCAACTATCGTCCGAGGATGGCAATCAAGGCCCAAGCCTTGGCCGAGTCCATCGTGGAAACCACTATTCCCGACCCCCTTCCGGTTGAACAAAACCCCATGCTCTGGAAGGTGTACATTGATGGGTCCTTTTGCCTCGAAGGAAGCATAGACGAAATCATCTTGTTCGGTCTCGATGAGTTCACGCTTCAATATTCACTGCGCCTCAACTTCCCCGCCTCCAATAATGAGGCTGAATTGAAGCACTCATTGCGGTCTCTGGTTAGCATGCAAAGCAGGTGCACTATGAGTTGAGGTGTTTAGCAACTCTTAACTAGTCGTCAACCAGGTCTAAGGAGATTATGAAGCTAGGGACGACTGCATGGCCAAGTACTTGTCACATGTAAATAAACTTCTAACCGCATTCAAAGATGCCAATGTAATTTGCATTCCCCGCGAGCAAAACAGGCAAGCAGATGCCATCTCCAAGCTAGCTTCTTCATCTCTCGATGGGCTTGACCGCATGGTCCTCATCGAGGTCCTACTCAAGCCAAGCATCAAGAAGGAAGAGTTGGAGCTCATGACCGTAATACCCTAAACGACCGAAGACTATTGGATGAAACCCTTGGTTGACTTTCTCGACAAGGGAATCCTCCCTGAAGACCGCAATGAAGCAAGGAAGATCCGAACAATGGTTGAAAGATACACTCTCATGGAGGGTCTCCTGTATAAATAATCATACACTCTAGTCGACGGTAAGCCCTACTTGAGATGTCTCTTCAGAAGAAGCTCAATATGCCATTAGAGAATAGGACGAAGGAATCGGCGGTTGCCACCAAGGAGCGAGGTCCCTTGCACGAAAAATCCTCAATCATGGGTATTATTGGCCCACACTACTCAATGATGCCCAAGAATATGCCCTCCAATGTAGCCCTTGCCAGAAGCACTCGGCCATTAAGCAAGTGCCCCAAGAAATCCTCAATTCCATGTTGAGCCTTACCCCCTTTGCCATGTGGGGAATGGACTTACTTGGACCGTTTCCACTAGCAGCCGAACGAAGAACTTTCCTAGTGGTAGCCAGTGACTACTTCACAAAATGGGTCGAGGCAGAATCACTGGCCACCATCACTGAGTAGAAAATTCAGCAGTTCTTTTGGAAAAATATAGTCTGCATGTTTGGGATCCCCAGCATACTAGTCTGCGACAACAGAACACAGTTCATTAGTAAAGGATTTCACCAATTCTGCACCGATCTAGGGATCACCCAACGCTTCTCCTACGTCTCACATTCCCAAACCAACGACCATGCTAAAAATGCTAATTGACATATTCTAGACAACCTCAAAACGAGGCTAGGCGAGGCTGGAAGGGGATTGTGGGTCGAAGAATTGCCAAGCGTACTATGTTCCTACCGAACAACAAAGAGAACCCCAACTGGAGAATCACCATGCAACCTCGCATACGGCTTAGAAGCACTCATCCCCTTGGAAGTCAGATTGCCATCCCCCTGCCTCCATTTCTTCAACGAAGAACAAAGCTCCAACAATCTTCGAGCCAACCTAGATATCGTTGAAGAAGTATGGGAAAAATCAGCTATACGGAGGAACATTTACCAATAAAGGGTCGAGAAATTCTTTAACAAGAAAGTTTTCCCTACTAATCTGAAAAAAAAAAGGGACCTCGTCTTGTGAAAACATGAGATATCCAACCTGAGTAGAAATGAAAAGCTCGCTTTCAACTGGGAGGGGTTGTACAAGGACTCCCAAGTGGTCCACTCGGGGGCCTACAGATACCAAGAACCTGGAATGCCGAACATCTCGTGAATTACAACGAGGGTGCCTAAGCGCTCTTTCTTAGAAGTAAACATTTTAGTTTTTTTAAAAAAAGCATTCTAATAAGTGCCAGCCATTAAAGATGTCGTTTAGTTTTCAATACCAATCACAACATGTAATAAGGACCAACTACTTAGTTTATATTTTTCAATAAAAATTCATCATTTATCTTTTCAAAGATCTTGTACAATTCTCTGAATGCATTCAATGAGTTAAATGTCAAGCTTACTCCTAAAAAAGACACCAAAAACTCATTAGAAGCTTTTTATAAGACGATTTTGGAGTCCATACACATGGCTCGGAGTTGCTCTAGCAATTTGCAACGAAGCAAGTTTAGAGCTCAACTCGCCATTCGACCTGCTCCTACGAACTGTCAAAACCTTCAACGACAAGTTCAGAGTCCATACCCATGGCTCAGAGTTGCTCTACAAACCTGAGACAAGCACATTCAGAGCTCAACTCACCGTTCAATCTTCTCCCGCAACCTATGGGCCTTGTTACAATTTTCGAATTACAAAGAGTCTGCAATTTCAAGAAAAAGCATCACTACAAAGATTTTCCATGACGTTGAACGACATAGTAGTCTAGCAAGATGATCTACAGACCGTCCTTTCGACTGCGTGGGTGAGGGAAGTTCCTCATAAGGGGCACAATCCTCCTTGTGGACCTTTTTCCAGAAACCCATCTCTTGGGCATTTTGAACTCTTGGTAGGAGGCACCAACCCCCGCGGGCTTAGTCTGGAGACATGGACCCTCCATGGGTAGAAACCAAACTTGACAACATGGTCGCCCTGCTCAAAGCATCACTAGGATAGTGAGGGGCCACCTGTGCAATCAAGTCTGCTCCTCTGGTTGTCGATCCTGCTCCACCAACCATTGCTCCCTCTCCAAGACCAACAGTACACAAAGTGCTAGCCATGCGCAACCCCCATGCTTCGTTTGGAGATGGTATATCTCCAGATCCTTCTCAACAAGTACCTCCCTAAGAAGAGCACACTTCCTAACACTTTCCTTCGTCACTTTGGGGAGCAAGGGCATGACGACGAGGTGATGATGCGCAGAAGGGTTAGCTCATAATCCCTCTCAACTAACACTGCCTTGAGATGAATTGTCTCCAACCACTTTTCCTATGATTGGTCGTGCAAGGGATCAAGCACTAATTATCTTATGTGTAACATGTTGCGAAGTTACTCGACCTTACCACCTTAAGGATTCCCCTCGGCACCCGCAACCATTTGCCAAGGAGAAGGACAAAAGATGATCTCAATGTTGACAAAGTGAAGGATACAGTCACATAAGAGATAAAATATCAAAAATGACCCGACCAAGAGTAACTCCAACTACACCAAAAATAATACACTAGTGTTGATGAGAAAGGAAGCATTTTTCAGCAACTAAAAAAGAAGATACAAGGATGCGTGGGCCAGTCCACTATATAGCATCATACAAAAATTCAAAACAAAAGCAACTAAAGCATGGTGGGTGAATCAAATATCCACCAGCCTCGGCAGGACTAATGGCAAGGAGCCCCCCTTCCCCTTCATCTTCTTGCTCGAGCCACTCTTCGTGCCCCTCGTAGGAGTGCATCTCTCATTACCATCCTCCCTGTCTCTGTACTCCCCGGGAGCCTCGCTCGGCTGAAGCATTAAGTGGTACCCTTTCTCGGTTAAGTTGGGAGCGTGCTCCGCCAAGTGAGAGATAGCCTGGGCGTAAGACCTATTAATCACATTCCACAGTTTGGCCTTGGCCTTGGCCTCAGCCTTCACCTCTCTGCAGCCTTCACCGCTGAGTCCATCTCAGTCCCTCACCTTCTCCAACTCCGACACAAGGTCGACAACCCTCTTCTCCAATGCCTCATGCTTCAGACGCGATTCTTCTTCCCTATTCTCCGATAATTTTTTGCTTCAGGCGTAACTCCTCACCCTTCTTCTTCAACACCTCCAACTCCGCCTTGAGCCTCATGACAGCCCGTTTCTTCTCCCTTTCGGCATTTGAGACCTACGCCCTCAGCTCCTACTCCTCGGCAGCATAAAAATCGGCTAAGTGGCCGAAGTGACATGCCATCTAGAAAAGGAGAAAAAATTTCAAGACATTGAACTACAATGGGAAAATATTGAAATTCATGGTGCAAAAAAAAAACTAGATGTTCCGTCATTTGCGCCCGATCAGCTGGAGTCGGGAGGTGGCTGATCTCGTCCAAGAAAGCAGCTGAGTTACCAAGGAGGCTATCCTGCTGCTTCACGCTCCAGTTGGGAACAAGAATCATCTTCTGCTTGTCGCTAAGAATGGTCGCAACCTAGGCAATCAAGAGGAGAGGCATACCACCCACCAAAATAGCCTCCAAGGAAGAACACCCTGGGGTAACGTTAGACGATGCACCTAAAGGTATCTCCGTAGGAACGGTCAAGCCAGAGCAGAGGGATCCTTTGACGTCTTCGAAGTAGGGGTATGGCTCGCCGTCCTCTTACGCTTCTTAGGCTCATCGGCCCTTTTTTGCATAGGGTCTCCCGATTTTCAATCAAGTCATCAATGAAAACACAAAGGGATGAGAACTCACAATGCAAAGTAATACAAATAAAAAAGTCATCAACAAAGCAAAAGTATGAAATAAAATGAAAGCAGTATCATACTAGGGTCCACCCGGCTAAGACCACCCTCAAAGAGAACTTCCTTGGTGATATCTTGCCACGTAAACATCTTCTGCGTGAGAAAAGCATGACTAAAACTCTTCTCCACCGCTGTCACCACTGGTTCTACCTTCAGTTTCATCGGAACTACCCTTCTCCATTTCATGGGAAATTCCCACGTTTCAAGACTACGGACGATGAACTTCTCCGTCCAACACTTGATCGAGTCAGGAACCTCGATCACCCCCGGTTACTACGAGGGCAAAGATACCACTTTTACTCCATCTTGTTCAACTAGGAGATCTTAAAGTGTAGCCTAAAAATGGTTAGACTCGGTTCCGCTTCGAGCCTACGACATTGTAGGACGAATCTCACTACGTGCCTCCACGCATCTGGCATAAGCTACATCAGACTCAACCTATACCAATTGAGGACCTCTCTGACAAAAGGGTGAAGAGGCAGACGAAGGCCCGCATAAAAGGCATCGCATGGGAAGAAACAATGCTCATCGAACATCATGTAGTATGCCCTAACTTCGGGACCAAGGCAAGAGTATCTTATACTCGGAAGGGATCCTGAAGGCCGCCCTAATTATGGCAAGCTCTTCCCTCATTAGAATCGTAAGGGCAAAATCAGCCTCAGTGGTGTGAACTGGGTTTGGCTCAGCATACTTCATGTCGTTTTGAAGAAAATCCCAATCTACTTTGTGGTACTCCCTAATCAACTCAGGGACAAAAAACAACAGCGTCTTAAGTGCACTTTCCATATCTCTCCCCAACTCAATGATCGTCTCCACTATAATGGAATGACTAGCCACACCTTTCCCCTTCTTCTCTCTAGTACAACAGCTAGATTCTACGTCACCGTCTACCTCTAAACAGACTACAATAGAAGAGGAGTCGCTTGACGAAATGCTAGACATAACTGATAACAATGGTATATGAGTTACCTGATTAAGCTCACAAGAACTCCAAAGATACAATGGCAGCTAGCACCACCGTCAAAACCACTAGGCAAACCACCAGCACTCCCAGTGAACCACCACAAGAGCTAGAGAGAAAAGCTCTCAAAAAATTGTAGAAAGAGAAATGGGTCGAGTCTTAATTTATAGGCCCACCAGATTAAATTACCACGCGAAAGCATCTGAACTATCCACAAGGTCCAACGGTTGAATCACTCAGCACCCAAATCAACAGAAACACTCGTCCAACAACAAAATGCTCAATCGAAAAAATAAGTGGATAACACAATGCTTGATCGACGAAAGAGCGGTTCAACGAAACAAACAACGGAATGCCTGATCTAAAAAATAATTGGATAACACAATGCTTGGTCGGCGAAAGAGCGATTCGATGAGGTAAACCACTCAAAAAACATTTGGTGGGAAAAAATCAAGAAATCTCCAAACCAAATCCGATGTCACATGACAAGATCACTTAAAATCAACCAAAACCCTAGGTTGGCTACATCCTAGGAAGCGTTTGACCCAAGACCCGAACCCAACAAAGCTTCGGAGTTGGCAAAAACTCGAACTCAACTAAAACTTCGAAGACGGCAAGAACCCAAAATCGATGATGCTCCAAAGATTGGCCAAACTTAACCTCAGACGATGCCCCGTACTTAGCCAAAATCCAAACTCTACAAGTGCTTCGGAATTGATGAGAACCCAAGTCGACAGTGCTCTAAAGTTGGCCATACCCAACTCAACAAGACTGCAAACTTCACCAAAACCCAACTCGACAAAGCTCCCAAAGTCTATAGTTCTCCGAAGATTGGCCAAACCCAACTCGACAGGAAAGGGGAGTTCGACAGGAGTTGGAGTGCTTGCTCGACGAAGAAGCTCGGTGGTCACCAAGCTTGATGAAGGAGCTCGCAGGATTTGATTGCCTAAAATCCTTAGGTCGATGAAGAGTGACTTGATGAAGGACTTGGTCACCTAAAGCCCTTGTTGACAAAGGAGCTTGGTCGCCGAAGCTTGATTGATCGCCAAAACACTAGCTCGACGGGGAGTCGTTGGTCGAAAAGAAAACTGCTCGACGGAGAATCTTGATGGGGGAGATTGTCTCTAAAACCCTAGCACGATGAAACAAATAGCTCGACGAGGAAGAAATAGTAGGTCGACGAGAGAGGTGGTCCACACAGAGGGGCTCAATTCCTAGGTCGACGAAGCTGTTATCTGACCTATGGTGAGCTTGTAGTGCTTCCTCCATCACCCGATTGCGTCAGGATGCACGTTAACGGGGTTGAGTGGAGCAGGCCAACCCAAAGCCCGTAGTGGAGACCCAAACCCGCTTCATTGGTCGCCCAAATTTGTCGGGCGACCAAGTGCTGCCTCCGCATGGTTTTCCACTGTCTGATCGCCCAGATCTATGAGCTCCACCTTAATCAACGCACTGGATCGCGCCATGTCCCCACTTTGCCACTGCTGTACCCTCTCCTCTTCTCAGCCGTTCGATCCCATCTGCAAGCGAGCTCCACCCTGATTGACCCACCAGATCTCGCCATGTCGCCTCCTCATCCCAACTGCTCCATCACGACCGTCTAATCCACTCAGCAGACGAGCCCCCGCTTGATCAATGCATGGGACCGCTTCAAAAATCGCGCTACGTTCGATAATTGATTAAAAATGCCCACAAATATTTAAAATTTAAAAAGTTAATTAAAAACTTCAAATAATAATTATTAAATTCAGAGAAATAATTAAAAATTATGAAAATAATTAAAATTTATGATAATTAATTGAAAATTTTGAAAAAAATAATTATTAATTCAGAAGAAATTTTTAAAATTAAAAAAAAATCTAGGAAACTCCACAAAAATTTAAAAAATATTAGGAAAATATCCACTGCCTCCAGAAGCTTCGAACAAGTTCCACACATTTTCAATTATCCCTGAAAGTCGAGATAGTACCCCATAACTCTGAAACTAAGCAAACTACTTCCTGAAAGAGAAAATCTTCCTATGGGAGTGAGGAGCTTATAATAATGGTAAAAAACACAGCAAATCAGGGTTGTACGATTCCATCACAGATCTTAAAGCTTCTACAGGCAGATTAACAGCATTGAGCAATCCTTACAGGTTCGAGCCTTCTCTAGGCTCACTAATAAAACATGGGCCGCATTTAAGTCCATCAAAAGTGATTAGGTCCACTAGGAGAGACATCCAACCCATCAGTACGGTAAGTCAAATCTCTTATTCCTAACAAGGGTTCATTTTCAATTAAAAAATCTAGGAATATGGTGGGTTTTGTTTTGAAACTAGATTTTGAGAAAGATTATGATATGGTTGTGTGGAAGTGCGTTGAAGAAACTCTCAGAGAAAGGAGTTTTGGAGAGAAGTGGATAAACTGGATTACTAAGTGTCTGAATGACGAAAAATCAAGGTTTTGGATTAATGGTAGAGCTAGAAAGAAATCTTGTGCAGAAGAGGTCTTAGGCAGGGTGAACCCATTTCACCATTATTATTTATCCTGGTGGCGGATGGTCTCACGAAGATGATTAGTAAAGGGGCGATTGACAGAGGGTAGCCGGGGTTAGGGATACACTGGGATAGCTTAAATATTAGGTAACTACAGTATGCGTATGACACTCTTATTTTTGCGATAGGAGATTTGGATGAGGTGGTCTGCTTTAAAGGATCTTTATACTGCTTCCGACTCTGGTCAGGATTGAAAGTGAATCTTCAGAAAAGCTCAATTATCCCTCTTGGAGGATTATCTGAGGAATCATTCAGAAATATTAAACTGATTTTGGGATGTAAGGAAAAAGAGTTCCTAATTAAGTATCTTGGGATGCCGCTCAGACCGGGGAAGATGAAGAGGAGTCACTGGAATCAGTTAATCGAGAGATTCGGAAAATGACTTCAAAGTTGGAAGGGTCAATATTTATCTCTTGGCGAAAGGGGTGGTGCTCATGAATTCAATACTTTCAAACCTACAAGTGTACTAGATGTCAGTTTTTGAGCTGCCAAAATGGATTATCCATAGGATGGATGTTATTAGAAAAGGATTTTTTTGGAGTACTGATGGGGATGGAAAAGGGGGTTATCATCTGATGAAGTGAGGGTAAAGTATGAAGAAAACAGAATTTGGTGGTCTGGGTGTTATCAATTTAAAGGACATGAACGAGGTTCTTCTGATAAATTGGTGGTGGAAAGTTCACCAAAATGATCATAGAATTTGCAAACCTTTCTTCAAAAGGTATAGGGTCAGATGTAAGGCTAAGTTTGGTGGGCACAATAGGGAAAGGAGAGTTTCTGCTTTTTGGAAATCTATTTCCAAATTCGGGCATGTGTTCCACTCTGGTATTAGATGTGTTGTGGGAAAATGGAACGAGTGTAGATTCTAGAAAGATATATGATGCTCCGAAATTGCTTTGGCATATAATAAGTTTCCAGGACTGTTTGAAGTGGCGGAGGATCATGGTGCATTACTCAGTGATTATGGTGCTCTGACAAGTGGTTGGAGGGTGAAGTTTGTTTGTGATACAAATATAACACACACTGGAATGGTTGGGGATAGGTTTGATTGTATTTACTCTGAGGAAGGGTATGGTTAGGATCAAAGCAGGAATGATACACGAACATGGATCAGATAATCTACTGGAAACTTTACGGTGAGATCGATGTACAAATTCCTTAGTGATGGTGGAACTAGATCGAGGGAGACTTATATTATTTGGAGTATAAGTGTACCATTAAAGATTAGAATATTTTTGTGGCTGGCCTTGAATAATGAGATCCTTACAAAAACTAACTTACAAAAGAGGAAATTAAATATTGGATGTTATTGTGATAGATGTGGAATGTTGTTTGAAGATTTTGAACATATATTTCTTGAATGTAAAATTGTGGTTGAGGTCTAGTTAATTTTAGGGCAATGTTTCAATTTTTCCGTTTCATCTCATCTGAATAATATTCCGGATATATGAGGAGAGTGGAAGGATAAATTCATTTACAAACAATAGCTTATGACTTGGGATCTCACTATTACTTTGTACGCTTTTGGTTTTATGGCTTTCTAGAAACAAACTTTGCTTTTCTAATATTACTTGGTCACTTGATATGATTATGAAAGACATAATGAATTTGATTTCTATGGTTGCAGGGGCTGCGGTTGCAAAAAAGAAGAATAATTAATACTGAAATAGAGAGAGGTGTCATCGATAGGGAGAAGAGGTGGAGGTGCATTGAGAGGAAATAGTGTTGCTTGTTGATACTGAAATTGGGCTATTTGGTGGCATACTTTTGTTCAATTTTGGACTTTTGTTCATTTTGGTGGTGTAATTATATGGGATGCCTTGACCTAACTAAGTATCAATGATTTTTTTGGATGTTAAATTATGACTTATGTTATTTCCTTGATCTCCATTATTGGTCTATGCTGAGTTGTTACTTGCTGTTTTGTTCCCATCATACATATTATCTATCTTCTTGTTTTAGCTTGATGCATGTCAGGTGACTTCAGGGGTCCGGCAGGTTTGTTGTTTGCTCCATTCTTGGCCGCTGCGGTGGTGTGTTCACTTAGGTTGAGTTGTTGGGCAGCCTGCGCTGCCGCTTCTTGATGTGTGCTATTGTTTCTTTTGTCTATTGTTGCTTTGTATGCTGCGTAATTGTCATTTTCGGTTTGGTTGTGGTACTAGATTGTTAGTTTTTCAGCTTTTTAATTAGCATATTACTTGTATTGTATCTTTTGATCTTTTGTGCTTCTTGTGCACTTGTAACCTTGGTTTTATGTATATATGATTCGATGGTTGTTACTGTGACGACCCGAATTTAATACATTGAAAAATTCGTGACATGCCAAGAATCTTTTACTTCAATTGAGTACATAAATATAATATAATACATGAAAATGCAGAAATATTACTACAAGTCCAACTAAGATGACAGACTCCGAAAGTCACACTTCTATGCAAAGACCTTATGCACCCTTTACCTGAAAAATGACAATATGTGAGTTCGTCAGCTTGTGAGGCCGACGGTAAAAATCTCAACAAGTTCAACTAACTCCCAAAACACATCATAATAGAAGAAAAAAATTGAATCAATGTATATGTTAAATGTAAATGAAAAATAGTCAATTATACAATGTGGTTTGAGTGAGTGTGGAACTAACTTACTAAAGTGTCAAACATATACATACTATACTAACATGCACAATTCAAATATGCTCTTCTAATGCATGCTTGTTTGGGACAATCTGCCTCCCATACAACATAGTTTCCGAATGCAAGCTACCAGCATTTCTTCTCATTACAGGATTTAATCCCTCACTATGCAATGCTTAAACTCAATGATTTGTACTTCAATACATAATCACGTGTAAGTCACACCCCTAGGGTATTGGACCTTACTAGCCTACCTCTACTAGCTCACACATCATGGATTTACCAGGCGTGTTCTCAGTCACGAACCCTAGCAAGTCGATCTCCTGTAACTACGGACCTTACCAGCTACCCCTAGCCCACACCATGGATTTACCGGGTGTATCCTCAGCCCCGAACATTCCTAGGAACCACAACTCTTCACCAAACATGTTCGTCATTGTTTTTATCATGTTTTCTTCTAATGCAAAATATTAATTTAACTAATGAAAGATCTTACTCTATATGATGCAAAATATAATCTAGACTTAACAGTCCTTATTATGACTTACATTTCACACAAACTGGAATCTTGGCCATATCGACCATATTCCACTCCTCCCTCAGAGTTCTCCAACTTTTGTAGGACTCGAGCATCGCCTAAGACACAATTATTTCCTTGGATTTAGCTAAGTCATTCCCTCGGATTCATGGACCTTACCAGCCTACCCCTAGCCCACACACGTGGTTTTATCGGGCATATCCTCAGTCCCATCTATAGAATCCACCGTTTAAATATTCAACTTTGCCTTTGGGCAACAACAAAGTAGTCTTGCGAAAATCATATAAATTCTAATACTTATCAGAAAAATGGATTTTGTAGTTTCATATGAAACCTAAATGACTCTCCTATAACATTGTGGTTAAGAACATCTAAATTAACCCAAAATTATTTTATCTAAATCCATATGCAAAATAGTAGGTTTAGATTCCAGAAATCTGCATCTCTTGCTACTTGTAAAAATCACCAAAATCCTACACTTCATGGAAATTTGATTTCTTCAACTCGATAGAAATATTAACGAATATATTTCAAATTCTTAGTTTTGAGTTTCCTCAAAATATTGAATATAAGAGGTTAAAGTGGTAAAAACCCAGAAGATATACAAATTTCTAGAACCATGATAAAACTGTCAATCAGTCCTAAGTTTGAATTTGTCCAAACCTCATTAAATTTTGTAACATATTATAAACATATACCAGATTCACATATAAAAAGTTCAGCTTCAAGTTCCCTATATTTGGAGAGAAATGATTTTTTGAAATAAGCATGATATTCATGACAGAATTATAAAATATGTCATATTTCAGTTCTTAACCAGGAATGACTTTAGATTTATTTAAAATACTAAATGACATCAAAAGGTCATGAAATTTTGAGGAGATGGTATAGACATATAGGGGATATAATATAAAAGTTTCAGCTTTAGATTCCATCTAGTCAAAAAAATCTTGTCACGCCTCGCTTCCCAAAAATACCGAATGCAAGCACGTGACATGACCCAGCGAATGACTTGTGTCATTCATAGGCTGTCATCGATTCAAATCAACAATATAAAAGAGGAAGTAAAACAACCACGCATGCAACAAAAGAAGTAATCACATAAATAACAATACTTGAAATTTAAGCATAAAATAACCAACATAAAATAAATCAACATTTGGAATCAACAACAATAATATTCGGGTCAAAAGCCCACAAATACAACAATGTTCAATTATTAAAGTTAAAAAAGAAGGAGAAACAATGATTATTTAAACGGTGCAGCAACACAAGTCTTTCACCATTGTTGTTCTCCTCCATCAGGCAAATCTTCTTGAATACCTGTAAGCTGCTCATCTAAAAGAGAGGAAAAATGTCCTTAGAGCAAGTTGTGGATAGCAAGTAGAGAAACAGAGAACAATGACAATAACGGTATAACGATGAATACAATGGACGATGAAATCAATAGTATTGAACAGTGACAAGGCGATAATAGTACAATATGCAATAACGATGATTTATAACGATAATAATAAACAATAACAATAATGGTAAACAATAACGATAACACTGTTCAATGAAGATGACAATATGCAATGACAATGCGATAAAAGTATTAAGTATATTATTCACTTTTAAATCCTAACTAATGAATATACCACTGCATCCCATACTACAGGTTCCATGCTGTAATACCCCGAAAAATAGCATATGGCTATTTTTGCACTGTAATCTGTGCACGTATGAGTATTGCACACGATTACATATTTTTCGAGGAAATTATCAGTTAAATTGGGAGATTTCCGATACATGAGTTGTTCTGAATTCGATAAGGTAAACTTGGAATATCGTCTCGATTAAACTGTGGTTTTGTCCCGATTGTTTTGACCAGATAATTTTTGGGAGAAAATTATAATTTCCATAAAACATGTATTTTATAGGATTTTAATATATAGGTATTGGTTATTTTCAATTAAGCTAGTGCTTGAAGTGAATGTGGTATGAGTATGTGTACTAGGGTTAGAATAGGAATATTGTGACCTAGGGTTCCTTGACCTAACCTAGGATTAGGAACCCTAGCATCACATCATGGCTTGGATCTTGATGAGATCCAATGGTGGGATTAATTCACCATGTGAAGAGTTGACCTTAGATAGGAAATTTCCTAGGAAGCTTCAAGGAAGTTTCCAAGAAGCTTCCTTGCTTGATGTGTTGGCACCCAATCTACCCTTCATTCCTTCACCCATTCTACTCTCCATCTCATCCATACACCTCACCCCCATCCACCCCATACCCACCCCTCATTGGCCGGCCCTTATAACCCCTCCCATTCTCACCTCACTCCATTTTCAACTCCATTTCATTCTCCTCCTAAGCTTCTCCTTTCCTCCTTGTTCAAAGAAATATATATATATATATATATATATATATATATATATATATATATATATATATATATATATATATATATATATATATATATGTATATGTAAGAAAAGGGAAGAAGTCTACTAGAATAGAAGTAGTAGTAGAGAAGGAGAAGAAAAAGTATAGGAGAAGGTGTTGGGCCAAGCTACACAAATACAAAGAGCAAGGCAAGCAAGCAAGCAAGCTAGGAGAAAAGCTACAAGGAGATTCTTTTGCAAAACTTCAAGTGGGTGATCCTTGAACTCCTTTGTATTTATTTTGGTATGAATGGATGAGTAGTAGTGATAGGTAGGATTTGTTACCATGCTTGAGTATGAGAAGTACTAGGGAAGAATAAATTGTATGGTTGGAAATTGCTTTTTTGAGTTTTGGTTACGTAGCATGATTGTGAGGGTATATTGGGGAATTTTTTACACCCAAACGGTTTGGACTCTTGGGCTAAAATTCTGGGGTATTGTTATTCTATGTATGTAGAGTATCCATGATTTTTTTAGTAATATTTGGATGCATTTTAGTAGCCCGAACAGTGGGTCCAAGTCTGGACAGTAAGCAGCCAGAATGGCTGCTGGCTGTGGTGATTTTTGTGCGTCTTTCCGATTTTATATCTCGGAATTGACAGGGCATTTTGAGTTGAAAATTTTTGTGGATGCTGTTGTATGTGTCTAAAACCATATTCTTAAATTTCGTATTTTTCCGAGGTCGTTTGATGCCCCGGAAAAATTGTAGAACGCGACTGGTCCGTAGGTGTCGGCTGAAGCTGACTGCGCTTTGTGCTGAAGTTCAAAAAGCCATAACTTCGTGTATGTTTATTATTTTGCTAGGAAATTTTGGGAGTAGCTTGGGGTATGAGTCTATTTGATGAATCTCAAATTTTATAATTTTTAGAGGTCATTTGATGAGGTTTCAAAGGTAATTAGTGAGGGGCAGTGAATACTCTGCTGAAACAAAACAGCTGAAATGTAGCCATGTTTGAGGAGTCGTAGATCGTTGTGTGAAATGAATTTGCATGTGATTTTTGAACACGATGAAATGGTATATGTGGAGATTGAGAATCTCAAATTTCATGAGAATTAGACACGAGGTTGATTTATTATCGAATTTCGAAGTAGGCTATGTTCAGCCTAGTGCAAGTTGTCTAGTCCGTGGAGATGGATAGTTCTAGAATTATCTGTTAAGAATTTGGGCGATTAGCCGACTAGAGATTTGCAGCAAGGAATCAAAGCTTCCTAACCCAATTAGAATTTTGTAATTCTTGGTTAAGGGTTGGAAGTTATGATTCTCCGAAGTTGGGACAGATTTGGGCCTTGTTAAGGAAATGGTTGCTTGAGAAATCAACTTTTCCGTGTTATGCCCCCAATGGGAATGGGTATCTTTGAGGACCCTAAGGATTGAATCTGAGGACGTGTCCAACTAGAAAGTTAAGTAGACACTCTCAGCCTTCCATAGGACCCGGGGTCGAGCAATTCCGATGAGTGAGCGACTTCTATAACATTGGGGAGGTGCAGCAAGTGCAAGAAGGAATATACTGCTAAGAATAAATATATGGGTTATTTGGGTGCCAAGATGATTGAATTCGAGGAAATGGTTAGCTGGAGAGTTGTAGACCAGAGTCTTAGAGTTTCAGAATGGGTGGTGTCAAGCAAATCCGAGACGTGTGCTGGAAATTGTGGTTGTTGTAAGCTGGCACCTGTTGTTGAGATTGACTTCAAGATTAAGTTAGCTTGGGGACTTGAGCTCTTAAATATTTGAGAGAGTCGCCCACTGGGAGATTACAGTGGATCTCCCTACCCTTCTAGAAGTCTGATTGTGTTAAATTTCGATGAGCGTAGCTTGGGTCACAGCTACTGCTATTTCTTGAATTATTTCATCGGACAATTGATGAGGAACCCTCGGCGTAGGGTGATCTTGAGCTATCGGGTTTTAATGATGTTTTAGCAATTCATTTGGAACTTGGATAAGTTCCTGTGCTTAATACTCATGGTGGACATGAGTGAGTTGAGATATAGCTCTGGTCGATTATGTTTGGTGTCTCAATGTTCGAGTCTGTCAATGGTCAGGAATTGATGGTTATGTGTGTGCTTACCTTCATTTGAATTGTATTGCATCCTTGGGGCACCATTGGACTACTCGCTGAGGGTCACGGGCCGGGGTTATTTGGTCGCTGATCGGTGAAGGTATGGGGAATCAGTGGAGGTGATTCCTGCGATGATTATTGGTTGACCGACCGGACAGGCTCGACATTATTGATCGATA
Source organism: Hemerocallis citrina (assembly GCA_017893485.1). Taxonomy (NCBI): domain Eukaryota; kingdom Viridiplantae; phylum Streptophyta; class Magnoliopsida; order Asparagales; family Asphodelaceae; genus Hemerocallis; species Hemerocallis citrina. The sequence continues at coordinate 53,611,047 of CM030359.1, read as the reverse complement.
CCGGGTGTGATCTGGGTAACAACTTATTTTCAGTAACTGCATTGATTAGGTTTTCTTTATTTTTTGCTCGAAGACCGAATTGGTGTTAGGGGTGATCCCCTATAATCCAACTCGTTCTGAGAATTAGCGGTAGGTGGCAATACTATGGGGTGGTATCTTCCTGTCATTAGGGATACGTGCTGCTGCACGTATCTTGCACTGTTGATTCCTGAGGTACCGTGGTAAGGACGGATGGGATCTGGGCACATGCTAGTGGACACGAACGGGTCGTATGGGATACGACGCTTTAGGTATGCTGCGGTATATCTTTAAGTTCGTCACGGCTGTTGACTGTGGGACGGTGGGACCGTTGACTGCAGAGCGGTGGGACCGCATATCTTAAGTTCGTCACGGCTTCAAGGAGGGTCTGAGGCAACGATGATTGGTGACAACAGGCAGCGCCCCGAAGCATTTATGTTATTTATCTCCTCAACCATGTCATACTATCAGGAACAGGAAGTGGACCAATTTAGAATGCATTGCCTGGCGAAGGATTGAACCTTATATTCAGGAAAACGAACTCTTTGGAAAGTATGTAGTATGGGATGCATACATTTCCATCGAAGTTGATTTTGGGAAAGTATGCAGTATGGGATGCATGCGTTCCCAACGAATCGCATTAGAGTAAGTACATCGTGTGCATTCTTATTTCGTGTATTAGACTAGACCATGTCATGTTTGGCCTGGAACGTATGTAGTATGGGATGCATGCGTATCCAGAGTTACAAGGTTGCTTGTATTACAATAAGGCAGGTGATCAGTGCATTAGTTGTTAGACCATGGCATACACGAACACCAGGAAATTAGGATGCACGTTTCCCTTTTCATTCAAATGGTTTGTGGTTGCCAGTTTGGAGATCGCTGTTTCCTTATCAGCATTGCGTTAGTAGAATTACTGACGTACCCCACATTTTAGGTACATGAATATCAGGTCACAAGTACAGGAGATCACAAGATCAGCAGGGCACCCAAGGAGAGATGACAGTATACGTGCCTACCATTCGAATGGGTGTAGAAATATCAGAGTCGCGTAGCAGAAGGTTCAAGCCGAGGGACAAGTTCCAGGAAAGCAGATAGACCACTCAGCAGAGTTCTCAGCAATGACCAATCGACTGCTGATCTGGAAGACAACTGATAGCGTTGCCAGAGGTGCCTGAATATTCCTTGCGATCAGTTGTAATAAGATATGTAATTTATATTCCTTGTTCAAGGACTGTTGATATTGTAATTATTGATGTAATAACTCCAATGGCAATAAAAGTGTTTAAATTTCCGCATTATTTACTGTGTTGAGATGCATTTGAAGGCAATGATTCTGGTTGTGTCACGGATGTCCGGTATTGGAGATCCGGGGCGTCACACATGCATACAATCAATTTCGTTTAAACTAAGGTGGTAGATTCTATAGATCATGTACTCGGTACGATATAACATTTCAATAATAACACAATCATGTAATGGATTCTAGAGGTGGCTCCCGTAGGTTCTAGAGATAGCCCCCGTCAATCATTGACATGTCACTTAGTTCTACGTGACACTTAGTTCCATGTGATGGGTTCTAGAGGTGGCCCCCGTCAATCCCTGACGTGAAACATAGTTCTACGTGGCACTTAGTTTCATTTAACGTTAAAACATGGGAAACACGAGCCCCACACTTCCGAGTACATTCACTATATTATCAACTACCCTAGTCAACCTTTAACCCCGGCTTGATTAACATTTTTTATTCCATTAACATACAATGATGCGATTAATAAGGGATACTAAAAATATGACAACACAACCCTAAGATCATGCAATGTACCCTATACAATTAAATGCACCAAATACAATATTATAGATTTAATTGTATGTTATTAAACATGGAAACCCAATTCTGGATAGCAGTATGTTGCTGTACCAAAATTAGAATTTCCATTGCTACAAGATAGCAAATATGGATCCATCAGACGATTTAGAAACTAGACTCATTCCTGGTTCCAACGCATATAAATAAGATACATAAAAGTTGTGGCATCAAGTGTCAAAATAGCAAACTACACAGGATTTGTATTCAGCCAGAACTTGTAAAATTGTGTTTATACATATAAAATAGAACTGAAAATCCATTAATTAATTCCAAGAAAATTAGGAAATGTTCTCTAGTGTGTCTAGTATCAGCATGCAAAATTTTAAGTCATTATCTTACAGGTAGCATGGTTAAAGTAATTGTAGATCAGAGCATTGCAGCAGTTTTTAGAATCTGGAATTCTACGATACAACAGTAGTAAAACTGCGATATCTCACAAACCGTAACTTCGATTTCAATTTTGTCAAAAGGGTAGTAAACTAGACAGCTGGGACTACATTTCATATTCAAGAAGTTATTGATTTTAGTGACATTATCTAGGTCGAAACAGCCTAGTAATGTTCAGGTTGGCAGCAAATTTCAGGGTTTCAATATATTTTTCATGCATAAAATGATTAGAATGTTATGAACGATGAGTTAGGGGTTAACAATCATAAGTCACAGCAAGTTACATCTTTGTGAACATGGTATTAAGATGTATAATGTCCATAATCTTACTAATCACAATCAACTAACACACTAACATCATTCATATAAGCCATCAATACTAGTATGCAATCTACAATTGTTGTGAGATGTCATGACTTGAAATACAATAATAATCCATATTCCTATATTCAATAACTAACTATATGTATGCATGTAAGATCTCTATACATTGGAGACAAGGATGGCACGAAGTCAAGACTACTACTTGGATTCGCTCGTGTAAATTCGTAGTATCCCAATGATAGATAACAATAACAATATACGATAATAAATAGGGATCTACTAGCAGGATTCAATAATAGTCTCGAACACGATACAGTACAATTCGAGAGAGATGACTTGCCTTTAAGACAACGTTAGATCTAAATATAATAGAATAACGTGATCGGAATCCCGGCGACACGGCGATGAGCAAATGATCACAATGATCACGATCGGGCACGGATCTTGATAAGGATCAAGATCGGATGATCGGACAGTTAAGATTGAAGATCAAGATCAAGATCAAGATCACTATCGCGATGATCAAAAGAGATCCGACGGTCGAGATCAAAATCTTGATGATGATGATGGTGATGATGATCAATGCAAATCCAACGGCCAAGATCAACGGATCAAGATGATGATCATCAAGATCGTGTTGATCAACGATCGGACGGCTCACAACACACTTGATCAAAACTGCACACCCACTGGCTTTGGCTTGGCTCGATGACGGCAGTAGGTGGTGGTCATCGTGGCTCGGCAGCTATTGCAATCGAGAGGAGCACACCACAGGGACGAAGGGGTGCAAGGTGGTGTCGAGGGATCTGCTGCATTGTAGAGACAGGGAAGCTGTCGCTGCTGCAAGCGCACAGGTAAATGAGGGTAGACGAGAGGAGCTGTCGAGATGGAGGTCGCTGGCAGCTCGAAAGAAGCAGGGCACGCATAGGGGGTTGGAGCATCGCGACTATTGTGGAGGGGTGCTGCTCGCCTGGGTGGTCGGGGTGCTGGCGTCTTCGAGAGAGCAGCGCGGCGCCGAAAGGGGGGGGGAGCACCGGAGCATGCTACTGTCATCAAGGAGTCGCGACAGGGGTCGCGAGGGTGGCACGAGCAGGCAGAGGAGAGGGGAGAGACAGGAGGGTGCAGCCTGTTGCCGAAGTGGGCTGACGAGGTGGGGGAGAGGATCGGGAGAGAGAGGGAGCAGGGGAAAGGTGGGGGATGGATGAACAGTGATGGGGAGGGTTTAGGCGGCTATGTTTACACAGTAGTGGGTAGGTTAGGGTTAGGGTGTAGGGTATTTATAGTATAGGGTTATTGGTTATTAGGTAGATGATCCGATAGGAGAATGGGTAATGGGTTTTGGGTATGAAATCCAATAAGAGATAGGCTTATAGGGTATTGGGTTTTTGGTTTAAATCCATTAGGGAGATAGAATAACCAATAAAAATTTAATTTATAAAAAAAATGTAATTTGCATTACAATATAAAATTTATTTGGAATAACTACAGATACAATTAGTACATAGAAATGAATTTTTAATAAATAGTCAAAATTAATAATAACAATAGCAATAATAAAAATTATCACACACATAATAATAATAATAACAGTAATAATAATAGTACTAATAACAATAATAATAATAATAAGAAGTATGATAAAAATAATAATACTAATAATACCGAAAATTATAATATGTGTATATCAAAATGAAAATTCAAGTTTAACAGATTTATTAAAATAATGATTTTTGGAAATTAGTCCAAAATTTAGGATAGAAACTGTAAAATGTTTCCAAGTTAACCTTACCATAATTTCACACAATTAATTGACAATAATTCACACATGATTGAATCAAGCTAAGCATGAATACTCAACTAGTACATCATATATAGTTTCTCTAACATGCATACACCCAACAGTATAATTGAAATTAGAGTAGTAAAGTTGTTACCCCCCTATAATTTCCGAATTCGATTGCTTCTAAGCTCCATAAAGCGTTTCAACACCAAAATCGATAAAATTAATCTTACGAAAACTTAAACTCCAAAGATCTTCAGTTCAATTTAGGTTGAAGAAAAAAAAAAGGAATGCGGGACAATGAGGTGAGACATTCTTGGCTTTTATATACAAACACTCACAAGATATTCTTGTATTCTTCATTTAATCACCTCTTCTTACATTATTTAACCACATCCTCCAACGTAATTTAATCACCTCCCCTAAACCTCTTTCTACATCACTTAATCACCCCCTAAATCTCCCCTATGTCACTGACCAGTAAGAATCATGCATGATAAAAAAATTGGATAATTTTATTAAGACCCCTTTTCATGATAACCATTTCCTAGAAGTCACAAACTAAATTGCTCTTAAGTTCTTAAGTTCAAAAAATAAAATATTAAATATGCATATAGGTTATGCCAAAACATTAATATTCCACAAACTAATATCTAAGAATGTTCAAGGTATTACATAAGATATTAGACGCAATTTTACAAAATACGTGTACAGGTGCAAAATTATCATAACTCAATTTTGCGGGGTGTTACACTCCTCCCCCCTTAGAAAAGTTTTGTCCTCAGAACTTACTAGGGTACAAGTTATATCTGGAACACCCCACCATAAAGAAAAAATTTAGGATAATTCTTTTCATTCTATCCTCCGACTCCCATGTGGCTTCCTCCACTTGGTTATTCCTTTATAGAACTTTGACCATTTGAATCGTTTTGGTCCTCAAAGCCTTCTCTTTCTTATCTAAAATCTGCATTGGGGTTTCTTTGTAAGTTAAATTCACTTGAAGGTCATCTGGGGTCTCTGCTGTATGTTTATTCTTTCAAAATAAATAAATAAATAAAAATTTGTGTAGAGTCTGTTATATACTTCCTCAACATCAATACATGAAAGACGTCGCGAATCTGCATCAGTTCTGCAGCTAATTGCAGTTGGAAAAAGGACAACCTTATCTTCCTTAGAATTTGGTATGGTCCAATATATCTTGGCGCCAATTTTCCTCCTTTCCCGAAACAAATTACTCCTTTAGTTGGTGAAAACCTTCAAAAATACAAAGTCTCCAACTTCAAATTCTACGTCTCTCTATTGTCTGCATAACTCTTCTGCCAATTCTGAGTTGTTTCCATTCTCTGACGGATCAAGTCAATCATCTCACTCTTATGTTAAACTATCTCCGGTCCGTACATTTTTCGCTCGCCTACGTTATACCAACTAACTAGCATTTTGCATATCCTACCGTACAACGCCTTGAATGGTGCCATCTTGAAACTTGCTGGAAAACTGTTGTTGTAAGAAAAATCTACTAGAGGTAGATATTTTTCCCACAATCCTCTGAAGTCCAGTATACCCATCCGAAGCATGTATTCTAAAGTTCTATTTACTCTTTCCGTCTGACCATCGGTCTGGGGATGGAAGGGTGTGCTGAAATCAGTCTTGGTACCTCGTTGTCTGTTGACCCTTCCATAATCCAGAAGTGAACCTCGCATTGCGGTTCGATATGATTTTTATTCGCACTCTGTGTAGTCTGAAGATCTCTTCAATATACAGCTCTGCCAATCATTCCATTGCCCAGGTAATGTTCATCGCTATAAAATATGCATACTTAGTCAATCTGTCCACTATCACCCTTATGGTGTCATTCCCTCTTGAACTCCTTGGCAGTACTATGATGAAGTTCATGCTGATAATCTCTCATTTCCATTATGGAATAGGAAGTGGTTGCAGCAATCCTCTGGGCTTTTGGTTTTCCGCTTTGACTCTTTGACATGTGAGACATTTAGCTACAAAGTCTGTTATATCTCCCTTGATGCCCGACCACCAAAAATGTTGTTTGATGTCTTTATACATTTTGGTACTCCTTGTGTGTATTGACAGTCAAGTGGTGTGTGCTTTCTTCAGGTCTGTCCCTTTAGGCACACACAACCTCTCTCCTAACCAGAGTAGCCCGTCCTTCACATGGAATTCTGATAGCTTTCCAGAAAGAACTTATGTCTTCATCTTCTGTATTTCTGGGTTTAACTTCTGACCTTCGATGATCTGATCTCTCAAAGTAGGTTGAAGCCTCAATTGGGATAACGTCCCCTGTACTAAGACTTCATTTCCTGCTTTATCTAAGTCTTACACCAGTTCTTTATGTGCTGTAATTAGGCTAGACAAACTGCACTTCTGGCTAAGTGCATCAGCCACCACATTCGCCTTCCCTGGGTGGTACTTGATTTCGGGACGAATGTCTTCCAATACTTCTAACCACTGCCTCTGCCATAGATTTAGATCCTTCTGCTGGTAAATTTACTTCAAAATCTTATGATCTGTGTACATGTTCACCTTCTCTCCATATACATAATGCCTCCACAACTTTAGAGCAAATATTATTGTTGCTAGTTCCAGATCGTGAGTTAGGAAATTCTTTTAATGTGGTCGTAGCTTTCTAGACCCATAAGCTATCACTCTTCCCTTTTTCATTAGGACACAACCCAATCCCCTGAGTGAGGCATCACTATAAAGATCGTAGTCCTTGCCTGCTTGCAGTAGTACCAATATTGGTGCCACCGTCAGCTTCTCCTTCAATTCCTTGAAACTTGCCTCACACTTGACAGTCCAAGTGAAGCTCACATTCTTCTTAGTTAGTCCCGTTAACGGTACCACTATCTATCCGTATCCTTGGCTAAACCGCCGATAGTATCCTGTCAACCCCAAGAAACTCTTGATTTCCTTCATAGTCTGTGGCTACTCCCTCCTTAGAAATAATGTGACCCAGAAATGCAACTTCGGACTTCTAGAATTCGCACTTGGATAACTTTGCATACAATCTTTGTTCTTGCAACTTCCTCAACACTTATGCTAAGTGTTTGGCATGATCATTCCTTCTTTGAGTAGACAAGATTATTGTTGATGAATACCACAATAAATGAGTCAATGAACGGTCGCAGAATTTGGTTCATCATGTCCATGAATATTGTCGGTGCATTAGTTACTCCAAATGGTATGACTAAAAACTCATAGTCCCATGTTGAGTCCTGAAAGCCGTCTTATGTACATCTTCTTCCTTAACCCGAATTTGGTGATAACCTGACCATAGATTGGTCTTGGAGAAATCTACTGCTCCCTGAAGCCGATTAAACAAATCATCGTTTCGAGGAATTGTATACTTGTTCTAAATCGTCACCTTGTTCATCTCAGATAATTGATGCACATCCTCATCGACTCATCCATCTTCTTCACTAGCAATAATGATGCTCCCCATGGCGAAGTGCTAGGCCTGATGAATCCTTTGTGTAGTAGTTCTTCAGTCTGTTTCTTGACATCATCTTGATCTACATGTACCATTCTGTAAGGCGTTTGGATACTGGGGCACTTCCCGACTGTATATTCATGCTGAACTCGACATCTCGATGAGGTGGCAATCCCGGTAGGTCATCCAAAAATATTTCTCAGACCACCAAAATCGCCTTGTCTTCTTCAGGTATCGACCTCTTCGGTAGAGCTGCTACTACTCCTTTATGTTCCTTCTTCCTTTGTAACACCACTTCTGGTCCTCCCGGTTCCTTCACTACCAGCTTCTTACTTTTACATTCAATGGTGGCATTATCGATCACCAGCCAATCTATACCAATGATTATGCCAACCCCCAAAACTTCCAGCTCTATAAGGTCCATTACCAAAATTCTCTCCCCAATCTCGATATCACAGCTAGCATAATATCGATCGGTAGTTAGTGTAGGTCTTCCTCTTGTAGAATATTCCTCACTTGAGTGAACTGACATGCCATACGGACTTGGAATCCCTTAAGCTTCTGACCTCGACCTCCAGAAATGCTATACATTGTTGGTCTTCTAATCTTTGTTTCCTCAAACTGGCTAATCCTTCATTAATATCGGATCAGTTAGCGTTGAAGTGCAGCTATCTTATGCTGATCTCTACTCAGGGTCAAAGAGATAACAGAGGAATCATTTGAAGTACTCACTATAGGTGGACACGACTCAGCATCTGATAATTCCTGGGGTTCCTCTCCCTATAGATTCACCTCCTCAGGATCCTCCTCTTCCTCAGATTCTACCTCCTCACGATCCTCTTCCTGAGGATCCACTAAAGTTCCTCTTCCTCCAAGTCTTCCATAGGAATTTGGCCATCTGCCATCCCACAGAAAGAGAAAAAGGAAAAATATCACAAATGCATGTTCACAACAACCATAGCATTCGTTACTGTAAAACTAACTCACACTCATCTAGTGTCCATGTAACTCCCGTTTTCATTTTTTCCTTTTATTATTGATCTCATTGTAATCCCTTTTATAATTCAATAACATTACATTTTGTTTCATTTATTGTATCAAATAGTATTAATTCTAATATTATTCATGATTTATCTTTGATGTCAATTTGATTATTTGAATCTTACTTCTTGTATTCCTGATTCAAATTTAATTTCATGGATTTGTCTTTTATCTTGTTGGGTTGATAACTGTCCTCCTATTTGACCCATATTGTACCCAAAACCCAATATCCCTTTCTATTGAATTTTGACCCACAAACCCAAAACCACCCAATATCTCCACTAACATATCAATCAGATCAATCCCCTATTTTACTCCTGGTCACCAATACTCACATGTCCCATGATCTCCTCCTATCTCCAACTACCCCCCCTTAATCCCCCATTAATTACCCAAATCACAGTTAAAACAAACCCCAACACACAAACCCTTCATCTTCCCTAACCCCATCATTGTTGAACCCCTAACCCCTCACTGTACAACCCGCCCGCTTGTTCATCTTCCCCGATCGTCGATCTGCACCTGCCTCCGCCTTCCTCTCCCTCTTCGATGCCCTGTGCCTCCTTACCGACTGTCGACCACGACGACCACCCGAACCACTGAAGAACCCCAGTCATCACCTTGCCTCCGACCGCAGCACCACCCTGCCATCGAGCCGCAACTGGAATCCCGATCGCCCTCGCCCTCGCCCTCGCCCTCGATTGAACCCAACACCTCATCAAAGCTCCATCATCCCGCCGCACCAACTGCCATCGCCTACGATCACCGCCATCGCAGTGCACCGCCACCACCCGCATTGCTGCTGCCGTTTGCCGTCGTGCTGGTTCCTATTTAGTATTTTGATCCTTGATCTCAGCCATCGATTGCCATCGGTCTTGATCTTGATCTTCGATCTTCAGCCCTTTATCTTGATCATCTTGATCTCGATCGTCTTGATCAATCAACATCAAGATCCGTGCTTGATCAAATCAGCCATCACCATTTGATCAAGATCCGATCTTCGTCATTAAGATCCACTTGTTCGCGATCGTCACCGTTGCCGCCGGGATCCTAATTCCGTTATTCTCAATATTTTAGATCTAACTCGTTGTTAAAGGCAAGTTATTTTTCCTCGAATAGTTATTGTATCGTATTCGAGATTGTTTATTGAATTCTGCAAGTAGATCTCTATTGATTACCGTATATCGTCTATTGTTATCTATCGTAGGGATACTACGGATTTACACAAGCGAATCCAAGTATTAATCTTGACTCCGTACCGTATTTTGCCTCCGATTTATAGAGATCTTGCATGCATTCATGTACTTAATTATTGAACATATGAATAGGGATTGTTATTGTAATTCATGTCATGACAATACACAACTATTGTAGATTATATGCTAGTGTTGGTTGTTATATGATTGATGTTGGTGTATTGGTTGATTGTGATTAGTAAGATTCTGGACATTACACATCTTAATACCCTGTTCACATAGACGTAACTTGCTGTGATTTATGTTGTCAACCCATAACTCATCGTTTATAAGATTTTAATTATTTTATTCATGAAAAATATGTTGAGACCCTGAAATTTACTGTCAACCTGAACATTGTCATGCTGTTTCGACTTAGATACTGTCATCAAAATCAATAACTTTCTGAATATGAAATGTAGTCCCATGTGTCTAGTTTTCAGAACATCAAGAATTATTGAACTCCGACTTATATTGCATGAGTTATGACTATTTTACTGTTGCTGCATTTTATTTTCAGATTTTATCATATACCATGTTAAACTAATTAAATAGATGAACTAATGATAAAATATTACCATGATAATTTCCAGATTGATAGTTAACATGCTTAGGGTCATGAAAATTATTTTTGCTGATTTTTAAAATGAATATTTACTGTTTTTATAACTGAAACTAGTTAACTTCGATAACCAGCCAAAATCTATAACCTGTAAAGGACACTGTAATTCACCTAGTTACTGTTGTCAGATTTTGGACATTTAATATGCGTTGGAACTGGGTAGGAGTCTAGTCCTTAGAACTTCTGACGGATCCACATTTACTATTCTATAGCAACGGGAAATCCAATTTTGGTATAGCAACCTACTGCTGTCCAAAATTGAGTTTCCATATTTGATAATATATAATTGAATTTATAATGTTGTATTTGATGCATTTAATTATATGGGGTGCATTGCATGATCTTAGGGTTGTGTTTTCATCATTCTAGTGTCCCTTATTAATCGTCTCATCGTTTCCCCATTAATAGCATTGTTCCTATTGTTTCCTATTAGTATCGTAATATTGCCAACCATTATTGCATATTGATTGAATAAAGAATTGTTAACAAGCCAGGGTTAAGGGTGATTTAAGTAGTGAACATTGTAGAGACTGTACACGGAGGAGGGGCCCGTGTTCCCTAAATAATGTTCCGACTAGTGTCTTATTGATTGATTGTGGCTTGCTGCAGCAACCCAATCTATCGTGTACCGTATCATTCCCGAAGATCGCATCGTACACCGAAAAGTGAGTAGTGTTTACCGTTGCCGAGTACATGATCTATAGAGTGCACCACTTAGGTCTAAACGAAAGTGTTTGTATGCATCGAACCTATGGAATGAGATGCAGTAGTACGTACATTAGTTAGGATTAAAATGAATAATAGACTTAAAATTGTCATCGCATCGTCATTGCATGTTGTCATCGTTATTGAACTGGGTTGACGTTATTGTTTACGGTTATTGTTATCGTTTATTGTTATCATTATCAATCATCGTTATTGCACATTACACCGTTATCATTTTGCCATTGTTCAATGCTATTGATTTCATCGTTCATTGGTTTCATTGTTATATCGTTATTGCCATTGTTTCTTTGTTTCTCTACTTGCTGTCCACGACTTGCTCTAAGGACATGTTATTCTCTATTTTTAGATGAAAAACTTATAGGTAATCAAGGAGAATTGCCTGATGGATTAGGAGAATAACAATGGTGAAAGAATTGATTTGCATCGCCGCCTAAATAATTATTATTTCGTTTTGAGGACTTAAATAATTGACTATTGTTATTTCTTTGTATTGTGGGCTTTTGACCCGAATATTGTTATTGTTGATTCCAAATGTTGGATTGTTATTATGTTTGGTTATTTCATGCTTAAATTCCAAGTATTGTTATTCATGTGATTATTCTTTTATTGTATGCGTGGTTGTATTACTTTCCTGTTTATATTGTTGAGTTGAATCGATAACAGCTTATGGATGACGCAAGTCATTCGCTGGGCCAATGTCACGTGCATGCATTCCGTATTTTTTGGGAAGCGGGGCGTGACAGTCCATATAGGTTTATTTCCCTTACTATATTTACTACTAATTAAAGTTGGCTCTGATACCACTCTGTAACGCCCCAAATTTTATACACTGAAAAGTTCGTGACATAGTAGAATCTTTTACATCAATTGAGTACATAAACATAATATAATACAGAAAAATGCAGAAATATTAATACAAGTCCAAACCACTTGAATTGATAAGATGACGGGCTCAGGATGTCACACATCTATGCTAAGGCCTCAGGCACCCATACCAGCAAAACAAAAATCTGTGGGTTTGTCAGCTTTTGAGAACGACAGTAAAAATCCCAACAACTTCAACTAACTCCCAAAACACAACATAATAGAAGAAAAAACTTGAATCAATGTATATGTTAAATGTAAATGGAAAATAGTCAATTATACAGTGTCGTATGAGTAAGTGTAGAACTAATTTACTGGTGTCAAACATAAACATACTATGCTAACATAAAGAATTCAAATATGTTCTTCTAATGCATGCTTGTTTGGAACAACATGTCGCTTATACAACATAGTTTCTGAATGCAAGCTACTAGCGTTTCTTCTCATTACAAGGTTCAATCCCTCGCTATGCAATGCATAAATCCAATGATTTGTACTCCAATACTTAATCATGTTTAAGTTGCACCCGAAGGATATTGGACCTTACTAGACTACCCCTAGCCAACACACTGTGAATTTACTGAGCGTATCCTCAGTCACGAACACGAACAAGTTGATCTCCCGTATCTATGGACCTTACCGACCTACCTCTAGCCCACACACTGTGGATTTACTTGGTGTATCCTCATCCGGAACATTCCTAGGAAACACAACTCTTTACTTGACATGTTCATCATTGTTTTCTCATATCTTCTTCTAATGCAAAATATTAATTTAACTAATGCAAGATCTTTTTCTAAATGATGCAAAATATAATATGGACTTAACGATCCTTGTTCAGGACTTAAAATTCAAGCAAACTGAAATCTTGGTCATACCGACCCTATTCCACTCCTCCCTCGGAGTTCTCTAACTCTTGTCGGACTTGGACATCGCCTAAGTCACAATCATTTCAGGTGTATATTCAGTCCCATATATAGAATCCACCATTAAAATATTCAACTCTAGTCTTGAGAAAATCATATAAATTCAAATACTTATCAGAAAAGTTGATTTCTTAGTTTCATATGAAACCTAAATGAGTAGTACAATATTGTAGTTAGAGCATCCACTATCGTTTGCTATTTGTCCAAAAAAGGTATTTTTTGGCAAAAGATCTCCCACTATCGTTTGCTAAATATTAAATGAAAACCCCAATATTGTAGTTAGAGCATCCACTATCGTTTGCTATTTGTCCAAAAAATGTATTTTTTGGCAAAAGATCTCCCACTGTTGTTTGCTAAATATGCATATTTGGCAAATGAAGTGAACAATCACGTCGAAATATAGCAATCTCATTTAGCAATCACCAAATATAGAAGATGGAGGATGATCCCCCGTCTGTTTGTTTTTTTAATTTTTTAAGAGGGAGGGAGGAAAGATCTTCTGTCCGCCAACTTTCTTCAGATTTTTTTTTTCAAATTTACGAAAATGCCATTAAATATTTATAAAATTCCATTATGAAAAAAATTAAAATCTCGAATCAACTTTTCTTTTTCATATTTACGAAAATGTCATTGCATATTTATGAAAATGCCATTATGAAAAAAAATTAAAATCTCGGACAGAAGATCTTCTTCCGTCCGATAAGTTTCTTAACAACTTTTCTTTTCATATTTACAAAAATGCCATTGTATATTTACGAAATGCCATTTTTAAAAATAAAAAAAAACAAAAAAAAAATGTTATATTTTGGCTTTTAACGACTGCAGCGCTCTCCTTCAAATGCTATTTATAAATGCTATATATGCATAGTTTAGCATCAACGATAGTGGATGCTCTTAAGTACATCTAAATTTAACCACAATTGTTTTATCTAAATCCATATACAAAACGATAAGTTCAGATTTCGGAAAACTACAGCTTTTGCTACTTATAAAAATCACTGAAAATCCCACACTTCATGGAAATTTAATTTCGTTGAGTCGAAATAAAGATTAAAGAATCTTCTTCAAATTATTAGTTTTGAGTTTCCTCAGAATATTGCATATAAGAAATTAAAATGGTAAAAAACCAGAACGTATACAAATTTTCAGAACCAAGGCAAAATTGTCAACCATTCCTAAGTTCGAATTTGTTTAAAATGCTAACCGATATCCAAACCTTATGAAGTTTTGTAAATATATTACAGAAATATACTTGATTCACATATAAAAGTTTCAGCTTCAAATTCGGTATATTTGGAGAGAAATAATTTTTGGAAGTAAGCATGATTTTCAGAACAGAATTATAGAATATGTCATGTTTCAGTTCTTAACCACGAATGAGTCGGATTTTTTTAAAATACCAAATGACATCAAAAGTCATAAAATTCTTAGAAGATGTTATAGACATATACATGATACACATATAAAAATTTCAGCCTTAGATTCCATCTAGTTAAAGTGAAATGAATTTCAGAAGTTAGTCCAAAATTCAGGATGGTAACTGTAAAATGTTTCTAACTTAACCTTACCGTAATTTCACACAATTATGACAATAATTTACACATGATTCAATCAATCTAAGCATGAATACTAATCTAGTACAACATATGTAGCTTCTCTAGCATGCATAGCCCTACAATATTATTGAAATTAGAGTAGTAAAGTTGTTATCCACTTATAATTTCTACTTTTGATTGCTTCTGAGCTCCTCGAAGTGTTCCAACACCAAATTCGATAAAATTAACCTTATAAGAACTTAAAGATCTTCAGTTCAGATGGAAGAGAAAAAAGGAATGGGGAAGAATGAGGTGAGGCAATCTTGGCATTTATATACAAACACTCACAAGCTATTCTTTCGTTCTTCATTTAATCACCTCTTTCCTACATCATTTCACCACCTTCTCCTACGGAATTTAATCACCTCCTCTAAACCACTTTGTACATCATTTAATCACCTTCCTTAAACCTCCTCTATGTCACTAACCAGTAAGAATCATGCATCATAAAAAATTGGATAATTTCATTAAGGTCATTTTTCATGATAACCATTTCTTAGAAGTTACTAACTCAAATGCTCTTAAGTCCTTATGTTTACAAAATAGAATATTAAATATGTATATGGGTCATTCCCAAATATTTATATTTCACAAACTAATATATAAAAATATTCAAGGTATTACATAAGACATTATACGCAATTTTACAAAATACGCATATAGGGACAAAATTGTCATAACTCAATTTTGCGCGGTGTTACAGTTACCATCTTTTAATAAAAATAAAAAAAAACTAATTCTATCTCTTAAAGGGAGGGGGATGTACAGAAGATATCAGATTTATATCAATTCTCTAACTAATTCCCAAGCCTATAAATACTCTCTCTCCTACCTTAGTCAAAAGGTAATCAATCTTTTTTGCTCTCAAACTCTCTTCCTCTCTCTAGTTCTGAATTGACCATTGGAGGGTCTGTCGTCGGGGCCAACCCCGGTGTTTCAGGTGTTTTTGCAGGACCATCGGCTGTGTCAGCAACCGTCCTATTCTGATCCAGGTGCTCTTTCAACGATCTAGATCAAATCTCAGGAGCTCTAATCACTTTTCATGGAAACGATCAAAGGTCAGATCTTTAGTATTTTCCTTCAAAATATAAACTCACTATCTGTTTGCTCTCACACCAAAATAAACAGCAACAATATTGTACATGTCCATTGACTTTCTATTATACATTTTGGCTAAATAATTTTTTTTTGGTTACAAATGGCTACTTAAATATTGGTGCTTATTTCTATAATTAAAGCTAATCAATATTTCTGTTATAATCTATGTAATGATATGATGAATGCATACATGAGTTATTGCATATTCACATTGAGGTGTTAGTGGGTCTCTCTTTTATGTTGATGTATAATATAGTGTATGTAGTATACCATTAATCTAGTTTTCTTCTACACATGTGCTTGATGACTATTTTTGTCATTCATTTTATTCCATCATAGGATTATATAGACCAATGTTGATTATTTTCGCTTACCCATATTGTTTATGTGATTTATATAATATTGTGAGAACTACAAGAGTCTACAGATAATAAATGAATGCAAGGATATCGCAAGAAGATTTTGGTTTAAATCCGTTAGTCGTTCTAACTTAATTTCAAGTAAATTTTAGATTTAGATATCGCATAATTCTGATTCTCACTTGCTTACTGTATAGCTTAATATTTGTTATTTGGCATATGCTTAATTCATATTCATATCTCAAATCTTAAATTTACAATATTGAGATGGATCAATTGCAATGTTACTTTTTAATAAATTTTCATATCAATTTAAATGATGGTTTGCTCAAAGAAATTGGATAGATTAGATATAAGGAAAGTGAAAAATTGGTGAGGTAAGATTGCATGGCTTACATTTTTGTAACCAAACACTTGCACTCACAATCATAACATCAATATATATAAATACTTCTTTGAGCTTATGTCATCATTATCTTGATATGAGGCAAAATGAGAATACTAAATGTTTTAAGTATAATTGAAATATCTTGATTTATTTATAGTCACTAAAAATGGTGTTTTTGTGACTCTATTTGCATCATATGTAAACATGTTTCCCAAAGGGGGGAATTTTGAATTAACTATATTAATTTGGTTATCATATTTCTTGCATGTTATGAGAAAACTATTTTTTGATATTTTTATGTTCCCTTTTATCATGATTATGTGACTTTCTTTCAAGGCTTACTATAATGATTATAAATGTAGGAAGTTGGGAGTAGAATTTAAAAGATCTTACATGAAGAAATCATATCTCAAACTTGAGAATTCTAAGTGAAAGCCTATAAGCCAAACCTGTGATAAGAATTTTTTAAAATCTATTTAAAAGGGTTTATCTAGGAGCTAAGTCCTAGATTAATTATCTAGGGGGATGGGGTTAAGCCCATGAAGGGGTTATTGACGGTAGCAACCATTGTCATACCCCGCTTCCCAAAATACGGAATTACAGGCACGTAACTGAGGCACAACGAATAATATAAGTATACCAACACATATCATTCATAAGCTGTAACATTCAGTTCAACAATATGAAATATAATCACAACCACGCATGAATAAATGTTGAAATTTAGTATACATTTAGAACACTTATTTTATTGTTTACTGTCAACATTGTCTTGTGGCTCAATTGTAACACCCTAGATTTTTGAATAATGCTTTTAAGATTAATAAATGAATTTAAAATGACTTTTGGTGGCATTGGGGGTTTGAGGCGGCTATTTAGCCTCATTTTGTATGCTGGCTTTCCTCCCTACTTTTGCTGTAGCCTGGGCTTTGCGGTTTGTTTAGTGGCATTCACTGGTGGTTTCCTCTTGTTGCGCTTGGTGGGACTCCTAGGGAGGACCAATCTCTGGAATGTCTTGGTCAGGTTTTTGGCCATCTCTCAGTTTTTGTTCCAGATTGTATAGGACTTTAATTTGTTTAAATTGTTATGTTTTCTAATGGTTCTGGTCTTGAGTTTGGCTTCATCATTGTTTTCTTTTTTAGCCACTGGTTTTGAGAGTGCTCTGGTTTTTGCCTGGCCTTATTTCTGGGTGGCCCGGCTTGTAGTGCTGGACGGTCCACTTTGTAGTGGTGGACGTTTGTTTTGGTCTAGTTGCTCGGTATTTTTTAGGGGCTTGAGGTGGTTGAGATTTGTTTGTGGAGGTGGTTTTTAGGGAGCCCCCGCTTGTTTTTGGTTCAGGATGTTTGGGCTGATCTCCAGGGGGAGCTACCAGGTTTGGATCGGAGGCTGATTACCTCGATTTCATTTGCCGATGTATTATTTTTGTTTCGATTGCATCGAGTTGGTCTCGTTCTCCCTCTGGCTAGGACGGTTAATTTCCTGGGCTTGATTTTTTGCATTTTTCTCGCTCCTGTCTATTTTTTGTTTTTCCCTTCTTTTTGAGCCGCTTTGGGGCTAGCATGGCTCCTGGATGTCTCAACATTCTGGGCTGTTGTTCGTTTTCTTTGTCGGAGTTTTCTCTCTTCTAGCGATGTGTCTTTCTCGCAGTTTTCTCCGTAGTGAATGAGGGAGTATTGCTGTGGTCGTGCTCTCTTGATTAGGGGGTTCCTCTCTTGTTCGAATTTTTCGAGAATGGAGTTTGGCTTTACGTTGATTGCGTTTGTTGTCTGGAGCTGTGTATTGTTTCTCTAGTGGTTGCAGCTTGGGGCGGTAGTGCTGTTGGCTTGAGATCTGATCCTTGGGTTTGGCACGCTCGCCCCCCCCCCTTCGAAGATTTGCATGCTGTTGGCTTTTCTTCTGTGGCTCGGTTCTTAAGATCAACCCCCTCTCCGAGGTCGCTACCAGGGTTGGATACGACAGGCGAGGGTTTTCACCGTTTCTAGCGTGGTGGTGGGTGGAAGTCTTGTTTTTCGCCCACTCAAGCGGAGGATGTGCGGCAGTGCTTCGTAGGGGCTCCAGATTGCTGTTTGATTTTAGAGCTTTTACTTTTTCCTGTTCTTTGTCTTTGTTGTGTGCTCTCATTTATTTCAGACTTGAGTTTTGTCCGATGTGTTGCTCGAGTGCCTTGTTTTACCGCTTGTAAAATTATTCGTTGTATGCTACTTTGATTTCTGATATATATTTTTTTGACAGGCTGGTACCGTAAGGCGCTATCCGTTTCATAAAAAAAAAAGATTTTTGGTGATTTAATAAATATTTTTTTGAAATTAACATTCTTACACGTGAAAAACACGTGCAAATATTTTCTTGGGTAGTCCAAAGTCAGAATTTATTTTGGGGAACCTATTATTTGTGAGTAGGTATTATTTATGAATTTTCTAGATTTTTCTGATATTTATCTGACCTATTTGCAAATATTACAAAAAGAGGGGCTTTTGTGCAAAATTTTTACTTGGAGTAAAAACTCTAGATTTTTGGATTTCTAGGCTGAGTATGATGCTTAGTCAACTCAGAGGTAAAAAGTTTACTTTTTGTTTTAATGGATTTGGTCTATTTCGCAAGTTTTGTTAAAGAATGGTCTTTTTTGCAAAATTGCCGCTTTGAGGCCAAAACTTACAAAATTATTTTTTGGGTTTACAAACAGTGCCGGAAAGTGTTAGGTTAGTTATTTTTTTTAATTTAAATTTAATTGGTTTATCTAATTTCCAAGTATAAGAATTTATATATGTAAAGATATATTCAAAAGATGATATCTTGCAAATCTATTCAAAACCCTAATTAACCAAATTCCGACCTATATAAAAGGGAGTGCAGCCTTCTCTTTGCTACACAAAGAGTTTTCTTTATTATTATTTTCTTGGATTTTTGAAGCTAGGATCTTGGTTTTTTTGCGAAAGGAAGGATTTTCTTATTCTCTTTATTATTTCGGTTGATTCTTCAATAAGGTGAGTGACATATGTTTATTTTCTTATTGTTCTAAGCATATTGTATGTGAAGATTTGGCTATTAGAAATCACGCTAGGGATTGTATGTTGACATATTGCACTATGAATGGATGGATGAATTAAAGATTGGATCTTTCATGAAAACTATGTCTTGAAGATTAAAAATTTCATATGGATGACTTGGGATTGTTAAAGAACCTAATAAATCATGAGCATGTTATATTCTTTCATATAATTGCTGTTTTGAAATGTTATATCGAGTTGTGTGATGAGTAATTGCAAAATTGAATAAAACCTAACCTACTGTTGAGTATGTATGTATATACACCCTGTTTGATAAATTTTGGGTGTGCAAACTTGATTACTTATATGTTGTAAGTTCTTATATCCATGAGTAAATTGCATTGTATCATGTTCTTGTTAATCTGACTGCATATAAAAAGTCATATGTTGTAAAAGTGCACTAAGTAAGCAGAGTAGGGTCTTCACTGGGTAAATAGGCAAATATGCTATGTTTTAGATTTTTGATGAACCAAACTGGATTAAAACATGCTGTGGTTGTATACATTTCATGGGAAACTGATGTGAGGGGTTTCATATGTGTTTAATGAATTACAAGAGGGGTTTATGGATCAAAGAATCAAGTTTTAAAGGTTGGGGATGAGTATCAGTTTTTTGGGTCTGATGGGTTTTGGCCAAAACCTTGTTTTCGTGATTTTTATGAAGTTTTCGATGGATCTTTGAGTTATTTTGATACTGAGTTGAATTGAGACCTTATGCCACTCTGTTTGATGGATTTATAGCTTTATTTGATGCTAGAACACACTCATATACATGTATGCACATTTACAATTCACTATTTTTGAAGATTTTGTGATTTTGATGAAGTTTTGATTGGATTTCAATTTTTTTGATTTTGAGATGAGTTTAAACATTTTATTACTCTTAATTGATGAATTTTGATACTCAAACTGATGCCCAAACACCCTATGCCCATATATGCATATACTCATTACTGTTTTTTGAAGAATTTCATGAGAATATGCTCTTTTGCGAAATTAATGTGATTTTGAGCTATTTTGTAAACTCATATATGTTATACAAGTCATATTAAACCATCTCAGGACACTAGTTTTGCAAATTTAAGATTTTACAAAGAATTATAGCTGTACCAGTAAAACAAGCACAAATTTTTAAAAGTGCAGTCTGGGGGGATCGACAGTCGACCGCATCATTTTGGAACTGAAGACGGCTGAGGACTGTCAGTTCTTAAAATTTGAATTTTTGCATAAAAGTCGACCGACCATTTTTTTTAATTGGCTTCGACAGTCGACTGCCAGTGCTTGGCTGATGTTGTTTTTTTGAGTTATTCTGTTGTTTTCCTTTAACGATTGATTCTTCGACATTATGGATTATTGATTTACTGTTTTAGATGATGTTTTGCTACAGAGTACATTATTTTACAGAGAGTTTTATTTTAATTATAATAGAATTTAAATCGTATTCCTATGACCTTATAAAGTGAATTATATATGGTTTTCGAAGAAATTGGTGTTTCATAACTTTCTACGATTTCAAAATATGATTCTCGACTATTTACGGGGTTTAACACTGTATTTCAATTCTGGAGTTTGTGAGCATATTGAATGAACTTGGATTTTAATTAACCTAAGAGGTTTTCATTGATGTAAACGTTTTGTTGATAAACATAAGAGTTTTCAATTGAAAGTTTTTGATGTTGATGTTCGTTTTGTGAATCTCTAGGAGTTGAGTGGGATTCATATGTACCGGCAGATGAGATTATGTAAATTTTGATCAGTGGGGTCATTGGGGTTGTTTTGTGGATTAAGTCCGGCAGGGTACATTAACTCTAGAGATGGGAAATTTGTGTTTTAACAATAATCAACTTAAGGACAGACACTAGTGGAGATCTGATGGAACTTAGGCAACGTAAGTATATGCTCTTGGGGTTTTTTTGTCCAACAGATGCATTCCAGGACTGTGTGTTGTTTTGTCTCGAGAGAAAATTTGTATGTTCGCATGTCGAGGGTCTGCAGGTCTATTCACGGAGCATGCAGGGTGCATTCGCGTGTCGAGGATCGGCGGGCCTATTCACGGAATGTACCTTGTGTATCTGCATGTCGAGGGTCTCGCAAACCTATTCATGGGATACACGACAGGGAGGTGATTCTTCGGTTTTGAGCTATTCTTACATGATGCTTGTGCATCGAGGATTGTGATGCCATTCACGGAGTATTCTGGACCTTATTTCCATCACCGTAGTAGGAGTTGTTGCATATCAAGGAATTTAACCCTATAAAGTGGAGAACGATAAGGGCTTGCACCGGACCTATGTAGTATGGAATGCATAGAATCCGACAAGTATGCATTAGAGAGTCATTATATTGCATCTGTGTTTTCTTGACTTGGTTTTATGCATGTTGTTTCTGTTTTCCTACACTTGACACTTAGTCTAGTTTCACTTGATGTTTTCATACCTTACTCATTACTATCTCATATTCCTTAATGTTTTCATGTTTTATTTATTGTTATTTCATTTTCCCTTCGTTATTACTATTGATATGTGTTACTTGTAATTTTATTCTTCATGTTTTATTTATATTATTTTTTTTCTTTTAATGTCACTCACACCGTTATGGCTGATCTCTGTAGTTTTGGGGGTTAGGGTTATCTCTAGTCTCATGTTTCACAGGTAGGTACCTATAGCATTGGGTTTTAGATGCATGTGGTAGATTGATGTTGTGGCTTACGTAAATCGTAAAAGAAAGTAATGTAAAAGAAAGAAATTATAATTCAAGGTGTTTAAATTTTTTTGCTGTGCTTTGAAAGAATTGATGTAATAAAAGTTGAAAATTTTATCTGTGTTTGGCTATGTTTACTATTACATTGAGGTTGTTGCTAGGAATTGTGCCACGTATTTCTGAGATATTATATTGGAAATTCGGGGCGCTACATCAATGGTTAAAGTTTTAGGCTCATATGAGGTTGGATGATCAATTCACATCTTCCACATATTATATATATGGGTAAAAGGGATATGAGCAACTTGCTCATTTAGTAAATGAGCAATTGATTATGTGGCATGCATGTGATACATTGGACAACTAACCCTTTTAAAGATTTTCCAATCACATGTATACCACATCATCAATTGCTCATTTACTAAATGAGCAAGTCACATCATCAATTGCTTATTTACTAAATGAGCAAGTTGCTCATACCCCTTTTTCCATATATATATATATATATATATATATATATATATATATATATATATATGAGTCCCCTTCGCTTGCACACTACTTTTGGTGAGCACTTCGTGAGCACTCCCGATCTAGAGACCATATGAAAAATCCGAACCGCTAATATTGTTCTATATGCCTTAGATAGCCTAACAATAAAAAATCAAGTAATTTGAAGTTCATTTGCCCATCCATCATGCTGTTAGAATTTTCAGCCATACAATTTTGTGATGATGTAAATCATGGGTAAATGAACTTCAAATTACTTGATTTTTATTGTTAGGCTATCTAAGGCATATAGAACAATATGAGCGATTCGGATTTTTCATAGGGTCTCTAGTTCGTGAGTGCTTACGGAGTGCTCACCAAAGTAGTGTGCAACCGAAGATTTCTCTCTCTCTCTCTCTCCCTCTCTCTCTCTCTCTCTATATATATATATATATATATATATATATATATATATATAGTAAGTCTATTAAGAGCTGGGGAGCTGGAGATCTTATCGGGAGCTGGAGATTTCAGCCATCCGATCGCGTTTGATCGCGATCGAACGGCTG
Source organism: Hemerocallis citrina (assembly GCA_017893485.1). Classification (NCBI taxonomy): domain Eukaryota; kingdom Viridiplantae; phylum Streptophyta; class Magnoliopsida; order Asparagales; family Asphodelaceae; genus Hemerocallis; species Hemerocallis citrina. The sequence continues at coordinate 53,587,565 of CM030359.1, read as the reverse complement.
AGATCTCCAGCCGCTTATCTTCAGAATTGATGAGGGGTAAAAGGGGTATAATCGAAATCCTCCTATCTCTTATCTTCTCATGCTATCCTCTCTCTCGCTCTCTATCTTCGTCCCGCTCTCTAGCGAAACCCTAATCCCTCTCTTATCTTCTCACGCTCTCTTTCCCGCTCTCGATCTTCGTCCCGCTCTCTTCGAAACCCTAATCCCTATCTCTTCTCTTCTCACGCTATCTCTCCCGATCTCTATCTTCGTCCAGCTCTCTTCGAAACCCTAATCACCACCAAAGTGGTGCTCTCTCTCCCGCTCTCTTTCTTCGTCACTTGTGTAAACCCAAATCCACGAAAAACTCCATCTCCAACCGCTTATCTTCAGATATGTTGAGGGGTAAAATGGGTATAATCGATCAACCCCTATCTCCCTTATCGTCTCACGACCAAAGAAGAGCTCTCTCAAGTTCGTTCTCTCTCTCCGACGAAAAACCCAAACCGCGATAAGGGTTTCGATTTCTACTTTCAATGGGTTCTGTCTCTCTCAGATTCCGGAGGGAAGTGTTTGATTCTCATAAATTCTTTTATGATTTCTGTTTAATTTCTTGTATTTTCATTCGGTTTTGTGTGTAGGCAATGATGAGATTGATTTTGATATAAGTTGGTTATTAATTTTTGGGGATTGAAATTATTGTTTTTGAAGCGTATTTGGTTGTGTGCCATGATAATTATTCAAAGTTGAATATAGTTTGGGGTATGAGCGGGAGAGAAGATGGGGAAGAAATGAAATAAAGGTTTTTGAATGCCCAATGCCTTCAACAGTTACCTTACATTTACGTGATTTGAGTCTAGCTCAATTCATCTGATTTTTGGGCAGTGATGCAAAACACTTTATGATTTGAATAATTATTTCAAGCTTGTTGTATTTATTCTTGATTATATATCTATCATATCCTAGTTGGCACGACACCCCAATGCAGCCCTAGTTATGAATTGTGTGTTCTGAGCCTACTGGTTTTTTTGAGTCTATATATATTCATGAGTAAGTCTATTATGTGAGTTTGGTCGATTGATTGTGAGAAGATAAGAGATAGGGGTTTTTGATTTTACCCCTTTTACCCCCAAACATTCCGAAGATAAGCGGGATCGAATATGAGTCGTTCCATTGCTATTAAGGCGAACGAATGGCTAAAAACCCCCACTCTGGATAAGGATTTCAGCCTTCAAGCTCTTAATAGACTTACTATATATATATATAAGACAGTTGATGATAAGCTCCAAACAACATAAACAGAACATGAAGTATCAAATAATGTCAGCTCAGAACAAACAGAAACTATATTTTTTTGGTAACTGATGTTGGATGCGTATGTGTTGGATACTCATTTTAGCCTTTTGGTGGTTGATTCTCTCCTTCGGTGTGTTGGTGTAGGCAGTGATGCAAAACACTTTATGATCTGAATAATTATTTCAAGCTTGTTGTATTTATTCTTGATTATATATCTATCATATCCTAGTTGGCACGGCACCCCAATGCAGCCCTAGTTATGAATTGTGTGTTCTGAGCCTACTGGTTTTTTTAGTCTATATATATACATGAGTTAGTCTATTATGAAGGAGGTCGATTGATCGTGATTAAGAAAAAGAGATAAGGGTTTTTGATTTTACCCCTTTTACCCCGAAACATTCTGAAGATAAGCGGGATCGAAGATGAGCCGTTCGATCGCGATCTGTCCCGAACGAATGGTTAAAAACCCCGCTCAGGATAAGGATTTCAGCTTCCAAACTCTTAATAGACTTACTCTATATATATAAGACAATTGATGATATGCTTAAAACAATAGAAATAGAACCTGAAGTATCAAATTTTGTAAGCTCCAAACAACAGAATATATATTTCTTGTAAATGACGTTGGAAGCGTATGTGTTGGATACTCATTTTAGCCTTTTGGTGTTTGATTCTCTCCTTCGGTTTGTTGGTGTAGGCAGTGATGCAAAACACTTTATGTTCTGAATAATTACTTCAAGCTTGTTGTATTTATTCTTGATTATATATCTATCATATCCTAGTTGGCATGACACCCCAATGTAGCCCTAGTTATGAATAGTGTGTTCTGAGCCTACTGGTTATTTTTAAACCTCATGTTCAGTGTCTGTTGTTCTGAGTTTACACATTTTGAACTAAACATATTCAGTTTGTGTTGTTGTAAGCTTACAAAATTTGAAACTTCATGTTCAGATTCTGTTTGTCTTGAGCTTACACAATATGATGCTTCATGTTAAGTTTTTGTTGTTCTGATGTGAGCTTACAAAATTTGATACTTCATGTTTAGATTCTGTTTGTCTTGAGCTTACACAATATGATGCTTCATGTTAAGTTTCTGCTGTTCTGAGGTGAGCTTACAAAATTTGATACTTCATGTTCAGTTTCTGTTTGTTCTGAGCTTACACAATTTGATACTTCATGCTCTGTTTATGTTTGTTCTGAGCTGAGCCTTCACAATTTGATACTTCATGCTCTATTTCTGTTTGTTTGGAGCTTACACAATTTGAACATCATATTCGGTTTCTGTCGTCCTGAGCTGAACTTACACAATTTTAAACTACACATGCTCAGGTTCTGTTGTTCTGAGCTAACAAATTTTGAACTTCATGTTCAGTCTCTGTTGTTCTGAGCTGACCTTACACAATTTGGTACTTCATGTTCAGTTTCTCTTGGTTGAATTGTTTGGTCTGGTGTCAATCATGTTTTAGTGTGTTGGTCATGTATGGACTGTAATGGAAGTGATGGAAGTTGAAAGTTATAACTGGTATGTGGTCACAAATGTGTTTTTAACACATTGGTTTGTGACACTGATATTGCTGTTGCTGCTGCTTCGAAACAGTTTATGATCTAAATGTTCTGTTGTTCTGAGCCTACTATAATTGCTGAATGATATTTTATGTTCTGAGCCGACTATATTTTTTAAACATTTTGTCTTTTCCAGGCTAAATGACCTATGTTTAATTTTGATTTCAGGTTGATTTCAACATGAAGTGCTTCTTGGAGCTATTGACTACTCGACAACTCGACATCAGTTGATATATGGAGCAAAAAAAATTGTATTTTTGTTGACACTATACAAAAAACTGTATATTTGGAGCAAAAAAAGTTGTATACTTTCAGTACCTGTGCGTTATTGAAAATTGTATTACTTTGTAAAGTTTTTGTTAAGTTTCAGTTTTTTGTAAAGTTTCAGATGTCAAGAACATTGTATTACCTTGCAATTCTATGATGATCGAAATTCTTCCATATATTTAGTTCATTATTGTTTTGGTGTCATGCGATGGTATGATGTATACTCAATGTGTAAGCTGAAAATGTGTCAGCTCAATCTGTGTAAGCTCATAACAATGGAAACTGTACATGAAGTATCAAATTCTGTAAGCTCAGAACAAACAGAAACTGTACATGAAGTATCAAGTTTTGTAATCTCAGAACAAACAGAAACAGAGTATGAAGTGACAAATTTTGTAAGCTCAAAAAAACCAGAAACTGAGCATGAAGTATCAAAATTTGTTAGCTCAGAACAAACAGAAACAGATAATGAAGTATCAAATTTTGTAAGCTCATAACAAACAGAAACAGAGCATGAAGTGTCAAAGTTTGTAAGCACAGAACTAACACAAACAGAGTATGAAGTATCAAATTTTGTAACCTCAAAACAAACACAAACAGAGCATGAAGTATCATATTTTGTAAGCTCAGAACAAACACAAACAGAGCATGTAGTGTCAAATTTTGTAAGCTCATAACTAACAGAAACAGAGCATGAAGTGTCAAAGTTTGTAAGCTCAGAACTAACACAAACAGAGCATGAAGTATCAAATTTTGTAAGCTCAGAAAAAACACAAACAGAGCATGAAGTATCATATTTTGTAAGCTCAGAACAAACACAAACAGAGCATGTAGTGTCAAATTTTGTAAGCTCATAACAAACAGAAACAGAGCATAAAGTGTCAAAGTTTGTAAGCTCAGAACTAACACAAACAGAGCATGAAGTATCAAATTTTGTAAGCTCAGAACAAACACAAACAGAGCATGAAGTATCATATTTTGTAAGCTCAGAACAAACACAAACAGACCATGTAGTGTCAAATTTTGTAAGCTCAGAACAAATAGAAATAGAGCATGAAGTGTGAAATTTTGTATGCTCAGAAATAACACAAACAGAGCATGAAGTATCAAATTTTGTAAGCTCAGAACAAACACAAACAGAGCATGAAGTATCATATTTTGTAAGCTCGGAACAAACACAAACAGACCATGTAGTGTCAAATTTTGTAAGCTCAGAACAAACTGAAACAGAGCATGAAGTGTGAAATTTTGTATGCTCAGAAATAACACAAACAGAGCATGAAGTATCAAATTTTGTAAGCTCAGAACAAACACAAACAGAGCATGTAGTATCAAATTTGGTAAACTCAGAACAAACAGAAACACAACATGAAATATCAAATTTTGTTAACTCAGAACAAACAGAAAATGAACATGAAGCATCAAATTGTGTATGCACAACTGAGAACAGCAGAAACTTAACATGAAGTATCAAATTATTTACGTTCAAAACAAACAGAAGCTGAACATTAAGTTTCAAATTTTGTAACCACAAACTAGTTGGAGAGTGTTCTGAAGATTATAGAAAACAATAAATACACAATTGTAACCACAAACTAGTTGTATCTTTCAATTTCCACTATTTTCATTACAATCCTTACATGACCAACACACTAAAGAATTCCATTTGTCGGAGAGTGTTCTGAAGGTATCTCCGGTTCTCCGCTAACGACCTTCTTCTTCTTCCTTTTGAATTCCTGCACAAAGTGATTCATCAAATAAAAAAAATGCAAGTACGTATGTAGTATGTTCCTGTCGGGTGTATGTTGAACATGTTGAAGCTGGTAATTTAAAATGACAGGACATCATCGAATTTTGTATAGACAGGGCATCATCAAGTATAAAATTTCATTACGTAAAAAAACTTGTAGGCTCAGAACAAGTACAACAAAAAACATAAAACTGTGGACTCAGATGGAAAAATCATGCAGGCTCAGAATGACACCACATAAACTACACATGAACCTCAAAATTTGTAAGCTCAGTACAAGTGCATTTGAAAATGAAGTTGAAAATGGGTAAGCTGAGAACAACTTTTATTGAACAAAAGGGTGAAGTCTCAGATAATTTCAGCTCCCCAGCTCAAAACAGACACAAACTGAACATTAAATGGAACACCATCCATTAAAAATTTCAATACCAATTGCCGAATATATAATCATGAATAAAATTTTCATCACTTCTGCATAATAAATCAAGTATAAGTGAATCAAATATCCTTATTTTTAATTTGTCACTAGGGCTGCTTTATTAAGCCACGCCTACTAGCTTCCAAAAAAAATCTCATGCATAAACTTTTCATCATTGCCTACTAACTTAGAATTATAAACTATAAACACTACAAAACATGTGCGATTTACCGGCGTATATTCCCCGGCGTTTTACCATTCGCGCCGGGGTAGGGAGTGACCAGGAATGGGGCGTCAGATTGGATGGTTATACACCGGCGGCCTCTATAAAATGCCAGGGAATCATGATATTCACCGGCATTTTATTTAGAAATGCCGGTGAATGGTATTATTCACCGGGGTTTTAATAACAAATGCCGGGGAATATATAGATACATTCACCGGCGTTCGTAATTTCAAACGCCGGTGAATTAACTGAGATAAATTCCTGCGAACCCTAACATTTCGCTCGCTAATTTTCCAAACCTAATTTGGCCGCCTTCGTTTTCCCTCCTCCCTCTCTCTATTTCTCGCGCTTCGCCTCCGTCCCTTCATCATCTTCGACAGCCCAATTCGATTTTCCTCCTCCCTCTCTCTATTTCGCGGTGAATTTGCGATCGAAAACCACCGCTCGTCGCCCCGCTCTCTCTCTATCTCCTATGCCACCGCTCATCGCCCCGTTCATCGCCCCCCTCTCTCTCTTCGATAATTTCTCTTTATTTCTCTCCTTTTTACTGTCAAAGATGCTGAATTCATGCATCTGATTGTCATCTTAGCATGATTTTTTTACCAAAATGGTTTAACTGTCAACTAAGGATGCTGGCTGTATACCAAAATCCTCCAAATTTGTACAAGAATTGGGCTGAACAAACCTTGTGCAGGTTTATTTTGGAGCCACAAACATCATGATTTAGTTGGGATGAAGAATTAATAGAGAAACATATATGCTTAGATACTGGAAATTTTCATTTTCTTTTACTGTTAAAGAAACTGATCGCATGCATCTGATTGTCATCTTGGCATGATTTTTTTACCAAAATGGGTTCACTGTCAACTAAGGATGCTGTATGTATACCAAAATCCTCCAAATCTGTACAAGAATTGGGCTGAACAAACCTTGTGCAGGTTTCTTTTGGAGCCACAAACATTAATGGTTTAGTTGGGATGAAGAATTAATAGAGAAACATATATGCTTAGATACTGGAAATTTTCATTTTCTTTTACTGTTAAAGAAACTGAATTCATGCATCTGATTGCCATCTCAGCATGATTTTTTTACCAAAATGGGTTGACTGTCATCTAAGTATGCTAGCTGTATACCAAAATCCTCCAAATCTGTACAAGAATTAGGCGGAACAAACCTTGTGCAGGTTTATTTTGGAGCCACAAACATCAATGGTTTAGTTGGGATGAAGAATTAATAGAGAAACATATATGCTTAGATACTGGAAATTTTCATTTTCTTTTACTGTTAAAGAAACTGAATTCATGCATCTGAATGCCATCTTAGCATGATTTTTTTACCAAAATGGGTTGACTGTCATCTAAGTATGCTAGCTGTATACCAAAATCCTCCAAATCTGTACAAGAATTGGGCGGAACAAACCTTGTGCAGGTTTCTTTTGGAGCCACAAACATCATGATTTAGTTGGGATGAAGAATTAATAGAGAAACATATATGCTTAGATACTGAAAATTTTCATTTTTTTTTACTGTTAAAGTAGCTGAATTCATGCATCTAATTGCCATCTTAGCATGATTTTTTTACCAAAATGGGTTCACTGTCAACTAAGGATGCTGTATGTATACCAAAATCCTCCAAATCTGTACAAGAATTGGGCGGAACAAACCTTGTGCAGGTTTATTTTGGAGCCACAAACATCAATGGTTTAGTTGGGATGAAGAATTAATAGACAAACATATATGCTTAGATACTGGAAATTTTCATTTTCTTTTACTGTTAAAGTAGCTGAATTCATGCATCTGATTGCCATCTTAGCATGATTTTTTTTACCAAAATGGGTTCACTGTCAACTAAGGATGCTGTATGTATACCAAAATCCTCCAAATCTATACAAGAATTGGGCTGGACAAACCTTGTGCATGTTTATTTTGGAGCCACAAACATCATGATTTAGTTGGGATGATGAATTAATGGAGAAACATATATGCTTAGGTACTGGAAATTTTCATTTTCTTTCACTGTCAAAGATGCTGAATTCATGCATCTGATTGTCATCTAAGGATGCTAGCTGTATACCAAAATCCTCCAAATCTGTACAAGAATTGGGCTGAACAAACCTTGTGCAGGTTTCTTTTGGAGCTACAAACATCAATGATTTAGTTGGGATGAAGAATTAATAGAGCAACATATTAGTAGCCATATTAGTTTCTTTTGTGCAGGTTTATTATTATTATTATTATTATTATTATTATTATTATTATTATTATTATTATTTTGGGATAAGTAACTGATTATTAGTAGCCATGAACAGAATAGTTCATGAGTCATCAGATCTTCTTGTTACCGTATTTACAGCACGACGCCCTCGTTATTCGTCCGATTCCTCTTCCTCAGCAAATACCCTTTACCATCATCATCTCCTTGAACGAAAAGCCAAATACAGGGGAGACTATAGTCGAATCGATATTAGACTCGAACACAAGGTGTGCGATAAAATGCCACTAAGGTGGTTGTGATAATTTCCACAAAGGTAGTTTAGGGTTATGTGAATATAGTAGATTGTATTAAGATTTAATTATTTTTTATACATCTTTGGAACCACGATTTCTTTATTTTACAGTTAATTGTTATATCGTTTATTTATTTGCAGCTAGAGATGGTTTTAAAAAAGGTGAAATTAAATATACAAAATGCCCTTTACCATCAAACTATTTAATATGTCAAATTTTAATTTTAGATTGTGTGCTAGTGTTATAATGGATAGAAGTTAGATTAGTAAACCACGATTATCCAAGGAGTACCGTGATGGTATTAAAGATTTTATTATCTTTGCCAAACGACATTCCCGTGATCCCAACCTAATCCTTTGTCCATGCCTTCGGTGTACAAATTGTAATTTAAGGACATGTGACGTAGTACATACACATTTGGTTGTCAATGGTTTTCTTCAAGGGTACACACGGTGGTTTTGTCATGGAGAGGATCATACGTCAGCTCCTGTTCGACCGGTTGTATTAGAAAATGTAGATGAGTCCTTAGTGAACGAAGACTTAAGTGTTCCCGATGAGATGCATGCTTTGTTGCAAGACGCCTTGGGGATTCATAATGTTTCTTTCCACACCAATAATCCAACAACCCAAGTTCATAATGAGTCAACAGAAACAAACCAGATTGGTGGTGGAGTGGACGAGGAAATGCCTGACCCCGCTCCTGAAAATAATAAACAGCAAGAATCCTTCGCTAAGTTGCTTGAAGATGCTAGTACTCCGCTGTACCGCGATTGCACCAAATTCTCTAAATTCTCATTCATTGTCAGACTATTTCAGATTAAATGTTTAAACGGGTGGTCTGCTAAGTCCTTCAGTATGCTACTTGAACTGTTGAATGAAGCATTTCCAGAAATCTATATTCCAAACTCAGCCTATAAAATCAAAAAATTCCTAAATTCTTTCGATCTAGGGTATGAAAAGATAGCAGCATGTCCAAATGACTGTATACTTTTCACGGGAGGTAAGGAAAGTCTGGAGAATTGCGGAGTATGTGGTTCTTCGAAATGGACAGAAACACCAAATCAAGACGATCAAGCCAGTGGATCTACTAAGCGAATTAGGAGAAAGAAGCCTGCCAAAATACTGCGTTACTTTCCTCTGATTCCTAGGCTACAAAGATTGTTTATGTCTACGAAAACTTCTTCTGATATGAAATGGCATGCTGAAGGTGGCACTAATGATGAGATTCTTAGACATTCTGCTGATTCTCAATCTTGGAAAAAATTTGATGAAAGATATCCCTGATTTTGCGGAAGATCCTCGAAATGTGAAACTTGGACTAGCTAGTGTGGTTTCAACCCTTTTAGGCAAATGAGTAGTACATACAACATATGGCCTGTTGTGTTAATACCATACAATTTGCCGTCTTGGAAATACATGAAGCAGTCCTCATTTATTTTGTCCATGATAGTTCCTGGACCGAAAGGTCCTGGAAATGATATAGATGTGTACCTACAGCCGTTAATAGATGAACTTCAGAAATTGTGGGTGGGTGTTCCAACCTATGATGCTGTGGCTAAAGAAACATTTTCTCTTCGGGTCGCGTTATCTTGGACAATCAATGATTTTCCAGTATATGCAAATTTATCTGGATATAGCACTAAAGGACATTATGCATGTCCTTGTTGTGCTGACCAAACTAGTTCAAGGTGGTTGTACAATGGCAGAAAGTTTTGCTATATGGGTCATAGGAGATGGTTGCCTGACACACATATATTTCGGGCAGAGACAGCGACATTTGATGGTACCGACCAGTGGGAACATGCTCCTGGAGCTTCTTCTGGGTCAGATATTTTGAGGCGGGTAGATGGTCATCAGTTCAAATATGCAAAAGAACCACAAGTCAGCAAAAAGGGCAAGAAAAGGGCAAGGCCGGAGCAAGGTGAGGAGACCGATCTATGTGGCGAAGATGAGGATCAGAACATGACGAGTTTAGGTGCATGGAAGAAGAAGAGTATTTTCTTCAAGTTGCCGTATTGGGAATTCAACTTATTGCGACATAATTTAGATGTGATGCATATCGAAAAAAATATTGGTGAAAATTGTATAAGAACAGTTATGGGAGATGACCGGAAGACAAAGGACAATCTCAAGAGCCGACTTGATTTGAAGTCAATGGGCATCCGACATGAGTTGCACCCAGAGAAATTACCGAACGGGAAAGTACTCCTACCTCCTGCAATATATTCAATGTCAAAATCGGAGTTGGAATTGTTTTGCAAAGTTCTACTGGAACTTAAAGTTCCTGATGGCTATTCTTCTAACATAGCAAGATGTGTCAACTTTAAAGAGAAGAGGCTTCAGGGTCTGAAGTCACATGACTGCTACGTCCTAATGCAGGATCTCCTTCCTGTGGCCCTAAGGTCTTCAATGTGTGAGCAAATCACTACTGTCTTGAAAGATCTTTGTAGCATATATAAAGGTATTTGCTCAAGAATGCTTCGTGTTGAAGATATTGACCAATTGGAGCAGCGGGTGGCATTGACACTTAGTAAAATGGAGATGATATTTCTGCCATCGTTCTTCACTATAATGATTCACTTGATAATCCACATTGCTGGTGAAGCCAGAATCGGCGGTCCTGTTCACTATCGGTGGATGTACCCCATTGAGAGGTAAAAGAATTCATGCATCTTACAAAATAGAATTTTCAAAAGCTCATTTCTTTTAATCCCTTACTTCGCTCTAATTTATTAATTATACATGTTCAGGTACCTATACCGGCTCAAGGGTTATGTTAAAAATAGAGCATATCCTGAAAGGTCAATAGCTCAGGGATATCTATCAGAGGAGTGTTCACATTTTTGTTCCAGGTATCTGCAGGGTGTAGAGACATCTTTGACTAGACCAAGAAGAAATTCAGACATTTCCAATCTTGATGGTGCTATATATCTTTTTGATACCGCTGGCACTACTGTTGATAAAGTTGATGCATTTGAGCTAGATAACTTAACGTGGGAACAGGCACATCGATATGTGCTAGACCACCATGCATCAGTAGAACCATTTCGAAAGTAAGTTGCTTTTGAATTTAAATCGAATATAGTGAAAACCGCAGAGTTCGATATTAACTTACTTTTGTTATTCCTTATTTCAATTGCTTGTATTTTAGCGAATTTGTCAAGGACATCAAACGAAGGACTAGACCAAGAAGACTACCCCCACGTGAACAAAACAAGTTGATGAATGAAAAATTTCATAAGTGGTTTGAATCTCATGTAGGTGAATGAAGAAAATGCAAGTTAATCTTCATTATATCTACATTATCCATGGTGCTGATACGATTTGCACAAAATTAATAGGTATATTCTTTGGGTTCTGAAGGTGTGTCATCTGAAATACAAGTAATTGCCAAGGGTCCCTATAAGATGGCCAATAGATACAGAGGATACATATTCAATGGCTTTAGATTTCGTACTAAAGATCGTGAATGTAATTTGAAGTCTCAAAATAGTGGAATGGTAGTGACTTTTAAGACTAGAAGTTATGCTTCCAAGTCGGACACGAGGCCGGTAGATGGAGATCTCGACTACTATGGAGTGCTCACGGATATCATTGAGTTGAACTATTTTGGTCATTTTCGTGTTGTCTTATTTTGTGGGGATTGGGCTGAGTTCGATAGGAATTTTGCTAATAACAAGGATAAGTTAGGTTTCACAGTTGTAAACTTCTCAAAATTGATTCACATCGGTACACACATTAGCCATGAACCATTTGTGTTCCCATCCCAAGTGCAACAAGTGTTCTACATTGAAGATCCAACCCTGCCAAAATCGTATGTGGCTCTTGAGATGCAACCAAGAGATGTATTCCAATGGGGCGATACTTCAGACGATGAAGACGGTGAAGCCATGAACAGTTACATTGCTTCTGAGTTTCCTATGTTCGATGTAAACACAACCGACGACGGAATTTGCGGGACTTGGCTCCGCAAGGATGGAGAAGAGGGCGATGTATTGGAAGATGTCGTATTGTAGTTTACTTGATTTTCATAGCTCAATCTTATATGTCCTGTAATTTTCGTGTCTTAAATCTTGTTGTAATATTATATCGTGTAATTCCGAACATGTTGTATGTGAATTTAATAATTGGTTTAATTATCTTTCTATTTTCTACTGCTTGGTGTCATTTACATTAAACAATGCTTAGTGTCATTTGCATCAAACTATCATTGTAGTTGAATTTGTTACAAATCTCACTTTTTTAATTTTTTGTAATTATGTTGGTTTGTTAATCCTAGATAATAGTGGCAGTCAAACAGAGGAGGGGGAGGGTAGCACGCCGCCCACTGTCAAAAAACATCGAGGGCGAACTAAGATGACGTGCATATGGAAACTTAAGAATGACAAAAGGATTGTGGTGGAGGAAAACGGTGTCGGACAACCGGTTGGTGATAATGCAAGCAAATTCTCATCCTTTATTGGGGTAATAGCAAGGAACCCACGGATAATTCCACCGGTAAGTCTTTAAATTGGTAATTTTGAAGATATTATAATTTTGAATGCATAAAAGACACATATTAGTGTTTGTGAGTCTGCATTGTGGCTGTCGTCTATGTTTCTTAATTGGGCTGTGATTAGAAAGAAAGGGCTCGAGTGAAGATATGGAAACCCATATAGAGACATCTCATTTATTATAATCTATTATTATTGTTGGACCAACCCCCTCTTGCTGTGTGCGTGTGTTGAAGAGAAAGAAGGGATGAGAAAGAGTTGAGGAAAATGCCGCTATGTTAGCCTGGTGTATCCTCATTCTCTACCATTCATCTTTCTGGCTCCATTTATGGCTTCTATATTAAATTGGTTTCCTTCCACGATGATAGTTCCGTAAAACTACACTTGATATGAGCCCTGTTCTTATTGTTCTTCAATAAAATTGGGAGTTTTGGTGATCCAACTAGTGATCATAGCTGCACCCCACTGCATACTCACAAACACTAATACGTGTCGTTCATGCATTCTATGACCAACCCCACTTTGGCATATAGCATGCTTAGATGACATTCTATGACCTGCACACATGTTTGTTCCGCTTAATTCTTGTACAGATTTGGAGGATTTTGGTATACAGCTAGCATCCTTAGTTGACAGTGAACCCATTTTGGTAAAAAATCATGCCAAGATGACAATCAGATGCATGAATTCAGCTTCTTTAACAGTAAAAGAAAATAAAAATTTGCAGTATCTAAGCATATATGTTTCTAGATCCAGGATCACAAATTTTGATTGGGCTGTGATTGAATTTTTTAGTGACTATCAACAAGTGTTCTTAATTGGGCTGTGATTAGAAAGAGAGGGCTAGAGTGGAGATCTGGAAACCCATATAGAGACATCTCGTTCATAATAATTTATTATTATTGTTGTTCTTGTCGCTCTTGCTGTTGTTGCTGATGTCTCTTTATGTGTGTTTGCTGAAGAGAAAGCAGGGAGGAGAGAGAGATGAAGAAAATGCCGCTATGTTAGCCTGGTGTATCCTCATTCTCTACCATTCCTCTTTCTGGCTTCTATATTTGGTTTCCTTCCACGATGACAGGTCCTTAAAACTACACTTGATATGAGCCCTATTTTTATTTTTCTTCAATAAAAATTGGAGTTTTGGTTATCCAACAAACATGTACCCGCATACTTCCAAATGGCATTTCCTTTAGAAAGTCAGACTCCGAAGAATCGATCTATGACTAGAATCTCCATTCAAAGCCCAATCAAAATTTGTCATCCTGGATCTAAAATCTTCTTTGAGCCACAAACATCAATGGTTTAGTTGGGATGAAGAATTAATAGAGAAACATATATGCTTAGATACTGGAAATTTTCATTTTCTGTTACTGTTAACGAATCTGAGTTCATGCATCTGATTGCCTTCTTAGCATGTTTTTTTTACCAAAATGGGTTCTCTGTCAACTAAGGATGCTGTATGTATACCGAAATCCTCCAAATCTGTACAAGAATTGGGCGGAACAAACCTTCTGCAGGTTTATTTTGGAGCCACAAACATCAATGGTTTAGTTGGGATGAAGAATTAATAGACAAACATATATGCTTAGATACTGGAAATTTTCATTTCCTTTTACTGTTAAAGAAACTGATCGCATGCATCTGACTGTCATCTTAGCATGATTTTTTTTACCAAAATGGGTTGACTGTCAACTAAGGATGCTGGCTGTATACCAAAATCGTCCAAATCTGTACAAGAATTGGGCTGAACAAACCTTGTACAGGTTTATTTTGGAGCCACAAACATCATCATTTAGTTGGGATGAAGAATGAATAGAGAAACATATATGATTAGATACTGGAAATTTTCATTTCCTTTTATCGTTAAAGAAACTGAATTCATGATTCTGATTGTCATCTTAGCATGATTTTTTTACCAAAATGGGTTAACTGTCAACTAAGGATGCTGGCTGTATACCAAAATCCTCCAAATCTGTACAAGAATTGGGCTGAACAAACCTTGTACAGGTTTATTTTGGAGCCACAAACATCATGATTTAGTTGAGATGAAGAATTAATAGAGAAACATATATGCTTAGATACTGGAAATTTTCATTTTCTTTTACTGTTAAAGAAACTGATCGCATGCATCTGATTGTCATCTTGGCATGATTTTTTTACCAAAATGGGTTCACTGTCAACTAAGGATGCTGTATGTATACCAAAATCCTCTAAATCTGTACAAGAATTGGGCTGAACAAACCTTGTGCAGGTTACTTTTGGAGCCACAAACATCGTGATTTAGTTGGGATGAAGAATTAATGGAGAAACATATATGCTTAGATACTGGAAATTTTCATTTTCTTTCACTATCAAAGATGCTGAATTCATGCATCTGATTGTCATCTTAGCATGATTTTTTTACCGAAATGGGTTAACTGTCAACTAAGGATACTGGCTGTATACCAAAATCCTCCAAATCTGTACAAGAATTGGGCTGAACAAACCTTGTGCAGGTTTATTTTGGAGCCACAAACATCAATAGTTTAGTTGGGATGAAGAATTAATAGAGAAACATATATGCTTAGATACTGGAAATTTTCATTTCCTTTTACTGTTAAAGAAACTGATCGCATGCATCTGATTGTCCTCTTGGCATGATTTTTTTACCAAAATGGGTTCACTGTCAACTAAGGATGCTTTATGTATACCAAAATCCTCCAAATCTGTACAAGAATTGGGCTTAACAAACCTTGTGTAGGTTTCTTTTGGAGCCACAAACATCATGATTTAGTTGGGATGAAGAATTAATGGAGAAACATATATGCTTAGATACTGGAAATTTTCATTTTCTTTTACTGTTAAAGAAGCTGAATTCATGCATCTGATTGTCATCTTAACATGATTTTTTAACCAAAATGGGTTAACTGTCAACTAAGGATGCTGGCTGTATACCAAAATTCTCCAAATCTGTACAAGAATTGGGCTGAACAAACCTTGTGCAGGTTTATTTTGGAGCCACAAACATCATGATTTAGTTGGGATGAAGAATTAATAGAGAAACATATATGCTTAGATACTGGAAATTTTCATTTCTTTTTACTGTTAAAGAAACTGATCGCATGCATCTGATTGTCATCGTAGCATGATTTTTTTACCAAAATGGGTACACTGTCAACTAAGGATGTTGTATGTATACCAAAATCCTCCAAATCTGTACAAGAATTGGGCTGAACAAACCTTGTGCAGGTTTCTTTTGGAGCCCCAAACATCATGATTTAGTTGGGATGATGAATTAATGGAGAAACATATATGCTTACATACTGGAAATTTTCATTTTCTTTCACTGTCAAAGATGCTGAATTCATGCATCTGATTGTCATCGTAGCATGATTTTTTAACCAAAATGAGTTAATTGTCAACTATGGATGCTGGCAGTATACCAAAATCCTCCAAATCTGTACAAGAATTGGGCTGAACAAAACTTGTGCAGGTTTATTTTGGAGCCACAAACATCATGATTTAGTTGGGATGAAAAATTAATAGAGAAACATATATGCTTAGATACTGGAAAGTTTAATTTTCTTTTACTGTTAAAGAAGCTGAATTCATGCATCTGAAGATTTAAGATCCAGGATGGAAAATTTTGATTGGGCTGTGATTGGATTGTTTAGTGGCTGTCGTCTATGTTCTTAATTGGGCTGTGATTAGAAAGAGAGGGCTCGAGTGGAGATCTGGAAACCCATATAGAGACATCTCGTTTATAATAATTTATTATTATTGTTGTTCTTGTCGTTCTTGCTGTTGTTGCTGATGTCTCTTTGTGTTCGTGTGCTGAAGGGAAAGAAGGGATGAGAGAGAGATGAGGAAAATGCCGCTATCTTAGCCTGGTGTATCCTCATTCTCTACCATTCTCTGTTTCCATTTCTGGCTTCTATATTTGGTTTCCTTCCACGATGACAGTTCCTTAAAACTACACTTGATATGAGCCCCTTCTTATTTTTCTTATTTTTCTTATATTTGGTTTCCTGTTGAACTAAATTATTGTTTTTTTTATAGAGCGGTCACCCAGATGAAGGAAATTCTGATGATCAGCACTGAAGCTACTTGAGGGGTATGGATCTGTGGTCGGCCTACTCTAGTTGTTGTTGTTATGTTGTTCTTGTTGTTGTTATGTTCTGGATTGTTGTTTTAAGTAGTTGTTGAGATATTTGGGATGTTAATTACTGTATTTGTTAATTATGACACTGTGTTAATTAAGCGGTGAATTTGGACGATTAATGGACTATGTGTGAAACTTTATTATCTTAATTAATTCTTGTGTTTGGTTGTGATTTGCGCATTAATATGCCTGAAATTGGTTGAATCAGTTGTGAATTAGTTTACAGGTTTTTTAAATGAAATTGTGAATTAAAATCGAATGAAAAATTGGAGCAGGAAAAACCAACGGGCATACACCGGCATTTCATAGAACGCCGGTGTATCTAATTGTTTAGTTGAAAATTTCGTTAGAGAGGCATTTCCACACAGGCCGGTGTACCCGTAAGTTGCAACAGTCCTAAGATACACCGGCATTTTATAAAATGCCGGTGAATATCTTTATAGCGACGTTTTACGACACGCCGGTGTTTGTAAGTAGGGAAAGAAGGGCGCTTAGAAACAAGCATACACCGGCGTTCTATGACCGCCGGTAAATATTACACATTCACCGGCGTTTGTACAATCGCCGGTGAAAAGATATATACCGGCGGCATGTGACCGCCGGTGAATGTATATTGGGGAAAGAACGACACCCAGAAATCGCCATATTCCGGCGTTTTTCTGGCCGCCGGTGTATTTTAAAGATATACCGGCGTCCAGTAAAAACGTCGGTGAATACGCCTATCTTTCCGCGACGCTCGATTCGGCAGCATTTGCACCGGCATTTTTATAAACGCCGGTGAATGTTTCACCGGTGTAAAAAACCGCCGGTGAAGGTCTAAAAAAATGCCGGCGAATAAGTTCTGTGTTGTAGTGAAACCAAATCTTTTTACCAACTTTTCGGATATAAATTTCAGATCATGCATCTATTTTATGTACATCATTATTTTACCTGCTTGCACACAATGAAGACATAACGGTTAATTTAATAAATGTGCTATAAGGTATTAAAGAACAATAATGACAGATATGGGTCAGAAATTATTTTAAATCATGTATGATACATACCTTGCAAAATCCACAGAAGTAAATCAATAAAGTTCATGCAATATTTGGAGCCTCTTCTGTTATGGGTTCCATTCTTGAAAATGTAGTAGAAGCTTGTGACTCATTCATATTAGAGCTACACGATTAATATTCACAAAATGAAAATAAGATTATATTATACATAACAAAAATTGAAATAAAGTTTGTATTTAAATACTAACCTTTCCTTTAAAGGACAAGTGCGACTGTCATGATTAACAAGCTTCTTGCACAAACGACACTACCTTAGTGGTTTCGCAGCCTTCTCCAATGCTTTCTCCTTTCCCCCTTTAATTCGCGTCCCACTACCTTTGGTCTTTGCAATATCCGGTACATGAATATTGACTGTTTTAGGTAGGGAAGTACTTGTGGCTTGTTGTAATTCTTGGGGCACATCTTGTTGCAAATCAGCAACAACACCAACTAGTAATGTTTTAGCCTTCTGGCGCATCTCCTTTGATGAGCGAACAATCCTCATCACTTGTTGATTTCATTTGACAACTCCACCATATCCAAATCTTGTAGACTACCGTAGCTACCAATGATTTCTTCACCAGCATCATTATATACAATCTCGGTAGTTACCGAAGCGGTCCACCTTTTTAAAATATAAGATTGAGGTAGGAAATCAACAAACTCATTCCTCAATACCACAAGGATGTGTCTACAAAGAATTCCCTCCACTTCAAATTTTTACAAGTGCAAGACCCAGCATTGTCCATTCCCTTATAGAACACATCTCTTATTTTATCAGAATTTACTGACTTTCCCATTCTCCTCACAATATAGTGTCACACACTACCACCGTCAACTTTCATTAAAGAGGCGTAATTCAAGATTTCAACTAATTCAGCTTGAAATACATGAAATTTTGCTCTAGTGTAGAGCTCAGACATTTGTGTCTCAATTTCAAAATCTGTTTGCAGCTTTGGTTTTGTATGAAGAGTTGTGTAGTCAGCTACTAACTGATTTTGTCTTTGTTTCCTTATTGCCCTTTCAAACCTTGTGATAAATTCATGTAAAGAATTTTTGCTATTAACATACTTAGCCACAAAAGCATTCATACTTTCTGGTCTCTGAGTTGTGCGAATTCCAGCAGTAAAAATATGCTTAGCATAAGCTGGTATCCACTTCTCACGAAGCTCATAAATGTCAGAAAGCCAAGAATTACCTGTTATTGTAATATGTATCAAGTATTAATACTACTAAAAAATGGCCAAACATAGCTATAATTTATTGAAACAAGTAATACCTGCAATTTGCACATTAGCATTCATTACGTCATTCCATCTCATCTCAAACTCTTCCGGGGTCTCTGATTCCCAAATTCAACTATGGAATGGAATGCTAAAATCACTATTAAGGCCCGGACCACCAAGCTTATCGGGAAGCTTTTTAAGAATGTGCCACATGCATAACCTGTGGCTCGAACCAAGAAAACACATGCGGATTGCATTCTCCATTGTAGGATCTTGATCTGTAATGATAACTTTAGGTGGAGACCCACCCATTGTTTCACCCCATTTTTCAAACAACCAAACAAACGAGTCGGTGGTCTCTTTATTTATGAGAGCCGCACCAAAATTAACAGATTGACCATGGTGATTAACTCCAGTAAATAGAGCAAAAATCAATTTGTATTCATTTGTGTCATATGTGGTATCAAAAATTAGCACTTCACCAAAATGCTTATAAGTCTTCCTGGCAATAGCATCAACCCAAAATACATGGGTTAATTTGTTGTCTTCATCAACCTTGTAATGAAAACAGAAAGAAGGATTCATCTCTTTTTCCTCTTGCAAGTGCTTCAGCAATATGTCAACATCATAAGCTCTCATCCCATCCTTCTCTCTTTGCAACGAATTCCTAATGTCTTTTTCAGTACAATTAATATTACTAAAACCTTCATTTTCTATCTCCATGAAGGACATAAACTCTGAAGTTCTTATGTTAGCCTCTTTGAAAGAACTAAGTAAACTTTTTTGTGCTTCGGAAACAGTTCTATTACATCTTAAGAATTATTGCTTTGTAGGTGTAACACAAAGATGGGTGTGCTCTTAAACAAACCTTCGAATTGACCATCTCCCGTCATCGTCCTTTTGAATTCGTATTTGAGCCATACACCTTCTTTCATCACAGCCCTTCTCCTTCTCTTTATCACATTTGAAGAAGACGATTCTTCAATATTGGCAACATTCACACCAACTGTATCTACCGTCTTACCTTGCTTTGAGCATACAAATTGTTATGAATACCTCTCCTTCATAGTAGTGTCAACCATTGTTGCGAACTTGCACACTGAAAAACCAGCTAATTTTGCATATCGTTTATAAAATTTATATCCTTCGTCTAATGTTGCAAATACTAAACCAACAAATGGTTTAGAAGCATCATCAACGTCCCCCCAACCAGTATGGACATCTTGGCTTAGTAACTCTTCATTTTCAAACTCCATCCTTCATAGAAGAATGAGACAACAAACATTAAAAAAAAGATACAACTTTAAAAGTAACACAAAGGAAAAAGTCTAACAGACTACATTCTGAAGTTACAAGTAATAAAGTCTTCATGCTGAGGGGATATGAAACTTAGTGTTGAAAAAATTTAAGTATGTACACATTTTGGACAATTAAATTTTTTTTTTTTTGGGAGAAACATCCATAGTTAAATGGGAAACATCCCTCAGCTTCTTCCTCTAAAGTATTAGTACACGTACAAAACATGCAAAGGATTTGACTTCCCAATTTTTATTTGATGCAATGGACAGTCATAAAAAATGCCCCTCATTAACAAAACTATAAGCAGTGATTTAAGAAAATCTCAAAAGAAATAGAAACTAGGCTGCATATTACATGCATTATGTGTGCTTATATGCATGTGTCATGTCGACATCTCAAAATTCCAGATAATAGTACGAATATTATTTGTTATTCTACAAAATATGAAGCATTCACAAATGCAACTTTACTGATCTTACAAGTTTCTGACATGGCTTAAATAAATTTCATGAAATAAATGTATAGTTGTTAAAGAAATGAATGCATAATTTAAGGGATAAAATAATAACAAACTAGAAGCAATTCTAAAGGAAATAAAATTTGAAATTGAGAGTAGAAATCGAAACCCTTATCGCAGGTTGGGTTTTCCGTCGGAGAGAGAGAACGAACTTGAGAGAGCTCTTCTTTGGTCGTGAGATGATAAGGGAGATAGGGGTTGATCGATTATACCCCTTTTACCCCTCAACAGATATGAAGATAAGCGGCTGGAGATGGGGTTTTTAGTGGAGTTGGGTTTACACAAGTGACGAAGAAAGAGAGCGGGAGAGAGAGCTCCACTTTGGTGGTGATTAGGGTTTCGAAGAGAGCTGGACGAAGATAGAGATCGGGAGAGAGAGCGTGAGAAGAGAAGAGATAGGGATTAGAGTTTCGAAGAGAGCGGGATGAAGATCGAGAGCGGGAGAGAGGGCGTGAGAAGATAAGAGAGGGATTAGGGTTTCGCTAGAGAGCGGAACGAATATAGATAGCGGGAGAGAGGAGAGCGTGAGAAGATAAGAGATAGGGGGATTTCGATTATACCCCTTTTACCCCTCATCAATTCTGAAGATAAGAGGCTGGAGATCTCAGCCGTTCGATCGCGATCAAACGCGATCGGATGGTTGAAATCTCCAGCTCCCGATAGGATCTCTAGCTCCCCAGCTCTTCATAGACGAGATCAGATGTTTTCATACCTTACTTATTACTATCTCATATTCCTTAATGTTTTCATGTTTTATTTATTGTTATTTCATTTTGCCCTTCGTTATTACTATTGATATGTGTTACTTGTAATTTTATTCTTCATGTTTTATTTATATTGTTTTTTTCTTTTAATGTCACTTACACCGTTATGGCTGATCCCTGTAGTTTTGGGGGTTAGGGTTATCTCTAGTCTCATGTTTCACAGGTAGGTACCTATAGCATTGGATTTTGGATGCATGTGGTAGATTGATGTTGTGGCTTACGTAAATCGTAAAAGAAAGTATTGTAAAAGAAAGAAATTATAATTCAAGGTGTTTAAATTTTTTCGCTGTGCATTGAAAGAATTGATGTAATAAAAGTTGAAAATTTTATCTGTGTTTGGCTATGTTTACTATTACATTGAGGTTGTTGCTAGGAATTGTGCCACATATTTCTGAGATATTATATTGGAAATTCGGGGTGCTACATCAATGGTTAAAGTTTTAGGCTCACATGAGGTTGGATGATCAATTCGCATCTTCCACATATTATATATATATATATATATATATATATATATATATATATATATATATAGAGAGAGAGAGAGAGAGAGAGAGAGAGAGAGAGAGAGAGAGAGAACTGATCATATACGAACTGGTTCGCACCTGTTCACCAGCGAACTTTTTTATCAGCCGCTGGATCTGGAGTTTGATCATGGATGAGATCCAGTGGCCCCTATTTCTTCCGCTACTATCACTTAGGATTGGGGGTAATTTAGTCAAATTCCAGATCCGTTCCTTTCTTCAACTTCTCATCTCTCTCTGTTCCTCTTCAGATCTATCTCTCTCTCTCATCGAAGATCCCTCATCGAAGCCCCGTCCTCTCCAGATCCGTTCCTGTCTCCTTTTCCAGATCCGTTCCTGTCTCCTTTTCTCTCTCTCTCATCGAAGCCCCGTCCTCTCCACCCCCAATCGACCTTCTAAATCTCCATCACACCTCGCTCTCTCCAGCCCCAATCGACCATCGAAACCCTAATCCTAACTTTCCATCTACTACCTCCAATCTGAAGAGTCCGATTCCCGACGCCCCTACACGCCTCGCTCTCTGTCTAGCCACCGCAGTTCGCTCTCTGTCTAGCCACCGCAGTTCGAAAACCCCAAGACGCGTCGCTCTCTCCATCCCCACTCGACCTTCAATACCCTAACCGATCTCCATCTTGGATAGAGGTAAAATTTCAACTTCAATTTTTTAAAAAATTTGTTTACATACATCCAAAATCATTAAAGTTTACATCTTTGCAAGAATTGCCCCATTATCAAATAGCAGTTAATTTAGGGTTCTTCATTCATGTTGTTCATTTAATTAATTTTTGGTTGATTTAATTGACCTTTTCGGTCGACCTCAGAAGGACAGAAGGACAATTGCTGCATCTTAATTTTGTGAATTAGTCATTATTGTTTTGATCTTTGTAGAAATAAATGTTGTTTACATCTTTATTTATTTAGTTTTATGTTGTTTGTAGGTATGGAAGGCCAAGAAGGAAGTGCTAGTGGATTGCTCAAAAGGTGGATTGCTCCACTGACAGTGAGGATGACACTTCCGATAATATGAATTGAGGGAAGTATTTGGTTTTGTCTAAAAAAAATTATTTTTGCGTCCCTTTGAAAGAGGTGGGGGTTCATTGAACTTTTATGTCTAAATTTTTTGTATCTGGCTGAAGATGAACTTCTGTTAATGCTTATGCTTTGAACACAATACTTTAGTTATGACTGTGATGATATTCACACTATTATGCTTTCAACTCAATGTTAAGATATTCACACTGTTGTGATGTGATGATAATTTCTGAAACTAGGCAATGATGAACTTAACTTTGGGAATATATATCTATATGAGAACTGATCATATACGAACTGGTTCGCACCTGTTCACCAGCGAACTTTTTTATCAGCCGCTGGATCTGGAGTTTGATCATGGATGAGATCCAGTGGCCCCTATTTCTTCCGCTACTATCACTTAGGATTGGGGGTAATTTAGTCAAATTCCAGATCCGTTAATTTCTTCAACTTCTCATCTCTCTCTGTTCCTCTTCAGATCTATCTCTCTGTCTCTCACCAAGTAGCGAACTTAATTTAAGTATCTTTTAGTTTTGCACTTGGTTGTGACAGCAACAAATGTACTTCTGCTACT
This sequence comes from Hemerocallis citrina, assembly GCA_017893485.1. Classification (NCBI taxonomy): domain Eukaryota; kingdom Viridiplantae; phylum Streptophyta; class Magnoliopsida; order Asparagales; family Asphodelaceae; genus Hemerocallis; species Hemerocallis citrina. The sequence goes on along the minus strand of CM030359.1, from coordinate 53,563,952 downwards.
TCTTTGGTTATGGCATCGGTTTTGACATTGGTTCTCTGAATATGAGATTGGTTTTGAGATGGTATATTACACTTTTGGTGATGCATTTATCATGCTTCCTGAGAAATTTTTTCTAAAATTCAAGAAATGTGACATTGAAAAAGTTCTGAGCCTAGACAGTGAAGAAATTAGTGTGATGCTGAGCCACATATATATATTCAGATTTGTTTTTCTTGCATCTTTCATAATTTAAAGTTATCCCCTATCATAACAACACACTTCTAACTATTTAAGCCTTTGAAAGTTTTGAGTTTCAGCATCAACAGATAGAGCATCAGCAGCAGAGCATCAGCTTTAGCAGCAGACATAAGCCTTCAAAAAAAAAAATTGGTTGTGTATCTTCTCTAAACTTGGTGGCTTTTGTGATGAACTACATGTTTAATTCATACCAGATTTTCAAACAAACCAATTGACTACAATGTTTATTGTTTTCCAGGGAAAGGATGATCACTTCAACTGGATTTGAAGGCTTTTAAGGTGAAAAGTCCTTCCTGTGAGGTGTAGATAGAGCCATTCTCAGCTTGATAGATGATGGATGCTTCATTCTTTCACATCTTTTATTCTTTTGTAAGAAAATTTTGATTTCCAGTTGGGAAATCTTGTTCCTGTGATGTTGGGAAAAATATTGAATTTCAGTTGGGAAAAATTTTGATTTTCCTGTGAGGTTGTAGAAGAAATCTTGTTCTGTAGCTTTGTGAATTTCAGTTGGAGATCAATATGTATATTTCTTATCTTTGTTCCTGTACAATTTCAATACATACAAGGCACTGTCCTTTTCTTTATCTTTTGTCAATATTTTTATGTTTGTTTGGCAAATGATATTCATGCTTGCAAGACGCAGCAATACTTCATATACCTTAATGCATTATTCTCATTCATGACATACCCAATTATGAATTGATAGAAATTTTTTTATACATCATACAGGAAAGATCTCTCTTTATTTTTCACACTCTGGTTGCTATTCATTTGAGCTTTAAGAAACTCTTAGGTCTATTACTTGATGAATTGCATATTTGCAGTGCTATTTTTATTGTTTTTTCAAGAAATTCACTTACTTGTGAGCACAGTAACTCTATCTTAAGCAAACCCCATCAGTGTTGTGGAACATTTATTGTGCATTACTCACTGTTGTTGGATAATTCAAAACACAGTATCACTAGAGTCAAAACACTTCCCATGCACTACAAGGTCATTGTTAATAACAGCTAAAAGTCTGAATGCACTTCCTATGCAGTATGCATAACTATTGCTTACAATTGGTTTGGAAGATTAATTCGGAAGAAGTTAGGATGCTATTTAAATATAAATCACCTTTAAGGATCTGAGTTTATGATCTCACTCTACTTATTTTTTGCTCCTTGAGCTCTTAGATTTCATGTCAAGCCTTCATTTAACATCAGTTATTCTTTAGATTTCATGTCAAGCACATTTAAATATCAGTTATTCTTTAGATTTCTACTCTCCCTCTTTCCCCTTGTACTGTTTGGTAGTATACAGATTGGGTCATCACCTGATCCTGCTTAATTACTTTGACAGATGTGCAGTACACACTGCGTCGTCCACTTCCCCCTCATTTAACATCGGCGGTAATACCTTATCGGACTATACTTTGGCTTTGCATCTGTTTCAGTCCCATTTGACTATATCGAATCAAACACAACGAAAAATTGAACAAAACCAACCACACAGAATTTTGTTACATTAGTACAATTACTACCTCACAATCAAACAACATATTATCAAAACCGCCTCACTTTTTTTTTTTCATTTTTTGTTCATGACAGTGCCAAAAAAGTTCTAAATGAAAACAAATTTCCCACAAACACATAATAAACAATTGCAATTGGAGAACTGTGCAGCAATAGTGAGCAACATTTCACTGATCTAGAGTCCAGTAATTTGCAATAGTGAGCAACATTTCACTGATCCAGAGTCCAGTAAATTGCCAAAAGATTTCAACATTTCTGTCTTGTGCATGGGTTAATATTGTCTATCCTTGTTCCAGCTGCAAAAAGATTTCACAGTGTCATCATTATTTACAACAACAAAACATTGACCATTATCCCAAATCTTTGGGCCAGCCAAGATGAATTTGCTGAAGATTATCATATCCTTATTAACTACCTCAAGCAAAATACTATCACTCACTACAAATTAAACTGATTGGAATTACAAGAATTACTACAAGCACCTCTAGCCCAGAAAACAGAGATGGGAAAAATCTTGCATCTAGAGTAAGCTTCCAGCTGTAATGTTGTTATCAAGGGCAGACAGAACGGTTGTTTTCCATATGTTTTTGTCATCACAGAGTGGCTTTCCTTGCTATGGCTGATAAAAATACTTTATATATATACGGATGGAGAGAGCGACGCGTCTTGGGGATTTCGAACTGCCGTGGCTAGACAGAGAGCTCTTCAGATTGGAGGTAGTAGATGGAAAGTTAAGATTAGGGTTTCGATGGTCGATTGGGGCTGGAGAGAGCGAGGTGTGATGGAGATTTAGAAGGTCGATTGGGGGTGGAGAGGACGGGGCTTCGATGAGAGAGAGAAAAAAGGAGACAGGAACGGATCTGGAAAAGGAGACAGGAACAGATCTGGAGAGGACGGGGCTTCGATGAGGGATCTTCGATGAGAGAGAGAGATAGATCTGAAGAGGAACAGAGAGAGATGAGAAGTTGAAGAAATTAACGGATCTGGAATTTGACTAAATTACCCCCAATCCTAAGTGATAGTAGCGGAAGAAATAGGGGCCACTGGATCTCATCCATGATCAAACTCCAGATCCAGCGGCTGATAAAAAAGTTCGCTGGTGAACAGGTGCGAACCAGTTCGTATATGATCAGTTCTCTCTCTCTCTCTATATATATATATATTTGATCGGGCCGGGCCTTAGGGTCTTGGGGTCTCTTGGAAAAAAAAAAGGCAGATTATTTTTTTCAGGTTTAAAATTTCCAGATATTGAAAAGATAAAAAAAAATGTTTTTCTCATCAAATGCTACTAGTCAGTTTTTGAACCGTAAAGAAAAATCAATGAAATATTTTTATGGCATTTACAGAATCTGTTATTATGAAAATAAATTATGGTTTTAATGGCAAAAATAAAGGAAATATTTTTCTCTCCTTTGGTTATAAAAAAGAAGATTTCTGTTGAACTAGAGAAAAACATTATTTCCTCCCCCTTTCAGTTATTTAGCGATTCTTTTTCTTTTTTGGGGTGCAAGTTGGTACATGTTGCCATTGGAGTATTGGGCAACACTGTAAATAGAAGCTCATTGTATCCTGGGGGAAGTATTTGGTGATCAACGATTCATCTCCAGAATTGGCCGAATAGCTTCTTATAGAAAGTGCAATCCACGCCTCGAGCCGTTCTCACATTTTCTTCCTGTTGCAGTTAAAGTCGATCGATCAATCCATTCCAGAACCGTGCGGTGCTACCAGAAGGTTAACTTGGGCATTCAGGTCTACTAATTATTTTCTGAACAATTTTAAGAAGCTAATCTTCTTATTAGTAATCTATAATGGCACTAGTATCTGATGCAAGTATAATTCAAACAAACCCAAAAAATTTGCTGGCCACAACTTTAAATGATGGAAGAACAAAATGTTTTTCTATCTGTCGCTGAAGGAAGTTGCCTATGTTCTTAGCACCGACTGTCTTGTTATGCCTAACCTGGAACCAGTTGATGTTCATGAAAAGACCAAATCTTAGATATCATTTCAGACTGGAAGGATGCCGATTTTAAGTGTAGGAATTTCATCTTCAATGGGCTATCCGACGAACTGTATGACTATTACTTACAGTCCGATACGGGTAGATCTGTTTGTGAGGCATTGCAAAAGAAATATGACACTGAGGAGGCTTGGCTCGAAGAAATTTGCAGTCATTCGCTATCTCAAATACACCATGGTCGATGACAAGCTGGTAATTATTCGATCACACGAGTTACAGCACATTGTTCATGAGATCATTTCAGAGGGTATACCCCCTGATGAGAAATTTTCAAGTAGCTGTGATGATTGACACGTTACCACCTGGTTGGAAAGACTTCAAGAATATCATGCAACACAAATCAAAGGAACTGATCATGGAGAATTTGATAATAAGGCTTAGAGTTGAGGAGGGATCCAGGAAACAAGACCAGAAAGAGGAAGCTTTGTTTGTTCAATAGAACAAAGCAAAGGTCCATTTGAAACCAAAAAACAAGCCGTTCAAGAAGAATACTAATCGGAAGTTCAATTCGAACAACCATTAGAATGGTCATAATCAACGTCAGAATCCGAATAAGAGAAATAACCAGCAAGCCCAAACCAATAACAATGGAAAAAAATCCTATCAAGTGTTGGAAATGTCATTGATTTGGACATATCGCTAGGAACTGTCGATCGCATGCGCATGCACCACAAGCAAATGCTATCGAATGGCCTTTAGTGGCCATGATCACTGAGATCAACATGGTCGGTGTAACCGACGGGTGGTGGGCTGATACGGGCGCTACTAAGCATGTCTGCTATGAGCGCAGCTGGTTCAAAACCTATAAGGAGATTGAAGATCAGAAAGTGCAACTTGGTAATTCTAATTGCATCAATGTGCTGGGCACTAGAGAGGTGGACTTGGAGTTTACCTCTAGTAGGACTGTAACCCTAAAAAATGTCTTGCACACTCCTGATATGAGGAAGAATTTGGTTTCTAGATACCTTCTCAACAAGGCTGGGTTTCATCTGAGTATTGGATCTGACCAGTATGTTATAACTAAGAATGCCATGTATGTGGGAAAGGGATTTGCTTGTAATGGGATGTTTAAGCTTAGTATTGAAATGAATAAGAATAATTCATCTGTTTACTCCTTGTCTTCAGTAAATTTATGGCACTCTAGACTATGTCAAGTTAACAAGAAATTGGTAAATAATATGAGCAAACTAGGCATGATACCGAAAACTGACTTAAATGAATTTGAGAAACGTACTTCCTGTAGTCAAGCTAGATAATTAAAATTTCACATAAAGGTGTAGCTAGAGAAACAAATATTCTAGACTGGATACATTCTAATATATGTGAGATTAATGGAACTTTAACTAGAAATGGTAAAAGATATTTCATGACGTTTATTGATGATCATTCTAATTATACTCATGTTTATCTTATGGCACATAATAGTGAAGCAATTGACATGTTTAAAACTTATGTAGCTGAAGTACAAAATCTATTTGAAAGAAATATTAAGAGATTTCGTAGTGATATAAATACTGAATATGAATTCAAACAATTATACGCATCATTAGGAATTATTCATGAGACTGTTGCACCTTATTCACCTGAATCTAATGGAAAACCTAAAAGAAAGAATAGAACTCTTACTGAATTGGTAGTTGCTTCTCTTAGTTCAGGTGCACCCAAATCTTTATGGGGTGAAGCTCTTTTATCTGTTTGCCGTGTTTTAAATAGAATTCCGCATAGAAAGCCTAATATTGATTGTTTTAGAGTTTGGAGTTGTTTAGCATATGTTAGAAAACCTTATCCTAAAAGAATCAAACTTGCAAGTAGAGCATATGAATGTGTTTTTATTGGTTATGCAGATAACAGTAAGGCTTCAAGATTTCTATACCTGAATAATAATCTGATTATTGAATCTTTAGATGTTGATTTTTACGAGGATAAATTTACTTATTAAGAAATAGTGGGAGTAATAGTGGGGGTTCACAACCCTTTACTTCTTCTAGTGTACCTCAAGCTGATACACCTCTTAATGTTGATTCTCATAATATAGATTCTGAACCTCGTAGAAGTAAACGTGCTAGAACTACTAAAGATTTTGGCAATGATTATGTTGTATATGCTTTAGATCTAACCCTAGTTCTATCAAAGAGGCCTTAACTTCACCCGATACCGATTTGTGGCAAGAAGCCATAAATGACGAGATGGATTCACTAACCTCTAATGGTACTTGGGAGTTAGTGGACTTACCTCGTGGTTGTCGTTCTATACGGTGCAAATGGATAAGAGGAAACTAAAATCAGATGGTACTATTGAAAAGTTTAAAGCTAGATTAGTAGCTAAAGGATATGTAAAAAAAGAAAATATTGACTTCTTTGACACTTACTCTCCTATGACTCGTATGACTACCATTAGAGTCTTATTAGCTATTTCTGCTGTGCATAATTTATTGATTCACCAGATGGATGTTAAAACAACTTTCCTTAATGGAGAACTTGAAGAGGAACTTTATATGGATCAGCCTGAAGATTTTTTGATTCTAGGGAAGGAACACAAAGTTTGTAAGTTGAATAAGACTCTATACAGTCATAAGCAAGCTCCTAAATAGTAGCACAACAGAATTGATCAATTATTACTCTCAAATGGTTTTTCTACTAATAATATTGATACATGCCTTTATTATAAAGCATCTAGTAATAGCTGCATTATGCTTTGTCTATATGTAGATGATTTACTCATTTGTGGTTCTTCGCTTGAATTAATTTCAGAGACTAAATCTATTCTTAGTCAAAAATTTTATATGAAGGACCTAGGTGAGGCCAATGTTATTTTAGGCATGAAAATCACACGTATTGAGACTGGTATTACTCTTGATCAATCTCATTACATTGAGAAGATCTTGAAGAAATACAATTACTTTGACCATAGACCTGCATGTACACGTAGTGACCCTCAAGTTAAACTTTTAAAAAATTCTGGTGCTGTAGTCAGACAAAAGGAATATGCTAGTATTAATGGTAGCCTACACTATGCTACTGACTGCACTAGACCTGATATTGCATATGCAGTAGGGGTATTATGTAGATTTACGAGTTATCTTGGTTCTGAGCATTGGAATGCTATTGACAGAGTCATAAGGTACTTGAAAAAGACCATGAACTTAGGACTACATTATCAGAGGTTTCCCACTGCTCTTGAGAGATTTAGTGATGCAGACTGTAATTCATTTTCAGATGATTCCAAGGCCACAAGTGGATACATTTTTAGTATCACTGGTGGTGCTATTTCTTGGAGGTCAAAGAAACAGACTATCCTAACTTACTCTACTATGGAGTCTGAGTTAGTTGCTCTAGCTGCTTCTAGTGAGGAGGCAAGCTGGTTGAGGAACCTCTTGTCTTACATTTTTTCATGGAGTAGGCCTATACCTCCGATCATAATCCACTCAGATAGTACTTCTGCCATAGCCAAAGTGCAAAACATTTACTATAACGGTAAGAGATTAACAATTCGTCGCAAATAGAGTACGGTGAGAGAGCTCCTCACATCTGGTGCTGTTTCTGTGGATTTTGTGAGATCATAAAGTAACCTTGCAGATCCTTTAATGAAAGGATTATCTCGAGACAAATTTTGGAACACATCGATAAGGATGTGACTGAAGCCCATTTAGAATCACATATGGTGGGAACCCAACCTATACAGCTGGAGATCCCAAGACATAGGTTCAATGGGAAAAACAAACCATACTGTGATTGGAATCATGCAACCAAGGAGTTTACCACTCCTTAGTCCATCTTGATGTGTATGTGCATGATGTTTTGCAGCCTTAATAAGTTCTATATCTCTCCATGAGAGAAGTGTCTAGCTACAAGAGCACTTTTGATAGACTCACCGGGGTGATTGTGAAGTGTGGCCACTTCTATGAGAATGAGGCTGATTCTCTATAATATTCACCTATACTGGGATAAAGCACAAGGCCGAAATGTGCTGACATTTAGAACTTGCACCGGTAGAATCATGTGTAGTTTTCCTTCACTATGTGAATACGGGAGATGAGTTCAAGACTTAAGATCACTCATTCCTCTTGCATTTTGGGAATTTTCCACTATGTAATGTTCAAGTCTTCGGACACCTTACTTATGCATGGTTCTATACTTTTGGAAAACTACTTCTCTTCAAATTAGTGTTTTAAATATATAAGTAGGGGTGTTGCTGCTAATTTCGGTATGGGATCAAACAGATGAATTTGTGAATTCTTTTGGAAACAAATAAGGCAAACCTGGTGAATTTCGGCCGGCATTTGACTGTTTCTCACTGCTGCCGTTAACCTGCAAAAAGTTTGATACACCGGAATGGATCCCAGCGAGGAACCCTCCAACGCTCGAGTCAGTAATCAGGAAGATTATGAAAGAGCGGTTTGTGGAAAAATATTGATTACCTTTCTTATGGTGGGGGAAGAGGGGTATTTATAGTCGCCTTTAGAGACAGTTTAGAGATAATCATTTATCCCTATATCCTGGTATTTTTGGATAAGATGTAGAGTTTAATTCATTTCATGATAAGGGATTTGGTTTGAACCGTCTCTTAGAGATAATCATGAATTTGAATTACTCTTCAAATGACCTGGGCTGGTTTGTAACAGGATGCCACCCATACCCAAAAGGACAGATCCATTTTTGGGTTATTGGGCTTTGAAGAAAGATCCAGTTCCCATTTCAGACCCGTTTGTGGTGGAAATTACCGTGTTACCCCTAAGAGCTTTAGGATTTGTGCCCAATTTGAACGGTCCAAATTTGGTTCTATTTTTAGCCATGTCACAAGCCCCCCACTCCTGAAGACTGAGTTTCACAGCCTTGGAGGAGTAGTTCGTCCGTTTTTAATGGCTTATAGAATTTATCGGTGTTCTGGGGAAATTTGGATCTTTCTCGAGGTGTAACAGTATTATTCTGAGCTTGTAAAATGCCTAATATTACTCTCAAAATTTTCTGGACTTTTTTTTTGTGATTTTCCAGATTTTCTGAATTTTCTTTCCAATTTTTAGTCATTTTTAAATTTTTTATTCAATTTTCGAATTTAAATAATTAATTTTTGAATATATTAATTGATTATTCTAATTTAATAATTATATTTTTAGAATTTTAAAATTATTTTCCAAATTAATAATTATTTTTAGAATTTTTAATTAATTTTTTTCAGATTTTTTTAAATAACTAATTCAAATTAATAATTAAATAAATTAATTAATATTTACCTGTACATGTGGCACCATCAGGAGTGTTGATCAAAATCAAGTGCGAATCTTGAAGCAGAGTATTTTTCCCTGTTTAAGCTTCAGTGACAAGAACGCTCGAATTCGAGCAGCGAGCTTCCCGACTTCCGTGACGAAGGAGCTTGGCCGTAATGGCGAGGAGCTCAATGGAGCTCGGCTGTGGTGGAGAGGAGCTTGTCGGAGCAGGGCGACGGAGGCGTGGAGCTCTGCACAGTGCAGGGGAGCTCGGTAGCGAGGAGCTCGACTTCGGAGCTCGTGAAGAGGAGTTCGACGATGGAGCTCGTGAAGGGGACATCGATGATGGAGGGTTGAGGTCAGCAACGGAGGAGGGGAGGAGAGGAGCTCGAGCTCTGCATTGGTGCTCGATGGCGAAGGGTTCGAAGCTTGTGAGCTTGGCTAGGAGTTCGGTGAAGGGAATAGCTCGGCGAGGCAGCTCGGAGCTCGACGGAGTGAGGTCGACGACGGAGGAGGGGAGGAGAGGAGCTCGAGATCTGCACTGGAGCTCGATGGCTTGGTGAGCTCTGGTGACGAGGGAGCTCGGCATTGGAGAGGAGCTCGACGGAGAACGGCGACAATGAAGGGGAGCTCGATGAGTCGGTGTTTTGGGTTTGACGAAGCTCCGAGCTTTGGCTACTTGTGGAGTTCGGTGAAGGTGATGGTGAGGTCGGCGTGGAGACCGACGGAGGATGGGAGGAGAGGAGCTAACGAAGGAGGTGACTTATGATGGTTTTTGAAGAAGAAGGTCGACGAGGGAGTTGGGTTTTTTGTTTCTTTTGGTGCTCAATCTCGAAGGAGAAGAAGAAGAGGAAAACAGAGGAGTGGTTGGGGGTTTGGGTCCTAAACAGGCTCAAATTTGACTTATTAACCCCTTAATTTAATTTTTCTTTTGTTTGACGAATCTAAGACGTTGATCGTGATCGAGCACGAATATTGAGGTGGAGTGTTTCTCCATTTTCCAGTTCGGTGGCAAGAGTGCTTGGCACACAACACCGAGCTCCAATAATAGGTCGGCGTGCTGACACGTGGCAATCAATGGTTGACTGTTGACTCGGTCAACATTGACTCTTTTTTTTGTTTTAATCACAACCGTTGATCACGATCGAGCGTGCATCGAGAGGCAGAGTTTTTTCCTCATTTTAGCGTCGGTGACAAGAATGCTTGAGGAGCACTGCCGACGTCCAGAGACACTTTGAGAGAGCGACACGTAGGGAATTTTGATCGTTGACCTGTCAAAGCCCCTTTCTCCAATTACGGCGTCGGTGACAAGAATGCTCGGCAAGAGCTACCGAGGTCTAGGAAGAATTCGGGAAGGTGATACATGGAGATTTTGACCCAGTTCGTGTTGACTTAGTCAACCCCTCGGTTAGCTTTGTGCATCTGCATTGTAACTGGCTTTCCCGGTGCTACGGAGGTCGGATTGGGGCATTTGAACCTTCGTTTCGAAGTTGACTCAATGATCTACAATTTCTCTTCAGAAGTTAGTTGAAGAATCACCCTTCTTCATGGTCAAAATAGTCCCACAACATCTTTGCCTTCATGAAGTTGAAAAGAGTTTTGTAAGACTCTAGGGGAGGTCTATTCTTGGAGGCGAGTTTAGGGAGCGTCTCTAGACGAGTTAGGATCCGAACTCTCTTGGAAGAAGGCCGCTCAGGAGGCGAGCAGAGCAAAGAGCTTCACCAGGCTCTAGGAGAGCCGTTTGGGAGACGAGTTTAAGGAGCAATCCTGGGGAGAGTTGAGCACCGAACTCGTTGAGAAGAAGGTCGCTCGGAAGGCGAGCAGAGCGAAGAGCTTCACTGGGATCTAGGAGAGATCCGTTCGGGAGATGAGTTTGAGGAGCAACTCTAGGGGAGAGTTGAGCTCCGAACTCGTTGAGAAGAAGGCCGCTCGGAAGGGTGCGGAGAGAAGAGCATCACCAGGCTCTAGGAGAGAGCCATTTGGGAGACAAGTTTGAGGAGCAACTCTAAGGGAGAGTTGAGCTCCAAACTTGCTTATTGCAAAATTTAACCTATAGTGGGAGTAGTATGAATGTTCGTTTTGAGCCCCAAAACTGCATACTTGCAAGCTGTGGGGGCAATTTCAAACCATAATTGTGAACTTCGAACTAGTTGTTACGGAATTATCAACGAGTTGTAGGAGCAATTCTGAACAGTGAGCTGCTCCGCACTTGCTTGTTCGCAAGCGGCTAAAGCGGTGTTGAACCATGTGTTGGATTCCGAACTTGTTATTTTAAGAATTTCAACGAGTTGTAGGAGCAATTCCGAATGGTGAGCTACTTCGCACTTGCTCGTTCTCAAGGGCTAAAACGGCGTCAAACCAAGTATTGGACTCCGAACTTGTTGTTTGAGGGGGTTCAACGAATTGTAGGAGCAATTCCGAATGGTGAGCTGCTTCGCACTTGCTTGTTTGCAAGAGGCTAAAGCGGCGTCAAACCAAATGTTGGACTCCGAACCCATCTTTTGAGCATAGTAAGTTGTGGGAGCAGCCCTGTAGGACAATCTGGACTCCGAACTTACCATTCAACGAGTCGTAGATGTGACTCAGAGAGATAGAAATAAGGCAAATGCAAAAAATTTCAATAGAAAAAAGCTAAGTTTTATTGAGACAGACTAAGTGGCCGCTTCAATGGGGCGAGCCATTATTACATGCTTTTGGCCGTGTTACAAGCATCGGCCTTATTGAAAACTGAAAACCTACTTCTACGACAGGGTGAACGCTTTTCAGGAGGAGTATGTTTCTTCCCCTATTGGACCTCTATGGATAAGGTGGAGGATGGCCCCAGGTTCGGAGTCTTGGAACTCGGCAGCCCTCTCAGGTTTGTTTGTTGGCTCCTCGGGTGGAGGATCGGCCCCGTCCTTTCTAACAAACTTGGTTAGGTGTCCCCGCTGTATGAGTTCTTCGATCTCCTCCTTGAGAGCCCGATAATCGTCCGTGTCGTGGTCGTGGTCCTAATGAAAGCGGCACCACTTATCCCTGTTCCTTTTCTTGCCAGGGGTATTCATTCTAGGGGGACCACGGAGTAGTCCTTCCTTGTCCACCTCCATATGAACTGCTAATATACTAGCATTAAGGGAGGTAAACTTCTCAAAACGAGGAGCTAGGGCGGCGTTGGCCACTGTCGTCCCTCTGGAATTTCTGGGACCCTTCTTCACTTGTATTCTTTCATTTGTTCCAGGAAGATGTCTCCTTTCGATCGGGGGTGTTGAGAGCCTCTTCCGCTCGGATGCACTTCTCACTCCTAAGCAGGAGTTCCGAGAAGTCCCGAGGAGGCTTCTTGGCAAGGGACAGCTTGAGGTCGGCGTTATTGACGTTGTGCCTGAATGCTGCAGGGGCCACCAATTAGTTGAGAGAGATAATAAACCGGGCTTCGGCGGTAAAGCGCCGAACGTAATCTCTTAAGTGTTCACCATTTCTTTGGCTGAGGGCTAGCAAAGATGCACTTGTTTTCTCGGCTCGGCGACTGCTAACGAAGTGGGTGAGGAAGAGCTCCTCAAACTGTTCGACTGAGAAGATGGAATTTCCTTCATGAGTGGCGGTGACGAGGGCTAGGCGCACACTGATCCTGACTCATGGCAATATTAAGAGCTCGCAGGATATCTTCTTTGAAGTTCTGGAGCTCGGCCTGAGTGACTGGTGCCCCTCCAACTCGGCGGTCCCCTGGTGCGGCTCGGCTTATTAGAGTATGACTTCTCCGCCGACGACGTGGAAGAGACTTTCTTTGCCTCCTCAGGGGAGGGGATTTTTTGGTCCTCGGCCCGCAGGGGGTCCGGGCTCTCAGGGCCCCTAGGCGCTCGGGTTGAGGGACTTCCTCAAGGGCTCACCTTTCATTCAAGCGGGTTCGGAGGTCGACCCCCTGCTGACGGTTAACAATTACTTGACGGAGATCCTGCCCTGGAGGACTTTGAGAAGCCATAGAGTCAGTTGAGGGATTGTGGACCGAGACATGGTCGTGAAGAGGGTTTTGCTTTGGACGACTTCGATGAGAGCCCCCCGGGGTAGCCCCCCGAGACTCTGGAGGGGCCTGCTGAAGAGGAAGCTATTGCAAAAGGGGATGTTCAGGCTGTGGTTGCTGAACTTGTTGGTCGGGTTGAAGAAGAACCTCATGAAGTGGTTGAAGGGGAGGAAAAGGAATGGCTCTTTGGCTGGAAGCTGTTGCTTTTCCTTTCCCTTTCGAAGGCATGGTTTGGAAACTGCCTTTACCGGTGATATGTGACTGGATTACTTTTTCGTTTCACACAGACGACGCCAATCTGTTGCTGCTAATTTTAGTGTGGGAGCAAACAAATGAATTTGTGGATTCTTTTGGAAACAAATAAGGCAAACCTGTTGACTTTTGGCCAGCATTTGACTGTTTCTCACTTCTGCCGTTAACTAGCAAAAAGTTCGATACACCGGGATGGATCCTGGCGACGAACCCTCCGATACTCAAGTCAGTAATCAGGAAGATTATGAAAGAGAGATTTGTGGAAAAATATTGATTACCTTTCTTGTGGAGGGGGGAGAGGGGTATTTATAGTCACCTAGACAGTTTAGAGATAATCATTTATCCCTATGTCCCGGTGTTTTTGGATAAGATGTAGAGTTTAAATCGTTTCATGATAAGGAATTTGGTTTGAACCGTCTCTTAGAGATAATCATAAATTTGAATTACTTTTCAAATGACCTGGGCTGGTTTGTGACGGGCTGCCACCCATACCCAGTAGGACAGATCCTTTTTTGGGTTATTAGGCTATGAAGAAAGACCCAGTTCCCATTTCAGATCCGTTTGTGGTGGAAATCAACATGTTACCCCTGAGAGCTTTAAGATTCATGCCCAATTTGAACGGTCCCAATTTGGTTCTATTTTTAGCCATGTCAGGGGATTGTTGAAATTTAGTATTAAAATACTTATTTTATTGTTTACTGTTAACATTGTCTTGTGGCCCAATGGTTAAAGTTTTGGGCTCACATGAAGTTGGAGGATCAATTCTCATCTTCAACATATTATATATATATATATATATATATATATATATATATATCTTTGGCCCAGCCGAGCCGTAGGGTCTTGGGGTCTCTTGGAAAAAAAAGACAGATTTTTTTTTTGGTTTTAAATTTCCAGATTTTGAACAGATAAAAAAAACATTTTTCTCATCAAATGCTACTAGCCGTTTTTGACCAGCAAAGAAAAATCAATGAAATTTTTTTATGGCATTTACATAATCTGTTATGATGAAAATAGATCCTGGTTTTAATGGAAAAAAATATAAAGGAAACATTTTCTCTCATTTGGTTATAAAAAGAGGATTTCTGTTAAAAAGAAAAAGTAGAGAAAAATAGTATTTCCTCCTCCTTTCAGTTATTGAGCGATTCCTTTTCTTTTTTGGGGTGCAAGTTGGTACATGCTGCCATTAGTGTATTAGGAAACACTGTAAACAGAAGCTCGTTGTATCATGGGGGAAGTATTTGGTGATCAACGGTTCATCTCCAGAATTGGCCGAATAGATTCTTAAAGAAAGTGCAATCCATGCCTCGAGCCGTTCTCACACTTTCTTCCTATTGCAGTTAAATTCGATCGATCAATCCATTCCAGAACCATGTGGTGCTATCAGAACGTTAACTTGGGCATTCAGGTCTACTAATTATTTTCTCAACAATAAATAATCACATAAACAATGAATAAACTTCAATAATCCATGAAATAGATCCACAAAATAATATCCAACATCTGGAAATAAACCTCCGATAAAAATGACTGGAATACAAAGTATGAAAATGAAAATAGTATTAAAAATAAATAGCATGAACGAGGTAATAAAATTGGCTAAAGTCTTGACTCCATTCCTTAGAAGATTTGCTCACCAAGTCCTTCGGTCAATTCTCCTTGTGTACCTGCAAGGTCATTAACTATAGTTTTTGTGTGTGTCTGTGTGTGTTTCTATGTTTGTGTCTGTGTGTGTGTGTTGTGTGTGTGTGGGGGGGGGGGGGGGGAGTGTCTGTTAGAGCAAGTTACGTGCAACAATTAGTAGCAAGCAAAGAGCTATGGAACATGGTATATCAAGGAGTATTAAACTAGAACAAAATCAAAGGTCAATAACAAGGGTTGATAATAAAATCAAGAGTCTATAGTTAATCATGCAATGATCAGTGACTACAATTAATAATCAAGTAGATAACAATAGTCATGTTAAAAAAAGCAAGTGTCAATCCTAAGTGTATAAATCTTTTATTATCTTATCTAATTCACGTAATTCTGCGTCCCATACCACATGTTTGGTGCATAAAAACAGTGAATTTTTTAGACTATAGTGGTGAACTCTACAGATCATGTACTTGGCAACAATAATCAATAACCGATCTTCAATCATCCATAATTCATCATCCATAACCATAATCAATAGAGAAACAAGGGACCCTTCTCCGAGTATAGTCTCCAATGTTGTCCACTACTAAGTCAACCCTTATTACCCCAGCTTGTGATTATTTATTATAATTAAATTATAAAATGCAATGGGTATAGAAATATTGAGGCAATGTCAAGTAGGTTTCAAGTCTATGCAATGCATGATATATTTAATTCCACTCATTATATGCAAAATTAAACATATTTATTTTTTATCTCACAAAAACACACATTCTGGAAAACAAGACGTTGTTGTACAAAAACTAACTTTCCCGTTACTAAAGGAAAGTAAATCAGGTTCCTTCAAGGTTTCTAGAAACTATACTCCTTAACGGTTCCAACACATATACACATGACATGTTTCGATTATAATAACTACAACAAACAATCAATTCTTTACGAATTTGCTATTCAGGCAGCAACTCAATATAAAATTATTACATACATAATTAGACTAAAAACTTATTTAATATCCTTGCAAAAGTTATAATCTAGTTCCTGGATCTGTTCATTAACCTTACCGAAAATCTTAGGTCCTAATTCTTAAGTTAACCTACTGATTTAATTAATTGAACATGACAACATATCTTTAAAACAGAATTTTGGAGTTAAGACATTACAGTGGTAGAATTTGAATATTTTGCAATCTGAAAGTCGGATCGAAAATCCGTTAAGTGGTCTGGATTCCAGATAGAAAAGGATATAACTTTTATTTAACAAGTTCTAAGTGATTTTATCTGTAGCTAGGTCAAAATTCCAGTTCTTTACTAATCAGGTGTTCTGGCAGAAACCTAAGGTCAAGTTTTCCTATGCATAACGAGACTAGAAATTCACCAAGTAATCCCATAAAAATTATAAAACAACTCCTAATCATGTCTAGCAACATCCTGGTTAATTCTCAAGTTTTTATTCTCCTGGTGATATTTTATTTTCATTAGTAAATCATGTTGGTATGCCTCTAGACAACAATCTGGAATTTAAAACTTAACAATCCTAAAAATAGGATAGCTTGTTGTCTACAAATCGGAATTCAGATTCGTAAGAAGTTCTAGAAATTAGATTCAGAGGGTTACACATTTCGTTTACAAAGTTCTAATTAATTCTATCAGTATCAAGGTCATAATCTCACTACAACATGGGATAAACAGTAGGATAACAGTAAAATGTACACATATGCAACAATCATGATAATCAACCCACATATACATATAACAAGAAATGAACTAGTGTTTATACTCAATAATTAGGATGGACTCCTACTGTTAACATGACAAAATTATTATCACTATAGCATTAAATTCACGAATCTAGTTATAACATCATAGACAACCGAAATGCATTCAAATCATTATTTCTTCTACATAACGTGTCTCTAGTCTATGTTCGTGTGGTGTATGCATATGATGACTGATAACATGGCTTAGAAAAAAGAGATTTATTACTTGGTTTCGCCGATAAATCCGTAATAACAAATTTGAAGGGTAACAAGCAAATTAAGATACAATGAACGAAATAACGAATTACTTGCGGAGATCAAATAATTATTGAACTAGAGCAACAAGTTGGTTCAAGAGAACTTGCCTTATGTGACGATTACGATGGCTACGCCAGAAGGAAAAAGCGTGGTGACGATCATGACGAACAAGAGCGACGTTAAGGACCTCAGGATGCACTGTTGTTGGTGTTGCTGCCTTAGGTAGTTGGACTCTTCAGGGGGTGCTGTTGATGATGGTGGCTGTGCTGGCGACGGAGGAAGGAGATGGTCGGTAATTGCAGGGGCTCGGTTGCTGCAGCGGCACGGGTGACTAGTTGCTTTGCTATTCGGGAAGGAGGAGAAGGTGGCAATCGGTTGGTAGCCGGCTGTGGTGGCGAAGGCAGTCGCGGCTGTAACACCCCGAATTCCAAATACAGCTGAATTTGAGTTCCATAGGATTTTTTCACTTCACATCGTACAATTTTACAAGGAAATAAAAACTTTATTTTACATCAGAGTTACATTTACATTTACATTTATACAGAGAAAGCAAATTTTACAATAATGAATGAATACAACAACAGCTGAATAATCTTTAGGCATCAATTTCTCCTTAGTCTTTTTCATGTGCTTTACTCTGCATAGAAACTGTGGGCGCGTCTGTTCATTCAACTGACGAAATATTATACACGGCCATATTCTTTATGCCGGAAATAGTATAACGATTCTCAAAACTTAACAAACCACAAACTTGTTCACAAACAAAGCTAAGGGAACTATCCTATTGATGTCGTGTCGTGAATGTGCACTTATTCCTTAATGCAATTATTTATGTTATATGACACTAATGCGCACTTTTTCAGAGTCTATGCAGCCCATACTACATAGGTCCGAGGGCAAGCCCTTAACCATTCTTCATCTTGTAGGGTTCAATCCCTCGCCATGACTTAATCTACTACTGTAACTACGGTAAGTATCCTAGATGTTCTATGATGTACGAACTCATATCTAGGCGCCCTGGAGAGAATCCCAACGCACTGTCACATGACTCATCATGCAGGCATCCTTTGGTAATTCACCTTCTACCATAGACATGACACCACCCGCAGTTACCAAACACCCCACGAGCATTGCCACCGGGACGGTACTCTGGAGCAGTATCCACGTCCTACTCATAACGCATCATGGGACATCCTGTTAATACTCTCACGCCGCCAATCCAATAGCCTCCATACTCATGTTTTTCTCTTACTTTCATCACCTCTTCACTATGTATATAGTCTTTAATTTAATTGAATCATGAACAAAATCAATCTCTTAGGGTTAGCACTCTCACTATACCGGTCTTACTCATTCGTTTCACATGACCCAACTCTTGGTCTTTTCATTTCAACATTTCTTTTATTGCCGGTATAAGGCTTAGCCACACCCTAGTTCTTAATTTCGACTCATAATTACAACATTGAGTTTTTCATACTCATAAAGTCTCTTTCATGATTAATCATAATTCACATTCATAGTATTCATGTATTCATATTGATAATGCTCTTCATAACTCATCATGTCATCTAATTTTAATTTTCAAGTACAATGTCATGCGTAAATAATTAAAATCAATTCTTCAAACATGTCACATTCACTAGTTCATACTTCCACATAATTCTCTTAATCTTTATTTTAATCCATACTAATTTCACAATTCACAATTTCACTTAGTTTCACGATTCACACTTTTCAAATTTCTCATTATAAAATCTCATTTTAAAATTCCTTAAAACAATCCATTTAATTTTCTTTATTTAAAAGACAATTTAAGCTAATAATTAAAATAATTCCCTTCTTGAAAAATAGTCTCGGATTTTCAATTACATTTCATCAAAAGTTATAGAAATTTATTTCATGAAGACTAGATAATTTCTAGGAATTTTCCTACATTTTTATTTCAATTTTAATTTATTTTTATAACCCTAAAAAATATTAATTATTTCATCAAAACCACTTCTTTAAACCGAAACCCACACCCGGCTTCGAATCCAAAACCAGCGGCCCAAAGGACAATGCCCAAGACCACTGCACCAAACAACTGAGGCGTAATGAGTTGGGATTTAACCCTTGTGTATTGACTTTTGGTGGTCGGGAATTTTTTTTTCGAAAAAAAAAAGTTAAAACTGTAACGCCCCGAATCCCAAATACACTGAATTCGAGATGTTCTACAGGATCTTTTCACTTTCTTTAGTACAATTTTACAGGGAAATTAAAACTTTTCATCACACATCAGAGTTTACATCATAATTACATCTTTCTTTTGCACAGCGGAAGTAAAATACAACAATTTGATACAAATACAACAGCATAATGTAATCTTTAAGCATCCATTCTTCTTTAATCTTTAACATGACATATACCTGCATATAAGACTATGGGTACGTCAGTTTATTCAACCGACGAACATTATACACGGCCATCCTCTCTATGCCGGAAATAGTATAACTTAACATTTCATATTTAGCAAACACAAACTTGTCACATTCAAACTAAAGGGACTATCCTATTGATGTCGTGTTGTGATTGTGCACTTAGTCCTTAATGCAGTTTATTATGTTACATGACACTAATGCGCACTTGTTCGGATTCTATGCATCCCATACTACATAGGTCCGAGGGCAAGCCCTTATTCGTTCTTCATCTTTATAGGGTTCAATCCCCCGTTATGCCTTAAACTACTACGGTAACTACGGTAGTGTCTTAGATGTCCTATGATCTATGAGCCCATGTCCAGGCAGCCTGGAGGGGAATCCCACGCACTGACACGACGCATCGAGCAGGCAACCTATGGACAATTCAGCCTCCGCCATGGAACAATGGCACCACCCATAGCCACTCGAACATCCCACGAGCGTCGCCACCGGGACGATAATTCCGGAGTAGCGCCCACGCCATGTCTTGACACCGCTATCCGATGGCCCCCATACTCATGTTTTTCTTCTACTTTCATCACGTCTCCACTATGTACTAGTCCTTAGTTTAATTTAAAAATCATGAACAAAATAATCACTAGAGTTAGCCTCTCCATCAACCGGACTTATTCATTTGTTTCATCATGACCAACCTTGGTCTAATTTCATCTCAATTCATTTTTCTCAATGCCGGGGAGACTTATCTACTCTATTTCAAATTTTATTTCACAATCTTTAACTCATGACAATTTCCATGTCGAGTTTTCATACTCATTCTTTCTTTTACAATTCATGATTGCACTTTATTCACAAGTCCACAATGAATACTTTTAACTCACAAAGTTCATATTTATAAACAACAACTTCTTTTTCCCTTTCATAAGTCATGGTTTTAATTTCATAATCATACATGAATTTATACAACTTCATAATATCACATTTCAACCTTCATACTTCATATCTTGCACAATACTCACAATGAGAATAAATAAAATCATGTCACACCACAAGAACTTTTGTCAATTACTTTATAATAGCCTATCTTTATAAGTTATAAATTCCATAAGTGTGTATCTTGTAACCAAAGCTCTAATTATGCCTTTTATTCACAAACCATATTGTATTTTATTCAATTAATACCCAAATCACTCTTATAAAATTCCTTGTATTTTTATGAGAATTACCATATTTATTTCATAATTTTTGGACTTCAAAAACACCCAAAAAATATTTTTTTCCTTATATGCCGAACCCAAGATTCGAACCAGGCGCCGCACCAAGACAGCACAGAGCCCCGACCACTAGGCCGGTCGCTGAACACGTCATAAAAGCGACTGGGGACTATATAACCCTGAGTTCGCTGTTTACTGTTTTTAGGGAAATTTAACAAAAAGAAGTGTTCCGCTCGGGATTCGAACTGTGCAACCCAGAGAAGCCAACCGGGGTCCAAGACCACCTGAGCCACTGGCTCGGGTTGTCACTAATCCAATTAAAAATCCATTTGTATTATTTTCGTACTGTTTTAAAAATAACTCGATATTCAATAAGCCATAGTCTCTTATTACTTTGGTAAAATTTTCTAAAAACTTCCAGATTAAATCCTCAGTCATATAAGTCCATACCAGTAAAATAATATAATTTTTTTTGGTACTAATGAAATATATTTTTCACACACAAAAATCCAAGATTTATTTACTAACTACAATAAATTGTATTTTCGACATTGCCATATAATTAATCTACTAGTCTTTTTATTCAATAATTTCATAGTGATAATTTACTGAAATTAGTTCTTAACTCAACCAATATACATGTGAGTTCAATAGTCCATATCCATATCAACATATAAGTCTATTCATCTCAATTTCATAATTAACAAGCATGCATTATGTCTCTAATCACAATAGCAACATCCTCAATTAAATTTTGTTACCATCATAACTTCATGTTAATGAACATGGAGCAATCTACATACAACTTAATCTTAACACTAGAGTCATATAAGTTAATCATCACATTTCAAACCATTCACATACTAACTACTCAATTCAAGTGGACTCTTATTAATATTTTCATGCATCTTTGATGGTTGAAACTAAGCATGGACCTACTTTAGAAATATAAAATGTTTTACCCACCTTAATTGGAGAGAAAACACAAACAAAGCAACTACGTCCTTGTAGACGAAAGCACCACCTCCTAGCCAAAAGAGTGCACAACTCCAAGCTTCCAAGCCAATGCCGAATGCTCCTTCAAGTCCACACCGAAAGCTTCCCTTCCTTGATGCCGGCCACTCCAAGCAACAACAACCCACACAATTCTCTTATCTTTTTATAACTCACACAATGATAATACTATAACTTAGAAATACACTTTGCATATGAAAAATTAGCCATGAGAAGGGGGGTATTTATACTCAAAGATGAGTGAAATGGAGGGCCAAGATTGTCTTGGTGGTTGTTGGATGAAGGGTTTAGATCAAAGTAGAAGTTAGAAGAACTACCCACTTCCTTGAAACTACCACCATGTTCTCCACACCCAAAATCAAAAATCCCTCCAGAAGAATGATACCCGGCCTCAAATAGTGAGTGTGCATTGCACGTGTACGTGTAGTGCACGTGCATGCAACTAGGCCAAATTTGTACACTCTTAAATTTGTATAAAAATAATTTGTTAAAAAAAAAAAAGTCTTCTACATGACAAGTTTAATTAAAATAAATTAATTCATGGGCTTTCTTTTTGGGCCAAAATATTTTATAAAAATAAATAAAATAAAATGCTTTTGGGCTTTTTAAGAAAAGGCTTTTTAATTAAATCAAATAAGGCTTTTAAAGAAGGCTTTTTGTACTAAAATAATTTGAGAAAATTATGTTTAAATATACACATCATGATAAAATAATCCAAACAAAATATTGCACGTGCACACTACGTGCAAAATAAATAATTTTTCATTAATTGAAAAATCAGGGTATTACAAAAACTCCTACTCAGGATCGAACCCGAGACCAGAGACCAAGCCCCCCGCTACTATAGCGACTGAAACCCTTCCGACCAAATGGTCTAAATGGGAAGATCGTCTCAATTTGAGTTGCGTTGTTTATAACTCAGTTCTCTGTTTATTACTAATTTCCAAATTTTCAAAACGATTTTGTGGCTTTTTCTTCTCCTTTCCCAATAAAAATTACCAGATTGTAATCTATATAAATTACAGTAAACCAGTACTTTTATATTCATTATTTACTTTATAAAACATGCATTTGAGTCATTTTTTTATGTTCTATGTCCATACTTTCGACATTGAGAACAAAATTTCCATTTCTACATAATTAACAATCTAAATTTCACAAAAACTAATTTATTTCTTTATTCCCTCACTTATTAACACCCTATAATAATTAAGAACACAATTTTCATCTTTCCTTCAATAGAATTACTCTAATTTAAACAATTAACACTTTCATGATGCATTTAATCACAATTTGTATCATAAGCATACAATTTCCATCAAGCATAACTCATAAACATATAGCATGGCAATAGTGATAGATTCTTAGCACTTTAATTTCACAATTTATCACTAACAATCATTTTAACAATCAATCTCTAAATTGCCATTCCATCTCTAATTTATCAAACATGAGACTAGAATTTCTTTATTTTTCTATAACCATTTTATCAAATCATTCCTAGCATGGCATCTAAAATTTAGAAGCATGAGAAACACCCACCTATTGGAGACAAACGAATATGAAAGCTCCTAGAATGCAAGAAAGTGGCCTTCTCCTCCTAGAATGTATTGCAACTTGCCTTCTCCTCCTTGAAAGCTTGGAACCCGAACCTTCTTGTGCTCCTTGAATGGTTGGCCGGCCTCCTCTTGGTTGGAACACACACAAAATTTCACACTCCAATCTTTTACTCCCTATTACTACTCAATCTTTTCCTCTCTTAATCTTTTTCTCTCTTAATGAATTGTTTAGTGAACTAATGAGAAGAAATATAAGGGTATTTATACACTTTTAAGATGAGAATAGATGGTTAGGATTCAATCAAGGAGTTAGAGATCAAGGATCAAGATGGATTGGGAAGTTGTAGCAACTTTCATGATCACATAACTACCCCCCACAACTTCATCCACTCTCCCTCTGTCTTTTGCTTAAATCTGGCCACCCCTAGAAAGGGTGTGCAATACACACTCTAGTGCATGCACATACCTCCTAGTGTCCCCCACTATTAAGTTATACAAAATTAATTAATCAATTGTCTACTAATTGTTTCTACATGACAAGTTATGACAATTAAAAGATTAATTAGTTTGTGGGCTTCAAAATAGTGGGCTTTAGACTCATGGGTCAAATAATAAAACTTTTAATAATGGTGGGCTTAAATTAGAAAAACAAGTTTAGGCTTTTTAAAATAGGCTTTTAGAAAACAAAGAGAAAGAAATGAAATATTTGTTCATGTTATGAGTGACAATTTTATAAGAGAACATATATACAAAATTTGTACATGCACAACACGTAAAATCAACAATTCTCATTTAATAAAAAAAAATTTTCAGGGTATTACAGCGGCTGGAGCAAGTGGAGCGCAGTGGGTTTCTGGAGCGGTTGCGGTGATGGACAACGGGTGGAAGGGCATTCGGTGGTTGGGTTGCTGGCCGTCGATGTTCTGGGGAGAAGGAGGAAGGTCGAGGGTGTTGCAATGGGTGGCGGAGCAGTGAGAGTTGAAGAGCTTCGAGTTGGGTTGAATGGCAACAAGATGGAGGCGTCGGGGACTAAGGCAAGGTAGTCGGCAATGGTGGAGTTGTTGTTGTGTGGTGGTTGGCGGGGTGCAGGCAGTGCTGGCTGTAGTGGCATTCGCTGTGGATGAGCTCGAGAGGTAGGCTACGATGGTGTGGGGGTAGGCAGCAATAGAGGATGGCAGCGAGACGTCGAAGTCCGCTTGCGGCGATGGGGCGTGGCGATGGTTGAAGGTTGAGATAGGGTGAGGGTGATGATCGGGAGGGGGTGCAGACAGTGCAGGCGGTTGTTCGAGTTGGCGGTGCATGCGATGGAGGCAACAAGGGAGAAGCAGTCAGAATGGAGCTGTGATGAGGAGGAGAGACAAGTGTTATGGGGCTTCGGGTGCGGATGAGATGGGTTTCGCCATTTCGGGATGAGTGGGAGAGAAAAAGAAGAAGATTAGGCGGCTGAGAGATGATCGAGCAGTAGTTAGTGGAGAGATAATGGGGATGGTTAGGATTTAGTATGGAATTTAATTAGTGGTTATGAGGTGATTAGGAGACAATAAGGGGATTTGATTAGATCATGGAGTTAGTTGAGTGGGGATTATGAGGAGATAATTAAGGGATTAGTTAAGATGGCTTGGGATGGGCTTAAATAGTTTGGCTTAATATTTAATATAAAAAATTAAAAATATTGGGCTGGGTCTGGATTTTACACAATGCAAATAAATGATCAAATAAGAGGAGAAACAAGATTATAGAATTGAATATGATTTTTATGCATTAATCAAAATACCAGTTAATAATAAAATAAAATGAAATATGATTTGGGTTTGCGTTTTAAAAATAATAAATTCAATAACATATTTAAAATGGGTTAAAAATGAAATTTGGGTTAAATTAATGGGCTTCATATTAATAAATAATAATAATAATAAAAGATGGATTGAGATCCGTGGACGTTCACAAATTAATAAAAAATCAAAGAAATAATAATAATAATAATAATAATAATAATAATAATAATAATAATAATAATAATAATAATAATAATAATAATAATAATAAGATTATATAAGAAAATAGGATTTGGGTTTTAACACATTTATTAAAATAATCCAATAATAACAACATATTTGGTTTGGCTAAAACATAAAGAATTAACCAAATAAGAAATAAGATAAACTTATAGGACTGAATATGATTTGTATTACAATATAAAATCATTTGAAAATAGCAACAAATACAATTAATGATTAGAAATAGACTTTAATAGGAGATCCAAAAATAAATATAAAACAAAACAAATTTAAGAAACGTAATTTTTTTTATAACGAATCGAAATACAGAAAATATACGAAAAACATGTATAGGCAAAAATGGGGGGTTACAACCATACTTCATCGATTGTATGCGTCCATAGAAGTTCAAAGGGTAGAAACAAGCTGGACTGGTGATCCCATCAGAGCACTAACTTGACGTTGGAGTATTACCAAGTACGTTTACTCCAACCCCATTCCTATGGTGATACAGTGTTCATAAAAGTGACTTGGTTAGGTTGAGTTAAACTCTTAATAAGTCTTATACGTGAATTACAATGGTACTTTTTTCAGTCACAAGTGCCTTGGTTGGACTTACCTTTATGAGAGGAACAATGAGGCCGCAGTTGGGAGAATTGGGGTCGATCCATACAAACTCTCATGAAATAGCAACACATTTCAATGATGCAATGATGCAAGCCTTCTATATGTGCTTTTGTTAATATCTTGCTCAAGGACATAGTTCCAGGTGTAGCCTGTAACCCCTGTTTTTTGTTTTTCGAATTCTTTGTGTATTTTTCTTTTTTTTCTTGAGTATTTATACTATCTTTGTATTTTGGACCGTATATTGGAGTTGTTTTCAATATATATTCATTTTGTTCATTTTTTATCTCCTTGTGATTTATTTTTCTGTCCCTTGATTTGTTCTTGATCATTATTATTGTTTTCGCTCTTTATTTGGTTCTTGTTCTCTTTGTTTGTGCTTGGGTGCTCGTGGTGTTTTGGTCACTAATCCTATTGCTGTTCACCCCTAATTAACTACCAAAGCCAAATTACCCTCAAATCCTATTTTAAATCCTATGCAATCCTAGTAAACCCAGTCTCCCATTCAAACTCCTATTATACCCAATACCCAATAAACCCAATACCCAATATCTCCAAACCCTAATATCAACCCTATAAAAACCCAACTCTTCTCTCTCTCTCCCCCTACCGAAACCCTAGCCCCTCTCTACCCTGTGCAACCCTACCTTGCCGAAACCCTTCACATCAAAACCCCCACTTCATCTCCCTCCTTAAACCGCCATTACCATCCCCTTCCGAAACCCATTACCGACTGCACCCTCTTCATCACGCCTACACACCCATCCCCTTGCCGATCACCTATTGCCGACCGCCATTACTCCCCAAGCACCGAGCTCATCTCCCTGTCTCTCTCTCCATCGTTCTCTCCCTCTCCCTGCTCTATTTTCGACACTGCTCGACGAAATAGCAGCAGCGACACCAGCCGAAGCCAGTGCCGCCGCCGCCCGTTGTTCCCCTCCCGGCCTTCCTTATCGACTGCAGCAGCAGCAGCCACTGTTTGGCTGCCGTCGTCCCACCGTGGTGTTCGCTCTCTCTCTTGGTTGGTTTGCACGTGCACGGAGTTTGCACGTGTGGTTGTTCGGTTCATGGTTTTTTTTTCGTGGGATTCGTTTGATCATTGTGTTCGTTGCGAGATCCGTTCCCGTTATTCTTGGTGTTCGTTTCATCTTCGGTTAAGGCAAATAACTTGTACTCAATTTTTTTGTATGATACAAGTCATAAATTTCGCTTGTAATGTAGTTGGATTCTAGAGACAACTCGTGTGTGATGTATGTTTGATGAGTATTGTCTCTATAGTGCTATTTGACCATAGTTGCCTCACGATACAAATTTGACATGAAACAACTTAGGTTTTGACCGTTCTTGATGTAATTATATTTATGGGATAATTATGAGAATTTGTGTGTTTGTTTGGATCCATGTGATATACTTGTTGTGGACATGCCATATACCATATTTCAGGATGTTTGTATACTTAGTAGACTCTATAACATGTTTGGTTGTGTTTGGAACAAATTTCGTATGTTGGATGTTGATTTATTGTTAAGAGGAAAATCTGTATTTTGTCGATGATCAGTTTTGATTGGTATTTTAGACCCTATTAAGGTCAGTATTTAAAAATATTTTATGAACATGATTTGTAGAGGATTTCGTCTATTTTCCAACCCTTTCGACGGAACTCAGTTTCGATTCTTGGTTTGCGAATTATGTCTATTTTACTGCAGAGGTGTATTATATTTCCAGATTTCGTTTCTTGACAGTTTTGATGATTAAACTATTTTGATTCCAATGTTAAAATTTATTTTAATCTGAAATTTTGCACAATATTTCTATATCTATTTAGGGATTACCCATAATTTTTGTGGAATTTATTGATGATTTTTATATGCCATTTCATACTTGTTTATAAAAACTATAATTGCTGGATTTTGCTCGCTGTTCTGTAAAGATTCGTATTTTCACCCTAATTTCTTTTCCTGTATGAAAAATATTTGTGAATATGAAAGTTAGCTTATTTTGTCTATTTATATCTCCTTTTGACGGATCTGGATTTCGTTTCACTGTTTGCGAGATATTACAGTTTTCGTACAGTAGTGTTGGGAACTCCAGATTTGCCAAATTATCGTTTCTCGATGTTTTCTGATTTTTGTTGGCTAAACTAATCTTACTGGAAAATTATGAAACTTTATATTCTGATACTAGACATATAAGGGAATACCCCAGATTTTTCCTAAATTTATTTGAGGTATTTTAGTGCTGTTTTCCTGACTTTGAATTCGATTTACTGATTTCTGGCTGAACGTATTTTCTGGTTTCAAATCAGTTTTGAGTTATGTTTTTCTAAAACAATATATGACTTATATGTATTCGGTGGATTCGGTTGGAATTCTATTTTCCAGATTCTTTAATTGATTTAGGTTTTGATATTTGTGGTAACGGGAATCGCTGTTTTAGTACTGTACTGTCGTGCTGTCCTGATTTAGGAAGTACTCTATTTTGTTCTATAATGTGACTATCTTACCACCTGTACATGCTTATCTGTTATTCTGAACTAGTTAGTCGTTATATCATGCTAGAATGATTCTGTTTCATGCACATACACATCTGTCTGATAATAATAATAAAATGATCAGGCCGGGGTTTATGGGAAAGATCTAGTAATGGGAAATCATTGAAACGTGTACTTAGAAGGGGGCCCATGTTTTCCATATGATTATTTGTTATCTGTTATTCTGTAACCTGTCTACATTACTTCCTATAGGAAGGTGTACGGAAGAAGAGAACCACTAGGTTATATCTGTCTGTCTGGATCTGTTATCTGATATCTGCTTGTCTGAACCCTGAGTACACGGCCCTATATGATCCCCTACGAAATTTAAAAATATAACTGTTTTGAATATAGAAACCATGTGATAAAGGGATGGCACATGAAATGCTACCTAGTTAGTAATTAATACAATACGTATAAGAATCTGAATCTGTATCTGTATCTATATCTGATATCTGAACCTGCTATTTGATCATCTGATTATTTGATTATCTGTTATCTATCTGACACTATCACTTGACATTATTATTTGACACTATTTGTATATCTGTCTGCATGCTATTTGACTTTTGACATTTGACACATGTTAGTATTCCATGCTAGTTGATTCTGCAATACCATGCTATATCTGATTCTGCTATTATTTAGATTGTTAGTTTTCCTTGCACTTGTATCCTGCATTACAAGCAGTCCATAACTTGCATTGACGGGTACTTATTTTCTTTTTTCTTCTCCTGCAATTTATTGATTGTAGATCAGGATGATCGTTTGTCCGATGGTATTGGAGAAATGAAATATTAGTGCTAGTCTTCTTTTGCTATTATTATTATCTGTTGCTTTTGAACAATGTATTTGAGCACCTGGATTTTATTTGTATTTTGACAATGTGACCTAGGATATTAATTTGTTTGGATCTGTTTATTTGAGACTATTACATTATTGGTTTTCAATTAATTTCTATTGGCACTTTGTTTTGTTTTGAGATATATATGTCTGTGAGAGGATGATTCTTTTGGCTTCCGACTCTGATTATTCTGAGATTTTTTGTAAAGATTCTAAACAGCTTATGGATGATGCAAATCATTCGCTAGGTTGAGTCGCGTATCCGTATTCCGTATTCTCTTTGGGAAGTGGGGCGTGACAGGTTCACTATGGTTCCTAAAGTTGCAACAAATGTCACTAAGTGTAGGTTCAAATCGTAGCCACCAGCATCTATTGCATAGATGTATGTGCCAATAAGGAATATGCCAAAATTTATACCAAATTCTATTCTTTCTTTTCCTAAGGAAATTTTTTTTATGAAATTTACTTTTTTTTCGTTTTTTTTTTGGGGGGGGGGGGGTGGTGGTTAAAAATATTATGAAAGTTAATTTCTAAAATATATTATGAGTTAATTAAAAATTTATATTGACCAAGTCAAACATTATTTGGTTACGACTTATAAGATTTTGGTTCATTCCTCTATTGTTTGATTTTATGGCTCTTTAAAATGGTTTATTATTAGGGTTCAATAGATGACTCCTATAAATACTAGTTTATCTTCATGAGAACAAAATGAGGAAAAATAAGGGAATGAAAAGAGAGAAGACCAAGAGAATGAGAAGATAAAATGAAATGAGCATGAATGATCTTTTTCATCCTCCAAACAAAACTTCTACTACACATATTTATCATCTTTATTTGGCATATTCTAGCCTACATCTAGAGGTCAACTCTGTTTCGCGTGCACACATGGAATACTGGTGGACAAGGTTGTACCTCCATTGGACAAGTTGTTATGGCGCGTCGCTCGAGGTCGGCAATAAGTCTGTTAGGAAAGAGCTAATAAATGCCTAATCTGAGGCCGGTAAACTATGTTATTCTAATTTGTAGATAATTAAATTTTTCTTAATTTTATCCAACATTATTTACATCTTGTTACTGCTAATTTTGGTATGGGAGCAAACAGATGATATGTAGATTCTTCTAGAAACAATAAAAGCAAAACATGTTGACTTCTCGCCGGTGTTAACCATTTCTTGATGTTGTCGCTGACCTGCAAAAAAGTTCAAAATACCGGGATTTTTCCCAGTGACGAACCCTTCGATGCTCAAGTCAGTAATCAAGAAGATTATGAAAGAGCTTTTGTGGAAAAAATACTTATTTCCTTTTTTATGGTGGGGGTAGAGGGATATTTATAATCGCCTTTAGAGACGGTTTTGAGATAATCATTTATCTCTATGTCCCGGTGTTTTTGGATAAGAAACAAAGTTTGAATCGTTTCACGATAAGTGATTTGGTTTTAACCTTTCTGTCAGAAATAATCATAAATTTGAATTACTCTTTAAATGTCATAGGTTTATTCATAATGGGCTGTCACCCTGACTCAGTGAGTCTGACCCATTTTTGGATCATTGGGCTTGGAAAAGACATAGTTCCCATTTTCGGACCTGTTTACAGGTGAAATTACTGTTTTACCCCTGAGATTTTTAAGATTCGTACGTGATTTGAACGATCCCAATTTGGTTCTATTTTTAGCCAAACACAAGCCCCCCACTCCTGAAGAATGAGTTTCACAGCCTTTGAGGAGTTGTTCGCCCATTTTTAATGGCTTATAGAATTTATCGGTGCTCTCGGGGGAGATTGGATCTTGCTCGTGGTGTAACGGTATTTTTCTGAGCTTGTAAAATATCTAGAATCATTCTCAAAATTTTCTGGATTTTTGTGAGATTTCCAGATTTTTTTTGAATTTTTCCCAATTTTTAATCATTTTTGAATTTTTATTCAATTTTCGAATTTTAATAATTAAATTTTTAATTAATTATTCTAATTTAATAATTATTTGTTCAGAATTAAAAAAATATTTTTCAGAATTAATAATTATTTTTAGAATTTTTAATTAATATTTTCTATTTTTTTCGAAATTTTTAAATAATTAATTCAATTTAATAATTAAAATAAAGGAATTAAATAAAAGAAATTACCCTGGTTTAATCGCAACCGTTGATCACGTGATGGCTTGATCTGGAGCGTCGATCATACGCCGGCTCGCGTGTTGATGCGCTGAGGAGAGAGGGGAGCAGGCGACGTTGCACGATTTGAGCCGTCGATCAAGATTACGCGCGCATTGGGAGGCAGAGCATTTATGCCTTTTTCTTTTCAGATCTGCTTATGTTAGGATTGTGCCGAACAGCGCTGCGAGCGCTTGCGAGCGCGACATGTGGCGGTCAACTGTTGACCGCTAACCCGACCAACGTTGACCATTGACTTTTTGGCCAACTTTTTTTTGCGAATCTCAACCGCCGATCAAGATTAGGCACAGATCGGGAGGAGAGTATTTTTTGGCATTTTTCGATCTGTTCTTCGTCTGCTCGGCACGTTTCGGAGAACAATTTTGTAGCTTCAGTGAACAATTTTGTGGCTTCGGCAAACGTTTTGGCGAACGTTGGCGAACATTTTTGGCGACCGTTTTGGCGAACATTTTGGCAAGCATTTTTTTTTTAAACTAATTTTTGCGGAGCTGCAGAGGTCCGATCGGACCGTTGGACCACTCGCTTTGAAGCCGACTCGAAGATATGCAATTTCTCTTCAGAAATAAGTTGAAGAATCATCCTTCTTCATGGTAAAAATAGTCTCGCAACATCTTTGCCTTCATGAAGTTGAGAAGATCTTTGACTCTTCGAAAGATCCATTCTTGGAAGCGAGTTTAGGGAGCGTCTCTAGATGAGTTAGGCTCCGAATTCTCTTGGAAGAAGGCCGCTCAAAAGGTGAGTGGAAGGAGGAGCATCGCCAGGTTCTTAGGAAAGAGCCGTTTGGGAGGCGAGTTTGAGGAGAAATTCTTGGGGAGTGTTGAGCTCCAAACTCGTTTGAAAGAAGTCCACTCAGGAGGTGAGTGGGATGAAGAACATCACCAGGCTCTAAGGGAGAGCAGCTTGTGAGACGAGTTTGAGGAGAACTTCTAGGGGAGAGTTGAGCTCCGAACTTGTTGGGAAGAAGGCCACTCGGAAGGCGAGTGGGACGAAGAACATCACTAGGCTCTAGGAGAGAGCCGCTCGGGAGGGGGTTTGAGGAGCAACTCTAGGGGAGAGTTAAGCTCTGAACCCGGTTTGGAAGAAGGCTACTCGGAAGGCGAGCGAAACGAAGAACATCACCAGGCTCTAGGGAGAGTCGTTTGCGAGGCAAGTTTGAGGAGCAACTCTAGGAGAGATTTGAGCTCCTAACTTGTTTGGATGAAGGCCGCTCGAAAGGTGAGCAGGATGAACAACATCACCAGGCTCTACGAGAGAGCCGTTCGGGAGGCGAGTTTGAGGAGCAACTATAGGGGAGATTTGAGCTCTGAACTCATTTGGATGAAGGCCACTTGGGAGGCGAGGGGGATGGGGAGCATTTCCAGGCTCTAGGAGAGAGCCGTTCAGGGAGGAAAGTTTGAGGAGCAACTCTAGGGGTGAGTTGTGCTCCAAATTCGCTTGGAAAAGGATGCTCGGGAGGCGAGCAGAGCGAAGAGCATCACCAGGTTCTAGGAGAGAGTCGTTCGGGAGACAAGTTTGATGAGCAACTCTAGGGGTGAGTTAAGCTCTTAACTTGACGTTTGAGCCCGAAAAAATTGTAGAAGAAACCCGAGGAGGGGGTTGACGCATGTCCAATGCTCGAAGCTGAACTGGTTGCAGGAGAAGCTCTTCGGAAGAGCGGGGCTCCAGCACCTTCGCATGGAGTTGGGGGGTTGTTGGCGTGACTCGGAAGAGGAGCTAAGCGTGAAACTCATTGATGAGAGTTGTCTAGCTGAGGGAGCAGCTCCAGGGGCGAGCTAGGCCATAGTTCGAGTAAAATTTTCGAGAGCCCTGGGAAAGAGCTGGTCTTTGAACTTTCTTGTTGCAAAATTTAACCTATAGTGGGAGTAGTATGAATGGTCGTTTTGAGCCCCGAAACCACATACTTGCAAGCCATGAGGGCAATTTCGAACCATGATTGTGAACTTCGAACTAGTTGTTTCGGAGTTATCAACAAGTTGTAGGAGCAATTCTGAATGGTGAGCTGCTCTGCACTTGCTTATTTGTAAGTGGCTAAAGCTGCGTCGAACCAAGTGTTGGACTTCAAACTTGTTGTTTGAGGATTTCAACGAGTTGAAGGAGCAATTCCGAATGGTGAGCTGCTCTGCACTTGCTTGTTTGCAAGCGGCTACAGCAGCGTCGAACCAAGTGTTGGACTTCGAACTTGTTGTTTGGGGTTTCAACGAGTTATAGGAGCAATTCCGAATGGTGAGTTGCTCCGCACTTACTTGTTTACAAGCGACTAAAGTGGCGTCGAACCAAGTATTGGACTCCAAACTTGTTGTTTAAATGTTTTAACGAGTTGTAGGACCAATTTCGAATGGTGAGTTGCTCTGCTCTTGCTTGTTTGCAAGTAGCTAAAGCGGCGTCAAACCAAGTGTTGGACTCCAAACTCGTCTTTTGAGCCTGGCAAGTTATGGGAGCAGCCCTGGTGGAAAGCTAGACTTCAAACTTACCGTTTAACGAGTTGTAGATGTGACTCAAGGAGATAGACACAAAGCGAATGCAATAATTTTTAAAAGAAGAAAGCTAAGTTTTATTGAAAAAAACTAAGTGGCTGCCTGGAGGGGGACGAGCCATTATTACATGCTTTGGCCATATCGCAAGGGGCGGCCTTATTGAAAACTAAAAACCTAATTCTACGAGAGGGTGCTAAGCACCCTTTTGGTACTTCATTCGATGCTCTGTATTCCAAGTCTGCCTTTCCCAAAGAGGCGGATTTCCCAGAGTTCATTAACTAGTTCGGGAAGGACTTACTGTTCTGTTGGGGGAGCTCTAATGCTTCAAGTGGGAGGACCGAGCCTCGCATTGTAGTTGTGTTACATTTTCGAGCTGTCAATTGGTTTCCTTTGACTTCTCCTACTCCTACAGAGGTTGGAAACTTCATTTTCAAATGAAAGTCTGAGGGTACGACATGAAGTACTTCTAGGCCTGGTCGGCCCAGGATAGCATTGTAAGCGGCCTTCACATCGACGACCATGAAATCCATTTCCTCTGTCCGGGTAGTTGGGGTTTTTCCTGCGGTCACATCAAGAGTGACTATTCCTTCGATTGGGACCAGAACCCCAGAATACTTGTCGAGTGTGTATCCGGCAGGCTTGAGACGATCTCGAGAAAGTCTGAGGCCTTGGAAGGATTCCTGGAAAAGAATATTGACAGAATTGCCATTGTCGACCATGATTCGGCGTGTAATGCCCCGATTTTTCATTTAATGAAAAATTATTTATTTTCCA
This sequence comes from Hemerocallis citrina, assembly GCA_017893485.1. Lineage (NCBI taxonomy): Eukaryota > Viridiplantae > Streptophyta > Magnoliopsida > Asparagales > Asphodelaceae > Hemerocallis > Hemerocallis citrina. The sequence goes on along the minus strand of CM030359.1, from coordinate 53,529,469 downwards.
CGTAGTGTGCACGTGCAATAATTTTTGTAATTATTTTCATCATGATGAGTATAGATATTTAAATATGTGCTTTTAATTATTTCTATATAAAAGCCCTCTTTCAATTAAACAAAAAGCCTTTTTCTTAAAGCCCAAAATTTAATTCATTTATTTTATTTTAAAATTATTATTTTGCCCCATAAACTAAAGCCCATGAGTTAATTTATTTTTAAATACAACTTGTAATGTAGAATACAATTTAAAGTTTATTTTTATATAAAATGTAATGTACAAATTTTTTGGAGACCAAGTTGCATGCACGTGCATTGCACGTACACGTGCAAAGCATCACTAGCATGGCCGGTTGTGAAGTTTGGAGGGAAATCAAATTTTTGAGTGGAGTCATGGGGTGATGGTTATTTGATCATGGGTAGTTAGTGTAACTCCTCCTTAAATCTAAGCCATTTGTTCCTAACTCCTACTTCAATCTTAGCCATCCATTTCCCTAGATTTTTAGTATAAATACCCCCCCCCCCCTTTGGCTAGTATTCTTGTGCAAATTAATTCTTCCAAACCTATAGTTAAAATATATTATCTAGTAGTTTATTTAGTGAGTAAAAAATTGAGAGATTGTGTGGGATTGTGCTTGCATCAACAAAAAGAAGGAGAGACCGGCTATCAAAGGAGTGCTCTCGGTTTGGTGTGCTCAGGTTGGCTTGTGCGCGCGTGTCCAAGGAGGAGGATCGTTCGTTTGCAAGGACATTCGTTTAGGAGGTTGCTAGTTGTATATTTCTCTCCATTTAAGGTGGGCAAATTTTCCATGTTTCTGATTAGGAATGCATGCTAGATTAAATTGAATGAATGAAGCATGAAAAAGATTAATAAGAGTACACATTTAATTGGAAAATGACTTATTGATTGATTGATATATGGATGTGCAATTGTATGTGGTTCTATTAGTAAAGACAAAATTGTGTGTGAATTGATTATAGCCATAAATTATTGAAGAAAGTTTCATTATCTACATCACAAATTATGTACACAAAAGTTAGTAGATTAACAATGCTACTTTATGCGTTAAATGAATCTTTGTGTTTTATTGAGATGAATGAATTAAAATATAGATTTGTATGTTTGGTAAACGATTAAAAACAGAAATTAATATGAAGAATTGCTAGTAAAGAGATTTGAGATGTTAATTGTTAAGAAATGTTGAAAGAAGAAATGTGGTAGTTATAATGTAGAGTCCGAATTAATTGTATGAAAAAAATATGTTTTAATTGTTAAAAAAAATTATTTTTTCATACTGGTATGTAAATTATGTGAGGAAGAATCAATCTGGAATTTTACAGTAATTTTATAAAAGCAAAGTGAAATGAGGACTAGTTGAACATCGAAACGTTTTAATAACAGAGAGAATTAGTTTAAATAAATTTTGATTTGCATTATTGACAACCTGAGAGCGTAGCTCAAGTGGTCGGGCTACGCTCTCAGGTGGGCTTAAATCGCTACAGTGGGCTTTCGGTCTGAGGTCGCTGGTTTGAATCCCCTGGGCAACACACTTTTGTTTCATGAATTTTTAAAATAAAGGATATCAGCGGCTGAGAACATTTAATGCTCTCAGCCCCTCATCCTAACGCAAATATCGTTCGGCCTAGTGGTTGTGCCTTCGGTTGGTTTCCCTGTGGTTCTGGGTTCGAATCTCGGCTTTGGCAAGTTTGGAAAAAACATTTTTTTGAATGTTTGGTTGATTGAAAAATTATGGAAAAAAATATGTTTATTCTTCGAAAAATATATGGGACTTATGAAAAATAATTTGGGAATTATTTACATAAAATAAAATATGATTTGAGAACAAATGTGTAAATAGAACTATGGTTCCACATTGATATTTTTTTGTGAAATTATATCTTGCAAAAAGAACTTGAAATGAAGGATTAGAAAATTAATATAGCAAAGAAAGAAATTATATTGTGTGATGGATGTGAATTATTCTCATTGGAGAATAGGGTGAAAATATGAAATGTGAATATTCATTTAGTGATGTGATTTCAATGTGAAATTGATATTTGATGAAGTATAAAATTAGGTGTATGATTATGGACTATTGAACAATTTAGAGATCATGCTATTGAAAAAGAAATCTGTTATGATTATTAAAATGAATTTATGAGTTGGAAATGCTCAAATTGGAAATTGTGAATTGGAATTGAAACAAAAGAGTAGCTAAGTCTCCCCCGGCATTTGGAAAGAAATGAAATGAAATTTGAAATGAAAGACCAAGGTTGGTCATATTTGAATAAATGAATAAGTCCGGTTTAGTGGAGAGACTAACTCTAGAGCTTTGATTTTGTTCATGATTCTAATAAAAACTAAGGATTAGTGCATAGTGAAGACGTGATGAAAGTGAGAGAAAAACACAAGTATGAGAGTTAGAGTTTACGGTGCGGGTGTGTGAGCCACAGAATGCATGCTTGATGAGTCAAGACATGGCGTGGGCACAACTCAGTAATGATCGGACTTTAGCAACGCTTGTGGGATGTTTGGTGACTGCAAGAGGATCGTGTGCCATGAAGGAGGCCGAATTGCCACAGAATGCATGCTTGACGAGTCAAGACATGGCGTGGGGTTTCCCTCCAGGTTTTCTGTACACGTGCTTGTACTCATAGATCATCTAGGATACTCACCGTAGTTACAGTAGTAGATTAAGTCATGGCGAGGGATTGAACCCTACAAAGATGAAGAACGATTAAGAGGCTTGCCCTCGGACCTATGTAGTATGGGATGCATAGAATCCGAACAAGTGCGCATTTGTGTCATATAATATAAATAACTGCATTAAGGACTAAGTGCACAATTACAACACGACATTAATAGAGCCCCTTTAGTTTGATATGTGACAAGTTTGTGTTTGTTAAATATGAAAAATAAGTTATACTATTTCCGGCATAGAGAGGATGGTCGTGTATAATGTTCGTCAGTTAAATAAACTGACGTACCCATAGTCTTATATGCAGGTAAGTGACATCATAAAGATTAAAGAGGAACGGATGCTTAAAGATTATTCAATGTTGTTGTACATTTATTTGAATGTTGTAATTTTTACTTCCGCTGTGCAGTGTAAATTGTAATGTTTTACTTGTAACTCTGATGTAAAGTGAAAAGTTCAAATTTCCTTATAAAATTGTACTAAATGAAGTGGAAAGATCCGTGTAGAACTCTCGAATTCAGTTGTATTTGGGATTCGGGGCTTTACACGGCGCACTTCGTGGTTGGCCATGTGGAGACTAATTACAAACGCGTCACAGTGGGGGCATTCTGAAACCTTCCAGGTCTTTGTCTGAGAATATCACCGAGACCCCAGGGTTCCTGGCCGGGGGAAAGTTCTGGACCGAACTCACATCTCGGATGAAGGCCTTTTCGGGTGGAGTTTGATTCTCCCCCCATTGGACCTCCATGGATAAGGTGAAGGTTGGCCCCAGCTTCGGAGTCTTGGAACTCGGCGGGCCTTTCGGTTCTCTTGTTAGCACCTCGGGGTGGAGGATCGGTCCCATCCTTTCTGATGAACTTGGCCAAGTGTCCCCGCTGTATGAGTTCTTCGATCTCCTCCTTGAGTGCCCGAAAATCATCCGTGTAGTGGTCGTTGTCCCTATGAAAGCGGCAAAACTTTTCTATGTTCCTCCTCTTTGCCGGAGCATCCATTCTAGGGGAGTGCAGAGTAGCCCTTCCTTATCCACCTCCATGAGAACTACTGATATACTAGCACTGAAGGGGGTGAACTTCTCAAAATGAGGAGTTGGAACGCGCAGGCCATTGTCATCTTTCTGGAATTTCCGGGACCCTTCTTCGCTTGTATTCTTCCGTTTGTTCTCGGAAAATGAATCCTCTCGACTTGGGGGGTTGAGATCTCTTCCACTCGGATGTACTTCTCACTCCTAAGCAGGAGTTCCGAGAAGCCCCTACAAGGCTTCTTGGCAAGGGATGCCTTGAGGTCGACATTATTGACATTGTGCCTGAATGCTGCAGAGGCTAATGAATGGTTGAGAGAGGCAATAGATCGGGCTTCGGCGGTAAGGCACTGAACATAATCTCTTAGGTATTCACCATTTCTTTGGTTGAGGGTTAACAAAGATGCACTTGTTTTCTTGGCTTGGCGACTGCTAACGAAGTGGATGAGGAAGAGCTCCTCAAACTCGTCAAATAAGAAGATGGAGGCTGGAGATAGACGTCGCGTTGGTCCCCTCAATGTTGCTGGGAAGGCCTTGCTGAGGAGCGCGTCCGAGGCATGATGAATCATCATGAGAGTTTTAAAACTCTTAATATGATCGGCCGGGTCTGATTCTCCATTGTAGGATTCAAAGCGGGGTGGCTTAAAGGTTTTGGGGACCGGAGCTTCCATGATGGCCCTGGAAAAGGGGGGTCTGCTTGGACGGAACTTATTGGTCTGTTGTTCTTCTTCGAGATTGATCTTGCTGAGGCACCTCTCCATCTCTCGAAGGCGACGGTGAACCAAGTCGTTCCTCAGGTCGGATCTAATCGACCCTCGGGACTCTCCTTCATGAGTGGTGGCATGGCGAGGGTTGTGTGCTTGTCGGTCGTGATTTGCGATGATGTTAAGAGCTCGCAGGATGTCATCTTTGAAGTTTTGGAATTCTGTATGGGTGACTGGTGCCCCTCCATCATAGGGAACCTCGGGTGGTGATCGGCTCACAGTGGTGTGGCTCCTTCGCTGCCGACGGGGAGGAGACCCCCTTCGCCCCTTGGGGAGGCAGACCTTTTTAATCTCGGCCTTCGGGAAGAATGACTCCTCTGACTTCTCTGGCGTTCTGGATAACGGACATCGTCACGGGCTCATCTCTCACTCAAGCGGGTTCGGTGGTCAATCCCTTGTTGGCGGTTGACGATGATTTGACGGAGGTCTCTTGACCCCTGAGGACCTTGCGAGGCCATTGAATCGGTGGTAGGATTGTGGACCGAGATATGGTCATGAAGAGGATGCTTGATATGGCTAAAAATGGGGTTAAATCGGAACCGTCCAGATTAGGAACGAATCTTGAAGCTCAGGGGTAAAACAGTAATTTCGCATATAGATGGACCCTAAGCGGGCACTGGATCTCCCATTCACAGATCCAATAACCCGCGAAAACGGATCCACTCCAGCTGGGTACGGGTCCCGACCCAAGACAAACCCAGACCAGCAAGAGGAGATCAGGGTCACTGATTTGACTAAATCAACGGGCCTGATTTGCAGTTATCCTCTCACCGGGAATCAGGGATCAGTTTCCTAAACTAATTATGAGGATTTTACTCCTAACGATTTCACAGGAAATCAGGTCCCTAATCAGACTCCCATGGTGACTATAAATACCTCCTACCTACCACTGTGACCAGGTAATCACTCTTTTTCCAACTTAAGCTCTTTCTTAATCATCACTGGTTACTGACAAGAGCGTCGGAGGGTGCATCGCCGGAATCAACCCCGGTGTTTCGCACTTCCTTGCAGGTGAGCGGCGGGAATCAGCAGGCTTGGATCCGCTATTCAGGTTTTTCCACGAACTCACAAATCTCATCTTTTTACCCCCACACCAGAATCAGCGGTAACAGATTGGCGCCGTCTGTGGGAAACCATACGAATAGCAGCCTCTCCTCTTCCCGTCGACTAGATCTTCTCCAACCATGCCTCCCAGAAAGGTCAGGTCTAGGGGGTCCAACCGTGGACCCAACCCCACCGATCAACAAGAGGAAGTCCCCGTACATCCTGCTCCGCAGCCCGAACAACTTCCTCCCCCGGTCCAAGACCATTTCCAACAGGGCCAGCCCCCTCTTCTAAATCAACAACCCCCTAATGGTCCCACTGGTCAGAACCAGCGGAGGCAGAAACAACCTCTCCACCAGGACCATGTCTCCGTACACAATACCTCCTCAGATTCTATGGCCTCCCATAATCCCCGAGTATCCGACCTCCGCAACACCGTTTCTAAATCGGCAGAAGGATGAGGACCTTCGCAACCGCCTAGATGAGAAGCGGGCCCGAGAGGGAGTCTCCCGCCAACATCAAGGTGAGCGATCTCCTCATCACCGAGATGGCAGGAGGTCTCCGGACCGAAGAGGACAGGGGGAATCTCCCGAGCGTCGTAGAAGGAGGCCACATTCCCCTGCTGATCGACACCATCTGAGGAACGATGAGGCACCCATCACTCGTGCCGAGTTCCAACAGTTCCAGGCGACGGTGTTGCAGGCCCTCAACCTTCGCCACAACAACACCAATGCCCAAAGGGTTCCAACACCCCCACGGGTCCCAAGTCCTCGCCACCGGTCCATAAGTCCTCCCCTGGCTCCTAGTCACCAGCAACACCCTCATAGTCCTCGCCGATCCCAGGACTATCGACGCCGTAGTCCCCGCTCCACTTCCTATGAAGACGAATCCAGAGGATCGTTTGACTACCACCGGAGGGACGATGCCCTCTACCGTCGTCTCCACGAGATGGAGATGCGCATCGGTCGAATGGACAAGGAAGAGGAGTCGAGAGGAAGGACCGTCCGTCCCAGTAGGCCCCCTTCTCTCGGACTATCATGGAGGCTCCCATCCCGAGGGGTTTCAAGCCTCCGCAGTTTGAAACGTACTCAGGGGGTTCGGACCCTGTTGATCATGTCGAGAGCTTCAAGACCTTGATGCTAATCCACCAAGCTTTCGACGCCATGCTTTGCAAAACCTTCCCCGCCACTCTCAAGGGTTCGGCGCGGGAATGGTACTCCCGGCTCGCTCCCTCTTCCATCTTCTCTTTTGAGTAGTTCGAAACGCTCTTCATAACTCACTTTGTGAGCAACAGACGAACGGAGAAGACCAGCCTCTCTCTACTTCACCTCCGACAGGAGAGGGGAGAGAAGTTGAGGGACTATGTGAGGAGATTTACTGCGGATGTCAGGTCCATCGCCTCCCTCGACCAGTCTGTGGCGACCGTCGCATTCTAATCCAACGTCCTCAACTCTAACCTTCGGTCGTCCCTCGCCAAAATCCCCCCGCACAACTTCGCCGGCCTTCTCCTTAGATGCGAGAAATATATTCGGGCTGAGGAAGCCGAGTGCTTCCCGGGCTTCGGAGGATCTGCTTCCGGGTCGAAGAGAAAGACAGCAGAAGAGGAAGGGGCCAAGAAGCTACAGAAGGATAATAGCGGTCAGCGCCTGTCCTCCTCCCAGGTTCGAAAATTTACTCCGCTCACTACCAACGTCTCCACCATCCTGATGGAAGTCGAGAAGGAGGGAGTCATACCTCCCGCTCCGAGGATGAACACCCCGGCCAAGAGGAGGAACAAGGAGAAGTGGTGCCGTTACCACCGGGATCATTGCCACGGCACCAACGATTGCCGGGCGCTGAAGAACGAAATAGAGGCCCTCATCCAGAGGGGGCAGTTGGCTAAGTTTGTGAAGGCAAATGATCGGGGAGATCGCACCACTCCTCCGCCTCGGGGGGCTAACAAGCGCTCCGAGCGACGAGATGAAACCCCCGAGTTCGAGGAGGAACGTGTTCTGCACCTTATCTACAGGGGCCCAATGGGGGGCTCTTCCATCTCCTCTCGGAAGGCCTTCGTCCGAGAGGTCAACTCAGTTCACAGTGCCCCTCCCCCCAAAGGCCTCGGCGTCCCAGTAACTTTCTCTGATGAAGACCTCGAGGGGGTCGGACTCCCCACTGCGACGCACTTGTTATCGACCTCTGCATGGCGAACTTCAAAGTGCAGAGGATCCTAGTAGACAACGGGAGCTCCGTGAACATCCTCTTCCTATCGGCCTTCCGAGGGCTGCAACTATCCCGGGATCGCCTCAAACCGGCCGGCTACATGCTCCACGGGTTCACGGGGGTACCAGTAACTGTCGAAGGGGTTATCACCCTAGACGTAACTGCTGGGAAGGCCCCTACCACCCTGGACAGAGCCGATGGACTTTATGGTCGTCGATGTCCCGGCTGCATACAATGTCATCTTGGGCCGACCTGGCCTAGCTGCCCTGGAAGCCGTTCCTTCGGCGTACCACCTCAAGATGAAGTTCCCCACCCAGGCGGGAGTGGGAGAAGTCAGGGGCAGCCAAGAGACGGCTCGAAAGTGCTGTATGACTTCCACTGGGGGTCCGGTGCTCTCCCTCGAGACTTTAGAGATCCCCGAGCCGAACGTCCGACCCACGTCCGAGCCGACGGACGAATTGGAAGAAGTGCTCTTCTCGGACGAGGACCCGAGTCGAAAGTTCCTCATCAACAAGTCCCTACCGACTGCCTTATGTTCCGACTTGGTGCAGTGCGTCCGGGAGAACCGCGACCTATTTGCTTGGTCTGCCGCGGATATGCCGGGGATTTCCGAGGAGCTTCTAGTGCACCGCCTCAGCGTCGAACCGGGGTGCAGACCGGTTCAGCAGAAGAGGCGTAAATTCGCTCCCGAGCGACAACAAGCCATCAAGGAGGAGGTGGACAAGCTCCTAAAAGCTCGGTTCATACAGGAGGTGAACTACCCCGAGTGGCTCTCCAACGTCGTCATGGTTAAGAAGTCAAATGGTTCCTTGAGGATATGCATCGACTTCACAGACTTGAATAAGGCATGTCTGAAGGATCTGTTCCCTCTCCCAAATATCGACACCCTCATCGATGCCACCTCGAGCCATGAGCTCCTCAGCTTCATGGACGCCTTCTCCGGCTATAACCAGATCCGAATGTTCCCCCCTGGACATTCCGAAGACTTCCTTCATTACCGACCGGGGCCTCTACTGTTATAGAGTTATGCCGTTCGGATTGAAGAACGCTGGAGCCACCTACCAGTGCCTCGTCAACAAAGTCTTCCAAAGCCAGATAGGCCGCAACATGGAAGTATACGTCGACGACATGCTCGTGTAGAGCGTTCGAGGTACCGACCACGTGGCCGACCTACAGGAGGCATTCGGCGTACTGAGAAGGCACAACATGAGGCTTAATTCGAACAAGTGTGCGTTCGGGGTCTCCTCAGGAAAGTTCCTCGGCTTCATGGTCAGCCAGTGAGGGATCGAAGCAAATCCTAAAAAAATTAAGGCCATACTGGACATGGCCCCTCCCCGGAACGTCAAGGAAGTGCAGAGGCTTACGGGTCGCCTCGCCGCTATTGAGCGATTCCTTTCGAAGTCTGGGGAAAAGTGCCTCCCCTTCTTCAAGGCTCTCAGGGGGGCCAAGGGTTTCGAGTGGGGCGAACTGCAACAGGAGTCGTTCAAACAGCTGAAAGCCTACTTGGTCAATCCTCCCTTGCTCAGCAAGCCCGTTCCAAGGGGAAACCCTCTTCATCTACTTAGCTGCTTCCGAGCAGACCCTAAGTGCTGTTTTGGTGGGGGAAGAAGACCGGGCTCAGAGGCCCATTTACTATGTGAGCAAGGTACTTCGGGATGCCGAGCTCCGCTACCCGAAGGTAGAAAAAATGGCCTACGCCCTGGTTATGGCGGCAAGGAAGCTCCGCCCATACTTTCAGTCCTACTCGGTTGTGGTCCTCACCGACCAACTGCTGAAGCAGGTCCTCCACAAGCCGGAAACCTCAGGCCGGCTTATGAAATGGTCCATCGAGCTGAGCCAACACGACATCTCCTACCAACCCCGGACTGCGATCAAAGCTCAAGCCCTCGCGGACTTCATCGTCGAGACCACCATTCCCGAGGTCAGCCATGTCCCGAACGGACCCCCTATTTGGACAGTTTTTGTGGATGGTTCCTCTTGCAACGAGGGAAGCGGCGCCGGTATCATCCTGACGGGTCCAGATGACTTCGTACTCCAGTATGCCCTCCGCATGAATTTCAAGGCCTCAAACAACGAAGCAGAGTATGAGGCACTAATCGCGGGCCTCGGACTTGCCCGAAGTGCCAGGGCGTAGCGCCTCCGAATCCATAGTGACTCTCAGCTGGTTGTGAACCAAGTCTTGGGCGATTACGAGGTGCGAGACGAACGGATGGCGAAGTACCACGCCAAAGTCCGAACCCTCATGGCCCGGTTCGAAGAGGCACTCATCCATCGAGTCCCTCGAGAAGAGAATTCACAGGCCGATGCCCTCTCCAAGCTGGCCTCATCCTCCCTCCAAGGTCTCGAGCAGACCGTCTTGATCGAGGTCCTCTTGAAACCGAGCATAGAAGACGAGACCCTCGACTCAGTGGAGTCATTACCGGTCCTACTGCAAGATAATTGGATGAAGCCGTTAGTGGAATTCTTAAGGGATGGACTCCTCCCCGAGGACCCCAAGGAAGCACGCCGAGTAAGAACCAGGGCCGAGCGGTACGTCCTGATCGAGGGGATCTTGTACAAGCGCTCCTTCTCGCAGATTGACGACCGACCGTACCTGAGGTGCCTTTCCCCGGAACAGGCCGACTACGCCCTACAATAGCTCCACGAAGGCATCGGCGGAGCACATTCAGGGTCTAGGTCTTTGACTCGGAAAGCTCTGAATTACGGATACTTCTGGCCGACTCTCCTCCAAGACGCCGAGCGACTGATGAACTCGAGAATATTCACATTTAGGAGTAATAATCTTATTGCAATTGGACATTTTAATGCTCTATATGTGGTATTTTACTCTTCTTTTCTCTTTTCCATAGGAAACAACCAAAAGCAGCAAAACGAAGCAGATTCCAGACTGAGAGGATGATATACAGGGAACTGCAGTGCACCAGTCGACTTGCTCTTCATCAGTCGACTGGACAGAGAGATTGCTGGGGCTCGGCACAGTCGACTGCCCCAACATTAGTCGACTTGACTGAGGAATCATGAAGCCACAAATGTCTCAGCAACAGTCGACTTACCTCCGATACCAGTCGACTGGTATGCGGCGGAGTGAAAAGATAAGATGCATCCGCATCTAAATCCAAATCTATCTGAACCCAGATTATATGCAAATAACAACTTTTCCAACAAATCAAAGCTAGAGACTGGGGATCGGCAAGAGCACGTGGTTAGCAGATAAGGAAGAAAAGAAGAAAAGAGAAAGAAATAAATCGCCGAGCAAACAAAGAAGGAAAGAGGAGGACTTTCCTGAAAAAGGGGCAAACCCTAATTCTCGTGCGGTGTTCTATAAATATCAATCAAGAGGCATTATTTTTGGGGGCTCTCTCTCTCACCACCAGCCGAATCACAGAGTTCCAGAATCATCAAGACATCAACCAAGAACATTAGTCCATCAGCATCGAAGAAGGAGAGAGGAGATCAAGTACTCCAAAGGGAACAAGGCAGTCGACTGAGTGACAGCCAGTCGACCTATCCGCCGGACTTCATCAGTTTGTTTCTCCTCTTTTTAGTTCTTTTATGTTAATCATGTATTCGAACTTGCTGATCAATAAAAGTTTAATTATGTGGAACTAATTTTATAGTTGGGTAGATTGAAACCGTAGTTATGTAATGCTTATATTCTTCTGCGTGCTATTCTGTTACTTATTGATTAAACCTAAGAGTATTGGCATAGATTTATAATAATCAAACTTGTTAAGAATTCTAAGGGCAGTCGACTGAGGTGACAGCAAGTCGACTGGCATATAGACTCTGAGTTATCAAGTTTGCGTATTATAAATTCGAATCTGTTATATGAGCATATTGAGACGACCCGTATCTCGTGCTCGTAACTTGTAACACAGGAGTCCTTAGGGGTTCTTGGTTTAATCAACTTGAGGGATCTAGATCTGATACCAATTTCTAGAACTTTGAGTGTTTGTTCGTTTCCATTGTTCTTATGTTTTCTTTAAGTGCAACTTAGTAGATACCATGCTAAATACTTAAGGAAAGAAACGAATTAGAGTAGATACCATGCCTAATTCTTGGCTAGGGAAACAATACTTTAAGGAGTAGATACTATGCCCTTAAAGGAACAAACATGAGTAACTAGAATAGTAAAGAAGGAGACTTCGCATTACTGACTATAGGTGGAAATCAAAACCCAACTACTTGATAAAAATTTGTGATTCAGAACTTCTCGATATAGTTTTTAATTTGTTTATTTCTTTAGGAACAACACTTTACGATCCTCATTTCTATTTTATTGGTTAGTAAGTTAAATTCTACAATCTCTGTGGGATCGACCCTTGCTCATCACTACACTTCTCTAAACGATTCGTACACTTGCAAGGTTTTTAATTTGTGTCTAGTTTAGATCATCTAGATAGCACAACAGCGACATGTTCGGCAATGTGGCTCTTGTCAGAGACATTCCAACATTCGTCGCCTCCCCCAAGCCAACCTCGCCTCCCTATCAAGTCCTATCCCCATCGCAATGTGGGGGATGGATTTACTAGGGCCATTCCCTCCAGCTCCGGGCCAGTTCAAGTTTTTGGTCGTGGCCATCGACTATTTCTCGAAGTGGATTGAGGCCGAGCCCCTTGCCACTATCACCGAGAACAAGGTGCTTCAATTCTTCTGGAAGAGCGTCATCTGTAGATTCGGCATCCCCCGTGTCCTCGTAACAGACAACGGAACTCAGTTTACTGGGGCCGCGTTCCGAGCTCTATGTGAAGACCTTGCCATCCAACAGCGCTTCTCCTCCGTCTCTCACCCACGGTCGAATGGCCATGCGGAGAACGCTAACCGGCAGATCCTCTCTGGTATCAAGAAGAGATTGGAAAAATGTTCAAAAGGCTTATGGGTCGACCAACTCCCCAACGTGCTGTGGAACTACCGCACCAACAAACGGACCCCCACAGGAGAGTCTCCGTTCAACCTCACCTATGGGTCCGAGGCAATGATACCTCTCGAAGTTGGAATACCTTCTCCTCGCCTCGCAGCCTACAACGAGGAACAGAACGCCAGAGACCTCCGAGCGAACCTAGACCTAGTGGACGAACTGAGAGAAAGGGTGTCGAACCGCCAACAGAACTACCAGAGGAGGATCGAATTGGCATACAACAAGAGAGTCCCACCCACCGATCTCAAGGAGGGGGACTTAGTCCTCAGAAAACTAGCCATCTCCTTCCCCAGTCAGAAGAGCAAACTAGCCCCAAATTGGGAAGGACCTTACAAGATCACAAGGGTAGTTCGGCCCGGAGCTTATCGTCTGGAAGACCTCGAGGGCAGGGAGATTCCGAGGACCTGGAATGCCGACCACCTTTTAAAATACCAAGAAAGCGCCTCGGCGCCTCTCTGAGTTTCACAGGGTGTCGAACCATTCCTCTCTTCTAACTTGTAATTCCTCTCTTAAGTTGTCATATGTAAAAACGGCTCCCCGTCAATTAATAAAGAATGCTTTTTCGTATTTATAAAGTTGCTTGTGTCTCTCCGCCTTTATTCTTTAATTCAATCAATGGTTCGGAGTCCAATACCCGGCTCGACTCTACCTCGCAAGCTCGCTCTTAAGCGAGCCAGAAGTAGTTCGCCGCTCGGAATTGCTCCCACAATCGTTGAACTCTAACGATGGTTCCGGAGTCCAACACTTGGTTCGATTCCACTCCGCAAGCTCGCTTCTCAGCGGGCTAGGAGTGGGTCGCCATTCGGAATTGCTCCCACGACCGTTGAACTCTAACGATGGTTCCGGAGTCCAACACTTGGTTCGATTCCACTCCGCAAGCTCGCTTCTCAGCGGGCTAGGAGTAGGTCGCCATTCAGAATTGCTCCCACGCCCCGTTGAACTCTAACGATGGTTCCGGAGTGCAACACTTGGTTCGATTCCACTCCGCAAGCTCGCTTCTCAGCGGGCTAGGAGTGGGTCGCCATTCGGAATTGCTCCCATGACCGTTGAACTCTAACGATGGTTCCGGAGTCCAACACTTGGTTCGATTCCACTCCGCAAGCTCGCTTCTCAGCGGGCTAGGAGTGGGTCGCCATTTGGAACTGCTCCCACGACCGTTGAACTCTAACGATGGTTCCGGAGTACAACACTTGGTTTGATTCCACTCCGCAAGCTCGCTTCTCAGCGGGCTAGGAGTGGGTCGCCATTCGGAATTGCTCCCACGACCGTTGAACTCTAATGATGGTTCCGGAGTCCAACACTTGGTTCGATTCCACTCCGCAAGCTCGCTTCTCAGCGGGCTAGGAGTGGGCCACCATTCGGAATTGCTCAAACGACCGTTGAACTCTCACGATGATCGGCGAGCCCACCATCGGGTAAGGCTCGACTCATCTCTCAACTTCGCAAGAAGGGGAAGACCGAAGCACTGCTCGGCACCACTAGCCGAACGCTCTTGTCGTCGAACCGCGAATGAGCAAGAGGCAGGCTCAGAGCACGCCACGTCGCTCGAACAGCCGAGCTCCTAGACCTCCGGTCGGCTAACCGAGCAAGTGCCCATCCGAGCCCAAAAACGGAGAAAAGTCACTCTTCCCTCAATATTCGTGTCAGATCTCGATACCGCGAACGAGAGAGGGGCCGGCTCGGAGACCTCGGCGCGATGAACACAGTCACAAATGAAACAACTATGCAGAGCTACAAAGGACGTGCTAGTTCGAGAAAGAAATGTTATTAATAATTGGGACACAGTACAAAGTGACTCTACATACAACAAGACCGACGCTACAACAGAGTTTTACAATAGCTTAAAGGAACATAAGACAACTTTGTTTAGTGCCTCTTCGGAAAGGGTACGCTTCGGTTCAAGGAAACGCAGGGGCGGCGACGCCTAACCTCCGAGCTCGATTCCAAACCAGCAAAGCGAGACCCCCTTCGCCGCTAACTCCAACTGTAGCGCCGACCGAGGCACCGCTAGACGAGACAGCTACACTACTCTGAGCGTCAGCAGGACTCCGCCTCGCCGCAGGCAAACGAGTCGCAAGTTCGTAGAAGGTAATTCCTCTCTCGCTCTCTTCGCGAGTACACGACGTACTACGAACGTTGGCCCTCTCAGGCAGAGGCTTGAGCGACGCGACCTCTTCCTCCAACTCGATAATCCTATCTCTCAGGGCATCATCCTTCGCCGACATCTTCAAACGAGGGGGTCTTGACGAGCCCGAGACATTGGCGCTATCGATCGCGAGTCGTCGATAATGGGTGACCTCGATCCCCCTGTCTATCGTAATCCTCCTAAGCTTGTCGACCTCGGCCAACAACTTTTGGCGCTCGGATGACACCTTCTCCAACTCGGAAGCTAGCTTCTCTTCTTCCGCCGAGTGTTGTTTCTCCGTTAACTCCAAGTGACGGATCTCGGCCAAGAGCTCGTTATTCTTTTGCTCGACGACGGAAAGCTCCCTACGAAGCCGCTCAGTCTCACCTTCGGGATAAGGAGCTTGGGGTTGCTTCCGCAGTTGCTTCAACTCGTGACAATACCCCCTCGTAGCTACCTTTATCTCCTCCAGCTTCAAGAACATATAAAACCGCCTCTCTCGGCTAAGGGAAAGCTCTCGCTTCATTTTGGTCAGCTCCTTACGAAGGTACGAAACCTCCGTGATCGGACCAAACTTCACCTGAAAAGCAGAGATAAATCTGACGCCCAACACTTGGAGAAATTAAACGACTAATCAAACACCAAATCCGGAGACAACACTTGGAGAATTTTTGGCCAAACAAAAAGCGTTTTCATTCAAAACTCAAAAAGCATTACAAAAGCGGTGGCCAGTCCGCGGTCAGGCCTTATAAAAAAAAAGAAGAGACCAAAGACACAACCAAGTCAGGGGTCGACCTTTTTTGTCGCTCGGGTCTGTAGCCCCCTCGGCCTTGTCCTCACCCTCGACCTCGTCCTCATCCTCGCCCTCGCTCTCCTCCTCGGAGTCGTCCTCCCCCTTACCCTCGGCCTCCGTCTCGGCCGTGCCTTCGACATCGTCGGCCTGTCCCTCGGGGCTGAGCATTGCAGGGGGAAGCTCCTCCTCCCCCTCCATGGGGTCATAGAAGTGGTAGGAAGATGTGTCGAACCCCGGGTTCCGAGCGGCGATATGAAGCAGGGCTCGGCCATACCCGTCCTCCATGTTCTTAAACATGTGTTGCTCGGCCTCGTCCTGGACAGCCTTCTTCACCTTCGCCACCTTCGACCGATGCTTGGCCATGATCTTCTCGGTCTTCTTCCGAGCTTTCTCCGCCTCCGACCGAACCTTGGCCAGCTCCTCCTTCAGCTCGGCATTCTCCTTCTCCGAGGCCTCGAGCTTGGCTGCCTCGTCCTTCAACCGCTGAACGGCGTCGGCTAGCTGTGCCTCCAACCCTGCCACCTCGGCTCCGCATTTTGCTGAGAGGAGTAGCTCAGCATCGAGCAGCTTCACTGCTTTTGCACGCTCCGACCTCTCCCGGTCGTATTGCGCCATCAGCTCTTGTCCCTTGCTCGCAAACTCTTCGAGCAAGAAGTTGAAGTGGCAGAGGGTCTGAAAAGAGAACAAACCGTTAAGGTCCGGACCTAGAGACTTAGAAAATTTCGGGAAAATTGCTTCAAGAAGAAAGTGTTCGGTCCACTTACCGACATCGTGTTCCGAGCAATCTGCATTGTGGCGTCCCCGACCTCCCTAGATTTAAGGGCCGCTCAGTCCTTTGGGGTCGGCAGGTGTTTCACCGCCTGCATACAAATGTTGCCGTCGCCCAAAAAACCGTCGACCTTCATCACTTGCCAGTCGGGGACGAAGATCTGTTTCTGCCCCTCGGTCAGAATCTTCTCTGCTTCGGCACTGAGGGGCGGAACTTGGAGGGATAACACCTTGCTCACATTAAACGCTCCGCTCGACGAGCCGGGAGCATCTGCCTTTGCCGCTGGAATCGGTGCATCCGAGACAGGAGGATCGGAGGCAGCGACCTTCTCCTGCTCGGGATAGGCATCCGGAACGACGACCCCCTGCAGGTTGGCGGTCTTCGGGACCGAAGGTATCTTCGGCGCTCGGCCGCCCTGAGGCCCTGTCGAGGGTCTCTTCTTTCTCGTCTCCTGCTCCCTAGCCACCTTGGCCTTCGC
Source organism: Hemerocallis citrina (assembly GCA_017893485.1). Classification (NCBI taxonomy): domain Eukaryota; kingdom Viridiplantae; phylum Streptophyta; class Magnoliopsida; order Asparagales; family Asphodelaceae; genus Hemerocallis; species Hemerocallis citrina. Next base: position 53,512,672 of record CM030359.1, on the reverse strand, counting down.
CATCAACGCCCTGTAGTCCATCTTAGAAGACTCTGCACAAACCGAATGAAAAAACTTAGAAAAATTTCCATGAACTTCAAGCAAAAAGTAAAAATACCAGAAGCGTACTGGGGTCGATCGGACTGAGACCCCCTCGGAACAAAGCCTCCTCAGTGATATCTTTCCAACTTAGCGTCGGCAGGCCGAGGAGTTTCTTGAGGACTTCCGTCTCCTCGTCACTCAGCACCGGCTCCTTCTTCGCTCGCTTGGGCAGGCCTTCCCTCGACCAAGCTATCGGAATTGCCCAGGATGCGGGAGCTCGGACAATGAAATCCTTCTCCTTCCAATGCTTGATCGAGTCCGGGTTCTCGATCAACTTCAAACCTGTCTGCGGCGAAAGGTAGAACCTCTGCTCGTTCTTGTTCGGCTGGCAAGGGCGGTAGAGGCTCTGAAGGAGAAACATGCTTGGCTCGGCGCCGATCTCTTGACACTAAAGAACAAACGCCAAGACGTGCCTCCAAGTGTTCGGCATCAGCTGGGCAGGGCACAAACCGTCCCAATTAAGAACCTCGACGATGAATGGATGAAGCGGAAAATGAAGCCCAGCGGCCAAGGAGTCAAGGGGAAAAATGCACGCGTCAGCCGAAGACGACGTGCAGGCTCGGAATCCCGGTCCAGGGAGAAGTAGCCCGTACTCGGTAGGGATCTGGAATCCGGTCCGGATCCGATGCAGATCAGCCTCCGTAAGAGACAAAATGATCTGGTCCACCTCGGACAACTCTCTCGGCTTGTTCTCCTCCACCGACTTGGCAGTGCCCTGGGTCACCTTCTCCAGCATCTCTTCGGAGTAGCTCCGAACACCCCCCACGCTCGACAGAACGATAGGCTGCCGACCGAACTCCCCTACCGTCTACGGCTGCTCAATGATCGTGACCACTCCTTTACCCTTCTGGGACTTCGCCACAACCTCCTGGGGTGGCTCGGTGACCTCACCACTCTTGCTCGGCCGAACAACGGTCTGCTCGGTTGGCTCTACCACCTCCTTTCCTTTACCCGCTCGGCTAACGACCTGGTCCGAGGCGGTGGTCTCATCCGAAGAAGTAATCTTAACCATTTTTTTCTAAAGAGAAAGGAGAGAGACTGACCTTGAAGTGACTGTTACGGTCGGAAAAGTTCGCCGGAGCAAAGAAACGCCTTGCAGCGACAGCTAGCAGCACCACCCAGGAGCTAAAAACTTCGATGGTGAAAAGTAAAAACTTGAAAGAGAAAGTAAAAGTGAATAATGAGGTTTGGGGTGAGGGAGTGAAGATTTATAGTAAAAGAAAAAGTCTCTTGGGCTTACTAACGTAAGGGCGCGACTCGTGGCCTGCTATCGAAACGTTACGAAAGCCCAAAACGACTTTGTGACCGAGCGGCAACTGTTGGCGAAAAGACAAAACGTTTCAATACAAGTCAAGTAGCTCGGCACACACGAGATCAAAATCCGAGCGACGTGCGATCCGACCCCAACATCGAAGCGCCCGGTCGGCTTACCGAGCAAGTGCCCATCCGAGCCCCAAAACGGAGAAAATTCACTTTCTCCTCAACATTCGTGTAAGATCTCGATCAGACGGCCCAGATCTTGCCAGCGTCGCTAAACGACAAGATAACGTTTACTTGGGAAGTGGGCCCGTCTTGAGATTCGCGCCACCATCCAACGGGTCAGATCGCGCCCGTCGCCCGGATGAAGCACTGCGGACCCGGACACCCCACATCTGTCCCAGGAAGCGAGAGAAAATTTGGATTAAAAGTTTTAAGGCACCGCCCTCGGCGAGCCCCCCGGGCCCCAGGACTCGGTCGATTCCCCTCTCACCCGTGAGCAACTCGAGGCTTACGACCTCGGAAGCCGAAACCACGAATCGTTCAAGGGTTGGAGAAAAACCACCATCGCGTGGGGCCCGATCAAAAAGCAGATCGGCACACCTCCCATCTCTAACTCCTTCGGGCTGACAACCATCAGAAGCCGTCAGCCCGGAAGGAAGACAGAGATCGAAAGAGACCCTATCCTTCCGAAGCAACTTGTCCCCCGGGTCCGGACTTTGGTCGTCACCTCTTCTGCCCTGATCTCCCCTGACCCTGACACCCACATCGGGGCCGTCAGAATCAGGAGAAGACCATGGCGGAAGAATGACCACCCATCCTTCCGAAGCAACTTGTCCCCCGAGTCCGGACTTCGGTCGTCACCTCTTCTGCCCTGATCTCCCCTGACCCTGACACCCACATTGGGGCCGTCAGAATCAGGAGAAGATCATGGCGGAAGAATGACCACCCATCCTTTCGAAGAACCTTGTCCCCCGGGTTCAGACTCTGGTCGTCAACACTTCTGCCCTGATCCCCCCTGACCCTGACATCCGCACTGGGGCCGTCAGAATCAGGAGAAGATCACGGTGGAATAGTGACCACCCCTCCGACGCTCTCAGGGTTAAAATTTTTCAAAAACAGGCATCCGCCCAAGGCAGACACCTCCGATGGCTAAAAATCAACATTGCTGTGACTAAAACTACAAGGGGAGTGGGGTATTTATAACCTCCCCCCAAGGACTAGCCATTATGACCCTCGGGAGGCCAAGCGACGGGAGCCCAGCGGTCATGCCTAGGGAGCTGAAATGCCACGCATTAATTAGAGGACACCACTCTTAATGACCTCGGGAGGGTGGAACGCCGCGCAAATCCTGGGGCGCCGTTAATGCTCTTGGGAACTGAACCGTCTCGAGATTCGTTCGTTATCCAACGGGCCAGATCGTGCCACCACGCTCGGACTGCCGAACCCTTAGACCTCCAGTCGGCTCACCGAGCAAGTGCCCATCTGAGCCCCAAAATAGAGAAAATTCACTTTCTCCTCAACATCCGCGTAAAATCTCGATCAGACGGCCCAGATCTTGCCAGCGTCGCTAAACGACAAGATAGCGTTTTCTTGGGAACTGGTCCCGTCTCGAGATTCGTGCCATCATCCAACGGCTCAGATCGTGCCACGTCGCTCGAACAACCGAACCCTTAGACCTCCGGTCGGCTAACCGAGCAAGTGCCCATCCGAGCCCCAAAACAGAGAAAATTCACTTTCTCCTCAACGTTCGTGTAAGATCTCGATCAGACGGCCCAGATCTTGCCACCGTCGCTAAATGACAAGATAGCATTTTCTTGGGAACTGGTCCCATCTCGAGATTCGTGCCATCATCCAACGGCTCAGATTGCGCCACGCCGCTCGGACAGCCGAACCCTTAGACCTCCGGTCGGCCAACCGAGCAAGTGCCCATCCGAGCCCCAAAACAGAGAAAAAAGCCACCGAGGGGCCACGACCGTTGGATCTTCCAGAAATCCGCACTTCTGATGATGGACGGTCCAGATCGTGCCACGTGCGCTAGACAACAAGATAGCATTTTCTTGAGAATGGAGCCCGTCTCAAGATTCGCGCCACCATCCAACGGCTCAGATTGCGCCACGACGCTCAGACAGCCGAACCCTTACACCTCCGGTCGGCCAACCGAGCTCCAAAACAGAGAAAAAAGCCACCGAGTGACCACGACCGTTGGATCTTCCAGAAATTCGCGCTCCTGATAATGGACGGTCCAGATCGTGCCACGTGCACTAGATGACAAGATAGCGCTTTCTTGGGAACGGACCCCATCTCAAGATTCGCGCCACCATCCAACGGCTCAGATTGCGCCACCTCGCTCGGACAGCCGAACCCTTATACCCCCGGTCGGCCAACCGAGCAAGTGCCCATCCGATCTCCAAAATTGAGAAAATGGCTGCCGAGCGACTACAACCGTCAGATCTTTCAGATATTCGCGCTCGCGCGAGATCAAGGGCCCAGATCAAGCCACGCCATAAATAGGTATTAAAAATTAGTTTTTATTTATTTAATCGTTTTATTTACTTACAAATTGCGAAAAAATTGCTAAAAATTTGGGAAAATTAACTAAAAATTCTAGAAAATAATTATAAATTCAAGAAAATATTTTTGAGCCCCTGAATGAACAATTATTGCCTAGAATGTACTGTTAAGGCCCCCGAACGACTGGTTAACACATCGCAAAATTAAATAAATAATCCGAAAAAATAGATAAAAACCGTCGAATATTCAACAAGGCTTCGGGACAGCTTACAGTTTCAAAAATCACCTCACTACCCCCTTCGAGATTCAAAACCCTCCATTCGGACTCCGATACAAATCCACTAGCCACTGAAACAGTTAAACTACTCCTCAAAGACTGATCACACTCAGTCTTTAGGAGTGGGGAGCTCATGATATGGCTAAAAATAGGGTTAAATCGGAACAGTCCAGATTGGAACGAATCTTGAAGCTCAGGGGTAAAACAGTAATTTCGCATATAGATGGACCCTAAGCGGGCACTGGATCTCCACTTCACAGATCCAATAACCCGCGAAACAGATCCACTCCAGCTGGGTACGGGTTCCGACCCAAGACAAACCCAGACCAGCAAGAGGAGATCAGGGTCACTGATTTGACTAAATCAACGGGCCTGATTTGCAGTTATCCTCTCACCGGGAATCAGGGAACAGTTTCTTAAACTAATTATGACGATTTTACTCCTAACGGTTTCACAGGAAATCAGGTCCCTAATCAGACTCCCATGGCGACTATAAATACCTCCTACCTACCACTGTGACCAGGTAATCACTCTTTTTCCAACTTAAGCTCTTTCTTAATCATCACTGGTTACTGACAAGAGCGTCAGAGGGTGCATCGCCGGAATCAACCTCGGTGTTTCGCACTTCCTTGTAGGTGAGCGGCAGGAATCAGCAGGCTTGGATCCGCTATTCAGGTTTTTCCACGAACTCACAAATCTCATCTGTTTACCCCCACACCAGAATCAGCGGTAACAATGCTGTTCTTGACGGCTTCGACGCGAGCTCCCCGGCACAGACCCTTTGGGCATAGGGCAAGCCTGTTGGGGAGGCGGCTGCTCAGGTTGAGGCTGTTGAACTTGTTGGATATCCTCAAGTGGAGGAGGTGGTGGACGAGGGGTAGCTCTTCGGCTGGACGCCGCCGCCTTCCCTTTTCCCTTCGGAGGCATGTTTGGAAACTACTTTCACCAGTGAAATATGGTCAGATTACTTTTTCTGTTTCCCACAGATGGCGCCAATCTGTTACTGCTAATTTTGGTGTTGGAGCAAACAGATGATATGTAGATTCTTCTAGAAACAATAAAAGCAAACATGCTGATTTCTTGTCGGTGTTAACCGTTTCTTGACACTGTCGCTAACTTGCAAAAATGTTTGAAACACCAGGATTGTACCCAGTGATGAACCCTCCGATGCTCAAGTCAGTAATCAAGAACATTATGAAAGAGATTTAGTGGAAAAAATACTGATTACCTTTTTTTTATAGGGGTAGAGGGGTATTTATAGTCGTCTTTAGAGATGGTTTAGAGATAATCATTTATCTCTATGTCCCAGTGTTTTTTGGATAAGAAACATAGTTTAAATTGTTTCATTATAAAATATTTGGTTTTAACCTATCTCTGAGAGATAATCATGAATTTAAATTACTCTTTAAATGTCATGGGTTTGTTCATAATGGGCTGTTATTCTGACTCAGTGAAACAGACCCATTTTTGGATCATTGGGCTTGGAAAAGACCCAGTTTCCATTTTCAGACCAATTTACAGGTGAAATTACCGTTTTACCCCTGAAAGCTTTAAAATTCGTGCAAGATTTGAATGCTCCCGATTTGGTTCTATTTTTAGCCATATCACATCTCTATATTAGGACCTCCTGTAAAATGCATGCATCACACATGCTTGTGAATCAGTATGGTCCGTATGGATTTCACTACATCACTACATGTGGTTTGGTGAAAAGGTTGTCCTGATGGTTGTAGTTAGGTTAATTGAGACATTGGTGATTGTTTTGTCAGAGCATCCACAGTCGTTGAGGGTAAAAATATGCATGTATGGATAAATGGAAATAGCAATCAATCGTCTTGCTGCAGTTGTCAAATGCTATTTTTCACCGTTTTATATTAAAATAATAAGAGACGGTCCTTCATGTTCCATCGGAGAGGAAAAAAAATTTTAAAAAAATTTTAATATGGTGGGACGGCATATGAAGTTCTGTCGGAGAGCAAAAAATAAAAAATAAGTGCGACGGCACTTGAAGTGCCGTCGGAGGAATTTAAAAAAAAAAAAAGAAGCAGAAAAGGAGGGACGGCACTCGAAGTGCCGTCCAACAAAGATGGCAATTTTTCTTTTCTTTTCTTTTCTTTTTTTCCCCATTATTTTTATTTCGGATAATGCTATTTGAACCCTGCTATCTGAAAGGAATATGCCTTTAATTTAGAAATAAAAAAAGAGCCATAAGTTGTTTTCTAACAATGAAAAAAGAATTAAAAATTTAAAATAAAAAAAATAAATCCGAGCGACGGCACTCGAAGTGCCATCCGACAAAAGGGGGGGGGGGGGCAAGAGACGGCACTCGAAGTGCCGTCCGAGGGTTGGGTGCTTTTCGGTTTTTTTTTAATTGGATAAATTAAAAAAATTTCGAGGGACGGCACTTGAAGACGGCACTTCAAGTGCCGTCTGACCATTAAAAAAATACTTTTTTTTGGTGCGACGGCACTTCAAGTGTCGTCTCTCATATATGCATATTTCTCATTTCCTCTCTCATTTATGGCAATCTCCTGTAGCGAATTATGCATAATATGTATATTTGGCCAACGACTGCAGCGTTTTTTTTGACCAAATATATATATTATGCATATTTAGCAAACGACTACAGATGCTTCCATCGTACTGTAAATTCAAAATTAAATAATCTTGAAAAAAATTCAACTTAGTACCAGTTTAGTAAATATTTGTACTCTTTGGCCTCAAATAAACTTATTCGTTCAACTTAATCTATGGCAAGCCACATAGCGAGTCAGAGGTGGTTCAGACGCTTGCTTGGAAAGCCAAAGTAGAATCCACAAAGAATCACCGCGGACGAAAAAATTTGCTGGACCATGATTCATGAATGAGTTTGACCTTTTCGCCTTCAGATATGCTCAAGCAAATGTGCCACTTACAAGATTCTCTCGAAATCGGCCGATCATGTAGTGAGCATGTTTTCTAAGGGAAATTCAATAGTAAATAGAACTGGTTCACAACTTCACATACATCATGTGAACCAAGGTCCAACAAATTATTTTTCTACCGTTAACCGGCTCACATATGGCATATAAATAAGTTTCTCAAGAGGCATTTTTCAAATAAATTGTCCCAAAAAAAATAAAAATACAGACTTCTTTCTCCTGCACTTTCTCTTTGCCAATTTTCTTTTCAGAATTTCCACACAAAAAACAAAGTGATATGGGTAAAATGAGGGCATGCAATCTCAATACACATCTTAAAGCTTCTCACGGCAGAACGGTAATTTTATAGTAGCTACATGCCTACAAAAAGAACATAGGTTGCCTGCAGGTCCATCAACTCAACTTGGCCTACAATTAACGGTAACTTACAACCTAAGGAAGAGAGATTTCCAACTAATTAAGGTTAGAAGTCAAATCCCTTATCTTAAACATAATTATTAATTAATCATATCCATTAACCATGAGAATTTGTTGTTTAAACTCAAAAGATTCTTTTTCAAGTCTATCTTTTGAGACAAACTCCTAATCTATAAATACTCTCCACCTTTAATCGATCAAGGGTAATCTATACTTTTCCACTAAAACCCTAATCTCCTTTCTCAATTACTGCCTTGAGGGTTGAAGGATTTTTCACCGGAGCCAACCTCAGTGTTCAGACTTTGTGCAGGATCGCCAGCGGTCTTTCAGCCTTCCAATCCAAATCCAAGTGCTCTCAACGATTCAGACTCAGATTAAGAAGGCTTCAACCATCACAATTCATATATGATCAATGATCCAGATTGAAAGTTTCCTTCTAAAAAAGAACTCATCATCTAATTGCTCCCACACCAGAGAAAAGCAGCAATAGATTGGCATCGTCTGTGGGAAACTAAAAATTTACCTCTTCGATCAGATCTCGCTGGAAAGAAAACACATTTTCCAGTCATGGCTCCCAAAGGAAAGAAGGTGGCGGCTAGTAGAGGAGCCAATCTATTGATCCACGCTCCCCCTCCTCCTCCTCCTCTTCCTCCACCAGAGGAGCCAACTCGCCTGCCGTCGCTGACCCCACATGGTAGGGCTGCTTCGGCTGGCTCCTCGTAGCCTCACCCCAATGCCTTCCATAGCCAAAGCTCTGCGATGTCATCAACGTGAGACAGCAAGGAACGATCCTCCATCAGTGCCTAGGCGATAGGCATTCCCGAGGTAATGTTCTCCACTCAGAACACCAAAAGAGACCTTCCCCCCTAACACCAGAAGTCCCAGCGAACCTCCTCACCGTGGAGTCAAAAATGCAAGAGGAGTCTAAAACCTATCAGTTGTCGAGCTATTAGGGACAACGGGAAGAGGAAGCACCAGTCACAAGGGAAAAGTTCTGGGAATTCAGAAACCAAGTTCTCAAATCCCTCTATGGTGCTCAGAGCAGGGGCCACAAAACAAGTAGGCCTGAACAAGAAGAGGAGTTACGCGGGTCAACTCGATCCGAGGAGCAAGCAGATGATGTCCTTCGCTACCTCCGAGAGATGGAGGACAGCCTTGCTCGAATTAGCTAAGAGGAGGGTCACTGGAACGAGGGATACCGCCCCATTCGACCCCCTTTTGCCAAGACCATCCTCAAAGCCCATGTCCCAGTGAACTTCAAACTGTCGAAATTCGATTCATATAACGGTGACATTGACCCAGCAAATCACATCGAGAGTTTTAAAACTCTTATGATGATCCACTGAGCCTCCGACACACTTCTTTGCTGAACGTTCCCAGTGACCTTGAAGGGATCAGCACGGGAAGGGTATTTTCGTCTCTGTAACTACCATTCCTGCTATTTTCATTTTCCCCCTTTGTAATATTTTTTTTATTTGAAATCAAATAAAATAATCTATTTTGTGTTTCTTGATTATTTTAATTTAATCTTGTTCATGAAATTCTTCGTTCTTCTTGTTGAACTGTTCTTATTGACTCTATTTTTTCGATTTAATTGTGGGTATTTTTATTTTGAACCCAAATGATCTGGATCTATCACTTAATGAACCCTAAACCCAATTTCAATTGTTCTTAACCCAAATCCACTATTATTGGACCCTAAATCACCAACCCAGTACTCTAATTGTACCCTATAAATACAACTCTACTGCAAACTCTAAAAATTATTCACCATCAAAATCCTAGTCACTTATTCTCTCTCCTCTCTCCTCTCTCCTCACCGTTCTCTCTCCCCCGACTATTTCCCGCCCAATTTCCAAGAGACCCATCGTTGAGTTCATCTTCTCTGGCGAGCTACCCACCTCCGGCGACCTCCTCTTGTCTCAGCCCTTCCCGTCGATGCCCTCTCAACCACCAGTTCCACCACAGCACACCCTACTCCGTTCTCCATCTTCCCTGTCCTCGACATTAACGACAATCAAAACCCCAAATAGCGATACCCCCTTCTCCTGTCTCCGTTGATGCCGCCGTCGACACACCCCGATGCCGTCGCCCCCATTACCGCCCTCGGCCAACGACAACCCCGCCGTTGCCCTTGCATTGGCCACTGCTGTCATGGCTGATTGTTACAGTAGCTGTCTCTTCTTGCTGTTATTGCTGAGTTCTCTATTACACGTACATTGCACGTGTTATAAATTGCTAGTTCATGGGTTTGTTGCTTCGGGATCCTTATTTTGTTATTCTTGGTATTCATTTTCAGTGTCTAACAGGCAAGTCACTGTCCTCTTGATTGTTAATTGTATCAAATTCAAGTTTTTTTGAAACTCTTGCAAGTAGATCCCCTTGTTAAATGTATTATACTATGTTCATTTCTTCGTTGGATCTATTAAGGGTTTACACGAGCTAACCCCAATATTCTTGACATCGTGCCACTATTGACTCTAAAGATTTGATCTTTCATGCATTCATATAGAATTGATAATACGGTTAACCGTATAATCATGACACGATTAATTATTGTAGAGATAATTACTATGTTGTATTTTGTTTGATCGATTGATGGTTGATTAATGATAAATTAGTGTATGTATATGTTCTAATTTTATTTATCATGTTTTGACACTCATCATGCTGATTATATAGTTTATTGACTAGTAGAATTGATACCCATATAGTCTAATTAATTTATTTCAAGAAAACTACACAAAACCTGTATATTGCTTGCTGACCTGTATATTGACTGCTATTTTTGAACTAGTAGATTATCTGAAAATGAATTACTTCGTGAATATGAATTGTAGCCTAATCTTTCTAGTTTCCAGAACATCTTGAATTTTGTAATTCCGAGTTGTGTAGCAAAAGTGATGCCTGTTTTACTACAGCTGTGTTTTTACTTTCAGATTTACAGGTTTTTGTATCTTTCATGTTTAAACAGTAAAAAGGCTGATCAAATGATAAAATATTGCTGTGAAAATTTTCAGATTATTGCTTAACATGTTTAGGAGTCTAGAAAATATTTTTAATGAATTTATTGCTGAGTTTTTGCGGATTCTAAAAATAAAATAACATAATGTTGAAAATCTGCCTGAACATGAAATCTGTAAAGAACAGTGTGATTGACCTAGCTACTGTTGTCGGATTTTGAACTTTAAATATGCATTGGAACCATGTAGAATTCTAGTTTCTAGAATTCCTGAAGGATTCATTTTGCGAGTTCTGAAACAGTGGGAAACTGCATTTTTGTACAGACTGCTCTTACTGTCCAGAATTTCACTTTTCAGTCTTTAATAGTTTAGTTATTCTGATATCATATTATTGCATGAATTAATGTATGTATGTTGTATTGCATGATCCCAATGAGTTACTTTCATCTTTCTAATTGTCCTATTTCATGTTGCCATCCTATTGTTCCCCTATTGATACTATCGTTCACCAAAATGTCTATTAATTGCATATTTTTTTGTTGCATTGATAAATAATTAATAAACCAGGGTTTAAGGGATTTACTAGAGTAGTTGATGATATAGATACTGTACTCGGATGATGGCATGTGATTATTACTGTTATCGTCATCGTGTAAGAAATTACACCATGGCCCGTGTTATTACCGTTATCATCATTGTGTAAGAAATTATACTATGGCCCGTGTTATTACCGTTAACGTCATCATACCCAGTACATGAACTATAAAACCTACCACCATACTCTAAACAAAATTGATTGTATGCATCGAACCTGTAGTATGGAACATATGGGACACAGTAATACATGCATTAGTTAGGATTAAAATAATTAATAGACATAAGAATTAATACATCTCTGACAATGCATATTGTTTATCATTATTTCTATTGATATCGAATATTGGCTAAGTGTTACCGTTATTGATCATTGATTACTGTTACCGAATATTGCATCATTGTTCATAGCCATTGTACCGATTTTCATGGTATCGATTATTATTATTGTCCCATGTTATTGATTCCTATTGATCCATTGATTCATTGTTATAACGTTATTCCATTGATCATTTCTTTCATTACTTGTTGTCCATGAGTTGCTCTAAGGACAATTTTTCTTTTCTTTTTAGGTGAAGTGTATACAGGTAATGAAAGGGAATTTTCTGCTGGAATTGAAGAACAAACATTCTAAAAACTTAAAGCTTTTTAATTGCTTATTGTATTGAGACTTGTTACTATTGTATTGAGATTTATTACTGTATTGGGCTTATGTCTCGGATTTTATTATTGTTCCAGATGTTGGATTATTATTGTATATGGATATTTTATATTGTTTCATTCCAAGTCTTATTGTTCATGAGATTATTATTACCTGCGTAATTATTCTGAATTGATTATATTGTTGAGTTGATCGGATAAACAGCTTATGAGTGACGTTAGTCATTCGTTGGGCCAATGTTATATGCTCGTATTCCGTATTTTTGGGAAGCGGGGTGTGACAAAGTTTTTAGTGGTATCAGATCCTGAGTTTGGATAATATATCAGTAAAACGTAACTAACGAAAGGAAGTTGTCTTTGATTGATATATTAATCAGATTTGGGTTTTATCGGTTTGACTCAACAGTATGTGCAATATAGGAATCGCATGAACAATTCATATCCAACTTATGATATGGAAACTAGCCTCATTTGATACCTCTTCTATTCATTGATTTCTTATTGGGTATGATTTCATTCTTTTCATACCCATATTCTTTTGATTCTGGTGTCATCCGTTCTTCTTCTTCCTGCTTGGTCCTTCGATCGACATTGCTTGATCTATAACGACATGTTTCCTGCTTGGAGCTTCACCATCAGAGTAGCGCAGCGGAAGCATGGTGGGCCCATAACCCACAGGTCCCATGATTCTCATGATGCTCCTCCTTCCTTGCATCGTTTGCTTCCTTCTTCCTTGCTATTTTATTCTTCTATCCTGTTGTTTATTCATGTTAGCATTCCGTTCATGTAAGTTTCTTGTATTTTTGCATCTGCCTTTTGTGTTCTCACAATGACTTCTCGCTAGACATTATCCTTGTCCATTCCTTTCCTGCTCATGCTCCTTTTAACTCTGGTGCTACTAATTCATTTGTTTCCTCCCACTTCGTTGATCTACATCTCTTGTCTAGAAACGCTACGACAGTAGCTTGGAACATTACTACCGGTTGAGGTGCTGTCGTGTGTTCTCAGATTTGTGAGCAGAGTCCCTTGGTTATTGGTGGTGTTAATTTTGTTGCCGATCTAATTATCATCAGCAATTCTGGTTTTGATGTTGTTCTGGGAATGATTGGCTTGGTGCCACTCATGCTGTTATTGACTGCCGCAAGAAGAAAGTGGTGTTCCAAATGCCAGAACGTCAGGAATTTCAATTATGCGCAGGTGAAACACCGCTTGCTTGAGTGATAAAGTTGGCTAGTCAGGAAGTTGGAGTTATGGAGGAAGTGGGTGCTGATGATGTTGTCGCACTGTTGGTTGTGCGGAATTTTCTGAATATTTTTCCTGAGGAATTATCAGGATTACCGCAGATCGTGAAGTGGTGTTTAGTATTAATATTCAGCCGGGAACAACTCCAATCTCTAAGAGTCCGTACAGAATGGCTCATGTTTAACTAGCTGAGTTGAAGGAGAAGATTCAGGAGTTGTTGGATAGAGGTTTTATCAGGACAAGTGTTTCTCCTTGGGGAGCTCTTGTACTATTCGTCAATAAGAAGGATGGTAGTCGGAGGTTGTGTATTGACTACCGTGAGCTCAATAATGTCACAGTGAAGAACAAGTACCTGTTGCCAAGGATTGATAACCTATTTGATCAATTGGGAGACACTTTTGTATTTTCGAAGCTGGATCTTCATTCTGGTTATCATCAGCTTAAAGTGAAAGCCGAGGATGTATAGAAGACTGCGTTCTGTACGAGATATGGGCACTATGAATTCTTGGTGATGCCTTTGGAGTCACTAATGCTCCAGCTGTATTTATGAGCTTGATGAATTAGGTTTTCTCTCCCTTCCTAGAAAAGTTTGTTGTGATGTTCATTGATGATATTCTTGTCTATTCTCGAAGTCGGGATGAGCATGTTGAGCACTTGAAGGTTGTTTTGCAAACTTTAAGGGAGCATCAGTTGTATGGGAAACTTAGCAAGTGTGAGTTTTGGTTGGATCGTGTGGCTTTCTTGGGTCATATTATTTTCGGTGATGGAGTTTCTGTCGATTTGTCCAAGGTTTCTATAGTTCAGGATTGGCCGATGCTGAAGTTTGTATCGAAAGTTTGGAGTTTTCTTGGTCTAGCGGGTTACTACAGGAAGTTTGTTCGGGATTTCTCGAAGATTGCAGGGAGAGCCGTTGACCAAGTTGACTGGGAAGGATAAGAAGTTTGTGTGGGATGAGTTCTGTTAAGAAGCCTTCGTTGAATTGAAGAATCGATTGACATCAGCACCTGTATTGACTATACCGGATGGATCTGGAGGTTTTGTAATTCATTATAATGCTTCAGGTAGAGGTTTAGGTGCTGTGTTGATGCAACAAGGCAAGGTTGTCGTATATGCATCTAGACAATTGAGTCCGCATGAGAAGATTTATCCTACACATGATTTGGAGCTTGCTGCTGTGATTTTTGCCTTGAAGCTTTGGAGGAATTATTTATTTGAAGACCGAGTGAAGATTTTCATTGACCATAAAAGTCTCAAGTATGTGTTCTCCCAGAAGGAGCTGAATATGAGGCAAAGGCGATGGTTGGAATTGATGGAAGATTATGATATTAGTTTGCAGTATCACCCTGGCATGATTAATTAAGTACCTGATGCTTTGAGTAGAAGACCTGTTGCTATGGTACTTAATGAGCA